>CP125978.1:453112012-453712719 GCA_030063025.1 Avena longiglumis | reverse complement strand
GCTGTGAAATTGCATAAAGTGGTTATGCATGTGAAATAGAATTCTAGCAAGGGGTTATTTGTGAATGTTTGTCATTAAAGTAATTGACAAAATTCTGAATAAAATAAAAGAGTTTTATTTAATGAGAGTTTGCATTAAATTTGGTGGAAATTTAATGGGATTTTTGAGGATTTTGAGGTGGACTTTTGAAGGGTCATTTTGTGAGTGGAGTGTCCACCCACATGATGAGGGGAGGGCAAGGGGCAGCCCCATGCTGCCACCCCTTGGGGTTCCCCTCCTCCTATAAAAGGAGCCCTCCTCTCACTTCTCACTCACACCTCCTCGTGAAGGATCTCTCTCCTCTAGAATTTATCCCCATGGTCTCGGACTAGCGAGATACATGTTCCCGTGGCTTTTCGCAAGAAAGAGTTGTGCTTCATTGCATCGCTGGGCGAGGAGGCGGAGGTTGCTCGATGCCTCGAACGTGTGCGAGCACGGATGCTACGATTTGCGGCGCTAGGACTTCCTCTCGATCTTGAGATCGGCAAGAGATCGTCTACATCAACCACGAGTTTGGACTCGTTAAACTTTGTCGGTCTTCAAGGGTATGTTCTCTACGGATGTACATCCGCCGTTGTTTGTATCTAGTATAAATAGATCTTGGTATATAGTTCACACCGTAGGAAAATTTTTGTTTTCTATCTTGCGAACCCTTCTGGTATCGAGCCGGATCTATGCGTAGATACTTTACACGGGTAGTACACATATGAGTATGTGGCGATGATCATGTTGTTGCTCCTTTCTTGTGATTTTGGATATTGGTGGCATAGTGGGATGGGCCCGGACAAACTTTACATGTCCTCGCACATGAGACTGTTCCACGCTTGACATGCAACTAGTTTGCATAAGTGGCTAGCGGGTGTCTGTCTCTCCTACTATAGTCAATATCTATTTTGCAAGCGAGTTGTCAACAATTTGATTATCCTCGTTAGGTTCATGTTCGTAGGTAAGAACGGTTCTATCTCGAAAGCCCTCACCACGTAAAACTTGCAATGGATAAATTAGAGGCGTCTAGTTTAGATTGTTGTCGGGCTAGTGTTATGATATGGTAGTGTTGTAAGTAGAAGTATGAGATGATACTCTTAACACACATAGCGTAAAACCCATAGATTGTGGATTTACACATATAGGTATGATAGTGATCATACCACGATGCACATGATAGAGATCATCTCGGGGAACCATATAATTTCACTATTAAACATATGATGTTTGATTGCATCTTATATTGCTTGTTTAGCGCTTTGTTAAGCATAATAAGATGATCCCTCTTTTAAATATCAAGATAAGAATGTGTTCTCCCTTTAGTATGCACCGATTATGTTTTCGTCGCTCCAAGACATCACGTGATGATCGGGTGTACTTGGATCCTCGACCATACTTGGTGTAAGAGCGATTACACACGCAAAAAATACTAAGGTTCTAACTTGGCGAGCCTAGCATGTACAGACATGGCCTCTAACACGACCTAAAGGTTAAGCATGAGTCATATAGTTGATATGATGCCCATTTGATGCTCGCTTTGAAGCTATACCGACTCACGTGATGATCGGACTTGGTGTAGTGGATTTGGTTCATGTAATCACCAAAAGGACACGAGGGATGTCGCTTTTGAGTGGGAGTTCATTAAGTAATATAGATTAGTTGAACTCAATCTATCATACACTTAGTCTAAACTTTACAAATTCTGTTGTAGATGGCACCACCGCTTTTAATTTCAATGCGTTCATGGAGAAAGAGAAACTAGCAACGAACGGTAGCAACTTTCTTGAATGGGCCATGAATTTGAGGATTCTCCTCTCTTTGCACAAAAGCAATATGTGCTAGAAGCGCCTAGCCCCCACCCTTGACGATGCCCCGACGAGGAGAAGAATGTCTATCGACTCGTCGAGGACCACAACTTAGTTCATTGCGCATATTGTATGGGCTAGAGCCGAACTTCAAAGCGTTTCAAACGGCAATGCTTTTGATACAATGGGTGAGTTGAAAATGATTTTCACACACATGTCAGAGAGAGCTACAATGCTTGTAAAAGTTCTTTAGTCGCATGATGGAAGAGAACAGTTAGTGAGCATGTACTCAAGATGTCGTTACGCCGATAAGCTTGTGTCCTTGGAATAACGATTCCCATTGACTTAGGCATCCATCGTGTTCTCGGTCCGCCACCTAGCTATAAGAGCTTCGTGATGAACTATAATATGCAAGGCATGAAGAAGTCTCCCGAGCTTACAATGCTTAAAACTGCGAAGTGGAGATCAAAAGGAACATCAAGTGTTGATGATCAATAGGAACACCGGTTTCAAGAAAGACAAGAAGGAAAACGGAAGGGAAGTAAAGCTGTTGCAGCGCTGAAAAGAAACCCGAGTTGGACCTAAGTCCGATACCGAGTGCTACTATTGTAAGGGATCCCATCGAAGCTTAATCGCCCCAAGTATCCGCGGACAAGAAGGCCGCAAGGCAAACAAAGGTATATATGATATACATGTTATTGATGTGTACTTGACTAGTGCTCGCAGTAGCACCGGGTATTTGATACCGTTCGGTTGCTAATATTTGTAACTCGAATCGAGGTCAGAACGGTGAAAGCCGCAAGGGGTGAGGTCAAGATGCGTGTCGGCAATGGATCAAACGTTGATGTGATCGCCGTCGAACGCTACCTCTCCACTTACCGTCGGATTAGTTATAAACTTAAATAACTGTTATTTGGTGCACCTTGAGCATGAACATTGTATCCGGATCATGTTTGATGCAAAGTGGTTTTCATTCAAATCTGAGAACAATGGTTGTTCCATTTATATGAATGAAATCTTTATGGTCATGCACCAATGTTGAATGGTTTATTTCTTGATCTCGATGATAATGTTACACATATTCATAATATTGATGCTAAAAGGATTAAACTTAGTGATGATATATCCATATATGGCACCGCCGTCTAGGTCATATTGGCATTAAGCGCATGAAGAAGCTCCATTCGGATGGACTTTTAGAATCACTTGATTATGAATCATTTGATACATGTGAGCCATGCCTTATGGGCAAGATGACTAGAACGCTTTCCGGTTCAATGGAGCAGGCGATGATTTATTGGAAATCATACATTCGATGTATGTGGTCCAATGAGTGTGTCGCGAGGTGGATATCGTTATTTTGTTACTTTCACGGATGATTTGAGTAGATACGGTTATATCTACTTGATGAAACACAAGTCGAAACCTTTGAAAAGTTCAAGGAATTTCGAATGAAGTGGAAAATCATCGTAATAGAAAGATCAAATTTCTACGGTCGACCGGAGGTGAGTATCTAAGTTACGAGTTTAGCACTCACATGAAAGAGTGTGGAATTGTTTCACAACTCACACCGGAACACCACAATGAAATGGTGTGTCGAACGTAATCGCATTTTATTAGATATGGTTCGATCTATGATGTCTCCGACGGACTTGCTGTCATTTTGGGGTTATGCACTAGAAACTGCTGCATTCACTTTAAATCGGGCACCATCTAAATCCGTTGAAACGACACCGTATGAATTGTGGTTTGGAAACAAACCTAAGTCATTTCTTAAAGTTTGGGGTTGCGATGTTTATGTGAAGAAACTTCAACCGATAAACTCGAACCCAAAGCGGAAAATGCGTCTTCATAGGATACCCTAAAGAAACTATTGGGTATTCCTTCTATCACAGATCCGAGGGCAAGGTTTTTGTTGCAAGAATGGATCCTTTCTAGAGAAAGAGTTTCTCGAAAGGTGTGAGTAGTCGGAAGGTAGAACTTCGAAGAGGTTATGGAACCTTCTCTTCAAGGTATGGCGAGTAGCTTGGCGCGGAAGTCGCTCGGAGTTGGCTCCACCTGTTGAAGAAGGAACTAATGATAATGATCATGAAACTCCGAAAGAGAGTACTACCGAACCTCGCGGAGGTCAAGCAGACGTGCGGCTCCCGTACAGACGGAAATCTGTCATAAATTTCATGGTTGATGAAAATAATGACCTGCGACGTATGAAGAAGCGATGATGAGCCGGATTCCAACAAATGGTTAGAAGCCATGAAATCGAGATGGAATCCATGTATGAAAATCAAGTTTGGAACTTGGTGGAATTACCTCACCACGAAAAGGCCGTGGAGAACAAATGGATTTTCAAAAGGAAAACTGATGCTGATGGTAATGTGACCATCTATAAAGCTCGACTTGTCGCAAAGGGGTTTCGACAAATTCAAGGAGTTGACTACGATGAGACTTTCTCTCCGTTAGCGATGCTAAAGTCAGTTAGGATTATGTTAGCAATTCTTTGCATATTTCGATTATGAAATATGGCGGATGGATGTCAAAACCGCTTCTCAATGGTAATATTGAAGAAGAGTTGTATATGATACAACCAAAGGGTTTTGTCGATCCTAAGGATGCTAACAAGGTGTGCAAGCTTCAGCGATCCATCTATGGATTGAAGCAAGCATCACGGTTGGAATCTCCGCTTTGATGAGGTGATCAAAGAGTTTGGATTTGTCCAAACTTATGGAGAAGCTTGTATTTACAAGAAAGTGAGTGGGAGCAATGTGGCATTTCTGATACTATATGTGGATGACATATTATTGATCGGAAATGATATAGAACTTTTAAACGATGTTAAAAGTTATCTAAACAAAGAAATTTTCAATGAAGGACCTAGGTGAAGCATCTTACATATTAGGCATAAAGATCTATAGAGATAGATCTAGGCGCCTAATAGGAGCTATCGCAAAGTACATACCTTGATAAGATTTTAAAGAAGTTTAAAATGGACGGAAGTAAGAAGGGGTTCTTACCTATGTTGCAAGGCAAGACATTGAGTAAGACTCAAAGTCCGCTTCGGCGGAAGAAAGAGAGATAATGGACAAAGTCCCCTATGCTTGACCCATAGGCTCTATAATGCACGCCATGCTATGTACAAGACCGGATGTGGCACACGCTATTAGTTTGACTAGTAGGTACCAATCGGATCCAGGTTCGGAACACTGGATAGCGGTCAAGAATATCCTTAAGTACTTGAGAAGAACTAAGGATATGTTTCTTGTATACGGAGGTGAAGAAGAGCTCGTCGCTAAGTGTTATGTCGACGCTAGCTTTGACACCGATCCGGATGACTCTAAGTCTCAATCCGGATACGTATTTCTCATGAATGGCGGGCGGTTAGTTGGAGGAGCTCCAAACAACCTGTGGTAGCGGATCAACAACGGAGGCCGAATATGTTCTTTGCTCGGGCCAGAAGCGATTTGGATGAAGGAGTTCATATCCGAACTAGGAGTTGTGGCAGCGTTGGACCCAATGGTGATCTATTGTGACAACAATGGTGCCATTGCCAATGCCAAAGAGCCAAGGTCTCACAAGCATTCCAAGCATATTAAGCGCCGGTTTCACTCCATCCTTGAGCATGTCAAGGATGGAGATATAAAGATTTTAGAAGTACATACGGATCTCAATGTAGCAGATCCGTTGACTAAAACTCTCCCTAGAGCTAAACATGATCAACACGAGAACTCAATGGGTGTTAGATATATCACTATGTAACTAGATTATTGTCTCTAGTGCAAGTGGGAGGCCAAGGAATATGCCCCGAGAGGCAATAATAAATTGTTTATTATGTGTATTCCAAGTATATGATAGATGTTTATTTTGCATGCTATAATTGTATTAATACGGAAACGTTAATACATGTGT
Source organism: Avena longiglumis (assembly GCA_030063025.1). Taxonomy (NCBI): domain Eukaryota; kingdom Viridiplantae; phylum Streptophyta; class Magnoliopsida; order Poales; family Poaceae; genus Avena; species Avena longiglumis. Next base: position 453,706,987 of record CP125978.1, on the reverse strand, counting down.
GTTTAATAAACAAAGAAAGTTCCTAGTTAAGCCTCTCTCATAAACTAGCTCGTTGATTAACAAGATGATCAAGGTTTCCGATCATGGACATTGGATGTTGTTAATAACGGATCACAACATTAGTGTAATGATGTGATGAACATTCATCCAAGTATAGCATTACGATCAAAGTCATTGAGTTTATATTGCTATAACAACTTACAAGTAATCCTAATCCTTAGACCATGAGATCATGTCAATCACTAACACGGAAGAGTTTCTTGATAACATCAAACGTCACACCGTAACAGGTGATTATAAAGATGGGTTCGAACTAATAAAGTGTTATGTTGAGGCTCATGGATCAAGAGTGGAATTTGTTCATCCCGATGGCGGATAGATATACTGGGCCCTCTCGGTGATATCACATTGATTAGCTTGCAAGTGATTTGATCACTAGAATGTTATATCACGGAACGAGAAAAGAGTGCATGTCGGAACGAGATCAAACTAGGTATGGAGATACCGATGATCGAATCTCGGACATGTAATATATCGTGAGACAAAGGGATTAAGATACTAGCGTAAAAGGTTAAACGATCACAAGAAAGTCATCGTTGAATGTGTGGGAGTCGATGGGTCTCGAGATCCCGCTCGATTATTGATGCGAGAGGGTCTCGATCATGTCCGCATTATTCACGAACCGTAGGGTGACACACTTAAGAGACACCGACATCCAATTGGAGCAAAAGTTTCATGCCGAAGAATAAACAAGCAGGAATTTATTTCACTAGATCTTAAACAAAGTTTTGTGAAATTGCATAAAGTGGTTATGCATGTGAAATAGAATTCTAGCAAGGGGTTATTGTGAATGTTTGTCATTAAAGTAATTGACAAAATTCTGAATAAAATAAAAGAGTTTTATTTAATGAGAGTTTGCATTAAATTTGGTGGAAATTTAATGGGATTTTTGAGTGGATTTTGAGTGGACTTTGAAGGGTCATTTTGTGAGTGGAGTGTCCACCCACATGATGAGGGAGGGCAAGGGGCAGCCCCATGCGGCCACCCCTTGGGGTTCCCCCTCCTCCTATAAAAGGAGCCCCTCCTCTCACTTCTCACTCACACCTCCTCGTGAAGGATCTCTCTCCCTCTAGAATTTATCCCCATGGTCTCGGACTAGCGAGATACATGTTCCCGTGGCTTTCGGGCAAGAAAGAGTTGTGCTTCATTTGCATCGCTGGAGCGAGGAGGCGGAGGTTGCTCAGTGCCTCGACGTGTGTGCGAGCACTGCGTCATGGCGATTTTGGCGCTAGGACTTCCTCTCGATCTTGAGATCGGCAAGAGATCGTCTACATCAACCACGAGTTTGGACTCGTTAAACTTTGTCGGTCTTCAAGGGTATGTTCTCTACGGATGTACATCCGCCCGTTGTTTGTATCTAGTATAAATAGATCTTGGTATATAGTTCACACCGTAGGAAAATTTTTGTTTTCTATGCTGCGAACCCTTCACTAGTTGCATCACATCTTGCCATGTCATACCTTATATATGCATCATGCCGGATCTTCTGCCGTAGTATTAAATAGTTCATCCGGTGTTTCTTCTAGTGTTTTGCTTCTTCGCGGATAAGGCCGTTGAGTTGATGCGAGTGTCGACCCGATCTTCGGATGAACCTTCGGCAATGTTTTTCAGGCGAGCATTCTCCCCCTTTCTACCTATCTTACTTTTATAGTATTTATTCCCTCATGTTGATCTATTGCTATCTGTTGCGATGCTCTAGTTTCCGCATGTGATATCCCTTGCAGCCATTAAATTGCCTTGGACACATCCTATTACGTTGTTTGGTAGATAGTCAGCCTTAGTCGAGTTGCTTGCGCAGTGTTGCGTCGGCAAATCGATGTTCCACAGCTGTTGGAGTAATGCCTTATGCTTTATGTTGGAGCTGATTATAACTTTAATTACCGTTTAATAACTAAAATTGAAGTAAGTAAATAATGCAGAGGCACATGTGGGCAATAGATGTTATTTGGTTTTAATCCCACTTGTGTCCGTAGGACCCCGAGTACTTGATACTGTTCTTTGAATATTCGCTATCCGCATGTGGGACCAATCCTCTAGCGAGCTTGATTCATATTTATTTCTTGGGGCCACAAAGTATTTTGGGGTTTTATTATCCTGACTTATGCCATGCTTTCCGCTTATTTACGATTGCGTGGAGTGCTGTACTATTTAGGAACAAATGTGGAATGTTTTCGCAGTATCGACAAGCCCGGCCACACTTTCGGGTTCCCGGTCGTTCTGACCATTGGCACAAACCTCAGGTCCGTCTCGGCCGGCCAACTTCGTCAGCTGGTAGCTTGGTGGGTGGCCTCAAATTTATATGAATCTTGCAATTGCTCATCGTGATGCCTCGTTGGGTTTTATTGGTTTTTCGAGGTTGATGGTGCGTGTGTTGCTATTTGTGCCCCCGCAGGTAAAACTTTTCAAAGCCGTGTCCGTGGTTATGGACGACTTGGAGCATGATTCGATCATAGACAACTATAACTAAAGTAGTGCTATAAATTTGACTTTATAATGACTAGTAATCAGCTTCACTATAATGGAATGGCTAAATAAAAGTGCCAACAATTGCTTGTTTGGGTTGTCACCTATTACCATTATGTCTGACTAGTAAGTATTGCAACTATAACAGAATGGCTAAATAAAAGTACCAACAACTGCTAGGTTTTGGGATGCCTCATGCTATATGTATCTGACTAGTAAGTACTACAACTACAATGGAATGGTTAACTAAAACTGTCCACTGCTTATTATATCAGGATGACTCATGCTATCGATATCTGACTAGTAATTGCTGCAAATATAACAGAATGAATAAAATGCCAACCGTGAGTTCCTCGGTTGACTTCTCGTTTGGTCTCGAGGAAATATCGGGATGGGTATGTTGATGATAGTTTCAGTTGGATCCGAATAGGTATTTCTTATCCCTATCCGATAGTCGCCATTGTATTGAGTCTCTATAGATTGTTTAGTGCATACCGCCGCTTGATCCACCATATACACGTGGCGACCGCCAATTCTAGTCTCGTAGTGTCTTGGCCTCGATCGACCGCTCTCTTTTTCCTTTGCCCTTTGTCGGCACCCCTTTTGTTTAAGCAGGTTTGAGATCGACGTCGTTAGCGGGGTTACCCTTCTGGCTTGGCCTAGGCAGGGTTATGGACGTCATTGGTTATTCTTCAGGGCTCTTAGCCCCATTTGCATCTTGTCCGTAGTCGAACGCTGTATCATTTTCAAGGTGATTTGGATCTTTGTATTGTATATCTGTATTCTTGACTCTTTGAGTCGTTGTATATATATGTTTTGTGGGTTCCATCGAGGACTATTGTATAATGATATTACTTCGTTTTTCACCCGCACGAAAGTGCCTGGTGGACACCTTTGAATCGTTTCTATCCGGGTTTGGCGGGAAGCGCTAAAACTTGCATATGGCCGATTCTGAGGGTGTTACACTTGTGTTCCCAAAACATCAATTTAAAGAAATCACTTTGAATTTGCATACCAATTCGTGCTCGTATCGAGTCAAAATGACTCAATTAAGACGATGAATTGATCTATTGCAAGAAATTGAAAATCTCAATTGCAATAAATCTCAACATGTGCACACACACATGAAAATATATTACATCAAATATTTTTTAGATACTCGACAAATAAACAATACTATGTAATAATTTTTTTAACATCTTTACTATTAAAAGAATGTTGGTGATCGTAGGTCGCCCTCAAACATCAAATATTGAGAGAATCACGGCCATCCAATATACATCTAACGGTACGAGTCTTCTCTTAACTAATTACCCTTTCTCTGCCACCGATAAGTGAAAACAGCCAACGAGAAAATGCAATAGTCTCGCTCCGTGAAGCCCTAGCACAAGTCGCCGCAAGTCAGAAAAACCGCACAGGTTGTCACCGCCCCTCCCATCTCCCTCACCCGCCCCCATCCTAGACACCCTCCCGCCGCCAGTAGAAGATTGGGCACCTTCAGGACGGACGCCCCTTCTTCCAGAGCGCCTCCAGCCCCACATGGTCCGAGATCGCTTTAGCATTTTGGATCAATTTCAGCGAACCTGAACTGGATGCCCACTTCACAGGGGAACTCGGGTCCAAATCTCGCCCAAAGAAATTTTATGGCGCCATCATCCAGGATACCAGCACCTCAGGTCCATCCTTAGGTACGCTCCTCTCTCTCCACCCTCCCTCCCGCACATCACCTCTCTTTTTGATGTGTTATGACTCGATCTGATCTGGACTTGTGCTCAGTTGTAGGTTGATATGAATTTATGTTATGGATCACTAGCGTAATTACGGGTCACTGGATATTGTATTGTATGTATTGGTACGAATGGAGCAGGGGAGTGGAATTTTATTCGCGGAAGGGGCGATGGATTTGGAATTAGCGGTTTCTCCTGAAACTATGTTTTATGAAATAATGTTACATAGTAAATTCAAAATTTTGGCAGCTGTGTGATAGATTGGCTGAATTTATTTAAAGTGGTCCGCTTAAACTTTTCTTCTAGGTAGAGTTAAATCGTACCTAAATTATAGACCGGAGAAACTCCCTTAAAGATTGGTGAACCAAGTTGAACTGCCGAAGTTATATGATTTGGGGACCCTATGCTGAACTACATAAACTTATCTTCTAGGTTGAGGTAAATTGTGCCCGAAGTCATTTTTTGTAGTAGGGATTCCCGGACCAGCAGCGTGTGGTCTCCGCGGGAAGTAGCTGGAGAATGACTGCACCTCTGGCCGACTACAACATCTTGAAGGAGTCGACAATCCACCTGGTGCTACGCCTCCGTGGTGGCAGCCACGGTGGCCGGCCCACCAGCATCTCTCAACCTCATGACTGCCTCACTTAAGTGAGGATGGTCTGCCGCAAGTACGTACCATAATCAGGAACGCCCGGCTGATCATCTCAGATTTTCATGTACCATGCTATACGATTATTAATGCATGGATGCACATGGTTCATTTTGTTCTTTTGGGTTCTCTCTGTAGCAGGTGTTATGCGTGCCTCGCTTCCAGGGCTACAAGCCGATGATTTAAGATCTAACTTTGTCTGGTGTGTACATTTCCAGCCGAGGCCCACAAATTTTTGTATGCGAGCAAGCATTCAAGCACGTTATGGATCAGTTGACTACGAAGTGAACAAAAAATAGTGGGTCACATAGCTCTGAGAAATAAACAGTGCTCTTCTATATAACATGTCCTTTTTTCAAAAACATTGATGTAGCTAGGCTGAAGTGTGATACTGACTGTGATGGTCTGTAGTTAGGAAAAATGTAATATTGAGTGTGTTTGGTCTATCAAAATTGTGAACCGGATGGTCCTGTACTTTTAGTGTACAAGACACATCACTAGCAATTTCTTTTGAAAACAAGGGAGAGATACAAGAACAATAAAAAAGTAACATGCCTCTTAGATCCACTAGGTGCATCAGAAAATGAATGGAGTCATGTCACATTTCTTTGTAGTGATGAAATAAACAAATAGTGTGAAGAATGGAATATTTGAATCTTATAGTACATCTATTCTCAACAGCTTTGCTCTTACTATATCATTGCTTACCCAACAGAACTGCATCCCATTCAGTACTTGGTATTGTTACAAACTGTAACAAGCAAGAAGAAATTTATAGTAATTCAACTCTTACTATTACAAGCTATAATTTTTTCTTAACTCTTCACTATATTTGAAATGTTATCAGGAGAACTAAACCTTAACTTTTTAGTGCAACTGTAAAAATCAAATCTGATCATGTACGAGTTAACGCGACGGGGAAGGGTGGGTGAGGCAGTTGAATGATGGCATGGCCAACGTTGACAAGAAGGAAGCAGTTGAATCAACCCTCAATGCCCTTTGATCAGCTCCTTACCTGATGGCCACTGCGTAGCATGCTTCAGTCGCTCACTCGGCCTGACGAGGTGTCAAAGTCAATGTCATATCAGTCCATGTTGGTGTTGCTCCGGGTTGTGGGCTTTGGCATCAAGTCCGGAGGTGAATAATTATCTAGGGATTCCTGAAGCTTCTCTTAGCGTGGTTAGGTGGTGGTCGTGCTCCAGGAGGCCGGATTTGACCAGCAGGAATTCTAGGACTAGCCTCCTACATGCCATTGTGGTATAGCAGAGGCCTGGGCGGTCAACAGATTTGGGGTAAAGAGGCACTGACAGCCTACAGGCTTGTGGGATTTTTTCCGCGAAGAGAAGTTCTTGCACTCCTCGGTTGTGGGAGGAGGAATGATTCTTGCCTTGTTCAATGTTTTCATATCATTGATTTCTTTGTGCTTTTGCCATGGAAATTTCTGTTTTGCTGGATGAACATGTGTTGAATTGTTAATGTGAATTCTAGGCAAGAAAGGTGTTTCGATTATAGTTCATTTTAATGGTATCTAAGGCACATCTGTTACAAATAATCCTACCCTTCCATAGTTTCAACAACAACAACAGAAAATTCTCAGTTTAATCTATCCTACTTTACAGAAACACAATATACTGTTACTTTAAGTACCCTCGATTTTATTAGTTGACTCAACTTTGTCTAGATACAGATGAATATAGACTAGATACTTAACTAGATACATATAAATTTAGACAAAGTTGAGTCAACTAATATGGGTCGGAGGGAATATTATTAATGAGGTTTACTATTTTTCATCATGGTTGCAAGAGTATGAAGAGAAAAAACGAAAAATCCAGGAGTGCACATGAAAGTAGTGCGAAACTTTCCTGAAAAACGAACAATGCAACAGTGGGAGGAGATTTCTATCTTCTGATATATAAAGATGCATGGCTGCACGCTGCTGGAACCTAACTGACGATTCAACAATGGGCAAGGTAGACATCAATTTAATCAGAATTGATGTGTGTACGACACTACATGTCTGATGTGTGTACTGGCCAAGCAATCAGAGCATGGATGGTTTGATTTCAACAACGGACAGAGATCAGACCAAAATCAATTGTACGTATAGCAGTTCTCATTTTTCATTCATCAATGCCGAACAACTCTATTGATCCTAGGTGCAGACAGACTCCAACGACTCAGGAATGCACAATAGGCAAACTGAGCAGCATAAAATCCATTGGTTGTAACCCACATAGTTAAAGTGTCCTAATCCTTTGCCGCGATTGATAAGTGACCAGCCTCGATGTATGGATTGCTATATCAAGTGCAACTTATGAATATAATTTAGTAAAATGGTAAAAGGAAACTTGCATGGCATCTATGCAGTGGGTTTGTGTAGTTTTGCTGCTGATTGGTCACCAATACTGAGAAAAATCAAGAACATAATTCTCCTTTTCCGTTCATAGTTTTCATAATTCGTTACATCAACATGTGACCAGCGGTGCATTTTAAACTGGTTTAGAATCCCTGTAAGCAATTGTTGCCTATCAAAAAATATGAACACATCAAGTCAAAGGGTAGAGCCTTAGAGGGAAACTTGCATGACATGTATGCACTGGGATCATGAATGCAGTTTCCTGCTGATCGGCCACCAGTACAAACAAAAATTAAGAAGATAATTCGTTTTGCATAATTTCTTACATCAAAGTGACCATCGGTGCATTTTAAACTGGTTTAGCATCTTGTATGTAATTATTGCCTAACAAAAATATAGACTATAGGGAGAGATATGAGTAATGAAGTTGTCGAGAAAGGGAGCATGAATTGTTATTTATTTTTACGGACTTTATTGTTTCTTCAAATTTACTTTATTTTTTAAAACTTGGGATTTATTGGTAAATAAACGGTTAATAGCTGAGGGATTTTTTAGAATTTTTTTATACTTACTTATAAAAGAAAGGTCATCACCCGCCGTCGCCGTCAACGCGGTGGCCTGTGGACGTTCCCCGCCTCAACTGGTCGGAGCAGCCCATCACCGGAGCCGAGGACCACTCGCCAAGATCGAGTACCAGGCCGAGTCGCCTGGTGGTCAAGCCAAGTGGGCGACTATCGGCTCCCCAAGACATTGATGGACGGCGGTAGCTCCATCAACATCCTGCACTGACACCTTCAGCGGCAGCCCCGCAATGATGATCGAGACAACCCACACCACGTTCCACGGCATCGCCCCGGTCGGAAGGCATACCCGATCGGCAAGGTCACGCTGCCCACCTTCGACACCAAAGAACTTCCGCACCGAGCGGATCGTCTTCGAGCCGGTGCCCTTCGATAGCCCTACCATCGTCTGGGCGCCAGGCATTCGCCAAGTTCATGGCAGCGCCACACTACGCGTACAACGCGATGAAGCTCCCCGGGCCGTGCGGCGTCATCACCATCAACGGCGACCCCAACATGGCCGTCGAGTGCGAGGCCAAAGGTGCCGAACTCGCCGATGTCGTCATCGCGGCAGAAACCAACCACGCCGATGAGCTCGCCAAGTACGCGAGCGGGGTCAATAACGACGATCCCACCATACTCAAGAAGCCCAACTCGGAGGGCGCAAACACCTCAACCTTCGAGGCAACGACGCACACCCGCACCGTCGAGCTGGTCCCAGGCGACTCCAGCCAGACGGTGACGATCGGGACGGGCATGAGCCCAGCCTAGGAAGGCGCGCTCATCGAGTTCCTCCGTGAGAACAGGGACATCTTCGCATGGAAGCCCTCTGACATGCCCGGTGTCCTAGGGAGCTCACGAGCACAAGCTAAACGCCGACCCCAAAGTGTGACCCACAACAACCGTGTGGCCTTCAATGAAGAGCGCCGAGCCATCGCCGAGGAGGTGCGTCTACCACGCTGCAGGCTTCATCCGCCAATCAAGTACTCCAAGTGGTCGGCAAACCCGGTCTGGTCGAGAAGAAGAACGGGACACGGAGGATGTGTATCGACTACACAAACTTGAACAAATACCGCCCAAAGGAGCAGTTCGTCCTCCCGCAGATCGACCAAATAATCGATTCCACCGCGGGCTCGGAGTCACTATGTTTCCTCGACGCCTACTCTGGGTACAACCAGATCAAAATGGCTGTCGAGGACGAGGAGAAGACGACGTTCATCACGCCATTCGGAGCCTTCTGCTACACCGCCATGACCTTCGGCCTCAAGAACGCCGGGGCGACCTACCAGCGGTGCATGCAGGAGTGCCTCGCGAGCCAAATTGGCCGCAACATCCATGTCTACATCGATGACGTGGTCGTAAAATCCGCTCGCCAGGGTGACCTACTCGCCGACCTGACGGAAACGTTCGCCAACTTGCGAAAATACAAGATAAAGCTTAACCCAGGCAAATGCACCTTCGGTGTACCAGCAGGACAACCATCGGGTACGTGCTCAGCGAGGGATCAAGGCGAACCCCACCAAGATCGACACGATCGCCTCGACTCGGCAAACCCGAGTGCTGACGCGAAGCCGGTCGGGCGAGTAGCGGCTCGATCGCTTCATCCCCGACCGCGTAAAAGGCGATGCCCCTATACCGCTGATGCAAGAACCCCACCTTCCGGGGACAAGGAGGCGGATGACGCGCGACCTCAAGAAGGTGCTACCGCACCGCTTCTCGACCGTCCCGTCGACAAAGAACCCATGCTGGTTTACGTCGCGGCTCCGAGCGCGTCGTCGGCGCCGCCATGGTCGCCGAGCACGGAGGAAGGAAAGGAGCGCCCAAGATGACGTGTACTACATCGCGAGGTCCTCACCGAAGTCGCCAATGATACCGCGATACCGGAAGCTGGTATACGCGGTCTTCAGAGCTGCGCGCCGCCAGACTACTTCCGGAGCACCCGATCACGGTCGTCTCAAGACCGTTGCAAGACATCATCCGAACCGTGAGGCGACCGACGGATCGCCAAGTGGGCCGCCGAGATCGGCGTCCACAACATCAAATATGAGCCACGCAGCGATCAAGTCGCAGGCCCTAGCGGACTTCATCGCCGACCGAAGAGGCCCAACAGCGGAGAAGCCGCCATACCTCCATCGGAGCACGCACGACGGCTCCAAGAACGCGGACGGCAGCGCAGGATCGCTAACTTCACCCAGGCGACAAGCTCCACGCCCTTCCGCCTCGACTTCACACCCAAAGCACCAACAACATGGCCGAGCACGAGGCCTTACTCCACGCATGCGAGCTTCCAGGAGATGAACGCCAACCGCCTTGCCACGGAGACTCCGACCTCATTGGGCAAGTCGCCGCACCGACGCCGTCTCCCCCATGGCGGCATACCGCCAAGCAAAGGACAAGTCAAGGACACTTCGCAGGCTACTCCATCGAGTGGATTAACAGGCGGAAGAACGAGGAGGCCGACGCACTCTCTCGCATCGGGTCGGCTCGACTCGCACCACCCGCCGGTATCTTCCTCGACACGATCACCAAACCATCAGTCTCCCCCCCGAGGGAGATCGACATTGGAGTCCCGCTGCAGCCGGAAGCAGCCCTGGTCGCACTCGTCACCGAGCCAGACGAATGGACCAAGCCCTACGTCGCCTACCTAGAGGCCGACACCTTGCCGGCAAATGAGGCGGACGCGAGGATGATCGCACGCCGATGCAAGTCCTACACCATCATCGACGGCGAGCTCCACAAGCGCAGCATCACCGGCGTGTTCCAACGCTGCGTCCAACCCGCCGAAGGACGCAAGATCCTCCACGACATCCACTCCGGCCGATCGGCTACCACGCCGCGCCGCTTCTTTGCCCACCGCACACGCCGACGCCGTCGACATTGTCCAGCGGTGCGCCGGGTGCCAGAAGTACGCCAACTAGACGCACGTGCCGAGCTCAGCGCTCAAGACAATCCCCATCACCTGGCCATTCGTCGTCTGGGGCATGGACATGGTAGGCCCCTTCAAAAAGGCTCCCTCCGGCTACACCCACCTCCTGGTCGCGGTCGACAAATTCACAAAGTGGGTGGAGGCCAAACCAGTCCGGAAGTGCGACGGGAAGACCGCCACAAAATTCCTACACGAGCTCATATATCGCTACGGGTTCCCAAACAACATCATCACGGACAACGGCACCAACTTTGCCAAAGGAGCCATGGCCGAGTTCTGCGAATAACACCACATCCGGCCCGATCTCGCGTCAGTCGCCCACCCGGAATCCAACGGCCAGGCGGAACAGGCCAATCAAAGCATCCTCCACGGCCTGAAGCCGCGACTCCAAGTACCACTCGAGCGCACCGCCGGGTGCTGGGTCGAGGAGATACCCTCCGTCATCTGGGGCATCCGCACCTCGGTCAACAGGTCGACAGGATTCACCCCTTCTTCATGGTGTACGGCGCCGAGGCAGTCATGCCCACCGACCTCGAGCATGACTCGCCAAGGGTCGTCCACTACACGGAGGCTGCGAACGAACTCGCCCGCCAGGACGGGGTCGATCAACTCGACGAGGCACGTGACCTCGCTCGATCACGCACCGCCATCTACCAGCAGGGACTACGCCGCTACCACAGCCGGCGGGTGAAAACTCGCACCTTCCAGGAAGGCGACCTGGTGCTGCGCCTCATCCAGGACAAGAAGGGCATGCACAAGCTTTCCCCTCCATGGGAGGGACCATTCGCCATCGGGCGCGTACTCGGCAACGACGCCTATTACCCCATCGACGTCCGCAGGGACGGCGAACTCGACGTCAAGCGACCATGGAATGTAAACCTCCTATGAAAGTTCTATTCCTAGAACTCCACATATGTACTCTCCAGTCGCTATGAAATAAAAAGAATCGGTTACCGCAAATTGCGCCTACTCTCCGTGTCTTGTGCCACTCGCACTCGTAATAACAGCATCAAGCTAACCGCAGAAGTCAACCTTTGGTAAAGCGATCGGCACGGCCAAGTAGTGCGATGCAAGAGCACTGGGTCACCTCAGGTTTTGCATCGTCCCAAAAACGCCACCCGGAGCCCCATTGAGTCGCTTAGCCGACCGCTCACGAGCCAAGACAATCGCCGCTTCTCACCGACCATGATCCTCCGCATCCTCGACATAGCGACTCAACGGCACGCATCACGCCGGGACCGACGACCATTCAGTATGAGCGTGAAAACGCCAAGTATGCGAAAGCATGCAGACTCGCCATGCGACTAACCCAACGGCCAGGCAGGAGTGATGCGCTCAAACTAACGCCAAGTCCTCACCCACCCTCGAGTCACGCCTAGAACAACCAAGTACCACGCCGACTCGCCCGACCAATTCGCGCAAGGGAAAACGGTGAAGTACAGAGCGCTCAAGGGAGTCGTCTAGCGAGTGGCTCTTCGAGTCCGGGCGAGTCGACCACAATAACAAAACATTCAAAAACCACAAACACATCACACACGAGGTAAACCCCACAAAAGGGCGGACGCGCTCGGGGACTCATTCAAACCTCAATCGGAAAACACATGACAAGTCACAAAACAAACACGATATCACATCACTAGCATGTTGCAATCATCTCAGAATACAAAATATGCCCAAACGGCAGGTCTGCTACTAACGCCCCAGGGCAAACTACTCTATTCCGCAGGCTTCGACGACGACTCGCCAGCACCCTTGCGATTGCGGATGAACGGCGTGTACGGGTTTGACGGGTACGTCGTCAGCTCACCCACCATCGCCGCGCGGAAGGGTTGCTCGACCTTGAAGTCCCGGTGCTGCGGCTCGGGGTCGTTGGGTGCGACAACCGTTTCCTGGTAAGGAAGGAGGTCTCCCATCGCCCAGACGCCGAGTACACCGGTAGCGACGGCCAACTTGAGCACCTCGGAGATCTCCACCTCGCTAGTCGACAACGGGTAGCCACTCGTCACATCGTCCAGATCGAAATCTTCTGGAAAATGAGCAAGCCCAAGGCTAAGCGCCGTTGCCGCTCCACGCCGGAACGCCGACCGCGTCATGAACTCAACGACCGACGGCGCCTTCTCCAAGTACTTCCACACCTCGACGAGGTCGCTGGGAATTACTTCCGTGGGCGATATCTCTGGAGGGAGGTTCGGATGCATGTCGCCGATAACGCCGCCGAAGTCGACGTGGCCACACATTGCCGCTGGCCGAACGAGCTCGCCTTCCGCTATCAAGGATGCGACCATGGATGTAAGATAACGGTGACTACATCGGATATTAAAAAGACACATGCACAGGCAAGGCGCATAAACTCACCAATCAAGGGACGGAGAGATCCGTGATGAAGCTCTGAAGAGAAGTATAGTCGTCCTGAAGCCCAGCAACAAGGGCGTCAGAAACTTTACGCTCTTCCGCGGCGGCCGTAACGGCGGCCTTGGCTCGACCATCCGTCGAACTCGCCTCCTCTTTCGCCTCCCAAGGCCGAGCTCGGCGATCCGCTTCCCAGCCGAGCTCAACGCCAATTGAGCCGTTGCCAACTCACCCGCGGGGACAAGTGTTGGAGATATGCCCTAGAGGCAATAATAAATGTGGTTATTATTATATCTTTGTGTTTATGATAAATGTTTACATTCATGCTATAATAGTATTAACAAGGAAACATTGATACTTGTGTGATTTGTAAACTTAATTTGAAGTCCCTAGTATAGCCTCTATACTTCACTAGCTTGTTGGTTGATTAATGATTGTGGTTTCCTATCATGAACATTGAGATGTTATCAACAACAAGATCATATCGTTAGGAGAATGATATGGTGGACATACTCCTATAGATAAGCGTAGCATAAAGATCAAGTCATTTCAATAGTTCAATTGCTATATGCTTTCTGATACATAGTAACCTAATTCCTTCGACCATGAGATCATGCATATCACCTTTACCGGATGGATGCTTTGATGACATCAAACACCACACCGTAATCGGGTGGCTATAAAGGTGGCATTGAGTGTTCGAGAAAGTATTGGTTGAAACACATGGATCAAGAGTGGGATTTGTCCATCCATATGACGGATAGATATACTCTGGGCCCTCTGGGAATGTCATCCAATTAGCTTGCAAGCATGTGACTGGCTCACAAGGGATCACATATCACGGAACGAGAAAAGAGTACTTATCAAGAACGAGGTTGAACTAGGTATGCGAGATACCAACGATCATAACCTCGGATAAGTAAACTATCGTGAGACAAAGGGAAATTGGTATCGTATGTAAGTGGTTCATTCGATCGCAAAGTAATCGAGAAATATGTGGAGCCATATGAATTTCCAGATTCCTCTATTGGTTATTGTTCGAGAAGTGTCTCGATCATGTCCGCATAATTCACGAACCGTAGGGAGACACACTTAAGGATTGACGTTGTTTGAGTAGTTATGGTATTATGAGAAAGAGACCGAATGTTGTTCGAGTCTCGGATGGGATCCGGATATCACGAGGTGATCCGGAATGGTCCGGAGAATAAGATTCATATAAGGAAAGTCCTTTGGAGTTCGGAAATGATTCCGTGTTTTCATCGGAATGTTCTAGAAGGTTCCGAATGTCCAAAGACTCCGGGGAAGGGTACATGAATGTGTCATTACATATTGGAATGATTGCATCATGTACTAAGTGTTCTTGTTCCAAATAAAGGATTAAATTGAATCCTAAAACAGAAAAGTCAAATGGCCAGTTTGAAAGTCAAACGGCTAAAACAGGAAACTGTGGGAAACAAGCAAGAGGAGGCAAAACCGACTTGGGGGAGGAGTCCCTCCTCTCCAAGCCGGCGCGCCACCCAAGGCCGACTTGGGAGGGAGTCCTCCCTTGGCCGCCCCTCCCACCTATAAAAGGAGGGGCAGGGCCTCCTCCTCTAGACACAAGTTCCTATCCTCTAATCTCCGGTTTAGAGCCGTTTTGGTTTAGAGCTTATAATTGCACTAGCCTTCGGTTTAGAGCCTTCTAATTGGTGTGTCTAAACCCTAGACCACTAATAGCTCTCTCATACTCCACCATACTCGCTCCGGCTTAAGGCCTCATGGATCTCCCTCTACTTCCGGTACCACGCCACAGCTGCCGAATCGCGAGGAGAGTGCTACAACCTCCACGCATGGAACAAGGGAGAGGAAGGTCTTCGCCGAAAACCGAACGTGACCGATCATGGAAAGCGCCGAACGCAGCACGGAAGGATCGCCTACACGATCTTGAGATCGGAAGAGTACGACTACATCACCCACGAGAATCCGCCTCGTTAAACGCTTTGGAATCTTCGAGGGTAAGTTATTCCATCGACTCGTTGCTACAATCTAGTAGATAGATCTTGGCTTGTTTGTTTGTATGCGATAGAAAATTTTTGTTTTCCATGCTACGAAACCCTAAAGGGTATCGAGCCGTGTCTATATGTAGATCTGTTGACGAGTAGAACACAATGGTCATTGTGGGCGTTGCTTTTTATTGTCGATTGCTTCTTGTGTACTTTGCATCTTGCGGTATGTTGGGATGAAGCGCCCGGCTAACCTTACATGACATCGCTCATGAGACTTGCTTCACGCTTGACATGCAACTTGTATTGCATAAGTGGCTTTATGGTGCATGTTTCTCCTAGCATAGTTAAGATCCAATTTACAACGGGTGATCAACAATGCTAGTATCAATGTTGTGGTTCTTGTTCGTAAGTTAGAACGACACTTATTGAAAGCCCCAAACCACGTAAAATATGCAAAGAAAGTAGAGGCGCCTAACTTTGTTTTGTGGGTGTGCTGATGTGATATGGCCATGATTGTGATTATATTTGATGTATGCAATGTTCCTTATTGTAAGTTGGCAACCGCCGGAGCCATATGGTTGTCTTTAATTTATGTTAAGACCCGTGTCTATTCAAAGTAGTTGTAATAGTTGAAGTCGGTGATCTACAACCATGGAGAAGCGCCATTGACCTTGATGCAATGCCGATGATGATGGAGATCATGTTCGTGCTTGAAGATAGAGATCGAAGCACAAAGAAGAAAGGCCATATCATATCACATATTATTGAATTGCATGTGATGTTAATCCTTTATGCATCTTGTATTGCTTAGTATTTACGGTAGTATTATAAGATGATCCTCATGAACATGAATTTAAAATCATAAAGTGTTCACCCTTAGTTAGCACCGCTTAAAGCTTGTTGTTTCAAACACCACGTGATGATCGGGTGTGTTAGATTCGCAAGTGTATACAACTTGAGCAAGCATTTGCTCATGCGGAAACTAAGGTTTGATTTTGACGAGCCTAGCATGTACGCATGGTCTCGAACACGGATCACCGAAAGGTAAAGCATGAATCATATAGTAGACATGATGAACATGACAATTGTTCCATTGAAACTATATCAACTCTCGTGATGATCGGTGTTGATGTAGTGGATTTGGTCTGTGATCACTAAAACAATGTGATGGATGTTGTTTTGAGGAGTTCACCTAGTTTAATTTCATTAATTAATTTGAACTCAATTTGTCATAAACATAGTCTAAACTATTGCAAATATGTTGTAGATCAATGGCAGCCCCTACCATCAATTTTAATGCTCCTAGAGAAAGAAAAGTTGAAAAACAATGGAAGCAACTTCACGGATTGGTTCCGCAATTTGAGGATTGTCCTCACCGGTAATTTGACCTATGTCGGATGCAATCATTGGGTGACCCACCGCAATGATGCTCCCGATGAAGTAAAGAATGTTTACCTCGCTCGGAAGAATCAGTACTCCATAGTTCAGTGTGCTATCTTGTATGGTTTGGAATTGGAGCTTCAGAAAAGGTTTGAGAATTCAGACCCATATGATATTGTCGAGGATCTCAAATTTATTTTTGAGACTCATGCGGCAATTGAAAGCTATGAGGCTTCTGAAAAGTTCTTTAACTGCAAGATGGAAGAGGGCAGCTCACAAGTGAGCATGTGCTTAAGATGTCCGGCACGCAAACAAACTTCAAAGCTTGGGTATAGTGATTCCTAATGCTTTGGGGATTTACCGTGTCCTCCAATCACTACCACCAAGTTACAAGAACTTTGTGATGAACTACAACATGCGTAACATGAACAAAGAGTTGCGAACTGCTTTGCTATGTTGAAGTCTGCAAGTGGAGATCAAGAAAGAGCACCAAGTGTTGTTGGTCAATAAGACCACCAAATTCAAGAAAGGCAAGTTTAAGCGTAAGGACACTTCAAGAAGGGTGGTAAGAAAGTTACCACGCCGCGAAGAAGACCAAGGCTGGACCCAAGCCCGACATCGAGTGCTTTTACCGCAAGGGAGAAGGTCACCGAAGAATTGCCCAAAGTACTTGGCGGATCAAGAACGGCAACATCAAGAAGAAAGGTATATCCGATATACATGTTATTGATGTGTATCTCACTAGTACCGTAGTAGTGCTCGGTATTTGATACTGGTTCGGTTGCTCATATTTGTAACTCAAACAAAAAGCCGCAATAAACGGAAGCTAGCGAAGAACGAGGTGACGGCGCTGTGGAAACGGATCAAAGGTTGATGTGATCGCGGTCGGCACGCTACCCTTCATCTACCATCGGGATTAGTTTTATACTTAAATAATTGTTATTTATTGCTGTGTTGAGTATGAACATTATATCGGGATCTTGTTTATTAAGTAGACGGTTACTTGTTTAAGTCGAGAATAATGGTTGTTCGATTTATATGAGTAATATGTTTTATGCACATGCACAGTTGATAGATGGTCTATTCTTATTTAATCTCGATAGTGGAAATACAAATATCAACAACATTTAGGCTAAACGTTTGAAATCAAGCGATAATTCGACCTATATGTGGCAATCGCTGCCTTGGTCACATTGGAGTGAAGCGATGAAGAAACTCCATTCGATGGACTGCTTGAATCACTTGATTTTGAATAACTTGAAAGATGCGAAGCATGTCTGATGGGAAAAATGACTAAGCCTCCATTTTCTGGTATGATGGAGCGAGCTACGGACTTGTTGGAAATCATCCATACCGATGTGTGTGGCCCAATGAGTGTAGCATCATGTGGTTATCAAGTTATGTTCTTACCTTCACGGATGACTTGAGTAGATATGGGTATATCTATTTCATAAAACATAAATCCAAACTTTCGAGAAGTTTAAGGAGTTTCAAAGTGAGGTAGAGAATCAACGTAACAAGAAGATTTAATTTCTACGCTCGATCGTGGAGGTGAATATCTAAGTTACGAGTTTGGCGAGCATTTGAAGAAATGCGGAATACTTTCACATTGACACCGGAACACCACAACAGTAATGGTGTGTCCGAACGTCAGAATCGAACTCTTAGATAAGGTTCGCTCTATGATGTCACTTACAGATTTACCGCTATCATTTTGGGGTTATGCATTAGAAACAGCCGATTCACTTTAAATAGGGCACTCTAAACTGCTGAAACGACACCGCATGAATTATGGTTTGGGAAGAAACCTAGATTGTCGCTCCTTAAAGTTTGGGGATGCGGCCTATGTAAAGAAGTTACTGGACAAGCTTGAACCCAAAGCGGAAAATGCGTCTTCATAGGATACCCGAAGGAAACTATTGGGTATACCTTCTATCATAGATCCAAGGCAAAATCTTCGTTAAGAATGGATCCTTTCTAGAGAAGGAATTTCTCTCAAAGAAGTGACTGGAAGGAAAGTAGAACTCGACGAGGTTGTCGAACCTTCTCTCGAATTAAGTAGTAGCGCAGACTGAAGAAGTTCCTGTGGTGCCTGCACCAATAAGAGAGGAAGCTAATGATGGTGATCATGAAACTTCGGTTGAAGTTACTACAGAGCCTCGGAGGTCAACGAGAACTCGTACCACTCCAGATTGGTATGATCCCGTTATGAGTGTCATGTTGGTGTCCAACACCGATGACCCCGAGACATATGAGGAAGCGATGATGAGCCCAAATTCCAATAAATGGCAGGAAGCCATGAAATCCGAGATTGGATCCATGTACGAAAACCAAGTATGGACTTTGGTGGACTTACCGGATGGCCGTAAAGGTCGCCGAGAACAAATGGATTTTCAAGAAGAAAACATATGCCGATGGTAATGTTACTGCTATAAAGCTCGACTTGTTGCAAAAGGGTTTCACAAATTCAAGGAGTTGACTACGATGAGACTTTCTCACCAAAGAAGCTAAAATCAGTGAGGATTATGTTAGCAATCGCTGCATATTATGATTATGAGATATGGCGATGGATGTCAAAACAACATTCCTCAATGGAGATATTGATCAAGAGTTGTATATGATGCAACCCAAAGGTTTTGTCGATCCTAAAGATGCTAACAAGGTATGCAAACTTCAACGGTCCATCTATGGATTGAAGCAAGCATCCCGGTTGGAATCAACGTTTGATAAGGTGATCAAAAGTTTTGGTTTTATACAAACTTATGGAGAAGCTTGTATTTACAAGAAAGTGAGTGGGAGCTCAGAGCATTCTTAATACTATATGTGGATGACATATTGTTGATTGGGAATGATGTAGACCTTCTTAATAGTGTCAAGGAATATTTGAATAATAGTTTTTCAATGAAGGATCTTGGCTACCTTACATATTAGGCATAAAGATTTATAGAGATAGATCAACACGCCAAATATCATTGTCACAAAGTACATATTTGGACAAAGTTCTAAAGAGGTTTGGAATGGAAGAAAGCAAGAAAGGGTTCTTGCCCATGTTGCCCAATACGACCTTGAGTAAAACTCAAAGTCCGACATCGGCAGAAGATAGAGAAAGGATGAGTAAGACTCCCTATGCCTCAGCCATATGATCTCTAATGTATGCCATGCTATGTACTAGACCCGACATTGCATATGCTGTTAGTTTAACTAGCAGATATCAAAGTGATCCAGGAGTGGATCATTGGACAGCGGTCAAAAACATCCTTAAATACTTGAGAAGAACTAAGGATATGGTTCTTTCTTATGGAGGTGATGAACAACTCGTTGTTAATGGTTACACCGATGCTAGTTGGAACACCGATCCGGATGATTCTAAATCACAATCTGGATAATGATTTATTTTGAATGGTGCAGAAGCTATCGGAGGAGTGCAAAGCAAAGCGTTGTGGCGAGATCTTCAACGAATCGGAATACATGGTCGCTTCCGGAGGCTTCACAAGAAGCGATATGGATGAAAGAGTTCATTACAGAGTTGGGTGTGGTTCCTAGTGCTGGACCCAATGTCTATCATCGTGATAACATGGGCGCCATAGCCAATGCGCAAGAACCAAGGTCACACAAGAAGTCAAGCATATCAAGCTGCTTTCACGCTATTCGAGAACATATCCAGATGGGGATATAAAGATTTGCAAAGTACACACAAATCTGAATGTGGCGGATCCGTTGACTAAACCTCTCCGAGGGCAAAACATGACCAACACCAAACTGCCATGGGTGTTCTAGATATTACCATGTAATCTAGATTAGATGACTCTAGTGCAAGTGGGAGATGTTGGAGATATGCCCTAGAGGCAATAATAAATGTGGTTATTATTATATCTTTGTGTTTATGATAAATGTTTACATTCATGCTATAATAGTATTAACAAGGAAACATTGATACTTGTGTGATTTGTAAACTTAATTTGAAGTCCCTAGTATAGCCTCTATACTTCACTAGCTTGTTGGTTGATTAATGATTGTGGTTTCCTATCATGAACATTGAGATGTTATCAACAACAAGATCATATCGTTAGGAGAATGATATGGTGGACATACTCCTATAGATAAGCGTAGCATAAAGATCAAGTCATTTCAATAGTTCAATTGCTATATGCTTTCTGATACATAGTAACCTAATTCCTTCGACCATGAGATCATGCATATCACCTTTACCGGATGGATGCTTTGATGACATCAAACACCACACCGTAACGGGGTGGCTATAGAGGTGGCATTGAGTGTTCGGAAAGTATTGGTTGAAACACATGGATCAAGAGTGGATTTGTCCATCCATATGACGGATAGATATACTGGGCCCTCTCGGAATGTCATCCAATTAGCTTGCAAGCGTGTGACTGCTCACAAGGGATCACATATCACGGAACGAGAAAAGAGTACTTATCAAGAACGAGGTTGAACTAGGTATGCAGAGATACCGACGATCATAACCTCGTATAAGTAAACTATCGTGAGACAAAGGGAAATTGGTATAGTATGTAAGTGGTTCATTCGATCGCAAAGTAATCGAGAAATATGGGAGCCATATGAATTTCCAGATTCCTCTATTGGTTATTGTTCGGAGAAGTGTCTCGATCATGTCCGCATAATTCACGAACCGTAGGGAGACACACTTAAGGATTCGACGTTGTTTGAGTAGTTATGGTATTATGAGAAAGAGACCGAATGTTGTTCGGAGTCTCGGATGGGATCCGGGATATCACGAGGTGATCCGGAATGGTCCGGAGAATAAGATTCATATAAGGAAAGTCCCGTTTTGGAGTTCGGAAATGATTCCGGTGTTTTCATCGGGAATGTTCTAGAAGGTTCCGGAATGTCCGGCACTCCGGGGGGGAAGGGGTACATGAATGTGTCATTACATATTGGAATGATTGCATCATGTACTAAGTGTTCTTGCTGTTCCAAATAAAGGATTAAATTGAATCCTAAAACAGAAAAGTCAAATGGCCAGTTTGAAAGTCAAACGGCTAAAACAGGAAACTGTGGGAAACAAGCAAGAGGAGGCAAAACCGACTTGGGGGAGGAGTCCCTCCTCTCCAAGCCGGCGCGCCACCCAAGGCCGACTTGGGGAGGGACTCCCTCCCCTTGGCCGCCCCCACCTATAAAAGGAGGGGCAGGGCCTCCTCCTCTAGACACACAAGTTCCTATCCTCTAATCTCCGGTTTAGAGCCGTTTTGGTTTAGAGCTTCTAATTGCACTAGCCTTCGGTTTAGAGCCTTCTAATTGGTGTGTCTAAACCCTAGACCACTAATATCTCTCTCTCATACTCCACCATACTGCCCGGCTTAAGGAGAAGCCTCATGATCTCCCTCTACTTAGGTACCACGCCAGTTGCCGGAATCGCGAGGAGAGTGCTACAACCTCCGCCGCCGGAACAAGGGAGAGGAAGGTCTTCGCCGAGTACCTGTGTGACCGATCATGAAGCGCCACGAACGCAGCACCGGAAGGATCGTCTACACGATCTTGAGATCGGGAAGAGTACGACTACATCACCCACGAGAATCCGCTCGTTAAACGCTTTGGAATCTTCGAGGGTAAGTTATTCCATCGACTGCTGTTACAATCTAGTAGATAGATCTTGGCTTGTTTGTTTGTATGCGATAGAAAATTTTTGTTTTCCATGCTACGAAACCCTACAACAAGTCCTGGCGAGCCTCCTCGCCTTCGCAATCGCCTCAAGACCCTTATTCGCCTCTTGACGGTGGCCGCCTTCTCCGCCGGTGTTCAGCGCCAATCGGTCACCGACTCACGCTATGCACTCGCACAATCCAAACAGTTAACCAAAGCGAAATCTAAGTGCCCACCCGCTGAAATTCAGCGAGTGTGCACTGGACCGCAATCAAGAAATCCTATGCCCACCCGCTGAAATTCAGCGAGCGCACTCGGGACCGCAATCAAGAAATCCTAGTGCCCACCCGCTGAAATTCAGCGAAAAGCGCACTTGGGGACCGGCGATCAACAAATCCTAAGTGCACACCCGCTGAAATTCAGCGAAAAGCGCACTCGGGACCGGACGCGAAAAATAACAACAAGACACTAAAAGAATCGCATCCGCAACTCACCGGCCTGATCCTCGGGGACTGGACATACCTGGATGGCTGCGCCAAGCATGCCGTGAAGTTGTATCGCCTCCACAGACGCGAGGAGAGCCGGCGTGTGCCCACGACGCTGCTCGACCTCCGCGTCAGCGACCCCAGGTGCACGACTCGAGGGCGAGGTCCCACTCGCTATAGCCGATCTGGCCATGAAGCGCGGGAACGTGGCGATGGATGCACCGACACCAAAGGAGACCGGCTCGGTCACCCCAGGCGAGGGAGCACCCCCCTTCGTGGGTACGGCCGCCTCCATTGCGGGTTCATTCGGCGCGACCGCCGTGTCGTCGGAGATCGTGACGACATCGTCGCCCTTGGCCTTCTTGGCGCCATCCGCAGGGACGACTTCGTCCGCCTTCCTCTTGCGGAAGGATCCTCCTCGACGACGGTGGCACCTTAGACACGGTCGGGTGGCCTATCTTCTTCACTCCGTCCTGAAATCGATCGTGAGCGATATAATTCAAGCTCCTATGAAAGACAAAAGTAGGTGAGCGAACTCACTTGGCATCGGAATGAAGCGTAGCCCCGCGGATGCCGGCTTCTCCATTCGGGGCCCGGGCGGCCGAGGCCCATCTCTGACGTCGGTGCCCAAGACACGAACGGCTTCTTCGCCGAGGCTGCAACGGAGCTTCCGGACATCTTCGGCAGGAGCTTCCTGCGAGGTGAAGCCGCCGTCGGAGCGCCCCTAGCCCAAAGATCGGTGAATGGCGGAGGCATCGAGGCTGTGGCACCTCGACAATGCCGTGTTCAGCGCTGCGTCGCCGCGGCGCCTCGCCCTGGCCGGCTGGGGCGTTGAGCTGCTGCCGAATGCGGGTAGGCGGCCTCATCGGCTTGCTTTTTCTTCGGAGGAGCCTTTGCCTCCTTCTCCTTCTTCTTCTTCTTGACGGAGTAGCCCGGAGGTGCGAGGTGGTCTCCGGAAGTTCGCCATCGCCATCATGGCGCCGAGTCTTTACTCGCCAAGCTCACGCCGACGCCGCCGCGGGTCTTGCGACCAGCGGGCGACCTCCTCCTCGGACTCGTCATCGCCGCTGCTCGCCGCCCCGTGTCGCCTTGGCGGGAGGCGATTCGCCCATGTCCCGGATGGACGAGCTCAATTCTTGTCCCAAGGCGGAGCCATCCTTCCACCACTTGGAATAGCTGCAATGAACACAAAATGGAATTAGAACGACCGCGATCGCAAAAACTGCGATCGCGAATGATGCGAGGTGACTTACCGCTGGGGCTGGATGCTTTATGTGAAGCACCCCAGCCTTTGCGCCCGTACACCGCTGGGTGATCTTCTTGCTTAGGGTATAGTCCTCGAGCTTCCACTCGGCGAGGGACTTCGCCGAGTCCTCCCGCCCGTAATCGGTACATGTAGTGGTCGCCGAGCCGGAGGGACGAGCCGCCGCCGAGCCAGCATTGTATAGGTTGATCGTGAGGCCCTTCTTCTTCGCATCATGGATGGTTTGAAGCATTTCGCCCATGACCATCCGCTGGTCGCTGGGAGCTTGCCGACTTGAAGTCGGCGCGTTCGACCGGTTGGCGGAGAATCGTGGGATCGCTCGCCTCGGTCGCCGGCAACGAGAACCAAGACTTCTTTCAGTCGCCGCCTTTGGCGGGCAGCATTAAGTCAAAGAATGAAGCCTTCGACTTCATTGAATGTTAGGCCGCCTGCAAGCATTGGGCCGCTTCCTCGCGCTGATCCGTCTGCGGAACAGATCCCGCCATAGAGGGAAGTAGGGCGGCAGCCCAGTAGCACTCGCAGAACGCCACGAAGATGGCGAGCTGCTTGATGTTTGGACCTGTGTCCGACGGTTGATCCGTAGAGAAGCGCCGGAAGAAGAGGGACGGGGAATCCTAGCCCCGTTCTAGGTGGCTGGTGAAGCAGATGAATTCCTCGCTGGGTTCGGGTCACCTCTCCGCCGCTGGGATGCGCCAAAGAATGGCCAGCAGGATCCCGGACTCAAAGGAAGCCGCCTCGTACACTTAGATCTATCCCAAGGTTCGTGGAGAGGGCCATGGCGGAAGGATTTGGGGGGGGTCGGAGGATTTCGTGACGGCTGGATCGCGATGCGAAGGAAGGCGATAGTGCGTGCAATCGGAGGAAATGGCGAGAAGATGGTTCTCTGATCGCCTGCCATTCCCCTTATATAGCCATTGTTACCCGCCAAATCAGGGAGCCGCTACTACGCGGTGATTACGCCAAAAGTTACCGTTGGATTACCCCAACGGCTAGTTTGACCATGTTTAACGGTCCAACTTCAGCCACTCGGCTCGCCGACCCGATCACTATGACAGTGTTTTCGCCGACTCGACTCGCCAAAGCTGCGATCAGGATGACTAGTTTTCTCCTTTATACAGGAGCCTGCCGACGATTCTGATCGATGTCTACTCAAGTCAGATACTCGACCGCCAGCCACCTACGCCCAATCAACGACGGCCTCGGGGACTACTGATGGGGATGTACCTACCGGGGTAATACCCAGCAGGACGTTTCCGACTGACCCAGTAACTGGCGAGTGGGCCTGCAAGGCGGTGACTGGATCAAGGCCCGGCGTGGATCCAAGCGACTGGAAGCTGAAGGCCCAGGCGATTAGATAGGCCCAGTCGGATTAGGTTAAACAAGTACCGAAGCCTTAACTGATTCGGTTGAGATATGTAAACCCTAGGGGAGGTGAGCCTATATAAACCTCCCTGCGGGGCGTGTAGAGAGACGTTCCATCATACACCCAAGCGACTCGCCGCCTAGCCCATTGTACCACCATCATAATACAATCTAGCAGGAGTAGGTCTTTACCTCGGAGGGTCAACTGGTAAAACCCTGAGTCTCCGCCCTCATCTCGCACCGCAGATGGCTTCGCCCTTGCCCCTCGTTCTACTACTCGCTGCCGATTGCAGCATCTGTCGTGACCATTCCCACGACAATAGCTATTGTACTTCATCTAGGAACCAAAAAAAAGTCAAGGTGGTGTAAAATAGAAACGTGACCTTCATATTGCAACGTTGAAGTAGATCAAGAGCATGTCATGTAGTTTGACTATCCCAATCTACATGTTCACTCGGCTGGATAGTGTTGTTGTTGAAATCTGGAATTGATGTGTTCATTCGTATACCTTCTAGGGCATACAAATCACGTGTGCATCATTTTACATGTGTAATAAGCGAGAGCATAGCAACGCACGGGCATTCAACTAGTAATTTATAACAGACAAGTATTTACTACTCAGAAGGCTGTTAAAAGATAACTATGTTTAGAAAACAAACTAGCGAGAAACTAGAAACTGCTAGAGCTGCGCACGACCGCAAGTGCAAAGCACCTTTTTTTTATTCACGAAACGATAAACGAAATGAAAATGATTAACTTCCCCCGGACGATGATCGTCCGGCTCAGGTTAGCGAGACGTGCGTATGAGACGTGCGTTCAGCCCCTCGCCTTGGTCAGCTCTTGCACATACGAGATGTGCGATCCCTGCAGGCCCACTCCCACCTTGTCTTATCCTTTCTCCCGTATCTTCATGTTTCTTCCCCAAATCAACACAGGAGTACGACGAGCGCGCCGCCGCCATGTCCTGCTCGTCTCGCCGTCGATCCCATGTCTCGCCACCCGCTGGTGATCCTCCACCTCCATGAGCCACCCACGCAGGACCTCTCCTCCACCTCCGTCAGCTTCGCCGCCGACCTCCACCTCCTTGAGGCCGCCCACAGGGACCTCTCCTCTACCTCCGTCAGCTCCGCCGTCGACCTCCACCTCCTTGAGGCTGCCGCATGCCTCCATCTCCATGAGCACGCTCGCGCCGCCCTGAAGCTACAAGGGCGTTTGCTACAGGCGTCGACGTTGTTTTTGCCACGTGAGGTCGATTTGTTGGGCTGCAAAAGGCGTCGATATCTGCTACATGCGGCATCGGAGTTTGCTACATGCGTCGGCGGTGGTGCTACGAGATCCCGGATTTTGCTAGGATGCCACAATAGCAAAAAATTATTTTTGCTAAAATCTTCTGTATTTTTGCTACATTGATACATTTTTTTTGCTATCTCTGTTTTTTTGTTTTGCTACAATACCATAAATTTTTTGCTACAAGTTCTCCGACGAGGTTTTCCGGCTAAATTCTCTGGCGATGTCTCCGGTGAAGTAGGGTTTTTGCTACATTAAAATAACTTTGTTGCTACAACCGTCTTGTGGTTTTGCTACAAAGGTCAACTTTTGCTACAAGGTCACCGACGAGAGTCACCGCAGTTTTTTCAACGATGTCTCGACGAAGTCGGTTTTGCATTAGCATAATTTTTGCTGCATGGTCTCCGTGAGACGTTATATTTCAAACGAACTGCTTTTTGCTTGCTTCGTAAAGCGGAATATATGTAGCAAACGCGGGATGTTTTGCAGCTAATTGACACGTGTCAGCACGGGAAGCAGGACGATGGGAGCTCCCCCATCGTCCGGGGGACGCCTAGCACTTGCCTAAACGAAAGGAACCACGGGCGATTCCTCATAGCAATTCCCCATCGCTCGACCGCTCCAGGCAAATCCCGTCACGCGACCGCTCCAGGCAGTGGCGGCCAGCCGATTCACCGGCGACGCACGGAGGTGCCTGCCGCTCCATCCACATCCTCTGGAGAAGAACCACCGGGGAGGCCGGAAGTCGACGCCACGCCGTTGGGGAAGCTGCTGGAGAGCCCGAGTGCGACCGGGCTCCATCCACCGGAGCGGCGCCCATGGCCACTCGCAGGTGGGATGGGCAGCGGGAGCCCCAGAGCGGCGAGCCGACGGCGAGCGCCCGTGCACGGTGAAGGATACGGAGTCGCGGGCGTTGGTGACAGCAGGCGCGACGCGGCGGCTTCGACCTCAACAACTGTTGCGCTAGCGCATGGCGTGACGGCGACGGCATTGGCGTGCAGCACGGCGACTGTGGCGTCGTCCTCCATCTCGGCAACTGCCGGGGTCGGAGACGGAAGGAGCGGCGCGACAACATCGACGGCGGCAGTGCCAACGGGGGGTCCGTACTCGTGAAGAGGACAGACAACCCATCCGTGCTCTGGACACCAGAACAGCGGAGGCGGCGCGACAATTGCCGGGGCGACCTCGTCGTCCCCTAGCATTGGCGCGGCCGGACCGGCCAAGAGCCAGTTGGGCACCGCCGGCGCTGCCGGTGCAGGAGCCTGTACTGACGGGATCGACGGCCCTGCGTCGCGACGAAGCGGGAGTGACGGAGGAACTGGGGCAAGGAAATAGGCATGGATCTCACCTGTTCTTGTTATTCCGGCGATCGCCGGAGTTTTCTCTCACTAGAGCGTGCTTGATAACGTGTTCGAAGTAGAGATCGAGAGATAGCGATAGACAAGAGAAATAGAATGAATTAGTTGTTTCATTGATGATTGGATCCACATATTTATACACGGGAGAGTCGGTTCCGGAGAAGTCGGTTCCAGGAGGCGGCGCTCCAAAAACTCCAACCGCCTAACGGTTCCATAATTGTATGATTACAGGAGCGGAGATTAACCCCATAATTAACTATGTTTAATTAATTCTAACATAAACAATGCATTGATCATCTATACAAACCAATGATAAGAAAACATCAAATAATAAAGAATAAATAGCTAAATAAAGCGTAGGATAAACCATTTCATACATCAGGGGTGGAGGGGGCATGTATTGACATGCACACATAGGTCTATGAGCCAGCCTTAGACAAAAAAAAAACTAAACAACCATAGGACAAGTTTCGGGATACACAAATAGATCTGAGCCAGCCTAAATAAATGGACAAATAACAACCATGAAAGAAACAAAAAAATATAATTACACACGACAACGATAGCTCGATTGTAAGGCAACGCAGGTAGGCTTGCAACATGCCTCGAGGCCCTGGTGAGATGATGGTAAGCTCACTTTTGCAATCCAGTTAGATAATCTTTGCACCCTCTTCTACATATCTCACGGGCAATAATGATGCCAAATAGTGTACTTACCATTTTGTGGACCGAAAACAAAAAAAGTGTTGATCTCAAGAGTTGGTGCACTACAAACATCCATCAAGATACCACAATTTATTTAAAAACATCATCCCAAATTTATCAATAAATTAAACATAATTTATCACACAAATATCCGCTAAGCCACTTAGCCAACATATCACTCGAATTGAACTGCAGAAACAACTTCATCATGCACGGATCATGAAACAAAACGTCACAAAAATATTTCATATCTCACATGGAGAATCATGGAATGATGTGCATGTACCATGATGTTATTAATTCTATGTTAGATCTGTATAAATCGTCATTGTACAATTTAGTATAGATGCATAGACCTATCTGATTTGTATCATATACTATTGAAGTTTAGAATTCTTCACGGCTATTAAATGTGCCATGGTCATTTCCTTATACTCCACGGCTATTGAGTACAATACAAAGGGTTTCTTTAAAAAGAGAACATGGGCTCTTTTCATTAGCTAAACTTGTACACATATTTATCTCCATGCATTGACTACCTACCAAAATGAATATACAATTTGTTCATAGAGCCAATGTAAAAGAAACTGAACTCAAATACCACTATAAAGAGCATCGGCAACAAAGTACAAAGAAGACAAGCTTCTAAAATAAATTTGAAAATATATGGCCAAACTATTCAAGAACTAGAAGAAGTCATTATGGCAACAGTATCAGAAGGACAAGATAACCCCATTATTTGAAGGCTATCTAGTGAAGCAGCTGCCTTACTGGGATGCATTTGTGCTGTATAGGGGGTCAGGAATTGCAGAGGAAAAGTCAGAAAAAAACAAGATAAATGCTGCGAAGAAGAAATATCACCATAACTTGGGGCCAGGGGGCTACGCGGCTGCCATTCCTAAGTGGGATGCAAAAAAGAAAGAGCTTCATGATAAATGGATAATTCCAGAACCAATTCGCAAAAAATGGGATTTGAGGGCAAGAAATTAGTTCCTTGGGCATGGGAGTACATATGACGAACTTACAGGGGACCTTGTTTGCAGTGACGGAATAAAGGTACCGGGGACTGCATGGATAAAAGTGGTCAAAGATATTAAAGATGGAATAAAACAGTTTCATCCCGATAGAGAGAAAGACTTGCTGAACATGGTCCTCGAGAATCGTGAACATACAGGACGAGTCCGAGGCCTTGACGGGAGTTTCACGTGGGAGACTAACTTTCCTAAGGACCAAGGTACCTATAGAAGCCGAGCAAGAGCAAAGCAACAACGGGAGGAGGAGGAGGCAGACAAGTTCAAGCAGCTGCTAGGAAGACTTGACAAGCAGCAGAAGCAAATCGAAGAACTTAGAGGAATAGCGCGCTTGCAGCAAGATCCTCCACTCGATATTACCGCCAACCCAGCGGAGAAGCAGCGTCGCTAAATCGGAGGTCCCGTCTAACGATGCATCCTATACAGATGGCGGTCCCGACTACCCCGTGGATGGAATTAAGGAGCAGATACCTTGTGAGCTCCATAAAAAATTGAAGAACGTATCTATGAAGGTGGCGGTCGGATCGGCTTTGCCTTCTCCGCCTGACGCACGTTGGCATGGCCGTGAGATTCCACATGTCTATGCTAAAGTCGAGGTGGATCAAATCGTAAAGGAGTGGGAGTCAATGGAGCTTGACATCCCTGGACCTGAAGGTGAGATCACACTTGGAGAAGTACTTGGTGGGATCATATCTGGAAAAAGAAAAACATACGGTTTCCAGGCTCGGCTCCAAGGATAACACTACCGCCTCCGAGTCGTCGCAGGTCTCTTTCACCTCCACCTCCATCACCTCCAAGAAGCCCACCCCATGATGACTACGACCACCACATCCCGAGTCCATCTCGATCTCCGCCGCAGGCTCAGTAGTCTTCGCTGCCTGCTAAGGACAATAAGCGGAAGCGTTCGTCGGAGTACTAAAGGACGCGGCAACCCAAAACGGAAAATGTCACCCCTCCCAATAGTGCCTCATCAGAATCTTCCCATCAGACCTTACGATCGTACTGATGCGGAATCTGCAGCGATATCAAAGGCCGAAGTGGCGACGCATTTTGAGAAGAAGAAACCCGAGCCCGCTCCGGTATATATCGAGAAACAAAAGGCATATGCACTTGATTTTCTGAACACACCATCGCAATATGAGTTGCACCATAAGCCAGATGACTATCTACGCACACTTCAGAAAGAAGTGGCGAAGAGCAAATCAAGCAAATCAAGTGCAAGCGGTAAAAAATCAGCAAGCATAGGTGCAAGCGGGACTAAAACTGCAATCAGTAAAACATCAGACGTTCCCCTTCTCGGACAACATGCCAAAAAAACGATCGCACCCCTCAAGGTGGTTTCACAAACGCTCCACTCGCACAACAGCCGAGATATGTCAATAGCTACGGAGTTGGCGGCCAGCATGGAAATTACTCTTGATGAACTGTTGCCCCCCAACTCGACCATCTACCCAAGATGCCACTAGCCCCTAAATATGTCGCAGGTGAGGATTTGGTCATCAAAGAGAGGCTGAAAGAACTGCCAACACAAATGCGGAATCTCCATCAATGGTACTTGGCGGTCATGAAGCAGGCAAGAATAATGATTGTAGCCAAAGTCCCACCTGAGTACTACTTCAAACCCGAAGAGGTACATATTGAGTTTTCAGAACTGTTCCAGTTATACCATCTCAACGCCCTGGACAAATCCATCCTCAGCTGCTATTGTCTGTAAGTTGTTGAATTCATTGTCTACATGTTCAGTTTTCATTTGTTTAGTTCGGAACATGTGATTATCCTTATTATGCAGAATGAAGATCCTGAAATGTAAAAGAAAAATAATCTACAATATTGGGTTCATTGACCCAGATAAAGTGCATATAACCACGCTAACGGATAACCTCGAGGAGACTGAGGAAAACCTTCTAAGGTTTCTAATGGAGCAAAATTTCTTCGACCACATATTGTTTTCTTACAATTTCAGGTGAGGGTCTTACTCTGTTGTACACATTCACTTTTGATTAGTCGATAATAAGTGTAACTGATGAGTTACTAATGTATATATAAATGTTTGCAGCTTCCACTGGGTTCTGCTAGACATTCAGCTTGATAAGGGAATAGTTGATGTCATGGACCTATCAAAGAGAAACCTAGAAGATTTCCGCAGCATGCAGGACATTCTCCAGAAGTAAGTTTCGCGCTATATCGGTCTCTTTCGTTGATTTTCTAAGATATCATGTAATGAATAACTCATTCATTCATTTTCTTCGTCGAGCAGGGTTTGGATCCGGTTCAAGCGCGAGGTTACCGGTGTATTTAGTGATAAGCTGACGTTTAGGACGGTCTCGGTAAGTAGCACATGATATGTCCGCACATCTCTTTACTTCTAGTTTCAATACAATAATGATGCTAGATTATTATTTTGATTGAATTCTATTCTTGTAAAGTGCACGAGGCAGCCACATGGGTCGAATCTATGTGGATTCTACGTATGCGAGTTCATTCGCACGTTTACCACCGAACACAATGATTATAGAGTCGATGTAAGCAATGTATTCACACCATTATTTTATTGCCGTCACATTTTGTTATCATGATTGATATTCATATTGATCTCCTTTTTCTTATATATAGTTCGAGAGAATGCGGGATCAACTACTACCAGCGCAACGCGTACTAGCAATTACAGAGGAGCTGGCGGGATTTATTGCCAAAGAGATCGTAGACGATGCCGGAGAATTTAGTGTGAATATGCACTACTGATCTCCATGTAATCGAACATACATGCTCTAGTCCCAAGATTTTATGATCTCCATGTAAGTATGTAAATTGTACATATTTGTATGCTCGATATCGTAATACAAGTTATCTTATATATGCACGAATGTGTACGATATGTGGTGGCGTAGAAATATTCAAAAACTATGTTAAAATGAAAAATAAGTAAATACTAGGAAACGTACCCGTGCATTGCACCGGGAGAGAAAAATTGTACGACACACAAAGTAGATTATTATAGGTAAAGTTATGGCGTGTGGAAAAAATCACCATATTGAGGACGTCTACAGCTCTACGATCAAGTAGGCCACCCATTGCTCCCTTTGCCTGTTGTTGAAGTGAGGCCACTCGCACGGGTACTAAAGCCATGCATCGCCACCGTCACCTTACTTGTGAACGCCTTTGCTTATTACCTGCTGTTTCCGAAGCAGAGCAAGATTAGAAAGGCTTATAAACTATAGGAGGACCCCATCTACCACGGGCGTGTCTCTGGGGTGGAGCACGTAAGATGACGAGACACAGTTAGAGGCGGGTCGACAAGCAATAATAAGGGTAAAAATGTTTTGGCATTAAGATTTATTTGATGTTGTGTTTTCTAGGTTTTATTTTCAGAGAATACAACAATATTACGTGGATAAGCAACCTTTTAATACCCACAACGAAATATAACCTGCAACTAAAATTCGCCGAGGTCACATTTGCTAGCTGGTGCTACCAATAGAAACTTAGACTAACCTATTATGGATGATTGAAGCGAAACTAAGCTCTGAAGTAAACATGAAAAATCTCCGCTACAAAGGTGTACAAAGTAAATTCGTGTTGTTTTAGGTACGGGGATTTAGAAAAAAAAATGACTACAACTAACATTCATAGACAATCTTCGCACAAGACATGTCTAGAGAACGCAAAAGAATGAGGCATGCATCTTCTCTAAAAGTCATCACACATAGTGTAAGTGGTTTATTTATTGAAAATCTCTCTGGATGTGTTAAAAAGCCAAGTTCTTATATGGAAAGAGGTAATTACATGATCTTATTTGAATTTTCGGTACTTACCGTTGATGTCAATGCAGTCGCCACAACGTTCAGACACTCCATGCCGTGAAAGCTAATGCCGATCATGTTCATTCCAAACTCTGGAGTCAGTACACACTTTCTTCTGAACTTCTGCTATGGAAGATCAGACGCAAAACTCACTATGGAAGACCAGACGCAAAACGCCTCTATTTGAAAGAGAAAACAATAAGTTACATGCAGATGCTTACCATCGCTTTATGTAAAAAATCAGACGATATGTATCTATCTGATTACACACACCTGATTTTCTGAAGTAGGGAACGCGTCCGGCCAGCCGGTGGAGCCATACAACTTCTCCTGGAGCACCCGTGCATTGGTTCCGATCCCGGCGATGATGTGTCCGTCGTCGACCATGGCTTTGAAGTGCGGCCCATCACGATCTGCGTGTGACCCGGACAGCTCGACATCCACTCAAGCGCTGCACTTTTTTGTGGGTCGTTCCGATCAGGTAGACTGGAGCCTTCCTGTCCTACGCAAGTGCGCCATGGCATAGATGAGGAAGGTCATGTGGTTTCTTTGGGAGCGGAGCTCCAGGATCGCGATCGAGATGCTGGTGGCAATCTTGTAGAGAGCAAAACTTCGCCAAGAACCTCGACCGGGCACGGCCGGACGTCACAGAGGCGGTAAGCGCGCGCGACGGGCCACGATGCTGCAGGACACGATGGGCGTGACGACGTCGGATCTACGCTAGGCGGCCTGCCCTAGTTCGTTCATCTGGTTCGAGAGGACGCGGTATGTGGATCTGGTTCGAGAGGACGCGGTATGTGGGGGGAGAGGAAGGAGTCCTGTTGTGTCTAGCGAGATCCGATCATGATTCGAATTTCCGCCCACGTAGAAAAATACAATTGTTTTTATTTTTTACTTATTGGTGGCTTTAGTGGTAATATAAGGTTTAGTGGGAGGTCAAAATCGTCCAAAAAAGAGTTGGACCGGAAGAAACACTTTGTCCTTTATTATTAGGTATAGAAAACAATAAAAAAATAAAATCTCTGCCGCGGCAGAGAATGGACACAAAATGCTACCGCGACAGAGAACCACTAGTCCAAAGTAATGTTCTATCATGGCAGAGAAAATGGGCAAAATGCTGTCGCGGCAGAAACCCACTAGTCCCGATCCATAACACCAACCGGGACTAGTGGGAGTGCACCACGGCGCACAGGGACAGCCACGTAGACATCCACTAGTCCCGGCTGGTAACTGGGCCGGGACTAGTGGTGGACCTCTAGTCCCGCTTAATTAGTCCCGGTTCAAAAACCAGGACTAAATGCCCTTACATCCCGGAACTAGAGGCCATGTTTTCGCTAGCGTCTACAAGCCCGATCAAACGCCATGGGGCACGAGAGGAAGAGGACCACCTCGGAGCTACGGGCAATGCTGGACAGCATTCTGGCAAGGGCAGAAGGAGCACTTTCACCCAAATCCCGAGAAACATTCCCAACACTGGTCTAAATGTGTATCCTCCGTCACCTGCGATGGGCAAGGACAAGAAGAAGCATACCAAACAAAGTTTGGATGCCCGTGCCGGTCCAAGTGGTAGGGGAGGAGAGCTCTGAATCTGCAGGGAAAAGGCAACGAAGAAATTATGTTTTCGACAGATTGGATGAGAACATGGAAGATGGTGATGAATCTCGTTAGAACTCGGTTTTTGATTGGATTGTAGATCCAGCGGCGGACCCTGCGAGGCAGGGCCGTCAAGGACAATGAATATCCTATCTCTCAACTGTCGTGGTTTAGGATTGGCTGCGGCAGTGGGAGAGCTTCGCGATTTAGCGAGGACCTACAATCCGGGAGTCGTTTTTTTTTTTGTGAAAGGAAACAAAAAAAGAGACAGATGGAAAGATTACAATGGAGTCTGGGTTTTTGCCACGGTGCGTGCGTAGAAAGTAAAGGACAAGGAGGGGGTTTGGTTCTTTGGTGGAGAGATGGCATTGAGGTTTCTGTCAGGCCCTGGTGTCAGTACTGCATAGATGCTAAAATTACCACGGACACTGGTTCGTGAGAGATTAACTGGGATTTATGGGGAGCAGAGGACAGAGTTAAGAGGAAAAACTTGGGCAGCTTTGCGATATCTGGCGGCTCAGGATGATCTCCCATGGATATGTGTGGGGACTTTAACGAGATAGTCACGCAAGCTCAACAATTGGTCCAGAATGAGAGGAATGAGAACGAGATGACTGATTTTCGACAATGCTTAGTGGACTGCCACTTGGCTGACATTGGATATTCAGGTTAGCCATTCACATGGAATAATAGAAGAGAGGTTGGCAAATGTCCAAGCTCGATTGGATCGGGCTATGGCCACTGATTTATTTCTGGACGCTACACCCAGGCACCCTTTGCCAAATGCCAATATATCGCTACCGACGAATCAGATCATATGGCTCTGCTGATTAAAGTGGCGAATGCCTCGGACAGCCGATCTAAAAAGACAACGGGTGGTTTTATGTTTGAGGAAATATGGCTATCACATCCAGTGATCCAGACTATGAAGAGGCTATGCAATGTGCATGGAATAATAGTGATGTCCATTGGGAGGGGATCGGAGGTTTGTGGAAGAGGTTGAAGGATGTTTCTAGCTCTTTAAAGAAATGGAGCTACCATTCATTTGGATCTGTTAATAAGCAATTGAAGAGATTACGTGCTGAACTAGATGAGGCTAAGGTGCAGGCGTTGGTTTCTGGTTCCTCACTGGAGGTGCGAGAACTAGAGAAACAACTGCACGTCATCTATGACAGAGAGGAGACAATGTACAGGCAGCATTCTCGACAAGAGTGGATGAGGTCGGGAGATAAGAACACAAAGTTTTTCTAAAACAGAGCTTCGCACAGGCGGAGGAAAAACACGATTCGGTTCCTCTCTAGGAGTGATGGTAGCCGATGTACAACAGGAAGCACGAGTGTTTTACCAGACTCTGTATAGATCCGAAGGTTCAGCGAACATGGATAAAATCTTAGACAAAATCGGCCAGTTTGTCAATGAAGACATGAACCTAAAACTGGCTGCGGTTATCACTGGCACTGAGGTAGAGACAACTCTATTTCAGATGGGCCCAACGAAGGCACCTAGGCCAGACGGGCTACCGACTCTGTTTTACCAAAAGCATTGTGCCACTTTGAAGCCCGCCGTTTGCCGAGCTGTGCGGGAATTTCTGGCGGGAGGAGAAGCTCCAGCATATTTGAAGGGCATTTTTAACGTACCTTTTACTGCTCAGGTCGAGGGCACCAGTACGAATTCATCGGACGGCTCCGCTAGATTCGGCCCAACTAGCCCATTACACACCATAGAGAGGAAAAAACATCCAGGAAAAAACAACCACCGCCGCCTCGACAGCTGGCGTCCGCCTCCTCCTCCCACGCCCGCCTCCTCCCACACTGCCGGGCGCCGCCTCCCGCCTCCTCTCCCAGCCTGCCGGCGCCGCTTCTCGACCACCCCATCCCCTGCCGCCTCTTCTACCCTTCTCGACCCCCACCCGCCTCGTACAGTTCGACAGCGCCCGCCGCCTCCTCTCCCACAGCTCGGCCGGCGCCGCCTCCTCCCGCCTCCTCTCCCACAGCTCGGCCGGCGCCACCTCCTCGAACACCCCATCCCCTGCCGCCTCTTCTACCCTTCTCGACCCCCACCCCCTGCCGCCGCTATAGGAGGGCCGCCGCCTCTCGACCCCCACCCCCTGCCGCCTCTACAGGAGGGCCGTCGCCGCCTCCCACATCTACCAGGGCCGCCGCCTCCCACATCTACCAGGCCCCCTACGATTCTAGCTGTTCGGCTAATTGTTGAGTAAGAGCAACTGTAGTTTCTATCTCTCTGTAAAACATTTTTCTGGTTAAATTCAAGTAGTACCAAAGTGATTGGAGCGTAATTGTTCGGCTAATTGTTGAGTAAGAACAACTAATTAGATTCACCTTACAAAGAGAGTAGTTGTGCTCATGGCAGATGTGGTTTGTGACTGTTGGGCGAATGCATTTTCTTTATTTGTTGGAAGGATCACTCGGAAGTACAGAATATATGTCCTGCAAAAGGTGGAAATGTTTTAACTGGGAGTTACGTTGTTGGTTATATTTGCACAATATTTCCTGAATAGGATTTAAAAGTGCGCTTATGCGACCTCCTTTTGTTATCCATTTAGTTGTTCCTGGTCTTCTTTCATCATGTTGAACTTATCTAGTTTTCATTCTGGTAGATGTAGTAGTAGCAGAGGGTAGCGAAATCGACGGCCATGGTTTGGGCAAGAGTAGTCCAGCAACACTGGAGTATTGGTATAAGCTAATTAGATTCACCGAGTGAACTCACATATTTAGACAGCAAGTTGTAGTACAGTACAATTAATCGATGTACTGATTACATGAACCAAGCTCTCTAGGCCTATAGCAGAGTGTTTTATTCTTCTGTATTGTAGACATTATTTTCTAGTCAAAAACTCAATATTAACAATATGGCACTGCCTTTTTTAAGGTGAAAATAACCAGAATTTGCTAGTATAAATTGGTACTTAGATGACAATTATACTCTGATAATTTAATTGATAGTTGTGTGAATCTTACTCTGATGATGTCAATTTTCAGACATGGATGGTGAAGGCGATACCTTGGAAGAGCGCGATGAGTATCACCGCATTGTTAGCAAGACCTTCAGGAGTGAGGATGAAGGATACCAGTTTTATAATGAATATGCAAAGGTGAAAGGGTTCAGTGTTAGAAAGGAAGAGGTGAAATACTTGGCGGG
This sequence comes from Avena longiglumis, assembly GCA_030063025.1. Classification (NCBI taxonomy): domain Eukaryota; kingdom Viridiplantae; phylum Streptophyta; class Magnoliopsida; order Poales; family Poaceae; genus Avena; species Avena longiglumis. Next base: position 453,668,863 of record CP125978.1, on the reverse strand, counting down.
CACTAGGACGCGTTTCAGGCGGCTTTACACGTGCTTTAAGGAAGGGCACCGTACATTGGCGAACTTTGAAAGAACTGACCCAAAAAGAACTCCAAAGGCTCTTACTCGGTGTGGATGTAAAGCTCATTTTGAGATTGAGCTGAGTGCGGCTACTGGTGAATGGTTCGTGAAGAAGTTTGAGGATGAGCATAATCATCCACTCGCTAAGGAAGGCGAGTTTGCTTACTTGTACTCTCACCGTAAGATGACAGATGGACAGAAGGCTGATGTAGTTGGTTATGGGATTGGTGGCCTCCGGACACACAAGATAATGGATGTCATGGAACATCAGGCTGGTGGTCCCGACAAGGTCGGGTTTATACCCAGAGATTTGTATAACTTTGTTGCAGAGTACAAGAAGAAAAAAATTGAAGGTAGAGATGCTGAATATATGTTGAACTATATGGCGTCACAGAAAGACAGGGATGCAGACTTTTTCTACAAACATACTACTGACAGTGAAGGCCATCTGAGAAACATTTTTTGGGCAGATGCACAGTCGCGTTTGGACTATGATGCCTTTGGTGGTGTCTTGGTATTTGACAGCACGTACCGTGTGAACCGCTATAATCTGCCATTTGTTCCGTTCGTTGGGGTGAACCACCATCGCAGCACAACTGTGTTTGGCTGTGCGGTCCTATCAGATGAGACCACTAAATCGTATATATGGTTGCTTCAGACATTTCTATTGGCGATGCACCAGAAGCGTCCTAGGTCATTGATCACAGATGGGGATAATGCAATGGCTAGAGCAATTTACGTCGTAATGCCTGATGCATTTCATCGGTTATGCAGCTGGCACATAGAGCAGAATATGATAAAACACATCCGAAAACAAAAGCTGAAAGACTTCAAGAAATTCATTTATGAGAGGATGGAACCTGATGAGTTTGAGGAGCGATGGGCCGCGTTTCTGCTGCTGTATGGTGTTAGTGAACAGGACGCTTGGTTTTCGAGGATGTACGAGCTGAGAGGGAAATGGGCGGCGGCGTACACGAAGGGTGGGTACTTCCTGCGAATGAGTAGCAACCAAAGGAGTGAAAGTCTGAACTCAGGTCTTCATAACCATCTAGACCGGATGATGTCAATGGTCGATTTGCTTGAGCACTCCCAAGATTTTATGTCACGATCCGAAGAAATGAAGGCGAGTTGGATGCCAAAGCTTCAGATCTGTACCTTTCACAAGAATATCCGATCACCCACTTTTGAAGAGTGCAGCCCGTATATATACTCCAGAAATATTCAAGTGGGTAAAGGAGCAGTTTGTGAAATCAGGTGGATGGGAGATTCGTCGGATGACCGGAAGATGCCTCTTTGGTCAGGTTTGTATCTAGTGACTATGGCGAGCATGTTGTCACTTGTGTCTTACATGAGGCGTTGCTACAGTGAATTGCCACTGTCGGAAGATGGAGCGTGAGGAAATTCCATGCACACGCATTACGTGTTTTGAAGTACCTCGCCTGCACGACATTCCTCGTTGTTGTGTTGTCGGATGGACGATGCAAGCTAAATTTGGTTTAGTACCGAGAGGAATGGCGTACAGGTTTGGTCCGATCAGATGGATCGATACCGTCAACTCCGCAACAAGGCTAATTCAGTCTTATTGAGTTTCATTGAGCACGAGAAATCAAGCAGTGTTGGATTTTTTTGATAGTATTTCGGATGACGAAGCCGACAATGCCGAGAATGATGATGCCAACAATAATGGCGAGAATAATGTGGCGACAAAATTTGGTCCTTTGCCTGCATATTTTTCATCATCGAGCAAAGCTTTTCATGGCAAAGTATTGGATCCATTACCGATAAAACCGAGAGGTGCTCCGAGTAAGAAGAGGCCTAAGGCATTCCACGAGAGATTCAATTCTAGGGATAGAGGTGTGTGATATGAGGAAACAACTTTGCGCCTTCTCCATAGTTGTTTCATGATTCTTTCGAAAACAGATGATCTGAGATACTTGGTACTGTGTTGAGAAGCGGTTGATGCCCCCGCAGTCCTTGCTCATGGTTCTCAGGCAAAAGGGATTACTGCCTATGGAGGGGGACTTCTATACCACTGCCTCGCTGGCTGAGAAGAAGTTTGTACAGAAGTTTGTCGATCCTTATAAGATTAGCTTTCCAGGCCTGGCTGATGATTATGCCGCTGCATGTCTTGGGAAAGCTTAATGGAGATGCTTGCCCATACGGTAGAAACTGTGGTGTCCAAATCTGCTAATTTTGAGACTGACTGGGGAATCACTTCATCTCAAGACAGGCACTACAAGATCGGTTTGGGGGCAGAGTACATTTGATTTCGGAACAACCTATGCTATTCATGTTGAGCTTGGAGACACATCTGGTTCCCTGGCATCGTGTCGTTGAAGGTCCCGTTGGCAGAGGGATTGCTGGACAAGTTTTGTTTTTACACATCAGTTGCTTGTTCTGAGAAGACTATCAAATCGAAGGTCCTGGATTTTTGCAAGGACAGTGTCCCTGGGCTCAGTGATACGAATGATGCACATTGTGATGCGGAGGTGTCCCCAAATTCAATGTTGACATCTTAACATACAATTTGTGTATCCTTCCTTCCGTGTACTAGATGATTAGATGGTAACATCTTTAGTAGTTGTTGGTTTTGCTAGGATTTTTGGATTATTTGCAAAGTAAGGATTAATGCCTGTTTTAAGAACATAGTACCTGTAGATCCTGTCAGTGTAATTTCGTGGATTTCACATGTCATTCATTTCTGAGCTCGACTGCAGAAGACAGATCTTTGAAATGACAAGCAAGAAGGGGGTGTGAAACTACTTAAAGTGGCAAAAGAAAATTTTCATCGAAGCAAAGGATGGATGCTGGGAGTGAGACGCCTTGAAGATTAAGTTCACTTTGGCTCTGGTTTCTCTTGATCTTATTTTCTAGTTTGGACAAAGTTTAGACTGTTTCCTGGCCCTGGTTCGTGTTGGCTAGTTGCTACTGAACTGTTTAGATCTCTAGTGCTTTATCTGTATGTGGAGGAAGTTCTACCTCCCAGATTGGTTTGTAATAAACTAAACGACGATTGTCGAATTGTTGTGTGCTGCTATGCGGCTTTCTTTCATGAAAGCTGGGGCAATGCTCTTTACTCGAAAATATATGGATCTTTACTTGGATAGTCCACTGGCTGGCAAAGAAGTTTAGTTGTTAATAGGGTGTGAGTGTGACCATTGTTAAAAATCATCTAAAACAATTGGTACCATTTTTGGAAGAATGGCTTGCTACCATGGAGGTTTGTGGGGAGGTCAGTTTACACCATTGACTTTTCAAACTTTTTATTTATTTGAATAAGTAGTTCTGTTAATTATCTGAACCTAGAGGGGTTTAGGTCTGCCCCCATTAGGTACTGTATAACCTAGTAGGTACCATGAACAAAATTAAGGTCACGTCAACTCGTATCCGGTCGAAGACTTGCCTAGTACAAAAATTACTTTGTCAACACGTAAGAAATTTGGTGATAACTGACTTGAGTTTGTCTAGATACGAATACACCTATACACTAAAATGTGTCTAGATACATGCGAATTTAGACAAACCTAAGTCAGTTTAAATAGAACTCTGTATTTGGAGCTAATCAAGGTCACGTCAACTCGTATCCGGTCGTAGACTTGCCTAGTATAAAAATTACTTTGTCAACACGTAAGAAATTTGGTGATAATAACCTTTGAGTTTAAATAGAACTCTGTATTTAGAGCTAATCAAGGTCACGTCAACTCGTATCCGGTCAAAGACTTGCCTAGTTACAAAAATTACTTTGTCCACACGTAAGGAATTTGGTGATAATAACCCTTTGAGTTTAAATAGAACTCTGAATACGTAAACCAACAGGACTCCTTTCTGCCGACTCCAAAGCCAATATAATACGACCGCGAGACCACGGTATCTCATAAACTTTTGACGCCGTATCAGCCCCTCCCTCAACACGCGTCGCCGCCATCTGACCTAAATAAGATTTCACGCCTTCTAGCCGACGAAGCATCTGCTGCCACCGTGATCGATGGACTCTCCGTCGAGACTCGAATCTCAGTGCGCATCCAGCCAGAAGAAATCCAAGAAATCTCGCCTGCGGTCAAAAAACAACAAGGTAAGCAGGATTTGATTCTGTCGATATGCTGTAAAGTTTATTTTTTAACGATGAAGCAATCTGATCACGTTCTACACAATGTTCTTTCGAAAAGGATGTACCACCTACAATACGTGAGACGTATGAGCCAGCAGAGCAGGAAAAAGCGAATCCACGCAAGCCATATAATACTCAGGTACTCTACTCTTCTATACAAATCTTCCTTTTTTTTGTCATGAAGCAATCTGATCTCGTACTACACAATGTTCTTAATGTTCTTTCAAATAGGATGTACAACCTATGTATGAGCCACAACAGAAGGAAAAAACGAATCCACGCAAACCATCTGATACTAAGGTACTCTATACAAATCTTAGATCGGTCGCTAAATCTATCTCTCGTGCATCACTTCTGTTTTCTCCTAATTAGTACACTTAGATTTGTTCAAATTTCGATGCATGTACAAACTAAAACCAGTCTAGATTCATTAAAATTTGGACAAATTTGCAAGTAATTACTGTATTTAAATTTGAACTAAAACATCCTTTTTAGGACGTAGGGAGTACTAATTACTGTATTTAAAATTAAAATTAGATCTGTAATTTTCAGCTACTACTTACCTACAGCTAATATCTTTCTTGTCCAAACTGTAGCCCACTCAGTCAGCCTCACAGCAAGCTTTGTTTAAGATCATTGACAACCTTACCCCAGATCGTCGTACATGCATCATCGCCGCTGACCTAGGGCATTTATTACAACTGAAGCAAGTAAACATCAGACGTCATATGTGCTGGTGGTTAGCAAATCAATATGACGAGCGCGCAAAGGCCTTCATCGTTAATGGTAAGCAGGCAAGAATTACAGAGATGGATGTTGTCAATCTGATGGGATTACCTTCCAAGGGCCAGGTGTTCCATCCCATCTCATCCACGAGAAGTACTCAACTATATGCTGATCTTAAGGAGAAAAATAGCAGTGGCATATCTTTGAAATCACTATCTGAAAGAATGAACCAAAAGGACTTGCCACTTGATGAGTTCTTGCAATGTTTTGTGCTGTATGCAATAGGGACAGTCTTCTGCCCATCCACATCTCAATATATCAGCTCAAAGTACTTGAGTCTTGTTGAGAGCGTGCAGAAGATTAGATCAATTAACTGGGCCAAGCTTACGCTTGACCATTTAATAGCCAGCATTGTGGAATTTAAAAATGGAAAATTGAATCTTGGGGGAAACCTCCCCCTACTCCAGGTTATTCTAATTTGACCCATCTGTTTACCTTTTTTCATATATACTATATTTCTTTCTCACTTTTACCTTCTGTAGCTATTTTACTGGGAGAAATTCCGTCTATGCGATATAGACTCCACGTTGGATTATACTCAACGTGGAATACCTCTGATGCAGTACTGGACAGAGGAGAAAGCACGAAAAGCTGACAAAATTGACCAACGCCGAAACTTCGGAGCTGGAACGGTACTTCACATGATCAACAATGTGATGCGCGTTCATTTCATATATTCATAAATGCTAACATATTATTATATTTTTGCTTCAGATGGTTGAAGACTATATGAAGCCACCTCCAGCTAGAAAGAACAAGGCGTCTAACCCAATACCAAAATCATCTGAAAAAATATCAACATATAATCAGCGGGTAATTTTATTTATAATTATTATCTAACACCATACTAAATACACATCTCATTATTCTCATTATTCATTCATGCTATGCAGGTCATGGACTTCCTGGAAGATATATCTATCAACGTCATAGACAATAGAGGCCATGCGAAGATTGAACATGACCAGCTAGTGAGGTCGATCTCGGACAACCGTGTTAGGATTGATAACAACAATATTTTAATCAATAGGGTGCAGTTAGATGTATATGCTATGATGCTACACATGGGTATGGAACTGCCAACTCATTCATCAGTCGATAAGGAAACCAACATGAACAAATATGGCGACCGTCTGAACCTACAACAACACTTCGACGAGGTAAACATACTTGGTACTATTATTTTGGTCAAAAATATATGACCCACATGTTGGCTGTGCTTGCCCTTATTTGATCAGAATACCAGTAGAATGTAACCATCCTGCTACTGTTACGTACAGGTTCAGACACGCCTAAAAAAGAGGAAGACAGATGGCCAGTCCAAATCAAAAAAAGATGACGGAAATGAAACAATTGGCAAGCGTTTGAGGCCAGCCAGAAATCTGATTATGTGTATACTAGTACTAGAAAGGAGAACATACAGAAAGTGCAGTCCGACACAGGGAAGGTGCAGTCCGATACAGGGAAGGTCCAGTCCCAAGCCAAAGAGTCCGAAACATTCGAGTATGAACTGGACGAAACCATGTCCGAGCGGCACCGCCGCAGGTTATGGATGGGAAAGACTCAAGAAATAATAGTAGAAGAGCCTGATCAAGCTGAGGTGCAGGAAATTAGGGACTATATTAACACCACCTATGAGAATGAAAACTTGGTTCAGATCGACAGCCTTTCTATAGCACAGTGTCATTTGCAATGCCTAACAAATCCCGATGCACGAGTCAAGGATAAGTACTTGGGTGATGAGGTACGTATTAAACATTTTTTATAACATTTACTATTTAATACACAGTTATCCTGAATCATATTATTACAGTTTACTAAATATTTCAATTTTCAGCTTATCGATGCCTACATAGAGCATCACAGGCGCACCACCCCTAAGGACATGAGAGAGGATGGGTCTGTATTTATTGAGAAGTCGATTAACACTTTTGTGCTAGAAAATGATGGCAAATTGAATGCTCAAGTGAAGGTCAGGATGGGTCGCACAAGACATGGAGTCGATTACTTACGTAATCATTTGGTAAATATTATTTACTTCAGTATACCAAATAGTGTGCGTTCTTACGTATTCATTCTTTCAATAATTATTAATTACTTGTTATGTAGATATTTTTACCAATCCGTATGGAAAACCCGGACCACTGGTTCCTGTTGGTGGTTAATACCACCATCCAGTTTATCCAGATCATTAACTCCATCCCTCACTGGCAGATAGAAAATGAAAACTTGCACACATATCTAGCCAACACCGTGAGTTTCTATCATTTCTTTGGTACTGACTGAATTTTCTCCCTTGGATTATATTTACATCCCACCTAATTATGCAATTCCACCTTACAGCTAAGAGGTATGGAGAACCACATCAGGTTTGCCCGAGAACAGTATGGCGATGAAATATGCGTCTGGACACACCCAGAAAGAAACTATAATGTGGGATCATGGCCCGTGGATGTGATTGCAGGCGTACCACGACAGACCGATGGGTATGTGGATGGAAAACTAATGGCTTAACAATTGTAAGTAAATTATAATCTATTTAACACTTAATTTGTTTTTCAGAACATCTTGCGGTCTATTTTTGATAATGAATATGATTAATTGGACGGGCAGAGAGCTTGCAGAAAACTTTGACCAGGTAATTGTAAGCTTGTTAGAAGTTAATGTTAACTTTTATGTTTTCAGCTACAACCATATTAACTTTATATCTGTCAGGCCATAATCGATAGATTTCGACCAAGGTTGGCGGTGACACTCTACAATTCGCCATACAACAAGCTAGCTAAAGGACTCAAGAAGAACAACTCCAAGAACTCCAAGAAGGATGATGATGGCAAATGATCCACCATTTGCCAGCCAGTTTCTTGCAACATTTTCTTATCTTCAATGTGATTGGATGTAATAATCAGTACAATTATAGTATCTTTCTATTAGGATGAAACCATTATTATTTGTTTGAGTTTTCAGATTGCCATTAGAATAATGTAAGATGTACCTATCTTGTTTTATCTCTTTATGGATCTTAGATCATACATACAAATCTATGCATTGTTACTGCTTGTGCCATCATCTCGAACTAGCTATACTTGAGTAACGGATGTGCTCTTATTCAGTGCAGCCCCTATCATGGATCTGGACTAAGCAAAGAGAAGGATTCTAGCCTATGTGATCAGCAATATACTAGTGTTACAAACAGATTATTCTGCTTGTCAGATCAATGTTGCCTCAATTGCATAAATAACACACTTGAGTATAAAAACAACTAACCGCAACAATGGCATAACATCACCGTGCAATGCTGAACACCTCCTCACGATCAGTCCATCATGGCAGCTTCATTCATTCGTACCTCCTACTTGGCGCCACGGATTCCCCGCTGCCCGCTTATGAGAGAGACGGTGTCGCCACACTGGAACCAGACAGCAACCATGGCAGGCTCGCCATGTTCGCCTGCCACACAAGGGGCCAGCGCGGCCAAGGGAGGAAGACCAGCACAGGCCAAGTCCAAGGCGCCGGCGCCGAAGTCCTTCCGTCAGGCCGCCGCCGCAGCGTGTACCCTTCGTCCCGGCCATCCAGCTCCCTCGCCGGAGACGAGGATGCGAGTCGCCAGCGCCCGAGCTCAGACGGCCGCCTGTGCCACCGCCGGTGGTCCACCGCGACCCCAGACGGACGAAAGACTAGCCGCTCTCGGGATTCAGGTCGGCGGCCTAGATCGCTCGACAGCCGCCCACGACTCAAGCGACGCGGTAGCGGCGGCGAGGTGTAGGGTTGGTGGAGTAGCGGCAGGAGAGGTGAAGGGAACGCCGGCGAGGGGAAGGGCGGCTCTCCGTCGGCGAGGGGGGCGGCTCCGGGCGAGGGGAAGGGCAGGGGAAGGGACAGACGGCCCTGCGACCCGTCGGTGGGAATTAGCTCAATTTTTTTTTCTTACCGAATAAAAAGTTAGGGTTAGAAGTATAATGGGCTCTATTGGGCCGGCCCTTTCTTCAGAACGTGCGGGATTTTACGACCAGTGCGACTCGTACTGCTGCTCATTTTCGGCACCAGTATAAACAGTGAAGAACGGTTGTGGTCCATTGGATTAGCCTAAATAGATGGCTGCTGTTAAACTGAGGGTACCACAAAAGAGCTCTATTTGAATGACACCAATCTTGTTCTTATCCCGAAGGTGAACTCACAAGAAAATCTCTCTCAGTTCTGGCCGATCATTCTTTGCAATGTCCTGTATAAGCTGGTCTCGAAGGTTATCGCAAATAGGCTAAAGAGAATTCTACCTACTCTGACATCGGAAGAGCAGAGCACCTTTGTTCCGGGACGGTTGATTACAGAGAATGTTTTTATTGCATATGAATGCACGCGCAGACCATCCGTACTAGGAAAAGAAAAACCCCTTTGTGTGATGTCAAGCTTGATATGGTATGACAGGGTCGAGTGGATCTTTCTGGAGCGGATGATGCTAAAACTTGGTTTCTCGGAGGCATGGGCGTCGATGGTGATGAGATGTTTAACCACAGTTTGGTTCTCATTTAAATTGAATGGAGGACTATCTGAGCCTTTCTATCCAACTCGGGGGCACCGGCAGGGGGACCCGATTTCGCCGTACCTGTTTCTATTTTGCGTGGAAGAATTCTTTGCGTTATTAAAGGAGGCGCAGCAAGCGAATGAACTGAAAGGTATTATGTTTGGTGCCACTGGGCCTCACATTACTCACTTGCTGTTTCCCGACAACAGCGTGGTTTTTCTAGAGTCCACGCAGGGCCGTCTCCAGAAATTGGAGGCCCCTGTGCGAAAATCATAATGGCGCCCTAAATTTGAATGTTGCCAGAGATACAAAGCTATAGGAAACCAAGTTTTATATCGAATGTTGGTGTTTCTCAAAGCTAATTGAATGAAGCTAGCTACAAACCAATTTTTTGCATTTCCTCGGATATACACTACAAACATAGAGGATCCATATACAATATTGAGAGAAGTACCCAACCACCTGAATAAAAATGTCTATACTAGGTATATATATTACTAACAACTATCTGTCAAGAAGGCAAAGAGAATGAAAGAAAATGTAAAAGCCATACACACCTTGACACATAAAAGCTGCTTGTACCGCCGATTGGAGAGGTCTACGACCCACTCGATCTAATGTGGGGCATTAGTTTTCTGATAATCCCTGGTTAGTAACAAAAAACAATATTAGGCATACAAACAAGAGAAAGAGCTGAATCAGAATTATGTACTGCTATTTTGTGATAATCTACTCACTGGCAGTGGCCACAAACAACAATCGTCTAAAAAAACAAAAAGAACTGCCAATCTAATCACCACCTACAAGTGAAGAAGCCTGAGAATCAATATTGAATCAGGTCGTTCCATGTCCGATCCCACATTAAAAAATTAGATCTTGTTGATGTTGCACTCCCACATCAAACCTGCGGCAGCCCCTAGCCCGTGCATGAAGATGTATCAGCTACGGTCGGTGCAAAGTAGTTTTCAAAGCGGCGGCCCTCAACGAATCGGCTCTTCCAGGTGATTTTTGCTGGGTCGAGGTTTTCACAGGGGAAATTGCGAGAACAGGTTCGTGGAGTCGCACCTGGCACCTCACAATCAGTTGGTTGAGCCGGACCGGTCACATACCGCTTCGCTGGTGGGGCCCACAGCACATGGTCATCTTCTTCCTTCCACCTCTGTTCTTCCTCAAAGACGCACGAACCTTTACCTCCAGATCAATATCGCTGCATACAATAAATACAGGATTTGGGGGCCCCAAATTTTTGGGGCCCTGTGCGGTCGCCCACCTCGCACGCCCTCGTGGACGGCCCTGTCCACGGATAGAAGTTTTCTTACTCTGAAGAGAGTGCTAAGTGACTATGAAGCTAGCTCGGGACAGAAAGTTAATTTATCTAAATCCTCAATCTTTTTTGGCCAGGGCATTAGAGATCAGGTCAAGGACACCCTTAAGTCTGTTATCGGTATTGGTTCCGAGGCACTGTCTGAAAGATATCTTGGACTTCCAACAGTGGTTGGCCGGTCTAAGGACGCCTGCTTCAAGCACCTTCAAGGGATTGTCAAAAGAAGGAAGAAGTATATTGGTGAAATCAGTTTTGCAGGCAGTCCTGGCCTATGCGATGAGATGTTTTCTGTTTACAAAAAAATTCTGCAAGCATTTGAGCTCTATCTCCTCAAATTTCTAGTGGGTTCTGTTAGATGTATATGTCTGTATATTGTATTTCCCCCATATGTTAGGGGGCTTCCTGCATATTTGCCATGTACCTGTACTATATATTGTGGCCTTTGGCCCCCAGAGGAATATAACTTTGTCTATTCCTAACATGGTATCAGAGCGGTTTTAGGGTTTGTGCGCCGCCAGCTCGCCCCGGTCGTCCCGGTTCCCGATCTGGCCGCGTCCGTCGTCCTTCGATCTTGGCCGCCTCCCACCGCTGGGCCGACGCGTGCTCAACCGCCGCCCAGAACCGCCGTCCAGCGGTCCTCCACGTCGCACGGTCCTCCACGCGCGGGGCCGTCCGCGGGTCCTCCACGTCGCACGGTCCTCCACGCGCGGGGCCGTCCGCGTCTCCTGCCTGATCGTGTGCTCCCACCGGCCTTCCACGTTGTGCGGGAACAGCCCCTGACCGCCCGCGTGCGCGGGACCGCCCCTGACTGCCTCCGCGCGTGGGATTCCGTGCCCGCCTTCCGCCCTTCCCGTCGCGCGGACCGCTGCCAAGGCGCTGGGACCGCACGTCTGGGCCTCACTGCGCTCAAGCTGCTCGCCCTGCCTCGACACGTCTCCCGTCCGGCTGATTTTGGTCTGTTCAGTTTGTATCAATTAGATCTGGGTCTAGATCTGATCTGACAAAAAAAAAAGAGAGAGAGAGAGATGTCTTCTTCATCGGGTTATGTTGCGATTCCTCGCTGCCCGGTAGTCTTTGATGGCGCGAATTACCCTGATTTCGCTGCCTTTATGCGTGTTCACATGCGCGGTCTCCGTCTTTGGGGTGTGCTATCCGGCGAGGTCCCCTGTCCGCCGTGCCCCCCTGCTCCTGTGGCTCCTATTCCGCCCACGCCGATTGTTCTTGTGCCGATGCTTCAGAGGCCAAGGATGCTGCCAGGGCTGATGATAGTGTCTTGTCGCTTATGACCAAGTTTAAGCGGTACTTTCCGATCTCGAGGCCTATCGACACGATCCGACCGCTTACACTCGGGTTGATGAGGATGCTCGCTGCCGCTGTTCTCACCTCCATTGTTCGCCTCAAGATGTCGCTGAGTTCATGAGTCTCCCTCTTGTCGCTCGCTGGGCTCATCTTCGCCGCTATCGGCCGCCTAGGGATGCTCTTTACCCGTCTGTGGTTCGTGAGCATGCTCTTCAACAGGTGATTCCACTATTGATGAGTTCTATACTCAGTGCTATCCGGCATCGCTTGATTCTCTTCTTGCCGTTCGCATGGCACATGCTCGTGCCAGATTGTGCGCCGGATCTGGAGTTTCACCGCATCTATGAGTTTCTCGTCTGCCGCCAGAGTTTGAGCCGGCGTGCTCAAATGAATGCTCGTGGTCGTGTTCCGCTCCGAGGTATTGTCCGAGCTTGGGCCGAGGAGACTCGTCTTCATCGCTGGTCTTCTTGCGATTCCGTCTGCATTTGCTACTGGTGCTCCTCTATTGTCTCGCTTCCCTCGACCAGCGGTCCTCTGCCGCCACCGCCGATTCTGCCCCTCCTCCGTGTCGTGGTCACCAGACCAGCAGCCTCGTGGTCCGCCAGACCAAAGAGCCTCGTGGTCGAGTCGCAGGCTCGTGGTCGTGGTCGCCGTGGTTCTCTTCACACGCTTCATCGCAGTGGATGGCCACACTTGGGCCACCTGTTATACACGGACCCCGCCACGCCAACACAGAGCTCGTGGCCGGCCCTTCCGGATCTTCAGCTTGCTCTCTCGATCAGGACATTATCAGGAGTCTTCGCGTCCGCCGCGCACGGCTCTTCTTCGACGGGCACTTTGGTTCAATGATCGACTCTTGAGCACTGTCGACCACCACCTTCTACATGCCAGTGCACGCCTCGTGGTATCCGAATTCGAGCTTCTTTTCACATGACCCCGAGTCTTCTTTTTGTCCGCTCTGCTCTCTCCTTCTCCGTCCGTGTTTTACCCGATGGTACCTCTCTTCCTGCTTTCTAGTCGGGACACCCTTTCTACTTCTTCGTTTTTGTTCACGATATTTCTCATGTCCTCTTCTTAAGATGAATCTATTCTCCGCTAGCGCCCATCGATTCTGGTTGTCGCGTCATTCTTGATGCCGATTCTGTGTTATCCAGACCGCCGCACAGGCCCTGGTTGAGCTGGCCTCGCAGCGTGACTCTTCCGCCTTTGGGAGTTAGATCGCTTTGTTCCTTCCATCGCCACTTCATCGCCAGTTCTTCCGGTTGTCGCATCTACTACCAGCTCCTTTCAGCAGTGGCATCATCGTCTTGGTCACCTCTGTGACTCTCGCCTGTCGTCATTAGTTCATCGTGGTCTTCTGGGGTCTGTCTCAGGAGATGGGTCTTTGCATTGTCAGGGTTGTAGGTTGGGTAAACAGATTCAGCTTCCCTATCCTATTAGCGCGTCTGTATCTCAGCGACCTTTTGATTTAGTTCATTCCGATGTTTGGTCCGCCCTTTCGCTTCGAAAGGGGGCCATCGCTACTATATTTTATTCATCGATGATTTTTCTCGGTATACTTGGTTATATTTTATGCGCTCTCGCAGTGAAGTGCTTTCCATATATCAGCGTTTTGCGGCCATGGTCCGTACTCAGTATTCTACCCCCATCCGTGTTTTTCGTGCTGATTCTGCTGGTGAGTATATCTCCCAGATGTTGCGAGGTGTTCTTGCTGAGCAGGGCACCCTTGCTCAGTTCTCCTGTCCTGGCGCACATGCCCAGAATGGTGTTGCTGAGCGTAAGCATCGCCATCTTCTTGAGACCACTCGAGCTATGATGATTGCATCTTCTCTCCCGCCGCATTTCTGGGCTGAGGCTGTCGCTACGTCGGCTCACCTCATCAATATTCAGCCTTCTGCCGCCTTGCAAGGTGGTATCCCTCTTGAGCGCCTATCTGGACAGTCTCCGGATTACTCCATGCTTCGTCTGTTTGGTTGTGTTTGCTTTGTTCTCCTTGCTCCTCGCGAACGCACCAAACCGATCGCCACCGTTGAGTGTGTCTTTCTTGGATACAAGGATTTAACATAAGGGCTATCGCTGTTGGGATCCTGTTGGTCGTCGCGATATCTCGTGATGTTACTTTTGATGAGACGTCCTTTCTATCCTCGTCCCACCGCTGGTACTTACCCGTGGAAGATATCTCTTTCTTTCCCGACACACCTCCTTCTACCCCTATTGTGTCTTCTACGGATCTCCTCCCCGCTGTCATTCTTCGACACCGCCCTCCTCTCGCCTCCTAGTTCTCCTAGTTCTCCTCGCTTCTCCGGAGTCTTCCTCTCCTATTCCCTCTTCTTCATCGTTGTCTCCCTGCGTCCTCCTCTCGATGATCTTCCATCTCCTCGCCCTATTCGCCGTCGTGCCCCGACCGTTACTCTCCTAGTCAAGATGGTCTTTCATTGCCTCCGAGCCGACTTCTTATCGGGATGCCGAGCATCATCCTGAATGGCAGCTGCCATGGCCGAGGAGATCGCCGCTTGAGCGACTTGGCACTGGGAACTTGTATCTCCTCCCGGTGTTCGCCCTATCACATGTAAGTGGGTCTACAAGATTAAGACTCGCCTCGATGGATCTCTTGAGCGCTATAAAGCGCGTCTTGTGGCTCGTGGTTTTCAGCAGAGCATGGTCGTGACTATGATGAGACCTTTGCTCCTGTGGCTCATATGACCACCGTATGCATTCTTCTTGCCGTTGCTTCACAACGGGTCCGTGTCCCGGCTTGATGTTCGTAATGCCTTTCTTAATGGTGAGTTGAGTGAGGAGGTTTATATGCAGCCTCCTCACAGGTATTCTGTTCCCGAGGGATGGTTTGTCGCCTTCGCCGCTCTTTATGGCCTCAAACAGCCCCTCGTGCTTGGTTTGAGCGCTTTGCTTCGTAGTGACTGCTGGTTTCTCCCCTAGTGCTCATGATCCAAATACTGTTTGTTCACACTTCTCCTCGTGGACGACTCTCCTTCTTCTCTATGTTGATGATATGATCACCGGTGATGATCTCGAGTATATCGCCTTTGTTAAGGCTCGTCTTGATCAGTTTCTTATGAATGATCTTGGTCCTCTTCGATACTTTCTTGGGATTGAGGTCTCCTCCACTTCGATGGCTTTTACATCTCTCGTGAAAAGTATATTCAGGATCTTCTTGCTCGTGGCTGCTCTTGGGATGAGCGCACTATTGAGACCTCTATGGAGCTTTATGTTAGCTTCAACTCACCGATGGTGATCCTCTTCCGATCCGACGCGTTATCGCCATCTTGTTGGGAGTCTTGTTTATCTTCTTGTCCACTCGTCTCCGACATCTCTTATCCTGTTCATATTCGAGTCAGTTTGTTTCGCTCCCACCACTGCTCACTATAGTCATCTTCTCCGTGTTCTTCGTTATCTTCGTGGTACGATCACTGTCGCCTTTTCTTTCCCGTTCCAGCCCCTTCAGCTCGTGCTACTCGGACGCTACGTGGCGAGTGATCCTTCGGATCGTCGCTCACTTTCTCGCCATCGGTGTTTCTTGGTGGTTCGCTCATTGCTTGGAAGACGAAGAAATGCAGCGGTTTCTCGCTCGAGTGTTGAGGCTGAGTTGCGTGCTATGGCCTTGTTGATCGCTGAGGTGACCTGGTTACGGTGGTTACTATGGATTTTGGGGTCTCCATTACCACACCCGCCTGGTTTTGTCTCGACAAGACAGTATTAGTGTTGCACGTGATCCGTCAAGCATGAGCTTACCAAGCATATTGGTGTTGATGCTTATACACGTGCTCGTGCATTCAGTTGTTGCGCTCAATATGTGCCTTCAGATTTACAGCATGGATTTCTTCACGGCACGCACTGAGCCAAAGATGATTTTTCCTCTCCAAACTCAGTGTTGTGGATCCACCATGAGTTTGAGGGGTGTTAGATGTATATTCCAGTATATTGTATTTCCATATGTTAGGCTTCCTCATATTTGCCATGCATGCAGATTATATATTGTGGCCTTTGGCCCCCAGAGGAATATAACTTTGTCTATTCCTAACAGGTTCAATCTGATGGACAGCGGAAGGTTCACTGGATTGGGTGGGATCGAATGTGCATTTGCAAGGCGCGAGCGGGGGTTGGTTTCAGAGACTATGAGTGTTTTAATCAGGCGTTCCTCGCCTAACAGGGATGGAGACTAATCACTGACCCGGAGTCTCTTTGCGTGAGGGTTTTGCGAGCTAGATATTTAAAAGACAATTCCTTTCTGTTGGCTACTTTCCCAAAGCGAGCATCCTATACCTGGCGTGGGATTTTGCATGGCAGGGAACTTCTTCAAGCAGGTCTGATATGGTGGCTAGGGGACGGAAAATCAGTCTCTGTTGATCATGACAACTGGATTCCAAGATCAAGTGCCCAACGTCCACTGGGACGACTGAGGGATGACTGCCTATGATGGTGAGCGTCTTCATCCACCAAGAAATGCGGCAATGGGACGAACAGAAGCTCAGGAACCACTTTGTTGAAATGGACGTGGAGGATATTCTTCGAACACCTATCAGAAGGCCGGGATCAAGTTATTTTCAAGCTTGGAACTACACTAAGAATGGAATTTTCTCTGTAAAATCTTCCTACTACCATTTATCTATGGAGAGAAAGAGATCACTTAGGGGAAAGGCGAAAGCATCAAGATCTTGTGAACAACAAAAGGGCTAGCTTGCCCTATGGGATGCTCCGGTGCCGGGAAAGATGAAAGTTCATGCTTGGCGACTTGTGGAGAATGGCCTAGCGGTGGGAGATGAACTCAGTCATAGGAAGATAAAAGACGTTGTCTGTCTAGTGTGCGACAGAAATGAGAGTTTACTCCATCGACTCTGGTTATGTCCCCATTCAATTCCGGCGTGGGCTGCTGTGACAGCACAATCAGTTATCACCTTCGACTCGCCTCCGACGAGGTTGACCTGTCATGCGGACTTGTGTGGATGGCTTCTCGACTGGGTCAGTAAAAGCCACCAGGATCATGTGGCAATCTTGTTTCAGATGTTGTACAGCTTATGGTCAGCCAGGAACGAAGCTAGAGAGAGTCGGAACATTGAAGACCCAAGGACGACTACGTCGCGGGCGTTGGCAGGAAATGAAGAATGGCGCTTGGTTAA
Organism: Avena longiglumis; assembly: GCA_030063025.1. NCBI lineage: Eukaryota > Viridiplantae > Streptophyta > Magnoliopsida > Poales > Poaceae > Avena > Avena longiglumis. Next base: position 453,651,632 of record CP125978.1, on the reverse strand, counting down.
CAAAAAGGAGCACCGGGGATCATCGGGAGCACTGTCTTCCCCCTAAACCCGGTTGGGCCAATGTCAACACGGATGGAGCATTCCGACAACGCAGCGGTCACGGAGGGGGTGGAGTGGTTATCAGAGACCACCATGGCGACTTCAAGGCTGGAGCCTGCCATTTTTCCCCATGTCGCTGATGCGGAAAGCTCGGAACTCCTAGCGTGTCAGCGAGGCCTCTTTCTAGCCAGAGAGTTACAATTGCGCCAAGTAGGGATGATCAAGACAGATCGGTGCAGGGACCGCCAATAGAGGAGATCAAGGAGTTGGCAAAGGAATTCGAGAAATTCTTTGTGCGTGCGACTCGGAGAACCGGAAACGGTGCACTATTTAGCAAAGGAGGGCTCGGACAATAAGTTATGTAAGACTTGGCTTGGTATTCCACCAGCTGGTATTGTAAGCATCGTAGATTCGAAGTTGGTTGTTTAATAAATTGCAGCACTCTTGATCTAAAAAAAAAACGCTGAGACCCTACAGGTTCACACGGACCCAACGCTGCCAGCTCATGGGCTGGTTTATTACAAGAACGATGCATATAAATAACTTTAAACTCTATGAAGTTTAGTTGTAGCTGAAACTTTATAATCTCTCTGAAGAGGGCTTCCAGTGGTGCGGCATCGTAGCTGTTTGAAGTCATGGCCTTCTTTAGGACTTGGCAGTCTGTTGCGAAAATAGGTCTTTCAATCCCTACTTGATCAGCAAGCTTGGCCGCTTGGAGCATTGCACGTGCCTCGGTTCTCAGGGCTTCACCAGCATTAGAGAGTGCTCCCGCAGCGGCAAAGACAGGGAGACCTTCATGGTCACGGCCGATGCACCCCCAACCTCCATTCCCTGAGCCTGTTGATCATTAGTTCATTACCCAATCTCTCGATCATTAGTACTCTAATGTGTTGGAGAACTCCAATCTCTCGATCATTCGATCATTAGTACTCCAATGCGGCCGATGCTCCATCAGTGTTGATCATTAGTTCATTACCCAATCGTGCTCCGGTGGACTCCACTATTGTGTTTCAGCAGATGGGGGTTGCAGCTAAGGTATCTCAAGCCCTTCTCATGAATTCCGCCCATTCCCGTGTGTGCATTTTGACTGTATATTGGAATTCTTCCACAGTGAGTCGGCATTTAGCATGATTCATTTTTCTCTGTCCACCAGCACCAGAACAGGGCAACGACCATCATCTTTTGCTCATAGAAAACACTTCATGCAGCAGTTCCATACTTGACGTACATTTTTCCAAGTTCAGGGCGATCAGGTAGTAACGCCCTCCAGACCTTTTTATGCTCAGAGCGGAGAAACAGATGTGGAGGTTCATTAGAGTTACCTTGTTATACGTATTTTATTGTGGCTGCCCCATTTCAACGTGTCAACTTTTTAAATGGAAGGCCTTGGCCGGCTTTATAAATAAAGCCACGGATTGCAGAGTCAAACACCAGCAAGGAACATAATACAACACCCACATACGGTAGCAATAGCAAAACGAAAGTCTAGATCACCCTCCACACATGAGGGAAACAAGAGTATCATGGTGCTAATCTCTAAGGTCTTGTTTTGTATTAGGGTTTTAAGGGGATTGGTTGGGTTAATCCCTACAGGGATTGGGTGACCACCTGATCCACTTAAAAACTCTTGCATCCTCTCTCTAACGGGACATCACTGCTTTGCTCGACCGGGAGAAACCAAAACACGAGGTGTGGGTCATGTTTTTTTTAAACGAGTCAAAAGAGTTGCCTTTTCACAGGTTTAGAGTTACACTAAGATCACGAGGCTTTCTGGGGATAAGTGGGGTTCCACCCCGTTAATCACGGACTGCAAAACGGCCGACTCAGGTTTCGCCGAGGTTTCGGGCTAGGCAGGTTTAATCTCATCTGATCCCTGCTAAACCCGCTCTGCAAAACAAGGCCTATTTCTATCATACAAGCTTCTTAATGCTCCCAGCACGTCCTTGATAGCTTGCTTGTCGGCCGGCTTGCTAAGCAGTTTCTAGTCCTGCGGGTAGAAGGTCATTTTGAAAATTGCGTATGAGTTTTTTCCCAATAGTTCTTTTGTTTCTAATGTTTCAAAGAGTCCAACACGATGCTGATGCAGATCCATACAATCCTACGAGTGCGTCCCACAAAGCTTTATGAGATTGTTGTGAGGTCCCTAGCCCCTGTAGTGTTCCAATCGTATCCGAGGAGGTCCCTAACACATGCCCACATAAATTTAGCGAGGGCATAGTGAAAGAAAATATGGCCTGCGTCCTCCGCCTCCCCACAGACCGCACACTCCCCATTAGAGGGGCCATGTCTCTTCGAGATCTTGGTTGGTATCTTGGAGCGCCACACCTCCCTAAGGCCTTGTTTGGTAGTATTAGAGTTTTTGTGGGATTAGTGAGGATAATCCCATCAAATCCCAAATCCACACTTATTGGTAAAAGTATGCTTGGTTCTAGAGTATTTGACTAATTTAATTTTTATCTTTTCCCACATTTCTTTAAATTTTAGTGTATTTTTTTCCAAAATTCTAATACAATACCCCTACTTAGTGGATTGAGGATTGGATTTTTACGGGGATTAGAGGGGTTTGGATTGAAGGTAGATGTTTCACCCAATCTCCTTGAGGATTATATCTTCCCTAACTTCCACAAAAAATCTAATACCAAACAAGCCTAAGGCTTTGTTCAGTTCGTGTGGAACCGATCCCCACCTTGAACAAACTCTCCTTGGATTTGGGTGATCCCCTCACGTTACCCCAACCCCAATTATCTGTTAGAGTATATAGTCTCTTTTTCTATTTGTCTATTGTATAAGTGTCCTTTGGCATATTTGTCCTACTACACCTGTACATCAGTACATGTATTTGCCTTTGCCTCCCTGTGAATATCAAGTTGTATATTTCTAACATGGTACCAGCGCCCAGGTTAGGGTTCATCTTCCGCCGCTGCCGCGGTTAGAAACTTCCGGCCGCTGGTGCTTGTGCCACTGCTCTCTCTCTCTCGCATAGGTGTTGTGCTGATTTCATTTCACACGAATCAACTGCTTTTGTACGCCGCCGGATGTTCCCCGGCCCGATTCGGCCACTGCCTGATCCTGTCCGGCTGCCCCAGCCTGATTCGGCCGGCCACTGCCTGCTCCCATCCGGCTGTCCCCAGCCTGATTCGGCCGCTGCCTGCACCCTTTCGTCCGTCCGTGACCTGTTTTGGCTGTTGTTTTCCTGCTCGTGTATGTGCTGTGCTGCTTCTGATGGCATACTTGTTGTGCTTGTGCTGCTGCTAGCGTTTGTGCTGGTTCATACTTGTTGTGCTTATGCTGCTTCCTGCTGATTGAGTAAGATCTGGTCTGATTCATATTGGTCTAGACCAAGGGGAGTTTGTTGATGCTGGTGGAATTGCTAGTATGTCGTCTTCATCTGCGGGCTATGTTGTTGTTCCCCGCTGTCCAGTGATCTTTGATGGCACCGACTATGCTGAGTTTGTTGGTTTTATGCGCATTCACATATGTGTCCTCCGTCTGTGGGGCATTCTCTACGGCGAGGTCATCTGTCCGTCACGCCTTGTTTCTCATGTGGCTCCCATACCACCAGCGCCACCCATTCTTGCAGCTGATGCTTCTGATGTTGATAAGGCTGTAGTGTGGCATCCCGCAAAACCACTACTAGAAAATCGCGTTGAATTTGTGCATTGCATCGTCATCATCATGTGTTTGTTGCATAAAACTATGTTTGCAAAGCCCGTGTTGTTTTCTAAAAACGCCCCATCTTTATTCAAACGCCAAAACCCGGGTCGTCGGACTATTTTGTTTTGCCCGCTATCGGTTTGCGAACGGTGTTATTTAAGCAAATAAAAGTTATATTATTTTTAGTGGGGCAGTCGAACGGGCCGAATGACCCGAACGACCACCCCTGTTTTTAAATCGGTCCACCCTGCCAGCCCCATCTAAATCCTAATCCCACCTAAAATTCTACCCAACCCTCCCCTCCACCTCACCCTGGCCAATCGCCATGCGCCACCTCACCCTCTCCTCTCCTCCCTTCCAACCACAAACTGCCACATCACCCCCACCCACCAGCTTCCTCTCTCCTCCCTGGTCAAAGCCAGCCAGCCCCCACGCCCCGGGTCCCACTCGCCCGTGCGGCCCACCCCTCAGCCACTCACCTTCCCCCCTGCCCCACACCCCAGCACGGGCACGCACACGACGCACACACTACACGCACGCCAGACACTCTCCCTGTCCCGTGGGCCCGCCCCCCTGGGCCACACGCGGACAGTTCTCCCCTCCCCAACCGTCCCTACCTCGCCGCCTCTCTCAGCCACAACCCTGGCCAGCGACGGCCCTTTCTCTCCGCCACCACCGGCGTCCCCTCGCCTCCAGCAGCAATGACCCGAGCCCAAGGCCACCGCTGTCGCCTCTCCTCCCTTCTTCCACTCCCGCGCCCGCGCCACGCCTCCAGCCGAGCTGTCACCGCCTCCGCCGCTGGCGCCCGGCCAGCCACGCCGCCGACGCGGCTTCTCCGGCTCCTCGGCTCCCGCGACGCCCGAAGCTCCTCCCCGGCCTCCTCCGCTCCCCTGGCCCCCCTCGCCCCGGCTGGCTCCTCCGGCCAAGGCCCGTCGCCCGGCACGCCTGCCCTAAGCTCTCGCCACTGTGTCTCCGCCTCCTCCCGCAAGGTCCGGCCGGCCAACCGCGCCCAGCGCGCTGCCTCGACCTCCGCTGTCGCCCGCTGGCCTCCGCCTCCGCGACCCCGTTTCCCAGCACTGCACCTCATGAGCAGCCGCTGCCGCAGCGGCTGCCGACTGCCTCGGCCTCGCTGCGACAGGCGGCCCGACCTCCACGCCCCACGCCCGTCGTCGGCCGCCCTTCGCCGACACGGCCTGGCCTGGCCAGCCAGTCGCCTGGAACCCCGAGCGACCGCGCAAGGCGCGTGCCCCTCTCTGAAAGTCGCCCCTCGCTGCGCACCGTCTCGGCTGCTCGTGGGCCCGCCGTTCTCGGGACCACCTCGGCAGTGCTGGTTACCATGTTCTATGAGCTCGGTGACATGTTGGTGCTAAGGACCTCTTCAAGAGCTACCCGGCAGCGATGTGGTGGGTATTACATCGACTATGCGCCGCATGGCAAGATCTTCGGAACAATCTCAACCTTGACCGATGGAGTGCAACAACAAGGTAGAACCCCGAAGACGGAATCCGAACCTGTCGGAACGACAAGTTCTTCTACCAACACGCCAAGTTCTCCCTCCCGAACCCCGAAGATCGGACCCGGCCCGACAAGTTCTTCCGCTCGGATCCGAGGACACCGAGACGCTGGACCCTCAAGTTCTCCTTCACGGACGCCAAGTACTGCATTCCGAACGCCTGGACCCTCGACCTGACCGAAGTCCACGGATGCACCAAGATCTCCCTAGTAATCTGAGAACGATCCCGGAGTCCGAGAACGCTTCCGTCGAACCCTGAGACCGGACCCCGAACCCCGGAACCTCAAGACCGTCGAGACCCCTCAATGTGTGAACCCCTTCCCGAAACCCTATGTTATCACATAATAACAACTTGTTGCATATTGAATTGTCATACTCGCATGCATATCTGTGGTTTGGGGGCCTTATGCCGATTCACCTAATAATTAAATATGGGGCCCATATGCGGGCAAATCTAGTCTCATATCGGCCTCATTTAAATTTGTGTAGCGAACCGGTGCTATCTTCTGCCATGCTAAAACAACATTAAATTGCGGGGCTTCTAAACAACATGAACCATATAATTACTTGTCGGGACCCCGGTTCCGCTTAATATGACCTAATCGCATCGCACCTTTGCCATGTCATACATCATACTTGCATCATGCCGATCTTCTGCTGTGTATTAAATATTGCATCCGGTGTTTCTTCTAGTGTTTTGCTTCTTCGCGGATAAGGCCGTTGAGTTGATGTGAGCTTCGCCCCGACCTTCGGGTTGAACCCTTCGACAATGTTTTCAGGCGAGCATCTCCCCCTTTCTACCTATCTTGCTTTTATAGTATTTACTTCCCTCCTGTTGATCTATTGCTATCTGTGTTGCGATGCTTTAGTTTTCGTACCTGTGATATACCGTGCAGCCCTATATTGCCTTGGACACATCCTAAAACCTGCTGTTTGGTAGATAGTTGGACTTGCGTGTCGTAGTCGCTTGCTCAAGTGCTGTTGCGTGTTGTCAAGTGCCACATTTGTTGATGTATTGCCGCATGTTGACGTTGGAGGTGATTCTAGTTTTACTTATCGTCACTTTAAATTCTGTTTGACAACTAAAATTGAAATAAGCAGAGGCATCGGTGGGTGATAGATAACATTTGGTTTCCGAACGCCCACTTGTGTCCCGTAGGACCCCGAGTACTTGATACCTGTTCCTTGATTTATCGCGCTATCCACATCCGGGAGGTATATGGGACCCCCCTGAGCCAGAGCTTGATTCAGTCTTATTTCTTGGGGCCACAACTAGTTTGAGGTTTTATTACAATCCTGTAATTATGCCATGCTACTTTCTGTATTTAAATTGTGCGAGGAGCACACTGTACTGTTTAGGAATGCGGAGTGATTACGCGGTATTGACAAGCCCAGCCACACTTTCGGGTTCCCGCCATGACCATTGGCGCAACCTTGAGTCCGCCGAGCTTGCTTACTCCGCGGATCTACTCAAAGGTGGCCCTGAAATATTCTGAATCTGTGATTGTTCATCGTGAAAGCCTCGTTGGGTTTTGATTTGGTTTTTCCGAGGTTGATCGAGCGTGTGTTGCTATTGGTGCACCCCGGTCGGGTAAAACTTTCTGAAAGCCGTGTCCGCGGATATGGACGACTTGGAGCACAGTATCTCGACCATAGACAAGCATAACTAAAGTTTATTGCTCTAAATTTGACTTTATAATGACTAGTAATCATCTTCACTATAATGGAATGACGAAATAATACTGCCCACAATTACTTGCTTTGTGTGTCGCTTGCGACCATTGTATCTGACTAGTAAGTATTGCAACTACAACGGAATGGCTGAATAAAAGTACCAACAATTGCTGGGTTAAGGGTTATCTCATGCTATTCACATCTGATTAGTAATTGTTGCAACGATAACGGAATGGTTAACTAAAAGTGCCCACTGCTTACTTTATTAGGATGATTATCTAAACCTGCCTAGTAAAGTGCCGCAACTATAACCGAATAAATAAAACTGCCAACTGTGTGAGTTCCTCGGTTGACTTCCTCGTTTGGTCTCGAGGGGGAAACACCAGGATGGGTTTGTTTGGTGCAAGCTTCAGGTTGGATCCGGTTAGGTCATTCTTATCCCTCTCTGATATCCGCCAGTTGTATCGAGTCTCTATAGGTTGTTTAGTGCATGCTGCCACGCCGCTGATCCACCATACCTATGTAGGCGAGGACAAATTCTAGCCTCGCTGCATCGCCTCGATCGACGCCCTTTTTCCTTTGCCCTTTGTCGGCACCCCTTTGTTTAAGCAGGTTTGAGATCGGCCGTTAGGTGGTTACCCTTCCGCTTGGCTCGCGGGTTATGGACGCCATTGGTTATTCTTGAGGCTCTTAGCCCCATTTGCATCTTGTCCGTAGTGGACGCTCTATCATTTTCAAGGTGATTTGGATCTTTGTATATTATATCAGATTCTTGACTCGTTGAGTCATGTTATATATCTCGCTCATGGGTCCCATCGAGGACTGTTGTGTAATGTTATTACTTCGTTTTCCACCCGCACGAAAGTGCCTGGTGGGCACCTTTGAATCGTTTCTATGCGGGTTTGGCGAATTTTGCTCAAACTTGCATAGGTCCGATTCTGAGGGTGTTACATGTAGCCAAGACTGCTGCTGCAATGACTGCTTATGATCGTTAGGTATATGACTACTCAGATGCTCTTGCCACTTATCGTGATGATCTGGCTGGTTATGCTCAGTGGTATGATGAGGATGCTCGTCATTCTTTGCTTTTACTGCTATTGTTCTGCCCCAGTTTGCCTCTGAGTTTATGATACTTGGCTCTGTTGTTGAGATGTGGACCTCTCTTTGTCCGTGATATCAGCCCTCTGATGATTCTCTCTACCTGTCTATGGTTCGTCAGGAACATGCTCTTCAGCAGGGTGACTCCAATGTTGATGAGTTTTACATGCAGAGTTCTGCTATCTGGCGTTAGCTGGGCTCTTTCCACTCTGCTATCTGTGGTACTTGCCCGTGTTGTCAGATCACGCGGTCTTACTTGGAGTTTTAGCGCATCCATGAGTTTTTATCTCGTCTTCGCCAAGAGTTTGAGCCCCGTCGGGCTAATCTGTTTGATCGGGGTCGTGTTCCCCTTTCAGAGGTGCTTGCTGAGCTTCGTGCTGAGGAGACTCGCCTCCGTGGCACTGGTTTGCTTGGAGTTCCCTCTATGCTCGCTGCCGAGTTCTCGCTCCACCGCTATGCCGATCGCCACGACACCGCCGAAGAGCATGTGGGCCCCCATGTGTGGGTTTGGTAATTAATGAAAATATTTATGGACTAGTGTGCGTATTAAGTTTAACTTATAGGAATTGTCTATTGGCATCGCTTGAAGCATGTGTTGGCTTCAAGGTAGATGATATGAAGAAGAAGATGCATTGTGCAAGCTCAAAATACGCCATCTCTAGAAGATCTCATGTTTGATGCTTGCAATCCTCGGTGGTCATGGATCGATGGAGAGGAATCAATAAAGGTGTTCCATCTTGAGAAAGTCAAGATCATCTACATCGCGCTCAATTGGAATGCTCAAGGCAAAGATATTCTTGATAGGCTTTCCCTTTTGTTGGTCTCATGTTGTTAGTTGGGAGACTGGGTTTAGGATCGATAGCCGTACTATCAAGAGGGGATCTCGAGTGAGTAACTCGATCATATCGTTCGGAGAGAGCTCAAACCTTTGCATTCTAGGCATCATCGTTCTTGGTTGCTATTTGGATCTTATCCTTGTGAGGTTCTAGAGCTTATGGTATTCATAACAAGCTCTAGTTCATCAAAAATGGATTTCCCTTTTATATCTTCTTGCGTTTTTTATCTCGGAGGTTTTCCGAATTCTCACCAAGTGAGGTATCTCACATTATAATACTTGATACATTCTCACTTGGTGATATCCAATATTTTTGTTGGATAGCTCTTGTTGCCCTCTTTCCAACAAAATTGGTTTCGGGTCAATCAGAGTTACCAAACTAAAGTTATCGCCGTTTGTATTTTGCCTTATTTGGTTTGAAAAAGAAAAAAAATAAAAACTATTTCTTTTGGGTTGGGCGGTAGTACCGCTTGGTACTACCGGCCGCCCTGCGTGCGCGCCTGCCCATTGGCTTTCCTGGCTGGGCCAGCCGCTTTCCTCCAGGCGCTTGCCTCCTGATCTTGCTCGTTGGCGCGTCTTCTCGGGCCTTCACGCGTCGCTCTGCCTCCCCGTGCCGCCGCCTCTGCTTGCACGCGTGCCTTGCTCCCGCTCCCTCCGTCTGCTAGCTAGCCGGCTCGCTCGCTTCGCTCCCGCTGCTCCCTCTCGCGCGTGCCCAGCTGCACCGCCCTGATCCCCTTTATCACTCGCTCGCCCTCGCTTTGATTCGCTCGCTCGCAGGGTTCGATCGACTAGGCGGTAGTACCATACCAGTGCGGTACTACCGGCCTAGTCCAGGAAATCGCCCCAACAGGAAGATTTTCTGGGCCCTCTATTTAATCCCCCTCTCTTCTCTTTTTTTGTTGCTTCTTCTTCCTTTATTTTTGCTCAAGCTTTTCACTATTCTTTGACACCTCTTTGAGCTTGATTCAACTCTTCCCCTCTAATGATTCTTGCCCATATTTGAGTGGAAGATAGAGGAGATCTAGATCTACAATTTGACCAAACCAAATCACCTCTTTGTGAGTGAATCTTTAGGATCTAGATCTTGGGAGATTTTGTGTTCCTCTTTGATTTTTCCTCTCTTGTTTCCCCAATAGCTTTAATAGCGTTGTTGGGACTTGAGAGTGAAGTATTGGAGCATCTTTGTGGTGTTCTTGACATTTGCATTAGGTGTATCGGTTTGAGTTCTCCTCGGAGGATTTGGTTCGTTATATTCATAGAAGCTTGTCCCTCTTGGGTTCTTGGAACCCTAGACGATTGTGTGGAAGTGTTCGGTCTCGGAGCTCGGACATTGGTTGTAAAGCTTCGGGATCAAGTTGGGAGACTCCAAGTGTTGTGGAGGTCCACTCAAAAAAGATGTATAGGTTCTGGTCGCCACCTTTAAGGCCACCATATAATTGATCAGGTGCTTGCCATGCGACGGGTGCTCAGGAGAATAGGGTGAGGCCTTTTGTGGCGTTGGTGGTATTAGTACCGCCCACCCCTCCAACAAGACGTACTTCCATTGTGTAAAGAACTCGATAAAATATCATCCTCGCGTGCCTCGGTTATCTCTATACCCGAGCTCTTTACTTATGCACTTTACTTTGTAATAGCCTTCATGCTTGAAGTAATATATCTTGCTATCACTGGTGCTTGTCTTGCTTAGCATAAGTTGTTGGTGCACATAGGTGAAACTTAGTATATAGGCTTTATGCTTAACAAAAGAAAATGTTAGTTTTATTCCACCATTGTTAAGCCCATCTCGTAAAAGTTTTTAACCGCCTATTCACCCCTCTTCAGGCGGCATCAGTGATCTTTCAACTTCTACCACTCCTGGTGGCGGTAGTCGTCCTCCTGTTGGTGGTGGCGGTTGCCCCTTCTCTCGTGGTGGGGGTCGTCCTCCTTCTGGTGGTTCGGGTCGCCCTCGCTCTCATCAGTTCTGTGGCTACTGTCAGAGATCTGGTCACCCCGAGTCTGATTGTTTCAAGAAACAGCGTGATATGGAGCATGTCTCTTTGTATGGATCTCGTGGTCCTCCACCAACACCAGCCACCGTATCCCTGACTCACCAGGATATTGTACAACTAAAGCGTCTGCTAGCTGCCTCTGGTTCTTCCTTGTCGGGCATTGCATGCTCTATGCCTGGTCCTCCTAGTGTTGAGAGGCCACCATCACCATCTACACGGTTAGGTACATCCCCATGGGTCTTGGATTCTGGAGCTTCTTTCCATATGTCTTCTGACTCTTCTGTCTTGTCATCTCTTTGTCATGTCGATTCTCCTGTCCATGTTCTCACCGCCGATGCCACTTCTCTTCTTGTTGCTAGTCGAGGCACTCTTTCCACTCCATCTTTTTCTATTCCTGGTGTTTCCCATGTTCCACGTCTTACCATGAATCTCTTTTCCGTTGCTCAACTTACCGATTCTTGTTGTCACGTCATTCTTGACGCTGATTCTTGCTCTATCCAGGATCGTCGCACGAAGGCTCTGGTTGGGGCTGGCCCTCGGCTCCATCATTTTCAGGATCTTTGGGAGCTTGAATGGCTTCGTGTTCCCTCCACTTCCACCAACTCTCGTGCTCTTGCTGCTTCTGCTTCCACATCTTTTCAACAATGGCATCATCGACTCGGACATATATGTGGTTCTCGTTTATCATCTTTAGTTCATCGAGGTCTTCTAGGGCATGTCTCAGGAGACATCTCTTTATCGTGTCAGGGTTGTAGACTTGGCAAGCAGACTCAGTTACCTTATCCTACTAGTCAGTCAGTGCCTTAGCGCCCCTTTGACTTAATTCATTATGATGTATGGGGTCCTGCTCCCTTCGCTTCGAAGGGGGGGGGGTCATCGCTACTATGTTATTTTCATTGATGACTTTTCTCGCTACACTTAGCTTTACTTTATGACTTCTCGCAACGAGATTCTCTCTATCTATAAACGTTTTGCTACCATGGTTCACATCCAGTTTTCCACTCCTATTCGTGTTTTTCGTGTTGATTCGGCTGGCGAGTATATCTCCCAAATGTTGTGTGGTTTCCTTGCTGAGAAAGTGATGAGTGCATATTTGCATCATGTTTTATATTATTATTTTGCACTATAGTGGTAGGATCTTGGTATTTTACGGCGTTCGCACACACCTTTTATGTTTATTTTCACCAGGATCAGGACAGATGATGGATATAATGGACACAACTCTTGGACCAGTTGTACTAGAGCGAAAAGGAGTAAAAAATAACGTAAATCGCTCAGTTGGGAAATATCAATAACATCAGAAGAAAACCCGAAGTGATTGGAGGACACAAAAGGTTTAACAACCCACTATACGGCGGGAGGAACTTTTCTGGATGTATAGTTCCCGTCGTATAGTTGGAGCCAACACCGCCTCCTCAAATAGTTTCACCCGCAATCGGATCAGAGACGACATCTGAGAACACCGAAATCGCCGAAAACCTCACCTCCGGAAGGATCTGGAGGGAGAACTTGCCCTAGGGATCCATCTTCGCCCTAAGCAAATTTGGGAGGCCAAGGCATCGATCTCCATCTTCATCAACCGCTGCATCACCATCATCTCCATCCATCCCATCTAGATCTTGTTGTAATTCTAGCACTAGTTGTGGATTTATACAAGAAACTATTCATATATAATTGTTTCCATTACCATTTCCATGATGTCGTTTGCCTCCATGTCTGAGTAGATCATTAGTTCTTGGGGAGATGGAGAAACCCTAGTGTATAATTGAGATGAGATATAGATTATTATGTTATACATCATTATGTGTATGTGTTAATTGTCTTCATCTTGATGTTGAGAGTTGTGCACCTCTTTAATATTTGCCTCTTATGGAGACTTGATGAAGGGAATTACTTGTTGGTAGATGGAGGGATGATAGCACTTACTGTGACTATAAAGTAGTTGTCATGCTTTACGTACTAACTTGGGAAAGCAAGGAAAACTTATTAAGCCATGTCCATGCAGCGGGAGAAATCCCTTAATAGCGGGATAATACGATTCATGTCGTTTATCTGTCAGCTGCGGTTATGAAGGATGATGTGAATTATGGCTGCTGCCTATTCGTCCATATATGTAGCTCCTCCCACATACATATATGTGATGAGAATATTTGTTATGATAATCTTGATCAATCAGTCTAAATTGCTAGCGGCGTATCCAGCACTCCCCGAGAATGCCTTTTTCCCTATTGTAGTTCCAAGCTTTTTTACAAACGCTATTCTTATTTTCTGCATTAAGTTTACATCACTTTATTTTATTGTTTTGCTCAATCAAAAACCCAAAAACAATTCTAATTTTCTTGCATCTTATAATTATTCTTTAAGTACTTCATTTAGTTTTAGTTAAAAGCATTTTTAGTCTTTCGCCTACTGCTCCCTGTGGGATCGATATCTTTATTTCGAAACTAGCTACAAATGATCTGTGCACTTTGTAACACCCTCAGAATCGGCCCTTTGCAAGTTTTAGCGAAACCCGCCAAACCCGCATAGAAACGATTCAAAGGTGCCCACCAGGCACTTTCGTGCGGGTGGAAAACGAAGTAATAACATTACACAACAGTCCTCGATGGGACCCACAGAACAGATATATATACAACAACGACTCAAAGAGTCAAGAATATAGAAATACAATACAAAGATCCAATCACCTTGAAGACGATTCAGCGTCCGACTACGGACAAGATGCAAATGGGGCTAAGAGCCCTGAAGATTAACCAATGGCGTCCATAACCCTGCCTAGGCCAAGCCGGAAGGGTAACCCTGCTAACGACGTCGATCTCAAAACCTGCTTAAACAAAAGGGGTGCCGACAAAGGGCAAAGGAAAAAGAGGAGCGTCAGTACTGAGGCTAGAATTCGGCGGTCCTCGCCTACATAGGTATGGTGGACTGAAGCGGCAGCGACAGCATGCACTAGACAACCTATAGAGACTCGATACAACTGGCGGTTATCAGAGAGGGGTAAGAAAGACCTATCCGAAGCGACTGATACTAACACCAAACAAACCCATCTGGCGTTTCTCGAGACCAAACGAGGAAGTCAACCGAGGAACTCACCAGTTGGCGGTTTTACTTATTCGATTATCGTTGCAGCAATTACTAGTCAGGTTTAGATAATCATCACGATAAAGTAAGCGGTGGGCACTTTTAGTTAACCATTCCGTTATAGTTACAACACTTACTAATCGACGAGATAGCATGAGATAACCCCAAAACCCAGCAGTTGTTGGTACTTTTATTTAGCCATTCCGTTAGAAGTTGCAATACTTACTAGTCGATACAATGGTCGCGACACTCCAAACAAGCAATTATGGGCAGTATTATTAGCCATTCCATTATAGTGAAGCTGATTACTAGTCATTATAAAGTCAAATTTATAGCACTACTTTAGTTATGCTTGTCTATGATCGAGATCTGTGCTCCAAGTCGTCCATAACATGACACGGCTTTTAGAAAGTTTTACCGGCCGGTGCACCAATAGCAACACACGCTCGATCAACCTCGAAAACCAAATCAAAACCCAACGAGGCTTTCACGACAAAGCAATCACAGGATTGAGAATATTTGAGGCCACCCTTGAGTCTTACCCAATGAAGTAAGCTAGCTCGAGACGGACTCAAGGTTTGTGGGGCCCATGGTGAATCGGGAACCCAAAACTGGGCTTGTCGATGCAGAAGCGGGTCACAATTCCTAAACAGTACAGTGTCCTCCCCGCACAATCGTAAATACAAAAGTAGCATGGCATAAGTACAGGATAGTAAATAAAACCTCAAACTAGTTTGTGGCCCCAAGAAATAAGACTGAATCAAGCTCTGGCTCAGGGGGGTCCCATAATCCTCCCGGATGTGGATAGCGCGATAAATCAAGGAACAGGTATCAAGTACTCGGGGTCCTACGGGACACAAGTGGGCGTTCGGAAACCAAATATTATCTATCACCCACCGATGCATCCGCTTACTTCAATTTTAGTTGTTAAACAGGAATTTAAAGTGAACGATAAGTAAAGCCATGATCATCTCCAACATTAAACATGCGGCAAGGCTCCAACAACGGTGGCAATTGACGACACGCAACAGCACTAGAGCAAGCGATCGACGCCATAAGTCCAACTATCTACCAAACACGGTGTATTAGGATGTGTCCAAGGCAATATAAGGCTGCAAGGATATCACAGTGCGAAAACTAGAGCATCGCATCACGGATAGCAATAGATCAACAGGAGGGAATAAATACTATAAAAGTAAGATAGGTAGAAAGGGAGATGCTCGCTGAAAACATTGCCAAGGTTCATACGAAGATCGGTGAAGCTCACATCAACTCAACGGCCTTATCCGCGAAGAAGCAAAACACTAGAAGAAACACCGGATGCAATATTTAACACAACGGCAGAAGATCGGGCATGATGCAGGTATGATGTATGACATGGCAAGATGCGATGCAATTGGGCAATATTAAGCGGAACCGGGGTCCCGACAATTAATTAGCTGGTTCAAGTTATTTATCTACCCCGCAAATTAAATGTTGTTTAACAAGGCAGAATATATCACCGGTTCGCTACACAAATTTAAATGAGGCCAATATGAGACTAGATTTGCCCGCATATGGGCCCCATATTTAATTATTAGGTGAATCGGCATAAGGCCCCCAAACCACACAAATATGCATGCGAGTATGACAACTTAATATGCAACAGGTTTTATGTTTAGCATTTATAAAAATAAGGGTTCGGATAAGGGTCACACATTAGGGTTCGGCGATCTTGGGGTTCCGGGGTTCGGTCTCAGGGTCCAGGGTTCGACGGAAACGTTCTCAGACTCCGGGATCGTTCTCAGATGACAGAGTAGGTCTTGGCGCATCCGTGTCTTCGGGTCATGCCGACGGCCATGGCGTTCGGGATGAAGTACTTGTCGCATCGGTGTCTCGGTGTCCTCGGGTCCGATTGTAGATCTCGGCGTCCTCGAGGGGGTACTTGTCGTATCCGGGAAGAAGGACTTCGCGTTCGGTGGCGATCTTGGCGGTTTTTGGGTCCGGGCCTTGGCGTCCGAGAGGAAGTACTTGGCGTCCGGGTTCGGTCTTCGGATCTTCATGTAGGCGAACTTGGCATCCTCCTGGAAGGAGATCTTGGCGTTTCTTGTCGAAGTTCTCGGGTGACGATGCGGTTTTGGGGTCCGGGGATTTTTGTCCGGGTCCATGACGGCATCCTCACTGCCCCGTGAGAAGATCCTGTTGTTCCGGCTTCTTCATTCGAGGTCGGACTTGGTTCGGGCGACGTGGTCTTCAGATCAACATTGGTCATCGAGTGCCACGGTGACTGCTGCACCCCAAGGTTCATCAGCACTAGCACACCACGGCGGGAGGCGGCTCCAAGACGCACGCCAGGCCGATGTGACCAATGAGGATGCGGCAGAGATTGAGGCTTGGCAGCGGCGACGCTGGATTGGCCCGAGGCGCGAACGCTGGCCCGCGGGCTGGGAAACCGCCGGCGGGCGCGGCAGGAGGCGAGGAGGCCGGGAGGGCTCACGCGGCGTCGGGGACAGCGGGCGGAGGCGGCGCAGCAGAGGGCTGCAGGAGGCGGCGAGCTGGGGAAGGTGCGGCCGGAGGCTGTGGAAGGAGGGGCGGGCGGGGTGCGGGGAGGTCGTGGTCGGCACGACGGGCTCGTGGCGCTCCGGAAGGAGGCGGGTAGGGCGGGCGTCATGGGCGAGGGGGAGCTCATGGCGTGGTTGGGCTCAGCGTGGACGAGGGAGGCGCGAGAGAGGAGGAGAGGCGGTGGCGGCGAGGGCGGCTGCAGAGCAAGTGGCTGAGCAATGAGTGGCGCGGCGGGAGAAGGCGAGGCGAGGTGGTCGGGGCGACGGGAGAAGCGAGGACGCGGGCGGGCGGCGCTTGGCGGGCGGCAGAAGACGGAGAGGTTGGCGGCGGGACGAGCGGAGGAGGGAGGCGCGGTCGGGCTCGGGGCTGGGGGGTGGAGCGGCGCGTCGGACGAGAGGCAGAGGAGGCGCAGGTGGAGGTGGGGAGGAAGAGAGAGAGAGACAGGCGCGTGGGGGTGGCGTGTCGGTGGGTGGGGGTGGGACCGAGCGTGGGGACAGGTGGTGCGGTCCTGGGTGGGCCGGTTGGGGGGGTGGAAGCGTGTGTGTACCAGGTGGAGTGGAGGTGAGGGAGAGGGGGTAGGTGGCGGCATGGGGTTGGTTAGAGGGGAGGGAGAGGGTGAGGTGGCGGCAGGTTATTGGGCGGTGAGGTGGAGGGGTTGTGGGTAGATTAGGTTGGGTAGCTTTAGGATTATAGGTGGGCCGTTTAATTCTCGGGTGGTCGATTCGAATCGCCCGTTCGACTACCCCCACTAAAATAATTCAGAATTTTATTTATTTTAAATGCACCGTTTGCAAACCGATAGCAGACAAACAAAATAATCCGGAGACCCGGGGTTTGCGTTTGAACAAAGACGGGTCGTTTAGAAAACAAAAATAGGTTTTCCCAAAAATAGTTTTATGCAAGCAAATGCAAGATGATGACGATGCTCAAATGCAATGTGGCATGATGACATGAGCATGCGATCATGATGATGCAATGCACAAAAACAACGCGATTTTCTAGTAGTGGTTTTGCGGGATGCCACAATTCGACACCACTAACAATGGATCTCGCCCTCGAGATCCGCCTCATGGTACCGGAAGGAAGGTCGGCGATCTGCGTCTTCTCGCTTCGGTTAGATCATCACGACACCACTAACAAGAGGTCGTTGTCCGTGATCGTCGAGAAAACACTCCGGGAACAAAAGGTCGAAGGTAGAGGTATCAACAAATAAAGCCACCTCTAGTTTCGATGGAAAGAGGGAACCGATGCATTCTCATCCACTTCAATGTGCAAAAGCGAATAGAAGGGGTAGTCGGCATGGGGGCCAATCCATCACGCACCCAAACTATTACTCCGCACAATCAGTAGAAGGGAGTGCAACCATTCTCGGAATCAGACTGAAGATCTCGACAACCGAGGTTCGGAAACAAAGGAGTGATGCGATCGCATCGGATCCGCATAGAGGATGTCGTCGTCGGAAAACACGGAAGGCACAAACAAGGAACAAAGAATGGTACCACGATGAGGATTCCTCACCCGGCTTGAACACCGGATGGTAGAACACCGTTATCGAGGAGGAAGCGAAACCACGAAGGTACGATTGAAACCCAACCACGAGAATTCACGGACTCAAGAAAGAGAAGAGAGCGATTCAAAACACGCAGAGGTAAGAGGAGAAGCAGAGGGTAAGGAGTAAAATTAGACCTAATCAGAACTATCCAACCGATTTTGCAAAAATAGTTTTGACACTCTCATGGGCCGTTAGCTAGGTTATCCTACAGCTGGACTTGTGGGGTATCGCAACCGAGCTCGATACCACTCAGTAACACCCTCAGAATCGGCCCTTTGCAAGTTTTAGCGAAACCCGCCAAACCCGCATAGAAATGATTCAAAGGTGCCCACCAGGCACTTTCGTGCGGGTGGAAAACGAAGTAATAACATTACACAACAGTCCTCGATGGGACCCACAGAACAGATATATATATACAACAGCGACTCAAAGAGTCAAGAATACAGATATACAATACAAAGATCCAATCACCTTGAAGATTTAGTCGTCCGACTACGGACAAGATGCAAATGGGGCTAAGAGCCACAAGATTAACCAATGGCGTCCATAACCGCCCGCCAAGCCGGAAGGGTAACCACGCTAACTACGTCGATCTCAAACCTGCTTAAACAAAAGGGGTGCCGACAAAGGGCAAAGGAAAAGAGGAGCGTCGATCGAGGCCAGTACACGGCGAGGCTAGAATTCGGCGGTCCTCGCCTACATAGGTATGGTGGACTGAAGCGGCAGCGGCAGCATGCACTAGACAACCTATAGAGACTCGATACAACTGGCGGTTATCAGAGAGGGGTAAGAAAGACCTATCCGGAAGCAGCCTGATACTAACACCAAACAAACCCATCCTGGCGTTTCCCCCTCGAGACCAAACGAGGAAGTCAACCGAGGAACTCACACAGTTGGCAGTTTTACTTATTCAGTTATCGTTGCAGCAATTACTAGTCAGGTTTAGATAATCATCCTGATAAAGTAAGCAGTGGGCACTTTTAGTTAACCATTCCGTTATAGTTACAACACTTACTAATCAGATACAGATAGCATGAGATAACCCAAAACCCAGCAGTTGTTGGTACTTTTATTTAGCCATTCCGTTGTAGTTGCAATACTTACTAGTCAGATACAATGGTCGCAAGCGACACTCCAAACAAGCAATTGTGGGCAGTATTATTAGCCATTCCATTATAGTGAAGCTGATTACTAGTCATTATAAAGTCAAATTTATAGCACTACTTTAGTTATGCTTGTCTATGATCGAGATACTGTGCTCCAAGTCGTCCATAACCGCGGACAAGGCTTTCAGAAAGTTTTAACCCGGCCGGGGTGCACAAATAGCAACACACACTCGATCAACCTCGGAAAAACCAAATCAAAACCCAACGAGGCTTTCACGACAAAGCAATCACAGGATTCAGAAATATTTCAGGGTCCACCCTTGAGTCTTACCATAGCAAGTAAGCTAGCTCGAGACGGACTCAAGGTTTGTGGGGCGGCTATAGCGATCGGGAACCCAAAACTGGGCTTGTCGATACAGCGTAAACGGGTCACAATTCCTAACAGACAAGGTGCTCCTCGCACAATCGTAAATACAAAAGTAGCATGGCATAAGTACAGGATAGTAAATAAAACCTCAAACTAGTTTGTGGGCCCCAAGAAATAAGATGAATCAAGCTCGGCTCGGGTCCCATAATCCTCCCGGATGTGGATAGCGATAAATCAAGGAACAGTATCAAGTACTCGGGTCCCACGGGACACAAGTGGGCTCGAAACCAAATATTATCTATCACCCACCGATGCCTCTGCTACTTCAATTTTAGTTGTTAAACAGGAATTTAAAGTGAACGATAAGTAAAGCCATGATCATCTCCAACATCAAACATGCGGCAAGGCTCCAACAACTGTGGCAATTGACGACACGCAACAGCACTAGAGCAAGCGACTACGACGCGCAAGTCCAACTATCTACCAAACACAGGTATTAGGATGTGTCCAAGGCAATATAAGGCTGCAAGGATATCACGGGTACGAAAACTAGAGCATCGCATCACAGATAGCAATAGATCAACAGGAGGGAATAAATACTATAAAAGTAAGATAGGTAGAAAGGGGGAGATGCTCGCCTGAAAACATTGCCGAAGGTTCATACGAAGATCGGGGCGAAGCTCACATCAACTCAACGGCCTTATCCGCGAAGAAGCAAAACACTAGAAGAAACACCGGATGCAATATTTAACACAACGGCAGAAGATCGGGCATGATGCAGGTATGATGTATGACATGGCAAGATGCGATGCAATTGGGCAATATTAAGCGGAACTGGGGTCCCGACAATTAATTAGCTGGTTCAAGTTATTTATCTACCCCGCAAATTAAATGTTGTTTAACAAGGCAGAATATATCACCGGTTCGCTACACAAATTTAAATGAGGCCAATATGAGACTAGATTTGCCCGCATATGGGCCCCATATTTAATTATTAGGTGAATCGGCATAAGGCCCCCAAACCACACAAATATGCATGCGAGTATGACAACTTAATATGCAACAGGTTTTATGTTTAGCATTTATAAAATAAGGGTTCGGATAAGGTCACACATTAGGTTCGCGATCTTGGGTTCCGGGTTCGGTCTCGTGGTCCGTGGTTCGACGGAAATTCTCGGACTCCGGATCGTTCTCGATGATGAGTAGGTCTTGGCGCATCCGTGTCTTCGGGTCATGCCGACGGCCATGGCGTTCGGGATGAAGTACTTGTCGATCGGTGTCTCGGTGTCCTCGGTCCGATTAGATCTCGGCGCCCTCGAGGGGTACTTGTCGATCCGGAAGAAGGACTTCGCGTTCGGTGGCGATCTTGGCGGTTTTCGGGTCCGGGCCTTGGCGTCCGAGAGGAAGTACTTGGCGTCCGGGTTCGGTCTTCGGATCTTCATGTAGGCGAACTTGGCATCCTCCTGGAAGGAGATCTTGGCGTTTCTTGTCGAAGTTCTAGGGTGACGATGTCGGTTTTGGTGTCCGGGGATTTTTGTCCGGGTCCATGACGGCATCCTCACTGCCCCGTGAGAAGATCCTGTTGTTCCGGCTTCTTCATTCGAGGTCGGACTTGGTTCGGGCGACGTGGTCTTCAGATCAACATTGGTCATCGAGTGCCACGGTGACTGTTGCACCCCAAGGTTCATCAGCACTAGCACACCACGGCGGGAGGCGGCTCCAAGACGCGACGTCGTGGCCGCCGATGTGACCAACAGAGGGATGCGACAGCAGGATTCAGGGCTTGGCAGCGGCAGCACGCGAGATTGGCCCGAGGCGCCGAAAGCGGGCTCGGCTCCGGTCAGCGGGGAAACCGCCGACGCGCACGGTGCAGGAGGCGAGGAGGCCGGCGTCGGGGAGGGCTCACGCGGGCGGTCGCGGGGACAGCCAAGGCGGGCGGAGGCAAGCGCAGAAAGGGCCGCAGGAGGCGGCGGAGCCACGGAATGGAAGGAGGCGGCCGGGGGTGCGCGAGGAGGTCCGTGGTGGCGGCGAGGCAGAGGCTCGGGCGCTCGGCGGAAGGATGCGAGGTAGGGCGGCGTCCGTGGCGAAAGGGAGCTCAGCGGCGTGGTTGGGCTCGCGTGGACGGGGAGGGAGGCGCAGAGAGAGGAGGAGGCGGTGGCAGCGGGCGGCTGCAGCGTCTTGGAGCAAGCAGCAGGCGAGCAGGCTGGGAGAAGCATGAGGCGAGGTGGTGGGCGGCGGGCGACGGGAGAAGCTGGCGGGCGGGCAGCCAGCGTCTACAGCGGCAGCGGGCGGAGGAGGTTGGCGGCGGGGCGGAGGAGGAGGCGCGGCCGGGCTTCGAGGCTGGGGAGTGGGCGGACGAAGGGAGGTGGGGAGGAGAGAGGAGAGAGACAGTAGCGTGGTGGCGTGTCGGTGGGTGGGGGTGGGACCGAGCGTGGGGACAGGTGGTGCGGTCCTGGGTGGGCCGGTTGGGGGGGTGGAAGCGTGTGTGTACCAGGTGGAGTGGAGGTGAGGGAGAGGGGGTAGGTGGCGGCATGGGGTTGGTTAGAGGGGAGGGAGAGGGTGAGGTGGCGGCAGGTTATTGGGCGGGGTGAGGTGGAGGGGTTGTGGGTAGATTAGGTTGGGTAGCTTTAGGATTATAGGTGGGCCGTTTTAATTCCTGGGGGTGGTCGTTCGGGTCGAATCGGCCCGTTCGACTGCCCCCACTAAAATAATTCAGAATTTTATTTATTTTAAATGCACCGTTTGCAAACCGATAGCAGACAAACAAAATAATCCGGAGACCCGGGGTTTGCGTTTGAACAAAGACGGGTCGTTTAGAAAACAAAAATAGGTTTTCCCCAAAATAGTTTTATGCAAGCAAATGCAAGATGATGACGATGCTCAAATGCAATGTGGCATGATGACATGAGCATGCGATCATGATGATGCAATGCACAAAAACAACGCGATTTTCTAGTAGTGGTTTTGCGGCATGCCACACACTTGCAGTCATCAAGCTATTTTCTGGCGCTATTGACGGGGAGCTTAGCGCTATAAGTCACTTTACTTTTAGTTATTTACTTTTATTATACTAATTTTTTATTTGAGTTGCAGGACCATAACAATGGACAACACTCATAATTTAATCCAGCTTGAGGCGGTGAGGAAAATGGGTTCACCCATGGACGCTTTTATAACTGTCAATAAAAGCATAAACCCCGATGGTATTGAGATCCATCCCTTATTATTTGAATTACTCAACTCTAAGAAATTTGCAGGAACCGATGAAGAGAGTCCATATGTGTAACAACCCAAGTTTGTAATATATGTAATTAGTACTTAAGCATTGAATGCATCTGTTTAAATCAATAAAATATATGCATAAGATCAAGTGTGTTGATTTAAATACAAGTACAAAACCCTAAACCCTAGTCTTCTTCCCCCTCTCTTTGAAACTATA
Source organism: Avena longiglumis (assembly GCA_030063025.1). Classification (NCBI taxonomy): domain Eukaryota; kingdom Viridiplantae; phylum Streptophyta; class Magnoliopsida; order Poales; family Poaceae; genus Avena; species Avena longiglumis. The sequence goes on along the minus strand of CP125978.1, from coordinate 453,628,745 downwards.
TTCAAATGGTATTTGGATTTTGAAAGACTACAAAATAATGGAGCCCAAATGGTGTACAAGGGCCTCTAAATATTTTATATACTTTACCAAAAGTCTCTAGTATTTTTTGTATTGATTAAAACAGAATTCAAATGAAATCACAAAAGAGAAAACTGAATTCAGAAAAAGAAAAGAGTTTGAAAAAAATAAAACAACAAAGCAATTGGTGGGCGTGGCCCATCTCCCTCTCCTCTCTTTGTCACGCTGCGCAGCCCAACTCGGCCACCCGGGGCCCAGGAGCCGGCCCATACCGCTTCGGCCTCTGTCTCTCGTCGTCTTCGCTTCCAACGCCGGAGCCAAAGCTCCTGCGTGTCCGCGCCGCTGTCGCCCGATCCTCACCCCGAATCGTAGCACCCCGCTGCCCTCTGGGAAGGATAAGATCCTCGTGAAGTCTCCCTGGCCGTCCTCATCCATTACCCCTATCTCCCTAGACCTCTCTCTTCCTCTCCCGCTGCCGGTCTAAAACCCTACCGGCAGCTCGTCGCCGTCCCCGGCCACCCCAGGTCCCTCTGAGGCCACCACGAGCTCCGCCTCGTCATGCTGGTCTTCCTCGCCAATGGAATCGAGCACGGGCGCTACCAATCGATCGCATCGCCTGTTTCTTCCCCGACACCGACATGCTCTGCCACTCGCCTCGCCGTCGCTCCGGTCACCGCCTCGCCTCGTTGTCACCATCCATCGCACCAGGGTGGGCATACGGTGCTCAAGGCACCCTCCTTTCCCTCTCTAGAGCTCTGTGACGCGCTCGCGCTGTAGATCAGAGAGCACCGCCGTAGTCTGCCATGGTTGACCTAGCTCCGATGACCTAATCCTAGTGGCGCCACCACCCACGTGTTTGCCTCGGTCAACTGATTCGAACACCCCATCTCGTGTGTCCAAGCGTGCCCTGGTTCACCGCCAGCGACCACTGTCTGGTGGCTCCGCCATGAGTGAGGTGGCGCTGACGCCGTGCTTGCGTGGCTTGCTGAGGTGGCCTCGGCCCGCAGCGATCGGGTCTGGCCTCTGCCTCAGTGAGAAAAGTTAGGGTTAGGGCCCTCATGTCAGCATGACGCAATATTTGTCTTTTCTTTTATTAATGTTTTTGTATTTGTTTTCAGGAATATAAATAAACCCCTGTGGGCCACCCCTCAAGACATTTAACAATTTCAATAAATGTTTTCAGAAATGAATAAAACTATGACATGTGGGCCCAGGTGAATAAATATTTAATATAATCCAAAAATCTTTTATAATTTCCTAAAAAGATTTAAAATGGATTTAAATTGAGAAAATCATAACTAATTCATTTTAAGTCGAAAAATACAAATAATATATCAAAATGTTCAAAAAATGAGAACTGTCTAATTAAACTATAATCATGAATTGTTAAGCAACTTTTATGAAAAGTTTAATTAGAAGAACCAATTGAACCCCATGTGATTAGAGAATCCCCTGTTCTAGGGTTTGGACCTCTTGGACCCCGTTTAAAATGGCGAACATGTTCTAGGGTTCCTTTAAACTATTTAACTTGTAATATCGTCCATATTGATTGCGCATTGAATTATGACATGTCTTGATTATCGCCTTTCTTTCCGGTATTGGTTCTTCGTGATAGGATCCAGGCCGAGGTGAAGTCAACACAAGATCCATACATCTCTTGACGGACAAGGCAAGCGTAGCCTCTCATTACGAACCTACTTTTACAAAGTATATTACTTTCTCGCTATGATGCACACGATTCCAATGTGGTCTTTTGTCGAGTAGTTAGTGTTACCTATCTGCATAGTTTCCCCTTTGTAGCCTTACACTCTGATCCTTTGCTCCTAGCATACCTAGGCACGCCTTTGGCGTTGCTAGAGCTCCTGTGATTGACAGCTTAGCCATGCATAGTAACAACGTCTGATCTGTTCGGATGATGAATCAGAGATGCTAGAGAATCTAGAAAGGTAGGAGATGGTGACATCATCGAAGGAGTTAACTAAACATGCTAAGGCTTGTATGGGAGGCCACATTGGGTGTGGTTTTTGTAGTCCCATCCTCGCCACCTCTAGGAACTGAGTTCTTGCCTTTGGAATCGAGATGAGCGTACAACCACACGGGGCTTGGGAACCCCTCGACTGACTAACTTTCCTAGTAGATTCTATGAGTCACATAGTTCGAGCTTTACATTTGGCATACGCATTGAAAATGTTTTCGAAAGAGGAGGTGATGGAGGTGCATCATAACAGGTAGGGAAGCGTGGTCGCGGTTTCTTGGGGTGGATGGAGCCCCTGGTAAACCAACCTCGCCTCACATCTTTAAGTACCGGCTTTGGGATTTGACCCGTTACGGCGGAACCATACTTATTTCGTGACTCATGGTCTCGGCGAAAGCAAGGTAAAGGTCGTGGTCAACCACCCTCTGCCAGCCTTCCAAGGAAGAGGGCTAATAATATTTGGCATTAAGAGTTGGTTGGTACGTGTGGGTAAAGTTGTACACCCCTGCATGATATTAATCTTTTTGAAAAGCCGTGATCACGGTTATGAACACTTGGTGACCAGATTCTAAGATCATAGATAACCTTAACCATTATAAAACTTGTTGATCCGCGTGTGCTTAAGGATGTTTCCTCCGGGTCGAGGGGGTGATCCTAGATAGGAGGTTATGATGAAGTTGGTGGTTATCAAGATGTGATGAACAAGACGAAGAAGTCGCTATCTTATCCCTTTTTAAATATTCTGAGTAGACGAACCTCTTCTCCCTCTTGTTTACAAATAAAGATTGCTTTCCGCAAAAATAAATCCAGAGAAAGCCTTTCTAGCCAGAGCATGTAGATACTAGGTTATCTAAGTCTTGCGGAGTACATTCTCGTACTCAGCCTTGCGCCATTGTTGTTTTTCTATAGATGAGCTAGTTGCGACTGAAGGTGGCTTCTACATTGACATCGACGAGTAGTTGGGGGTCCCAGGTAGCAGCCTGAGGACTATGGGATGGACGTCACTTTTGTTTATGGCCTCTTAGGCCTTTTGCTAAGTTGTTGTGTAGAACAACATATTTGCTTTCGCTGTGTGATATAATGTTGGGTCTATGATCTCTGGTTTGTAATAACTCTAATATCCTCTCTGTTAAGAGTTTAAACTTATGTTGTTGAATCCCTGAGTTCTGTAATGTTACCGAATCTTACTGTGATCTTCTGTGCTTAGAGTTGAGCTTATCTTAGATGGCGATCTGAGGTTAGTTTAACCCTAATTCTAGGGGGGGTGCTACAGGTTTTGGTATTAGAGCAGGACTGCCTGTAGGAAACCCTTTTACTGGTCGATGTTGAGTCTAGAAGTTGACAAAACTATTTGAAAGTTAAAAATTATTTGCAGAAACTCTGACTAGGATCCTTTTTACTCCTTCTCTGGTGTGTTTTTTATGCTAGAGTTTTTCTTACCTTATTTGGTTTGAAAAGGTTTTCATTCCTTACCTCATATCTCAAAACTTTTAGGATCGTGGTTTTGGGGTTGTTTTTCTAAAGTACTCCGTACTTGGTTGCTATTCTCAGAGTTCCAAGATATCTTAGTTTCGCTTGGTGTGTAACATGTTAGCATTCCATTGTCATGGTTTGTAAGTCAGCTAGATGGGTGACACGTCTCGTGCCCGTACCCGTGCTCATGCACGTGGTGTTGTAAATGAGGGTGAATCGTCCAACCTTCCTCCACCACCGTCCATGGTTCAACTCATGTCCATGTACGAAACCAACCGTGCTGACAAAATGAGGCTCCTTGAAAGGATTGAGCGCAACACTGCTCAACGCCAGAACAATCAAGTTGGTATCAATGACTTCACATGTCTCACTCCGCCAGTTTTCAGCTATTCTACTGAGCCACTTGATGCGGACTACTGGCTTCGCACTATGGAGCGCAAACTCCAGGTTGGTCATGTTGCTCAAGCTGATTGGGTGACTTTTGCTGCCTATCATCTGGAGGGAGCAGCTAACTCCTGGTGGGAAAATTTCTTGGCTATGCAAGAAGCTCAACATGTTGTTACATGGCAAGAGTTCACTGAAGCCTTCCGAGCTTATCATATTCCGGAGGGTCTGATGGATCAGAAGAGGGAGGAGTTCCTCAAGCTAAAGCAGGGCACTGGTTCGGTGAGTGAATACCAGTGCAACTTCAATCGTCTTGCCTGCTATGCTACTGAAGAGGTCTCCACTGATGTTAAGAAGCAAGCTCTGTTCCGCAAGGGATTGGATCCCGAGGTTCGCCGTGATATCCATCTCATGGACTTTGTTAACTTCCAAGGTCTTGTCAACAAGGCTATGAAGGCTGAGAGTGGAAAGGTGGAGTACGAAGAGACTCGTAAGCACCCTCAGGAGGGGTACAACAAGGCTGGTTCTGGCAATAAGAAGCGTCGTGTATTTGTGCCTTACAACACCGTGCCGCGTGCTCCTTACACCCCCAAGGACTTCTGGATATGCTCCTTATCCGAATGCTACTCCAAACAATGCTGGTGGATCAAATTATCCTACTGCTGGTACTGGAACATGTACTATCTGCTTCAATTGTCTCCAGCCTGGCCACTATGCAAGGGAGTGTCCTCAAAAGAGTGCTGCTGAGAAGGCACAACCAGCAAAGAAGAGTGATAAGTACCAAGGTGCTGGAAGAGGTCGCCTGAACCATATCTCTGTCGAGGAGGCTCAGGAAGATCCAAGCGTCATCATGGGTACGCTTCATATCAATCAAATTTCAGCTAAAGTTTTGTTTGATTCTGGAGCATCGCATTCATTCTTGTCACAAGTTTTTTCTCAAATGCATTGGATAAGTTTTGAGAGGTTGTCCGTTCCTATGCTAGTTTAGTCTCCTGGTTCTAGTTGGCGTTCCACTATGGTTAGTCATAGGAATCTAATCGAAGTTGCATTTCAACTTTCCCCACTTCTTTGATTGCCCTCAAGTCAACTGACATTGACATCATTCTGGGTATGGATTGGATGACCCGTTACCAAGATATCCTCGATTGTACAACCAAGTATGTGACTCTGACAAGTCATGCTGGCATAACAGTCAAGTATTGGACCATAGGGTCACTATCTCCTTCAGTTGTTTCTATCCCCGAAGCAGAGTTGTATGCTCTTGAAGTTCTACCTCCGTTAGAGATTCAAGATGTTTCCGTGGTCTGTGAATTCCCGGATGTATTTCCTGAGGAGTTGCCTGGCATGCCACCTGATCGAAGTGTCGAGTTTGTCATAGAGTTAGCACCTGGAACTGCTCCTATTTCTAAAAGACCCTACCGTATGCCTCCTCATGATCTTGTGGAGTTGAAGAAGCAATTAGATGAGTTAGAAGGAAAAGGATACATTCAGCCCAACACATCTTCTTGGGGATGTCCTACCATCTTTGTTAAGAAGCGGGATACCAATATACCGCGTCTGGTTGTGGATTATTGCCCACTCAATGCTGTGACTATCAGGAACAAGTATCCTCTCCTAAGGATCAACGATATCTTTGATCAGTTAAGTGGTGCCACTATCTTTTCCGAAATGGATTTGAGGTCAGGGTATCATCAAATAAAGATCCGTAAGGAAGATATTCCAAAGACTGCTTTTACCACTCGTTATGGTCTTTACGAGTACACATTCATGTCCTTTGGTCTTGCCAATGCTCCAGCCACTTTCATGCGGCTTATGAACTCCGTCTTCATGGAGTATCTTGACAAGTTCGTCGTGGTCTACATCGATGATATTCTGGTCTATTCCAAGACTGAAGAAGAGCACGCTGAACATCTTCGTTTGGTGTTGACAAAACTCCGAGAACATCGTCTCTATGCCAAGTTCTCCAAATGTGAGTTTTGGTTACAAGAGCTCGTATTCCTTGGTCATGTTGTTTCCGCTCAAGGGGTTTCTGTTATTCCAGATAAGGTCCAAACTATCCTCGACTGGGAATCTCCTAAATCAGTCAAGGATGTCCGAAGTTTTCTCGGGATGGCTGGTTATTACCGTCGATTCATTGAGAACTTCTCCAGAATTGCAAAGCCGATGACCGATCTTCTTAAAAAAGATAATAAATTTGAATGGTCTAATAAGGCTGAAGAAAGCCTCCAGTTGTTGAAAACCAAGTTAACAACTGCTTCGGTGATGGTTCTTCCAGACACTAGCAAGGACTTTGTAGTTTTCTGAGATGCTTCTCACCAAGGTCTCGGATGTGTGTTAATGCAAGATGGGCATGTGGTGGCTTATGCCTCTCGTCATCTCAAACCACATGAGAACAACTACCCAACTCATGATCTTGAGCTTGCAGCTGTTGTTCATGCTCTTAAGCAATGGCGACATTACCTTCTCGGTAGTCGTTGCAAGTTATACTCGGATCATCAGAGTCTGAAGTATCTTTTCACACAGCCTGATCTGAATATCAAGCAAAGAATATGGTTGGAACTCATCAAGGACTATGATTTGGGTCTCAACTATCAACCTGGCAAAGCCAATGTTGTTGCATATGCGCTAAGTCATAAGTCTTATTGCAACACCCTGATGATCAAACAAGCTCAACCTTCTCTTCATGAGGAATTTACTCGATTGAATCTTGAAGTAGTTCCTCGTGGATTCCTTTCTACTCTTGAAGTGAAGTCTTCTCTGGAGGATCAGATCAAAGCTGCTCAAAGGCAAGATCCTGAGATGGACTCAATTAAAGTGAACATTGCTAGCGGAGTTGCTAAATGTTTCTCTGTTAACGAGGAAGGTGTACTATATTTCGGTACATGTTTGGTAGTACCAAATGGAAAGGACTTGAAGCAGATAATTCTTATCGAAGATCATGAATCACCTCTTTCTATCCACCATGGAGGTACCAAGATGTATCGGGATCTTCGTCAAAGATTCTGGTGGTCTGGTATGAAGAAGGATATTGCTCGTTTTGTTGCTGAATGTGATGTTTGTCGTCGCGTAAAATCTGAGCACCAAAGAACCGCCGGTCTTCTGCAACCACATAAAATAACCGAGTGGAAATGGGATGAGGTTGGCATGGATTTCATCACCGGTCTTCCTGAGACTTAGAAAGGAAATGATGCCATCTGGGTAATCGTTGCTATCTGTCCAAGGTTGCTCATTTCCTACCAGTTCACGAGAGCATTACTGCTAATCAATTGGCTGATCTGTATATCTCTCGAATAGTTGTCCTTCATGGGGTACCAAAGAAAATCGTCTCTAATCAAGGGAGTTTATTCACCTCAAGGTTCTGGGCAAGTTTCCAACAAGCTATGGGAACTCGTCTGTCCTTCAGTACATCTTATCATCCTAGTACCGGTGGCCAGACCGAAAGAGTGAATCAAATCCTTGAATACATGCTTAGAGATTGTGTCATATCTTTTGGAAAGGACTGGGAGAAATGCCTTCCTTTTTCTGAATTCTCCTACAACAACAGTTATTAGTCCAGTATAGAAATGGCACCCTTCCAATTCTTATATGGAAGAACCTGTCGTACTCCTTTGAACTGGTCAGAAACCGGCGAAAGAAAGTTCTTTGGGCCGGATATGATCCAGGAAGCAGAAGATCAAGTTCGTATCATCCGAGATCGTTTGAAAACTGCTCAGTCCTGCCAGAAAAGCTATCATGATCATCACCATCAACATGTTGAATATGAAGTTGGTGATCAAGCTTATCTCCGAGTCACTCCTTTGAAGGGTGTCCATCGTTTCAGCATCAAAGGCAAACTAGCTCCTCGCTACATTGGTCCTTTTCGTGTTCTGTCCAAGCAAGGTAACCTCGCATACAAACTGGAGCTGCCTACAAATTTCCCTAAGGTGCATGACGTCTTTCATGTGTCTCAACTCAAGCGTTGCTTCAAAGATCCTGTCCGTGGTGTTGATCACCAAACTCTTGATCTCTAGAAGGATCTGACTTATCGTGAGTATCATGTTCGTATCCTTGATGAAACTGAGTGCAAAACTCGTCGTCAAAACATCAAGTTCCTGAAAGTTCAGTGGTCGCATCACTCTAAGGATGAAGCAACCTCGGAACGAGAAGATCGTCTATGATTTGAGTACCCTGCCTTCTTTTCTAAAACTTAGAATCTCAGGTCGAGATTCTTGTGTGGGGGTAGAGCTGTAACAACCCAAGTTTGTAATATATGTAATTAGTACTTAAGCATTGCATGCATCTATTTAAATCAATAAAATATATGCATAAGATCAAGTGTGTTGATTTAAATACAAGTACAAAACCCTAAACCCTAGTCTTCTTCCCCCTCTCTTTGAAACTATATTCAAATGGTATTTGGATTTTGAAAGACTACAAAATAATGGAGTACAAATGGTGTACAAGGGCCTCTAAATATTTTATATACTTTACCAAAAGTCTCTAGTATTTTTTGAATTGATTAAAACATAATTCAAATGAAATCACAAAAGAGAAAACTAAATTCAGAAAAAGAAAAGAGTTTGAAAAAATAAAACAGCAGCAGCCGCAGCTGGGCCATGACCCCATCTCCCTCTCCTCTCTTTGTCACGCTGCGCAGCCCAACTCGGCCACCCGGGGCCCAGGAGCCGGCCCATACCGCTTCGGCCTCTGTCTCTCGTCGTATTCGCTGCCAACGCCGGAGCCGAAGCTCCTGCGTGTCCGCACCGCCGTCGCCCGATCCTCACCCCGAATCGCAGCGCCCTGCCGCCCTCTAGGGAGGATAAGATCCTCGTGAGGTTGCCCTGGCCGTCCTCATCCATTCCCCCACTCTCCCCAGACCTCTCTCTTCCTCTCCTGCTGCCAGTCCGAAACCCTATCGGCAGATCGTCGCCTTCCCCGGCCACCCCAGGTCCCTCTGAGGCCACCACGAGCTCCGCCTTGTCGTGCCGGTCTTCCTCGCCAACGGAATCGAGCCTGGGCGCTATCAATCGACCACATCGCCTGTTTCTTCCTCGACACCGATGTGCTCCACCGCTCTCCTCGACGTCGCTCTGGTCACCGCCTCGCCTCGCTGTCACCATCCATCGCACCAGGGTGAGCATACGGTGCTCAAGGCACCCTCCTTTCCCTCTCTAGAGCTCTGTGCCGCGCCCGCGCTATAGATCAGAGAGCACCACCGTCGTCTGCCATGGTTGACCTAGCTCCGATGACCTAATCCCAGCGGCGCCGCCACCCACGTGTTCGCCTCGCTCAACTGATTCGAACACTCCGTCTCGTGTGTCCAGGCGTGCCCTGGTTCGTCGCCAGCGACCACCATCTGGTGGCTCCGCCGTGAGTGAGGTGGCGCTGACGCCGTGCTTGCGTGGCTTGCTGAGGTGGCCTCGGGCCCAGCAGTCAGTGGTTGGGTCTGGCCTCTGCCTCAGTGAGAAAAGTTAGGGTTAGGGCCCTCACGTCAGCATGACGCAATATTTGTCTTTTCTTTTATTAATGTTTTTGTATTTGTTTTCAGGAATATAAATAAACCCCTGTGGGCCACCCCTATCAGCATTTTAACAATTTCAATAAATGTTTTCAGAAATGAATAAAACTATGACATGTGGGCCTAGGTGAATAAATATTTAATATAATCCAAAAATGTTTTATAATTTCCTAAAAAGATTTAAAATGGATTTAAATTGAGAAAAATCATAACTAATTCATTTTAAGTCAGATGAGAACTATCTAATTACACTATAATCATGCATTGTTAAGCAACTTTTATGACAAGTTTAATTAGAATAACCAATTGAACCCCATAGGTGATTCCGAGAATCCCCCTGTTCTAGGGTTTGGACCTCTCGGACCCCGTTTAAAATGGCCAAGCATGTTCTAGGGTTCCTTTCAACGCTATTTAACTTTTCATATCATCCATATTGATTGCGCATTGCATTATGCCATGTCTTGATTGTCACCTTTCTTTCCGGTATTGGTTCTTCGCGATAGGATCCGAGCCCGAGGCTGAAGTCAACAACACCGAAGATCCATACCTGTCTACTGACAGACAAGGCAAGCATAACCTCTCATTTTGAACCTACTTTTACAAAGTATATTACTTTCTCGCTATGATGCACACGATTCCAATGTGGTCTTTTGTCAGTAGTTAGTGTTACATATCTGCTACATAGTTTCCCCTTTGTATCCTTACACTCCTGATCCACTGATCCTTGCATACCTAAGCCTGGCCTTTGAGCGTTGCTAGAGCTCCTGTGATCGACAGCTTAGCCATGCATAGTAACAATGTCTGATCTGTCCGAATGATGAATCAGAGATGCCAGAGAATCTAGAAAGGTAGGAGATGCTGACATCATCGAAGGAGTTAACTAAACATGCTAAGGCTTGTATGGGAGGCCACGTTGGCTGTGGTTTTTGTAGTCCCATGCTCGCCACCTCTAGGAACTGAGTTCTTGCCTTTGGAACCGAGATGAGCGTACAACCACACGGGGCTTGGGAACCCCTCGACTAACTAACTTTCCTAGTAGATTCCATGAGTCACATAGTTCGGTCTTTCCATTTGGCATACGCATTGAAAATGTTTTCGAAAGAGGAGGTGATGGAGGTGCATCATAACAGGTAGGGAAGCGTGGCCGCGGTTGCTTGGGGTGGATGCAACCCCTGGTAAACCAACCTCGCCTCACATCTTTAAGTAATGGCTTCAGGATTTGACCCGTTACGGCGGAACCATACTTATTGCGTGACTCATGGTCTCGGCGAAAGAAGGGTAAAGGTCGTGGTCAACCACCCTCTGCCGGACTTCGAAGGAAGAGGGCTAATAATATTTGGCATTAAGAGTTGGTTGGTACGTGTGGGTAAAGTTGTACACCCCTACATGGTATTAATCTTTTTGAAAATCCATGTTCACGGTTATGAACACTTGGTGATCAGATTCTAAGATCATAGATAACCTTAACCATTATAAAACTTGTTGATCCACATGTTCTTAAGGATGCTTCCTCCGGGTCGAGGGGGTGATCCTAGATAGGAGGTTCTGATGAAGCTGGTGGTTATCAAGATGTGATGAACAAGATGAATAAGTCACTATCTTATTCCCTTTTAAATATTCTGAGTCGACGAGCCTCTTCTCCCTCTTGTTTACAAATAAAGATTGCTTTCCGCAAAAATAAATCCAGAGAAAGCCTTTCTAGACAGAGCATGTAGATACTAGGTTATCTAAGTCTTGCGGAGTACATTCTCGTACTCAGCCTTGCACCATTGGTGTTTTTCTATAGATGAGCTAGTTGCGACTAAAGGTGGCTTCTATGTTGACATCGACGAGTAGTTGGGGGTCCTAGGTAGCAGCCTCAGTACTATGGGATGGACGTCACTTTGGTTTATGGCCTCTTAGTCCTTTTGCTAAGTTGTTGTGTAGAACAACATATTTGCTTTCGATGTGTGATTTAATGTTGGGTCTATGATCTCTGGTTTGTAATAACTCTAATATCGTCTCTGTTAAGAGTTCAAACTTATGCTGTTGAATCCCTGAGTTCTGTAATGTTACCGAATCTTACTGTGATCTTTCGTGCTTAGAGTTGAGCTTATCTTAGATGGTGATCTGAGGTTAGTTTAACCCTAATTCCGGAGGGTGCTACAATATGGACACTTACAATTCTTTGAAAATGTTTTTAGTTCCTTTATATTTGATGACTGTGACCTTGATAAGATTAAAATCCAGTTGTTTAGACAAACTCTCTCTAATAATGTTTGCAACTGGTATACATCTTTTTATGCAGAAGCATCAAGGACTTGGACAAAATTGACAACCATTTTACTATCAAACTATTACTCAGAAAGCAAATCTCACGGGATGAGAGGTATTATTATCAGTTTCAAAAATAGTCCTGATGAGAGTTAATATGAAGGCTATCTAAGGTATACAAGCTATCTAGATAATTGGCCCATCACAGTTTGCCTGATTGGTTAATCACTCATTGCGGTGACCCAGCATACCACTGCATGTGTAGTACACTATATTCGTTGACATGACATCCACAGAACACCGTTATGTAAATATCACATCCCTCAGAGTGGTACAACAGAAACATTGCGGATCCATATTACAAACATTCACACATTATTATTATTAAAATACCAGAAGTTCAAGACTTCAAAAGGTTTCAACTTACATACCAAAATATAAAGTGTTTCAGCGGAATTTAGAAGTGGCAACTCCATGTAGGAATTGAGCTCAGCAGCTTATTCTATAGAGTTCATGCTGCTCAGCTCTATTGGTTACTACTAACTATGATACTTAGTTGTATTCGTTATCATCGACACCATAGCGGATTTCGTAATCCACTCCTTCAACACCTCCTGACAGGACATGATCCTCGTAGAATACATCTTCTTGACATTCAGCTACATACATTGGCACGTCTTCCGGATCCTCAGAGTCTAATCAAGGGAGCAAAGGAAAGGATGAGTAACAGAGTTACCCAACAAGTTCATTATATGCAAGGTGGGAAGTTTGATGCTCTAACTGCCACCTCGGATTATAAATCCTTGGCACTATGCGGTTTTTGTAAATCTTTCTTCAAAGGTTGATTTTATTATGAAAGTCTATGACCATCAGCCTTCATAGGTTGACCAGAACTTTCATGGAGTTCCTTTCCTGCCGCGTTTGTAGCTCCTTCCCGGAACAGGGAGTAAAAAGTTACAATTCTTACACTCTGCAGAGGTGCGTTACTTTACCCATGAGTGATCAACTCCTTGTTGCACAACCGGGCGTACTTTCCCGTCCACAATACCATGATGTGGGGCCCAGTAGTTGGTCCAAGCCAATCACTGCCCCCTTCGCGACCTCGCATGCCTCCTTGGTGTACAAACCGTTAGATGCCAGAACTATCGTGGGACGATGAGGGTTCCCACCCATATGCTGCATATCCTCTACGAATTACCAATTAATATGCACGCTACGAGGATAACAACCACGACCTGCACATCCGGCTTCATGTGAGAGGAAGAAGATACAGCTGACTTCTCCGTCCCATTCCAAATCTCATGGCTAACGCGTAATATACGATGCTAGAATCACTGATATCAGGGGTTATTAAGTCCCTAATTAATCATCATTATTGCAAATAGAAACCTAAGTTCTATTTCTCCATTATATCATCACTTAGGATGATATCTATGATTTCTTTATTTGTGAAAATAATATTTTCTTTCTTTGGAGTATATATGATAACACACAATTTGCAAATACTTTGATAAAGACTCTTCAAAGGATATGAGCAAGTGATGAACTTGCCTTGTGATGGCAAGGTAGTGAAGTTTGATGCTTGCACTGGACCTTGAGCTTCTATGTCTACAAAAACATCATTATTGCCTAGTAAGGACAATATTTAAAGAAGCAAAATGATTATGCAAAGTAATGTAATGCATCATTTAGCTTTATATGTATTCTCACCCATTTATTTAAATTATAGGAATTCTTTTAATAGTAAAGAATTTATAAATATTAATTTTTTTTAATATTTATAGAATATTGTATTTATTTATTTTATTTCCTTTTATTTGTATTTTATTTAATTGATAATTCCTTTAAGAATTACCATTAAATACCAGAAATTGATATTAAATATTTGTTTAGTATTTTTATAAAATACTACAATATTAATATATAATTAAAGTGATTTTTATTTATTTTTATCATCTTTCAATAATTTTGTAAAATTCCATAAGTAATATATAAATTACAAAATTCTTAATTAAATTTACATGTCCAAAACTTTATCTCTTAATTTATTTGGATAGTTTGGATTATTATGAACCCATAAATATTTTATTTATAATTTTTGGACTTTTATTTTATTTTCTAAATTTTTCTTAAGTTTAGGGGTATTTTGGTCTTTTTCCAATTATTAAAACAGGCTCTAAAGAATCTTGGGCTGATTGTTTGGTTTTATTGGGCCCTTGTGGCCCAATAGGGCAAAGTTAAAACAATACCCCAAAGGGGTATTGGCCCAACCCAGCCCAACACTCTCTGTCTCTCTCTCAAGCTCACCTCTCTCCTTCCCCGACCCCGTGGTCAGCGGTGCTGTCGCCGACGATTCACGCCGCCGTGGCCTCCCTGGCTGCCGTCGTGGTGTAGGATGAGGTTGTCAGTCTCTCTCTACCCTTCTATCCAATTGGATTTGGACCTGGAGCCCCCTTGCGACCAGATCGATGTTGTCCTGAACCCTAGGGTTTGGGGTTGGCGTTGATGCTGGCGCCGCCGCTGCTGTCGTGTGCCATGGGGATGCTTCTTGCCCCTAGGCGTGGCTATGGTCGCCGTCGTGATGTTGTGGGTTGCAGCACCCCCTTGGGGGTGTTCCCCGTGCCGCCATGGTCGTCTGCCTCCTCTGGTTCCTCTTCTAATCTACAGCGAGGACCTACGATAAGTTATTCCTCTTCCCGCTTGCTCTCTGTGCTAGACCAACCTATTCTAGATGTTGGTAGTGGCCTTCCTAGTTACTGTTATGTACTGATTGAGATGGTTTGTTTTACTTAGGGTTCATATCTTGTTGTGGATTAGTTAACTGATGGATTGGATCATGTTTGAGGGTTCCTAAGTATGCTAAGTGGTTATTAGTTGTGGCTTGCTGCTTATGATTAATTGTGGTGATGCTAGTGGTTTATCAGATTATTCCACAGATTAATTTTGATATGGTCAGATGGTAAAATTGCTTTAGAAGCAATGCTTGGAAAATCTAGTGGTTTATTAACTCACCACTGTCATTACTTGGTTAATGACAGTGGGTGTTGTATGATGAAGTCACTGTATTAGCACTGTTGGCTTAAGGATTCTTATGTAGTTTGAGATCAAATGGTTGCAAACAGTGAAGATATACATATGGATTGCCTTAATTATGATTCCTGTGATATCAGGAAAATGATTTATAGTTGGTTGATTGCATCTGTGAAGATTGAATGCTTAACCTGATTAATTTTGAACTGTTCTTGTGACACCATCTTTGTATGGCACACAAGATTAGATTATATTTCTTGATTTGGTTTGGTTCAAGCTTAAGATGAGTTTGGTATTAAGGATAAGTAGAAATTTCCTTTCTTAAATCCCTAAGACCCATGATGTTGGTCTGAGGTTTAGGGATTAAGATTTTATCTTGTTGATTCACATGGATGGGTTCTGGTAGTGATTCCAGCTACTGTTTCTTGAATCATAGTTGGGGAAAAATGATTGTGGCTTGATAATTTATCTAGATCCATAAGATTAAATTCTAAGGTGCTACTCTTGTCTTAGAGATGTGCCTAGAAGTTTAATTCTTGGCTATATTCATTCTAGAATTTGAATTATAGCTTGATAGCTTAGACCAATGATGTTGTCCTGAGATCTTAGTTGGATCTTTATACCTTTCTGATTGCTTTTAGTATTTACAAACTTCAGTGATGGATTCACCCCACTTGGGTGCTTTCTGAGAATTTGGGTAATAGACATATCATGAATGCTTGTCTAATCCTAGACAGATAGATCATGTGATGGTCTGTTTTACTCACCACACTTATTTGATGTTGAGGTGGCTAGTGGTTGATCTTGTGGTAGCTTGATCTGGATAGTGGTTGATCTTGTGGTAGCTTGATCTAGTGCTCTCCTGGTATTTCCAGCTCCTGTCTTGTCCTTGATCTAGCCCTTCACCTCCTGATCCTGGTGGCTTGATCTTGGTCTTGCTATCCACCTGATCCACCCCCTCCTTATGTCACCATTTGGGTGGTGTGATCCTAGGTTTTGATTGGTGTGATTTAGCTTGGCTTTGGCTTGGTTTAGCTAGTGGTTGTTGTGCTTGCTGTGTAAGAACAATGAAATGGTGTGGGGATTGGCTTCCCACGGCTATGTTGATGGTTTTGTTTTATTGTGCTGTTGTTGTGGTGCTGACAGCACACCCATGTAGTTTGGTGTGTGTGTGTGTGCTGCCTGTGTGCTTGTTGTGCACCCTGTGGATATGCTCTGACCGTGAAAGTTACTTTCACCATGTTACCATTTACCTGGCTGGTGAAACCTGCCCCTCCTTGCTAATTATTTGACTTATGGCTTAAATTTATTAAAGATATATTCTTTCATATTGGTGAAACTTGCCCCTTAAATTACTCAATGATGAAAAAGTGAACAGTGCACTTTACTCAACTCTGAGAGTAAAATTATTCTAATCCTAACTTTATTTTTCTTTTTAAGTTTATGTTTATTTTGCAGGTACCAGAGTTGAAGATCAAGAATTTAGTTTAGGTTTTTCTTTTTCTTTATAGGATAGTCACTTGTAATATCTTTATTCTTTTGTAATTTTTTATCCTTGTGTAATAAAGATTGTACTATTATCAATAAAGAAATATTTATTCTTTTAGTTATTTACTATTGTAAAGATTGTTGCTCCCGTCCATAAGCTACAGTTTGTAACTCAATATTAAATGAAGTTTTTAGAATATTCATTTTATTAATTATCTTCTTTCATTTAAAGTTTGAGTTATTATTGGTTAACTCTGAATTAAATCAAATACTCAAATATTATTTAAAATCCTTTTCAATTATAATTCAAACACTTAAGTTTTAAATTCAAATTTCATTTCCCAAAACACTCTAATTCACAAAGATCATATCAAAGTCTATAACAATCATCCTTCAAGACTATACCTAATCTCAAAGCATGAAAGAAACTTTAATCACTTTAGGTTTTTATTTGGCGAAAAATTTACCAAAAATGAGGGAGACAACAAAAAAATCTTAATGATGAGGAGAACATTATGAATAGTTCTTCTGAATATGCTTGTATTAACGATTTTCTTGCATATGAAAGGACTTGTGTGATGATTAAAACCCTCGGTATTGATTCTTATTCAGTAAATAAAATTATTGAGAATTATAAAGGGCATCTACAGGTACCTACATAATAGGAACCTTATAAACCCCTCAAAGAAAATAAGCGTGCAAGAGAAAGTGCATCAATGGTAGAGTTTTCCTTTGAACCTATTCAAGAGAATATCAAGAAAAAGCGCAGGGGGAAGAACATATAAGGAGAATATTAAAGAAACCAGAAAAGAACCCCGAAGCTACCAATGCAAATATTGTTATATTTAAGGATCTTATGGAAAAACGAATCATGGATAATGAAGTGGTTATGCTAGACTTTGAAACTTTAGAATTCATCACAGGTAAGGTACGAGGTAATGAAACTTCTAAGCCTATGACTCCTATATATTATGGAGAAACTTTCTTATATGGAATTTGTGAGCCGATTTCCACTATAAATATTATGCCTTCATCACTTTATGAGGAACTTCGCTACAATTTAAATAATCCAGATATGGAATCGGTAGACACTACTATTAAATTTTCTAATAGAACTAATATAAAACCAGAAGGTGTTATTATAAATATTTATGTCTTTATTGGATCACTCATGTACCCCCTTGATTTTCATATTGTTGATATGCCTCGAGATGCTTTTTGTCCGATTCTTTTAGGCAGACCATTTGTCTCTATAACCAAAGCTTAAATTGATAATAAGAAGGAGACTATTTCAATGATGTTTGGAGAAGAGGAAATTACATTCCACTTTGCCAAACTAAAGAAGAGGCCATATGAAGTGGAAGATATCAAGGGAGGGAAAACGATTGCCGAGCTAGCCGCAATTTATTTCAGCACTCCGCAAGATGAATTAGAAAGAAGCCTAATTAATTGGGAAGAGGCACCAGATGATGAGGAAGAGAATACATGGATGATTACCTTGATTCCATTCCGGAAGCACAAAATCCACATGACTATGAAGAACTGGTAAGAAAAGGAGACGAAGAACCTCCGCCAATTGAATTGAAACGACTCCAGACGATATGAGGTATGAGTTTTTAGATAATGAAAATAAATGTCCTATTATTATTAGTAAAAATTTATCAGAAAATGAAACAAATAAACTCATTTTGGTCTTGATCAAGCATCGTGAAGCATTTGGATATACTCTAAGTGATATTAAAGGAATAGATCCATCTATTGTAACACATAAGATTACCATGCTTGAAGATGTTGTACCTGTAGTTGACACACAGAGAAGGCTTAATCCGAAAATGAAGAAAGTAGTAAGAAAAGAAGTTATACGTTTATTAGATGCCAGCATAATATATCCTATTTTTGATGGTAAATGGGTTAGCCCAGCTCATTGCATACCAAGACAAAGGGGTCTTGATGCTGCCATGAATGAGGATGGTGAGCTAGTTCCTATAAGACCTATTATTGGATATCACATGTGCATTGATTTTAGAAAACTAAACCGTGAGACATAGAAAAATCATAAACCTATACAGTTCATGGATAAAATTTTAGAAAGACTTAGCAATAATTCTTATTTTTGTTTTCTTGAGTGTTATTCCGATTATTCTCAAATTGCTATACAACCCGAAGATCAAGAGAAAACAACTTCCACATGTCCTTATGGTACATATGCTTATAGATTAATTCCGTTTGGCTTATGTAATGCAGCTGTAACTTTTCAAGAATGTTTTCTAAATTTTTGATGATCTTGTTGAGAAGACTATGGAAGTTCTAACAAATAATTTCGTTGCTTGTGGAACAACATTTGATAATTGTCTCTACAATTTAACCAAAGTTTTGCAAAGATCTAGTCAATCAAATTTAGTTTTAGGAGCAATGTCGATTCATGGAAAGAGAAGGTAAAGTTTTTGGACATAAGGTTTCATAAAAGGATATAGAAATATATAAGACTAATATAAATGCTATAGAAAATCTTCCAATACCTCAGGACATAAAAAACTTAAAAAA
Organism: Avena longiglumis; assembly: GCA_030063025.1. Taxonomy (NCBI): domain Eukaryota; kingdom Viridiplantae; phylum Streptophyta; class Magnoliopsida; order Poales; family Poaceae; genus Avena; species Avena longiglumis. The sequence goes on along the minus strand of CP125978.1, from coordinate 453,610,083 downwards.
AATCTAGGACATGCAGGTTTTTACAAGCGTTTTATAAAAGATTTTGCTAAAATAGCTACGCCTGTCACCAACCTTCTTGAGAAAGAATCTCCGTTCTACTTAGACCATGATTGCATTGCAGCTTTTGAAAATCTTAAAAACAAATTAGTTTCAGCACCTATTATGCAATCTCCAAAATGGGATGAACCTTCGAAATCATGTGTGATGTTAGTGACTATGCTTTAAGAGCTGTGTTAGGACAACGATACGGAAAGAATTTAAATGTTATTCATTATGCTAGTAGAACTCTTAATAAGATTCAAAAAATTATGCTACTACGGAAAAGGAGTTCCTAGCTATAATTTTTGCTTGTGATAAATTTAGACCTTACATCATTAATTCTAAGGTAATAGTTCATACAGATCACCATGCCTTGCGTCACCTCCTTGTGAAAAAGGATGCAAAGCCCAGGTTGATTATGTGGGTTTTATTACTACAAGAATATGATTTGCATATAGTAGATAGGAGGGGTAAGGATAATCCGGTAGCATATCATCTCTCTAGGATGGAGGGAATAATTACTGACCCTGTACCTATAAATGATACATTTCCGGGAGAATATTTAGCAAGTGTTGAAATCGCTGATCCCTGGTTTGCAGATTGTGCTAACTATGTTGCAGTAAAATTTATACCTCCTCGTATGACAAGAAATAAAATAATGAATTATTTTAATGATCTTAAATATTACTTTTGGGATGATTCGTATTTATATCGTCATGGACCTGATGGAATGATTTGTAAGTGTGTTCCTAGCCATGAAATGAATGCAATTTTGCAAGCCTGTCATGACAACTCGTATGGAGGACATCATGCATGCAAATGAACTGCAACAAAGGTACGTCAATCCGGATTCTATTGGCCACCTTGTTCAAGGACGCACATAGGTATGTAGAACATTGTGATGCTTGTCAGAAAAGAGGTAATATAGGTAAGAGACAAGAGATGGCAATGAATCATAGTCATATAATTGAACCCTTTGATGTATGGGGAATGGATTATATGGGACCTTTTGTAGAATCAAATGGTTACACTCATATTTTTGTTGTTGTCGACTATGTCACTAAATGGGTTGAAGATACTCCAACAAGCCATGCAGATGTGGCTACTTTAGTAAATATGATCAAGGATGTCATATTCCCCAGGTTTGGAGTTCCTAGAATTTTTAATTACTGACGATGGTTCTCATTTTATGAAAGGAACTTCTAGGAAAATCCTCCACAAATTTGGAGTAACTCACTGTGTTGTTTGACCGTATCATCCTCAAACTAGTGGTCAAGTGAAACTCTCAAATATAGAATTAAAAACCATAATCGAGAAGACGGTGGACAAATCAAGAAAAGATTGGTCATACAAGTTAAATGACACTCTTTGGGCATACCGTACTACTTTTAAAAATCCAATGGGTATGACACCATATAAGATGGTATATGGTAAGGCGTGTCATTTACCTCTAGAATTGGAACATAAAGCCTTTTGGGCAATCGAGAACTTAAACTATGATTTTAAAGCAGCAGGGGAGAAATGTTTATTAGATATTTATGCTTTAGATGAGTTTAGAAGTGAGGCTTATGAAAATTCTAGATTGTTTAAAGAAAAAGTAAAAAGATGGCATGATAGAAAAATAGAGAATAAGGTTTTTAAAAGTGGAGACAAGGTGTTGCTCTATAACTCTTGCCTTAAGTTGTTTCAAGGAAATCTCAGGTCGAAGTGGGAAGGCCCCTATATAGTTGAAGAAGCTTATTCATCGGGAGCAGTGAAGCTCCAGAGAAAAACACCCTCTATTTCATGGGTGGTTAATGAACAACGCTTGAAGCATTATCGAGCAAAAGAAGATATAAGTGCAGTCACCATACGTGTGATCACCCCAGAAGAGGTGATTGAGAAAAGATATACAAGGAATGTCAACTGCAAGAAGGATAAAATCAAGACGAAATGAGCAACACTATAGTCAAGCTATTGACCATAAAAGAGCTCTTCATGGGAGGCAACCCATTTGAAATAAAAGTTTGAGTAAGTTTTAAATTTTCAATTAATTTTTAGTTAAGCTTGTGTTGAATAAGGAACACTTGAAGCTCTAGTGAAATAGAAGAAATATGGTTATGCTAAAATCCTGTTCAATGGATGTTAATGTTGGTCGAAAATTTAAGCTCTCATTTTTCTGTCAAAACTTGGTATTTCATTAAGTTCTAGATTAATAAAGAATTCTCGGAGAAGCAGTTAATTTTTGATGAATACAGTAGCTTTAACGACCAACTATACAACGGGAATTAAATTTCTAGAAGTATAGTTGTGGTCGTATAGTTATCTACCCCATCTCCAAATTGTTACGCCAGGATACAATAGCTTTAACGATCAACTATATGGCGGGAATTAAATTTTCAGCCGTATAGCTGCGGTTGTATAGTTATGTATCCCATCTCCGAAATTTTATTCCAGGATACAGAAGGTTTAACGATCAAATATACGGTGGGAAGAAAATTCCCGGTCGTATAGTTAGTACCACCATAGAAGGAAAAATAAATCTAGGTCGGTTCATAACTATACAGCGGGACCTATACGAGCTGTGGCCGTATAGTTGCTCATTACGGACGGTGGCTAGGGTTTTTGACCTTCCCTTTTAAAGATGATCGCATCTAACCTTTTTCATTAAGTTTTCGCAGAGCTACAGCCTCTAGCCTCGAAAAATCACCGACATCTCCATACAAGCCCATTCTAACAATATCCATGCAGCGAAGCCATGCATCTTTTCCATGTCCATAAGATTTGGAGGAAGAAAGAAGAGAAGCCCGTGAAGAGGATTGAGGAAGCAGAACCTAAAGAAGCATCATCGTCATCCAGCTCAGAGATCAATCCTCTCCCAAATTGGGAGTACATGTTCCCACAAAGGATGGAGATGATGAGGCAAGCGGATCAGAGAAGGATCAAGGATGAGTATCTCCCTAATCCTTGATGCCACAACATAGGATCTTATTATAAACCTCCTCTCGGTCTGTTACCTATTAAACCTAAGAAGGTGCGGCAAGATGATATTCATGATAAGATCTATCAATTGGAAAAAGCTTAAAAGGCATGTGTTGAAACTATTGAAGAAGGGATTGATTCCTAATGGATGATGAGAAAAGACCTTGAGAAGAAGTTCAATGACATCGATGGTAGAGTTGGTTTGTTGATTAAAACTGTTTTTGAGTTAACATATGAGAAGAAATTCCTCCAAAAGAAAATTTTGAAGCTTCAATACGACATGGCCGAGCTTAGCATCCGTCTTGCAAGCATAGCTAAAGTTTGCAACAAAGAGGAACAAGGAAATACTCTTCTTACCCAGGAGGAGGAATAGGTACCAACGAGGAGTTATTTGATCCCGCCTGGCTTGATTCCAAGCGTGGGAGATCTTTAAGACCTTGTAATCTATCTTATAAGTTTTATATTACTATTTTAGTCTTGCATTAGCTCGAGCTTAGAAATAAAGTTTGCATCATTAGAATTCCCTTCAGGAATAGTCGATCCCATTTATAAAATTCCGAGTTTATTATTATATATGGAGCACTATTGAGTTTGTGCTTGTCTTATTGGATATACGAATGGCTTGAGTATAATTTTACTTGCACTTGATGATATCAATAGGAGTCTTCCACACTATTGGTATTAACGGAACATATAAAGATAATTTAGTCAATATGTTGTAAGTTCATGGTTTTATTTACAAAAAAGAAAAATAATCTAATCAGTTAAGTTGAGAAAGAAACCTTGAATAGAGGAGAATTAAAAAGTGCTATCAAATTAGAGTGAGAATAAGTCGAGGTGGAATCTTCAAGCCATAAAGATGCTTCATATACAATTCGAATTTGGTAATTGAGATCGTTAAACTTTGAATCACTACATGAAGTGGAATGTATGGCTAGCTCCTTTGCACAACACTTAAACAAAAGTGTGAGCATATATATATAAGAAAGAAGAAGAGAAAGAAGAAAAAGAGCGAATGTGCAAAGAGTAAGAAGGCATACACCACTGTCTTGTGGTAAGACAAAGAAACGTTTGAGATTTTAAATCCCAAGTGAATATGTTAATCCTAAAAATGCTTGGGACTACCTCGCTAACTCATTCAGTCGAACCGAAACGCTATACATCATATTGAGATTTGTCTTTTGTGAACTGTTGATCACTAAGGTGTGGAAGCCTGCTAATATTATTCAGATGGTTTGAGTAAGGTACTATTCATGTACTCATTCCTATGTATTTTATAGGATAAACACATGCTGCAATTGCCTCATTTACTTTATCAAATCCGCTTCATGAATATGAGGATCACATTCATTAAGTCATCCTTGATCGGGACGAGCAAGAGTCTAAGCTTGGGGAAGTTGATGAGTGCATATTTGTATCATGTTTTACATTATTATTTTGCATTGTAGTGGTAGGATCTTGGTATTTATGGTGTTCGCACGCATCTTTTATGTTTATTTTCATCAGGATTAGGATAGATGATGTATACAATGGACACAACTCTTGGACCAGTTGTACTAGAGAGAAAATGAGCCAAAAACAACGTAAATCACTCAATTGTGAAATATCAATAACACCAGAAGAAAACCCGAAGCGATTGGAGGACACAGAAGGTTTAACGACCAACTATACGGCGGGAGGAACTTTTCTGGCCGTATAGTTACCGCCGTATAGTTGGCGCCGACACCGCCTCCTACATGGACTTTCAAGCTCCCCTTTTATTTCACACCGCCGACATCCATAAAAAAGAGCATGATATCAACTAGGTAGATATTTACAGGTGTTGAAAGCGTTCCCCGTGACAGCACGGTTCTGCTAATTCCTAACTTATAAGTGCAAGCATATACAACATAGATGACACAATCGTTCAATTTTATTAGGGGCAAGAAAAATAAAGTGTGTCATCAAGTTTGTGAGAGCTTTAATCACTAACTTTCACATAACAAGTTTAATTTGGAAGATAGATAAAACAAGAATATACTTGGAATGGTGTAACACACCATGCATAGGAATTTATAGTGGACACTTTGGAATAACTTGGTTTCTTGGGAGTTGGATGCATGAGTAGATCTTACTCAATACAAGTGGAGGCTAGCAAAAGACTGGGAGCGACCAACTAAGAGAGCAATAATGGACATAATCATGCAGAGCGACAAAACATTACTAATCAAAGCATAAAGTGGTACCACGAGTCAAAAACTAAATGATCATAGAGGCTAAGGTGACTGATTCATAGTCATAACATGGTGTGATCATGTGCCAATTCAATCCAAACAAAGCACCAAAGGAGAATACAATAATACTATGCTTTTGAATGCTAAAACAACGCATGATTCTTTCAAGGCACATTAAGCAATCTCAATTGTTTGGAACAAGTCATGCTACATCAATAATCACTAAGCATCAGGTCAAAAAACATCTAGCATGGCATGATAGAGTCTAGGCCACAGTCAAATCAAGCTCCCTTTTGTACTACTATAAGCAAGAACTTTCTACTCCTTTCCAACACCAATCAACTTATTTGAAATAACACAGCGAACGAGGGTCCAACTAATTTATTCAAGCAAACTAAGCAAACAAAAACCAAAAACCAAAACTAAGACGCTCCAAGAACAACACAATAGTGCATGAAACAATAAAAACAAAGTTTTTAGAAAGACCTGAGATTTTTATTGATGAAGAAGGGGATGCCTTGGGAACCCCCAAGCTTTGATGCTTGTACTTCTTGAATATTTCTTGGGGTGACACGGTGTGGCATCCCCAATCTTGAGCCTTTGTCCATTCTTCATCTTATTACATCATTCTTCCCTTACACCTGAAAATTTTCCTTCATACAAAACTTCACACAATCTTCATTGGCAACATTAGTGCATTCAAAAGATAATAAACCTTTGGGGTTTAGTTTTAAAACAGAAAAACTTTCATTAAAGACACAAGATACTGTAGCAATTTCCTCAAAAATCTCAATTTACCAAAGAGAATCCAAAAGGAAATCAATACAGAGGCAAATGCAAATAATGGCAGAAATTTGTCAAAACAGATCAGCAGGTGAAAACCTATTTTTGCGAAGACCTTATGTTGCTCAAATAAAAAAGTGTTGAACTAACAAAAGTTAGATAACAACCTAGGGGATTTATTCAGAAAATTACATCTCAATCCGACATACAGATATTTTTCAAGAATTTTTAGAATGGAGCATAAAAATCTGTTTTGGGACAACAACTCCCGAAATCTTACTTCCCTCTCATTAGAGGTTATCCTTGGCACAAAAATCAAATAAAAAGGATAAGGAGAGGTTATTACAGAAGTAATAACTTCCAAGACTCAAGAAAACTATTGGGTTATCTCCCAATAAGTATTTTTCTTTAATGCCTTTAAGTTAGGCATAAGAAGCAAGAATCAAGTATTTTCAAATGAAGAAGCATTAAGATCAATACTCAAAATTTCTTCAACTAGGAAAGGTATCTCATCCAAATGAGTTGTAGAGGATCTCTCTCTGCACTCTTGGGTTCACTACTTTCATCAAATGGGTTTTTAGGAACAATCCAATCAAAATTCTTTTCTAGGGCTTCATGCATTCCTACAAGTTTAAAAGGTATGGGTATTTTAATTTCCTCTCCATTGGGTTTGGTTTTATCCAACTTTTCTAATGTACCCATAACATCTACACATGAGCCTAGCATATTAAAACGATCAAAGACCTTTTTGTCTTCCTTAGCAACATCATGGAACTCTTTTAGCAAAGTTTCTAGGATAAAATCTCTCTTTTCAGCATCCTCAATTTCTTTTAATTTAAGAAACATTATTTGCATCATGGGGTTAAGGTTAACAAACCTAGCCTCCAACATGTGAACTAAAGAAGCTGCAACAATTTCATAATTAGGAGCAAGTTCTGCTAAGGATCTATCCTCAATATCCTCATGTTTGCTAATGTGATTAAAGAATTCTTCAGTATTTTATTTCCCAATTATAGAGCCACTACCTATTGAAAGGTCTTTCAGGGTGAACTTAGGGTTAACATGGTGAGCTAGAGCAAGGTGACAACTATAGGAAGAACTATTTTTTGTGTGTTTTTGATAAGAAAAAGCAAACCAAACGAAACTATTTTTTTGGAATTTTTGATAAAAAGAAGCAAGCAAAACAAAGCAAAAGAAACTAACCAAAACAAAAACAAAGTAAAGAGAATGGTTGTGAAGGACTCCCCTTGTGAAGCCGTCCTTAACTCCCCGGCAACGACACCAGAAAACGTCTTGATACGGCTCAGATCACTATTGAGCTTTGTTGGGAAACCCCAAGAGGAAGGTATGATGAGCACATCAGTAAGTCTTCCCTCAGTATTAAACCAAGGTTATCGAACCAGTAGGAGGAAGGAAACGACCCCAAGGTGTTGCTCACAACTTGGAACCTGGACAACACAAACTCAAGTCTTTGCCCCAATGAACAGTGAGGTTGTCAATCTCATCGGTTTGCTAAAAACAAAGGATTAAACGTATGTTGTGGAAGGCAATGGTAGCTTGCATAAAGTAAACAGTAACAGTGGAAGATGTATCAATAGTAAAGATTGGACCGGGGTCCATAGTTCATTAGAGGTGTTTTCCTTAAAATAAATAACATAACATGCTGGGTAAACAAATTACAGCGGGGAATTGACAGGACAGAGCAAGGCATTACAATGCAATACTAGACATTCATGATCCTATGAGATTTGATTAGGCATTACAACAATATACATAGACCGCCATCCAAACTGCATCGATGACTAGTAATCCTCCTTCAGGTTATCATCCGAACCCCCTCCAGTATTAAGTTACAAGAAACGGATAACTGCTTTAAATAATGTGTGTAAAGTAAACAATACAATTGTTCCATGAACAAGAGATTGTTATTTTCTCCCTAGTAGCAACAGCACATCTACAACCTTAGAGATTTCTGTCACTTCCCCAGATTCAATAGAGGCATGAACCCACTATCGAGCATAAATACTCCCACTAGGAGTCAGTAGCATCTACTTAGCCAAGATAGCTACTAGAAACAGAGAGCATGCAAGATCTCAAACAACACATACATGATACAATCAATAAGATAGAATCATTAATCAATATGACATAGTAATCTCAATATCCATCGCATCCCCGTAAACACAACATGCATGATTACAAATAGATGATCTTGATCATGAACGGAGCTCACAAGATCTAAACATGGTAGCACAAAGGAGGAGAAACAACCATCTATCTACTGTATGGACCCATAGTCCAAGGTGGAACTACTCACGCATCATACCGGAGGCTGGCATGGTGATGAAGAAGGCCTCTAGGATGATCTCTCCCCTCCGGCAGGGTGCCGGGAAGAGCTTTAGACCCCCCGATCTAGGGACGATGGTGGCGGCGGCTATAGACTGTTTCGTGGAGATCTGATCGGGTACTTAGGGTTTTGGCATCGAGGTGATTATATAGTTGAAGAGGCGAGGCAGGAGGTCTCTGTGTTTGTCTCGGTGAAATATTTACTTTGGCTTTTGTACCGTCCAATTTCGAGAATATTTCCTCACTAGCTTTTCTAAAACCAAAAACAGCAGAAAATATGCAACTGACACTATGGCATCTTGTTAATAGGTTAGTCCCAGAAAATCTATAAAAATACCTCAAAGTGTAGACAAAGCATAGCAAAGTGGATACTAAACAAGCATCGAACATAAAAAATTATAGATACGTTTACTACGTATCAAACATCTTCCCCCACATCTTCTTCTCCCTCTTTGTCCACTCCTACCTCTTCGCCTTCTTCCCCATGTTACTCTCTGATATCCACCATGTCTTCACCTTCTCCGGTGTTTCCACCTCATCCATCCTTCCCTCTCTACTATTCTTGCCGTCCATGTGGTCTAGATGATTCCACTGCTGGGCCATCAACTTCTGATGTGACATCTTCCTCCTCTCAGTCGGCTTATGATTTTCCTGCTCGGCCTCATCCCACACCCGATCGCCATTCTCCTGACCGCTTTGGTCTTTCTGTTGTCCTTGAGCCGACCTCTTATCGAGATGTTGTTGCCCATCCCGAGTGGCAACTTGCGATGGTCGAGGAGATTGATGTGCTTGAGCGCACTGGTACGTGGGATTTGGTTTCTCCCCCTCCCCACGTTTGTCCCATCACGTGCAAGTGGGTCTATAAGGTTAAGACTCGCTCTAATGGTTCTCTTGAGCGCTATAAAGCGCGTCTTGTCGCTCGTGGTGTTATGCAGCAGCAGGGCTGCGACTATGATGAGACTTTCTCCCCTGTTGCTCACATGACCACTGTTCGCACTCTTCTCGTTGTGGCCTCTGTTCGCCACTGGTCTGTGTCTCAACTTGATGTGCAGAATGCTTTCCTCAATGGCGAGCTGCGTGAGGAGGTTTATATGCAGCCACCTCCTAGGTACTCTGTCCCTAACGGCATGGTCTGCCGTCTTCGGTGCTCTATATATGGCCTTAAGCAAGCCCCTCGCGCTTGGTTTAAGCGTTTCTCCTCCGTGGTCACTGCTGCAAGTTTCTCGCCCAGTGCCCATGACCCTGCTTTTTCTGTCCACACTTCTCCTCGTGACCGGACTCTTCTTCTTCTATATGTTGATGACATGATCATTACTGGCGACGACTCTATGTACATTGCCTTTGTTAAGGCTCGTCTCTGTGAGAAGTTCCTTATGTTTGATCTTGGTCCTCTTTTCTACTTTCTTGGGATCGAGGTTTCCTCTGCCTCTAATGGTTTCTATCTCCCAGGAAAAGTATATTCAGGATCTGCTTGCTCGTGCTGCTCTTAGTGATGAGCGCACAGTTGAAACTCCTATGGAGCTCAATGTTCACCTTTGTGCCTCTGATGGTGATCCTTTGACTAACCCGGCGCGCTATCGCCATCTGGTTGGGAGCCTTGTCTACCTTGCAGTCACTCGTCCAGATATCTCCTATCATGTTCATATTCTGAGTCAGTTCATCTCTGCTGCCACTTCGGTCCACTACAGTGGCCTTCTTCGTGTTCTGCGATATCTTCGTGGAACGATCTCTCACTGCCTTTTCTTCCCTCGCTCCAGCTCCCTTCAGCTCCAGGCCTATTTGGATGCTACGTGGGCGATTGATCCTTTGGATCTCCGTTCCTCTCTTCTTACTGTGTGTTTCTTGGTGCTTCTCTCATTGCTTGGAAGACGAAGAAACAGACTGCGTTTTCCCGCTCAAGTGCAGAAGCTGAGTTGCGAGCTATGGCTCTTTTGACCGCGGAGGTGACGTGGTTATGTTGGTTACTGGAGGATTTGATGTTTTTTTCTCTACACCGACTTCTCTCCTGTCAGATAGTACAAGTGCTATCAGCATTGCGCGTGACCTGGTGAAGCATGATCTCACCAAGCACATCGGTGTGGATGCCTCTTTTGTGCATATTGTTGTGCAAGATCAGGTTCTTGCTCTTGAGTATGTGCCTTCCGAGTTACAGTTGGCAGATTTCTTCATAAAGGCCCGGACTAGAGCACAACATGGTTTTCTCCTCTCCAAACTTAGTGTTGTTGATCCACCATGAGTTTTAAGGGGGAGTTGTTAGAGTATATAGTCTCTCTTTCTATTTGCCCATTGTATAAGGGTCCTTTGACATATTTTCCTTACTACACCTGTACATGTGTTGGCCTTTGGCCCCTGTAAATATCAAGTTGCATATTCCTAACATTATCCACTCCCCTAAACCCCCTTTAATCCCTGCATGACTTTGGCTTGTTCGATTAGTCCCCACTCCCCGGAGAACAATAGCTAACCATTAAGCTACTTTAATGCAAGATCAGTTATGTAGCGTACAACAACATATCGCTTTGTTAAAACATTCAGACCGTAAGTTAGAGAGAAAAGAGAAAGATTAGAGAAGACGATATGGCCCTTAGGCTCATCTATAGCATGTATTTATATATTGTTTGTGGGGATGTATTTATATATATTAAATTAGTTGTACAAGGGTTAAGCTAACAAGATAACTTATCTAGCTAAATAACCTCTGAATATATCTGACGTTAACTGCTAACTGACTACACAATCTTAACTATTTAACACATACATAACAAGCACCAAGTTCACTCAATAACATGGCCAAAATCAGTTGACAACAACATATTTCTTTGTATTTTAGTAACTACTGTTAGCCGCCCTTCTTCATAACATGCATCGTTCCTACCATCAACGACGGTGTCGACCTTCTTGCCATCTTTGATGAATAGGAATCTGGAGCTTTGCCTCCGCATTGCATGCTTCAGAAAAATTCTATAAATTTACAATATAAATCTAGTTATTGCAAGGTTGTACAAGCTCTAATTTAAAATAGACATTTATTTTAAAAAACATACCACACAACTCAGCTCTTCCTTGAAGATCAGCACAACCCATTACCAGTATGCAACTCAACTAGTACTAGTATTAATATCTTTGCTCATGAGTTTTGACAACAAAAAACAAATAAAGACATATCCAACTATTTTGCATATAAATAAAGAACGTTTCAAATAAAAGAGCAAGGTAACCATACATGTGACTTTTAGACAACTTAGCATCTGTCTTGCAGTATTCCTATGGTGAAACGCCATAATATGTAACAAAAAGAGCACTACATATTTACCTCCTATATCACAGAAAATGGAAAAGTTTTGGAGTAGATACTAGCTTATCTCACCAATAGAAAAACATGGGTGCAGGTTACAGGAAATTACTAAAGTGTGAGAAGAGATGTACATAAATGGTATATCTAATTTATTTACACATGGAATGATCAGTGCAAGGTATGTCCAAATGCTGCAGCAGTATGACATGATAATACAACAATGAAAAATCAGAGAATCATAGGCTATATATTCCTAAAAAAGATATTCACATGCTATCTTAATAGTGAATATCCCTGCCCAAACAAACGCTCAAAAAAACTGCAGAAGAACTGGCTTGAAGGAAAGCAAGCTGAACCATCAAACCAAAGCACCATGATAGATGGTAGTACCAGACTTGTGAATACTACTGTTTAGTTTTCACCGTCCAACAAATCTAAGGTCTCATGAGTGATGTACTACATAAGTACTCCCTCCGTTCAAAAATATAAGATGTTTTAGCTTTGTGTATCGAATTATCTAGACGTATTTTAGTGTATAGGTTCATAGAGATTCAGAGTAAACCTACATACTAAAAACGTTTAGATACATTCATTTTAAAAAGCTATTTTTTTATATTTCTGAACGGAGGGAGTACCTAGTTATATTTGATTGGCTCATTTGCATTAGAAAAACTGTCTGTATTAACAGATGCAGTTCTAACAGAATTTATCCGAGCCTTCAAATTGACCACAATAGGGTAGGTTTTGCAAAAAGATTCTATAGAAATCTAGCGCTGCAATTCTCAAATTAATAGTTAGTGGCACTAATAATTTTCGTTATTGCTATTCCATTTCGCCTGATGAACATTGCTGAAATTGACCAATCAAAATTGTATTAATGAGAATTCAAAAAATTACAAGGGACAAGATAAATCGGCGACCTTTAATCTCCCCGCATAGAAAAAGCATTATATACATTCTTTTAAACTCTCACATCAAAGAACAAGAACCAGATCTACCTAGAACCCTAAAAATTGATAGTTTAGAGGAGAGGAGAGGGGAAGGAAGAGGAGTGAGTTACCGCCCAATAGGCCGCCTTTGGAGAGGAAGGGCATGCCGGTGATGGGTAGTTTCAGCTGCCGCCAAGCTCGCACCGCTGCACCTTTAGGCCGTCGTCAAGCTCAAGCCGCCGCTCCACTTCACCTGGAGAAGCCTCCAACTAACACCGACACGGGTGGAGAAAGGAGGGGCACGCAGCCACCTTCATCTCCTATGGTTACTTGTGCCACCGTTGAGTCCCTCCATCCTGGCTGTCCACTGCCCACTGCTCGCCGCTGCTGTCACCTCCTAATCGCGAGAGGAAAGGTAGGGGACGCTGCGATTTGCTTTTTTCCCGGGTGGAAAGGTCGGGTTTGGGAGGTATTGGATGAGGATACAACCCACGGCGGGTATAAACGAACGCATGAAAGAGAGTGGACGGGGAGAAATCCACCTCTGGGTTGACCCCGACCGATCTGTGGGGTTTTGAACAATATCCTGGCGGGGGTGGGATCAACTGAAAAAGGCCTAAAGTGTATCGTCACCCGACCACCACATAATTTGCTGTACATGGAGCTCGTTGAGAAGCACTCCGATGCCTTCAACGTCCATGAGCATCCCTCATTGAGCCGAATGGTCAATATCATTGGAGATATTATCCCATTCAATTCTCTCCACGGTCCCGAATGTTCTACCGAATAGTCAACGTGTCATCTCACTTGGGTGAGAAACGGGAAAGACCTTAGAACGTGTTTGGTACAAGCTTTTGTAACGTAACTCAATTACGGTGGTAACTGATACCTTTAAAACGTGTTTGTTTCAATTTAACCGTAAAGAGGTTCCCTATAAAAAGATCCGACCGCTATAGATTCTTAATACCGGTCACACCCCTCCGGTAATAAATTGTGTTACCGTGTCGAGTCCCTCCCATGATCCCCGCTTCCTCTTCCACCAAGTCCCACATGGCCACATCCATCAACCACCGAGTCCTGTTATCGGCTTCGGCGCTGCCGGAAACGGCACTGGACTGCGGCCCGTCCTTCACCAACAAAGGCACGCGAGGGCACGCACGATGCGGTGGCGGGACGCAAGGAAGAGCTGGTTTCATGGATCTCCAAGCTTGAGGCATATACAGTTATACACCCCTTCTCTAGATCCCCTCTCCTCCTCTTTCCGGCCATTCTGGACTCCTCTCGACTTGTCTCTCCAGATCTTTGTTTGGGTTAGCTTTTTTCTTGGGATTTCATGGTATTCATGATTTGGTGGAGAAAACAAGAGTTGTCTTATATCCCGTTCCGTTACCTGTGTTGACAGATTTGAAATTTTTCCATACCGTTACCTTTACCAGTCGTGAATTGATTCCAATACCATTTACGTTTACAGACCTGAAGCAAACACGTTCATAATGGCCTGGACGTTCAGCCTGGCCTGCTTGTTTATTTCGTTCACAAACAAATCACGTTCTTTTTAAGGAAAACGATACTATTACCCTGGGATAACACCCAGCGATCCCCTGGCTCGCTCCTTCGGCGGCCGCTCGAGTTAGGAATGCGAACGAGTTAGGAATGCGAACGACGCGTCGCAACTCCAACAAGTCCCGATGATTCGCTTGGAGAAACAAAATCTGATTGTAGCTCAGATTTTTGTCCTTGGATGCTACGCAAGATTCTTCTACTGTAGCTCATAGTTTTCCAGGCTCCTAATACCAGTGTTCGTAAGAGCACAAACTCTACCGGAAGCACTTCGTCGGCATGGTCGTGAATCATTACTGTTTGGCTTACCTCGTCGGCGACCTGATCGGTCAGCAGCCAGCAACAGTTGTGCGCTAGGCGTGGCTCCGGCCGTGCGGCGGTGCCGTTGCGCTGCCCGAGGCTATACGCTGCCGCGCCGCCGGAGATTAGGCGACCGGAGAGACAAAACCATCTAGGAGGTGTATCGTGTACAAATGCTTGCTGTCGATAAAATAGTACTCCCTTGTCCAAAAGAAAAATGATTCAAACAAATTTGAGACATATCTTTTAAGACTGAAGGATACTACTGTATATAATTCTAAGTTAGTTAAAGATAGAAATTAGTAATAATGCCACGCGTTTAGCTTTGGATAGGGTCCATGCCGATCGGCTCGTGGACCAGGTCCGATGAAAATTTCTTCCGCGTAGGAGGGACAGCGCGTTGCACGGGGTGGGTTCCACATCATTCTCTTCATTATATCTTCCTTTTTCTCTCCCTTGGTATCAATCACCGGCCCAAGCGCCGCCTTTTCCCGCCACCTCCGCTTCTCTCCGACGAAGTAGCTGCCGCTAAAGCTTACCCCACTGCCGAATCAAGCCACCACCGTTGACAAGGTCCGACCGGATTCCCGCCGCCCCCGTGGGTCCCTGTTGCTGCGCCTCCACCCCACACCAGCACACGTGCGCCCCGGAGATGGCGGCCACGCCATGGCCGCCGCCCAGGGCGTCACGCTGCTCCGCCTCCACCCCGCCTGCCGCCGGAGATGAAGGCCACCCGCCATGGCCGCCGCCCTAGGGAGCCATGCTGCTTCGTCTCTATCACGCCACACCTTCCTGAAAAGCTCGACGCCGTGTGCTGCCATATGCGAGCTCTGGCCGGGCATGCAGTCGCCATTGTCGATGACGACGGCTGTCTCTCACGGGTTTGCTACATGCGTCCGCCAATATTGCTATTGAAGGCCACCGACGTCGCTACATACAAAGGCATGGTGGCGTCTTCTCCGACAATATCATCTTCTCCGGGTGACAGAGTCTTTTTACTACAGTTGTTATTTCTTTTCTGCTTTAATCATTTTATGAATTTGCTACAACAACGCAAAGTTTTTTGCTACATAGTCTTCGATTAGGTCACCCAGCGATATCTCCGACGAAGTCGGTTTTGCTACATTAGGACTTTTTTTTGCTATCCAGTCTTCGGCGAGGTCTAGTCTTTTTGTTCTATTTTCTAAGTTGAACCGTTTTTTCTTATGTTAGCAAAAGCCTGACAAATTATAGCAAAAACAAATCGTTTTGTAATAAAAACTGGATTTGGGTCCGTTTTACTAGACACTCGATAGCCAGAGGACCCAGGAGGGGCGAGGGGGAATATTTTATCATTTGCCACACTTTATTTCAGAAATTTATTATTTGCCACACAGACCACCACATTGTCAGTGACACATG
Source organism: Avena longiglumis (assembly GCA_030063025.1). Classification (NCBI taxonomy): domain Eukaryota; kingdom Viridiplantae; phylum Streptophyta; class Magnoliopsida; order Poales; family Poaceae; genus Avena; species Avena longiglumis. The sequence goes on along the minus strand of CP125978.1, from coordinate 453,594,256 downwards.
GTGTGGCAAATAATAAAACTGAAAAGTACAGTGTGGCAAATTATAAAATCCCCCGGCGAGTGGGGGTTTTATCCCGGGAGATGCGTACCGCTAGTCACATGGTTGGACACCGGTTTTTTCTTTTCTTGCTAGTCACATGGTTAGACACCGGTTTTTTCTTTTCTTTTAAGGGAGGTATGACACTGTTAGTTTAACACTCCCTCTGTCTCAAAATAAATGTCATAATTTTTTCTAAATTTACATGTATCTATCACTAAATAGTGTCTACATATATTTAAATTTAAATAAATTTGTGATATTTATTTTAACACGAAGAAAGTATATGTTTCCTTAATTACGGGAGTACAACTCATATTTCTTAATTCCATGAGTCCACACGCGACAGTGCGACACCTGCTCTAGAGGTCACGTAACTGATAGTATATTTTTTGGGAGTCCACACGTGTCACTCTAACACGTGATCTTGTAACATATATATGTCGTGTTAAACTGGTTAGGTAATTAATATATATTTGCTAAATTCTACTATTTCCGTCCCAAGACTTAAGTCATATAATTTTTATAAAAAATCAAACTAGCTAAAGTTTAACCAAGTTTTTTTTAAAATATTAATATTTATAATATGTAATCCATATCCTTCCGTATATCATAAAATATATTTTTACATGATATCTATATAATATAATAGTTTTTCATAAAAGTTTAGTCAAAGTTTACATGAATTAACTTTTTAAAAAAGTTATAGGCCTTAAGCCTTAGGATAGAGGGAGTAAGTATAAATTTTATATCTAACCATCACGGTAATTTAGATGATATTGATTGACGTGGTGTTTCGTAAAACATCCTTAAATTGCGCTTAGTATATATTCTTCCTCCAGAAATAACTGACTTGACTTTATCTAAATTCATATATATCTATACATAAAACACGCTAAAAACATCTGAATCAATCTATCTCTACTATCTAATTATCTAATATCTAAAAAATACAAAGTGGTTCCATTTTCTGCCAACAGAAGCACTACGTCGCATCTTTCGTCCGATTCCAAAGCCGTTTCCAGTAATCATGTTGCGTAGCTTATTATGCCTGCACTAATCCTGTCCATATTAATTACCTCTCCACTAATCACGTAATCAATCAACCACCACACCACACCACACCGTCTCCCAGATCCCCCTCCCGCGGCATGCCATATCCATTCGCTGGACGGCGGCGACGCCTCCCCGCTCCGCACCCCCGCTTCTCGGCCGACGGCTGCTGGCACGCACGAGGTTGAAGAAGACCGTTCCCAACACCCGGAGCCAGAGGCGTCGAAACCATCTTCCCCGCCCGCACCAACGTGCTTGCACTATCCCTTTTTGCTACAGGAGCCGAAGCCTCACCACGCCGGCACCATCCTTCCCATCCACATCCGTAGACGGAACCTGCAACCTACCACACGGCTCTCGATTTGGTAGATTGTGTGTAACACCCTCAGAATCGGCCCTATGTAAGTTTTAGCGAAACCCGCCAAACCCGCATAGAAACGATTCGAAGGTGCCCATCAGGCACTTTCGTGCGGGTGGAAAACAAAGTAATAACATTACACAACAGTTCTCGATGGGACCCCTGCACGTATATATATACAGCGACTCAAAGAGTCAAGAATACAGATATAATATACAAAGATCCAAATCACCTTGAAAACGATAGAGCGTCCACGGACTATTAAGATGCAAATGGGGCTAAGAGCCTCAAGAATAACCAATGGCGCCCATAACCTGCCCAGGCCAAGCCGGAAGGGTAACCACCGCTAACGTCGATCTCAAAACCTGCTTAAACAAAGGGTGCCGACAAAGGGCAAAGGAAAAGAGGAGCGCCAAGATCGAGGCTAGTACACGGCGAGACTAGAATTGGGTCCTCGCCTACATAGGTATGGTGAATCGAAGCGGCAAGATGCACTAAACAACCTATAGAGACTCGATACAATGGCGGCTATCGAGAGGGTGAGAAAGACCTATTCGGATCCAACCTGGTACTATCATCAAACAAACTCATCCTGGCGTTTCCCCCTCGAGACCAAACGAGGAAGTCAACCGAGGAACTCACACAGTTGGCAGTTTTACTTATTCAGTTATCGTTGCAGCAATTACTAGTCAGGTTTAGATATTCATCCTGATAAAGTAAACAGTGGGCACTTTTAGTTAATAATTCCGTTATAGTGGCATCACTTACTAGTCAGATTCAATTAGCATGAGATAACCCAAAACCCAGCAGTTGTTGGTACTTTTACTTAGCCATTCCGTTGTAGTGGAGCTGATTACTAGTCAAATCGGATACAAATCAATTTATAACAAGAACTTTAGTTATAGTTGTCTATGATCAAGCAATGTGCTCCAAGTCGTCCATAACGCGGACACGGCTTCTCGAAAAGATTTAACCTGCAGGGTGCACCAAAGTATCCATGAGCACTTCGACCCTTTTGCCGGATCGTTAACATACACCCATCGGTATGTCGGCGGGCCTAAGTCATGACGTTCCTGCACCCAAAGCAAGCACGGGGCCACCCACTAAGTCTACCAAACGAAGTCGGCCGGTCTCCGAGACGGACTTAGGGTTTGGACAATGGTCAGAACGGCCAGATCCCCAATCGGGGATCGACCTGCTGAAAACATTCCGCTTCCTAAACAGTACAGCGTGCTCCTCACACAATCGTAAATAAAGCGTAAAGCATGGCATAGGTACAGGATAGTAAATAAATCCTCAAACTAGTTGTGGCCTCAAAGACAATACTTTGAAATCGTAATAATCAATGGGGCCCATATCTCCCCACGTGGTTAGCGCTCGATCTCGGACAGTGTCAAGAACTCGGTCCACGGGACACAAGTGGTGATCGAAACCAAATATTACCTATCACCCACCGATGCCTCTGCTTAATTCAATTTTAGTTGTTAAACAGGAATTAAAGTGAACAATAAGTAAAGCCTTGATCATCTCCAACGTCAACATGCGGCAATCCTCCAACAATTGTGGTACTTGTCGACACACAAACACTTGAGCAAGCGACTACGACTCGCGGGCCCAACTATCTACCAAACAACAGGTAATAGGATGTGTCCAGGGCTATATATGGCTGCAAGGGATATCACAGGGAACGAAAACTAGAGCATCGCAACACGGATAGCAGTGGATCAACAGGAGGGGAATAAATACTATAAAAGTAAGATAGGTAGAAAGGGGGAGATGCTCGCCTGAAAACATTGTCGAAGGGTTCATCCGAAGATCGGGGCGAAGCTCACATCAACTCAACGGCCCAATCCGCGAAGACGCAAAACACTAGAAGAAGCACCGGATGCAACATTTAATACAACGGCAGAAGATCGGCATGATGCATGTATGATGAATGGCATGGCAAAGATGCGATGCAATTAGGTCATATTAAGCGGAACCGGGGTCCCGGCAATTAATTATATGGTTCGAGTTGTTTAGAACCCCCGCAAATTAAATGTTGCTATGGTAAGGCAAGATAAGATACCGGTTCGCTACACAAGTTTAGATGAGGCCAATATAAGGCTAGATTTGCCCGCATATGGCCCCATATTTAATTATTAGGTGAATCGGCATAAGGCCCCCAAACCACATGATCATGCATGCAAGTATGACAATTTAATATGCGACAATGTTATATTTCATTTATAAAATAGGGTTGGCGGAAAGGGGTTCACACATTAGGGCCTCGACGATCTTGGGGTTTCCGGGGTTCGGGGTTCGGGGTCGGGGTCCAGGGTTTGACGGTTCGGTCTCGGCGGGAGCGTTCTCGGATAGCGGGGGTAGGTCTTGGCGCGTCCGGGAAGCAGGACTTGGGTCGGTGTCAAGGCGCGTCGGATTCTTCCGGGTCGACGCCGTTCTTGTCGTTGATGGCGAATTGAGGGGATCGGGTACCGGGGTCTTCGGGTCCGCGCCATCGAGTCGGTCTTGGCGTCCGGGACGAAGTGCTTATTGTTCCGGTGGCGATCTTGGCGCTCGGTGTCCGGGATCGGTCTTCGGTCGGAGGGAGAACTTGCTGGTCGCAAGGCGTCCCGGGTCCGGTAGACGATCATGGCGTTCGAGGAGAAGATCTCGCCACCCAGAGATCTTGGGTTCCTCGTCGACGCCTTGGCACGGTTTTGGCGGTGTTCGGGTTGGATCCGACGTAGACCTTGGGGCACCATGTACATGTACATCCTTCGCATCCATCGGCATCGAGCCGGTCTTGCCGGTGAACTACCGTACGAAGATCTTGATTTTTCCGTGGGTCTGGCGCCCTCTTGAGCATCGAGGATGTTGTCCCGCACACCGCCGCCATACTGCCTGACTGAGCTGACCGCCACCAGAGAGCAGGACACGCATGAAGGAGGGTGCCGACGAAGACCGATGCCGACCGCTGGGGGTTCGGGCGCGAGGAGCGAGGACGCTGGCGACAATGCACCACGTTTCGGCGATGCGGGCTCGCACGGGTGGCGACGGAAGGAGGTCGCGGGGCTGCAGAGGAGCAACGGGCCGCATGCGGCCGATGGCCAGCGGGAGGAGGTGGCAGGCGAGCGAGGAAGCTGGCAGCGGGCGGCGACGAGGCAAAGGCGGCGGTGGTCATGGCGAGGACGAGCCAAAGGAGGAGCTCGGCCGAGGCGGGAAGAAGAAGGCAAGCGAGGCGGCTCCGGCGTGAGGCGAAAGCGAGGAGGAAGGCACGTCCGCTAGCGCGCTTTTGCCGCTGAAGCGCTTGATGCGCGGCCACGACGGCCAAGGACGGCGAGGCAGGTGGACGGCGAGAAGGAGGGGGCCGGGCGAAGCGGAGGAGGGCAGGGCGGCGTCCCATGAGAGAGAGAGGGGAGCGGGTGGAGCTGGGTGGAGGGAAGCGAGACGGGGAAGGAGGAGGTGCGGAGGTGGCGGAGGGTGGCTCACAAGGGAGAGAGAAAGCGTGAGGAAAAGAGGAAGAAGGTGGGGAGGCGGGTCCCACGGGTGGGCCAGGTGGGGCTGCCAAGTGAGGGGTAGGGGATCCGTGTGTGGGGTAAAGTCTTTGTGTGGGTGGGTGTGGGTCTGGTGGGAGAGGAGAGGGAGTGGGTTAGGATTAGGTGGCAGGTTTTGATAGGCTAGAGGGGAGGGGCGAGGTGACGTGGCGTGCTGCGATTGGGTGGGATGATGTGGCTGGGGTTGTGGGTAGATAGGACTGGGTAACTTTATGTTTTAGTTGGACCGTTTTTAAATTCCTGGGGTGGTCGTTCAGGTCATTCGGCCCGTTCGACTGCCCCGCTAAAAATAATATAAAATTTTATTTGATTTAAACGGGCCGTTTGCAAAACCGATTTAGTTAAAACAAAAAGTTCCGGCGACCCGGGTTTGCGTTTGAATAAAGATGGGGCGTTTTAGAAAACAAAACGGGCTTTGCGAAAATAGTTTTATGCAAACAATGCATGATGATGACGATGCAATGCACAAATTCAACGCGATTTTCTAGTAGTGGTTTTGCGGGATGCCACATTGTGGCGGCGTGATTTGGAGCCTAGGAGGCGGCAGGGGACCGTGGCGGTGTGCGGAGCGGAGTCCTGTTCCGGTGGCGGGTGAACACGGTGACAACTTGCGGGAGGTGAGGGATGTCGGCGGGCGGCGAATGACATCGACCTGGAGCGCTGCTGCTCCAGACCTGTCCAACCAATTTTCATTCATCAGGTTTGATCCTTTCTTTCGCTATTAGTAAATGCACTCGGAAGTGTTTGATAGATTTTTCACGTGCAAATAGTTCAATTCTTATGTAATTTGTTTAGTTAACAAACTTCATTGTATCAAAGATGAATGGCGCAAGATGAGTGTCGTTGTGTCGCGCTCCCGCCTGATCACGCTGCAAAAGATCCCTCCCCAATACTGCATCCCCAGGTGAACACGTCAATCTGCTGAAGTTGACATTCAGATTAGAAAAATACTGCAGCTACTTGGACCTATAATGAGATCATTAATTTTGTGGTCATGAAACTTATGTGTGGTGTAGTGCGAGAGGGAGGAGGACGGTGCCTACTTTCATCCTATTGACTCAGGTTTAACAAGACATTTAAATGCCAGCTTCTCTATTCTTTTTCCGTTTCCTGAAACATAGTACGCAGGTCAGTGCTTTCACTATGATTTTATTCTTACTGCTGTGTCCAGTATCTGTTTTGAATCAGCAAACTTAGATAGAACATACTTTTTTAATTTTTGCACATTTATATTAGCTTGAAAACACTACTTAATGTTGTCACACCTTCCAAAAACATGGATTGGGCAAGACAGGACTCGAACATTTTCCTTCCAGCTGTATACTATGACCTGAAAATTGCCCTTCCAGTTCATGATCTTTTTTTCAGTTTCCATTTATTGTTAACTATATTATATTGTTAATCATGGGTATCCAGTACATATGATTTTGAAATTTATTATTCTTGATTTTGAAGTTAATCATGGGTATCCAGCACCAAGATATGAATGTGCTTCTCTAATTAAGTATCCTGAAAATTGCTCATCTTGTTTCCTAATGATCATAGTGTCACTTGTCTACATATATTACAAAAATAGAGAACTTATGATTACAAGTTTGAGGAAGAAGTAGTAGAGATTTCCACCATGTATTTTTCTTGCAAGTGTTCTATATTCCGGCAATGTTTTCATGGTACCCTGAAATCATGAGATATTTACGTTGATCAATCAGCTATAGTAGATCATACGAGGATACATATATGTTGTGCAATATTATCGGAAGCTCTAGAGTCACTTTTTGTTAATTCTTAGTTTTCTACCAACTAGCAAATCTATTATGGAGTTGAGCAGCAGCATCCTGAGCGGCTAGGCGACTGTCCACCGGTGCCCTGCGATGAGAAGTGCCATGGTGGAGGCCGCAAACCTGATGGCGTGAGAAGCTGCTTGCCCTCTAGGTCTTCACTTTTGTAGCTTAGTTTCACTGGTTCAGCTCAGGTTATGCAGATGTGTTGCATTTGCATCCAACTATTTGTGTAAATGCCTGAATGGAAACTGCTTTCTGTAGCATGGTAATTCTGAGAGCAAAAGTATTATTTGTGTGTCCTACTATATTTGTCCAATTTCAAGTTTTTTTGTTATTCTCAGGTGACAGGGGCATTGTTGAAGTGTTGTTAAACACATGGTATATATATTAGGCTCTGTTTGGATGTATGCATTGGGAGGCTAGGCATTGCATTCGTTGAGATATCAAAAACATGGGACATTGCATTGAGATCAATGTCAATATTTTTGTTTGGATGTTTAGATATTTGGTAGCTAGAATTGATATCCTAGTTGAATGACAAATCTTGTTTGGATGGTCAAAGTGGTGTATTGGATTTGGATGGTCAAATCTTGCAGAGAGAGAATTTGAGGGGGCGGCAGGAACATGCGGAGGGGATGGAGGCCGAGGTGGAGGGCAACGGCGTCGGTGACCGCCGGAGGATGGAGGCTGGAGGATGGAGGCCCGAGGATGGAGGTCGCCAGTGGTTGCTCGATTTACCTATGCCCTCGCTCGATCTGTGGTCCGGAGAGGAGGATGGAGGCGGCAGGGTCGGGAAGGGAGGCAGCGAGGTCGGGAAGGGAAGCGGTGGTGCCTATCCTCGCCGGAGGCGGAGAAGGAGGGAGGCGGCGGTGTCCAGCCTAGCCGGAGGCGGAGAAGGAGGGAGGCGACAAGGTCGGGAGGAGGCGGGTCGAGGCGAGGTCGGGAGGAGGCGGCGGTCGAGGCGGCGAGGTCGGGGAGGGAGGCGGCGGGGTCGAGGCGGCGAGGTCGGGGAGGGAGGCGGCGGGGTCGAGGCGGGAGAGGTCGGGAGTGAGGCGGGATCGGGAGGGAGGCGGCGAGGTCGGGAGGCGGCGAGGTCAGGGAGGGAGGCGGCGGGGTCAGGGAGGGAGGCGGCAGTGCCTATCCTCGTCGGTGGCGGAGAAAGAGGGAGGCGGCGGTGTCCAGGGGTGACGCCTAGAACGAGAGGAAAACGCTGGCCGAATACCACGCAATGTCGAGGGTGAGACTTCTTCGGGAGGAGGTCTTGCTAGTTGATTTGGGCCATCTCAATATCGAGCCCAAATATCTAGCCGAATACCTAGTACATCCAAACGCTCAAGTTTTAGATATTCTCTTGAATGCCCCAATACCCAATGCCTAGGCCCAATGCATACATCCAAACGCAGCCTTAGAGATTGTGCAGCTTATGAATTGCTCAAAGTTGACAGGTACGGATTTTATTAAGCTGGTTCTTTTGGAGAATTGGTTATTTGGTTATTGAAATTCCCCAATATTATTTCTTGGATTGTAACATGCATGTAATTCAAAACGATTCTGGTATCTGATACAAAATTAGAGTCATGATTCTTGTGCAAAAAAATGCAGGAAGCAAGATAATGATCTTCATCTTATAATTGTTTCCCACTTTTTTCATCTTGGTAAGTATTACCATTACTTTGTTTTTTTACCATATTTTACAAAATGAGGGATTGTACTATTGTTTCATGCAAAATAGTGATCAGAACCTTGAAACCAAAATACCGTCCAAATACAAATCATGGAGAGCTTGAAATTTCAGAGATGGGGTTCATACAGAAATCATATATACGTTCAGCTTTGGTGTAGTTATATATTTTTATGATGATCCTATGGTTTTATTTTAATTACATCTCTTGCTTATTGTCAAATACATCAGTAATTCTTTTAGTAAAATGGTTCTACTAGGCAAGCTTAGCTGTGATGCCAATGTGTTTTCGTACTTATTACCTTGAGGAGGTTTTGTTAAAAGCTTTATGCTCAATATCATGATGTTTTTTCTCAGTTATTGCATTAATATGTGAGCACATCTTTTTCCTTTTGGCAGCATATTTTACTTTCTCTTTTTTTTGCCTGCACATATTGTACCTTCTCCCTTCCTTTTTTGGGAGCATACTTTACTATCTCTGTTTTCCTATTCTATGACTGCCTCGATAGATATTTGTATTTTCGGCCGTGAGAAGGAAAAACAATAGAGGCTTAGGGCAAGAATTATGTATAGTTCTACGCTTCTTCTAATTCTAAGACTCGTGGCTTATGCCCACCAAGACATATACTTTTACTCAAATAATATGGACAAGCTGATGGTCCTCAAAAGAGTCGGGCATGCCACAGTATCAATAGACCTCTCAGTGCTGGCAGGGTTACCTCCTACTGCAGTTCTTTGTGAAACTGGTGGTGATGAAGGTTTAAAAAATAATCTCAATCGCAGACTTGATTAGGTTTGCATTTCGTTAATACTATAAGTTTAGCTTCATTTACCAAGTACCCCATTTAATTATGATACACTACATGGTAATAATTCCATGTCAGATGGTTAAAAAACTCTTTGACTGCACATGTCTTAATTATGATACACTACATAGTAATACTTTCAGTGCAGAAAATGCCCTCTATAGTCTCTGTGCAAAATCAAGGCCTGGTTACTTTATTTATCATGCTAAAGAGTAAATGCCATGAATTCAAAGCCTATTTCTGGTAGAAAGTTTCATGCTTTCCCATTGTAGTCTTGATGTTAGCAATGTATTTGGCAATTAACTCATGTTCTCTCTCAAACACCAATATTTTAACTATTGTGTATCAAACCATGCAGATGTATGATATCTCATGTGAGTTACTCTCCTTGATTTGCATCTGGTTTTGAGGCGACCAGCTCAGAAGCTAGAATGGTTTTCAGGCGATCTGCTCAGAAGTTAGAATGCTTGTCCGTGCTCCATATGGTCGCAAAGAACGTTGATTCCATCTGAGCAACACCATCCTGCTTTCCATCAATGGCTCACTTCACATTACCTGGCAATGGCAGTTTAGAATTAGAGGAAGGGTCACATATAAGGTAATTGTTTGATGGATTTGATGTACAATCCCTCATTTTGCCTCCAATGTTGTAGCTTAATCTTGCTAACAATGTGCGTATATCTCTGCATGTTCAAATGTCGAGTAGATCTAAGTATATTCCCCAGAGTTATGGGTTCTGGTTTTGATCTAGGGCAGACGAATTTGCTGGTTAGGTCCCTGATGTGTTAGTATTTTGTCCTCATTTCTTATCTAACAGAAGCAACATTATTTGCATGCGTCGTTTCCATTTCGACCATCAATTTGTTTACTCTTTTTATGTGTCGTTACCATTAGAATAGAGGGCTGGTACATGCAGATAGGCAAATTGGTGCAAGTTCTCAATATCTTCTTACCTTTTTGTCCAAAGCTATATATTTATTTATTTATTTGTAATACTACCTGTTTATTTCATTGCAAACTTGGTTCACTATTATTAGGAGTTCTGCTTCACCTACAATATCATAATTTCTTGGCTTCATGTTTCAGAGGTGTAAAAAGGTAGAGGGACTGATTGATGTGGCATATGACAATGCTTTGATCAAAGTATCCAGGTTCATTAATGCAGCTCGGTACATTGAATTCACATTGACACAATGGTGTGAGGACATGTTAGTTCTTGGAATGGAACTACATGTACTTTGCAAGATATAAATCAACAGAGAAAGTTTAGATCATAATGGGCTGATTAGATATCTATTGTTATTCTCAACGCATTTGATGCTCGCTCCAGGGATTATCTGAAGAACAATATTTCGTGGCAGGAGCATTCAGAACTTGCTATATCCAGGGCCATCAAAGAATCTTCAGGGTACAGCCGTCGGCGACCGCATCGTTGCAGACTCTCCAGACCGCTTCATGTCATCGCTGTCTTGGGAGGATGGATGGGATGTGAGGAAGTCAGAAGTGGTGTTGGTGGTTGCAGGGACGAGGAAGGGAGGCCGATGATGGGCTGGGCTGGGAAGATAGAGGAGGAGCAACAGTAAAATCTATCACTACTCAATTTCCCTTTGTGGCCCAACATACGACGTCAAGTTCCACAACGATCATCATCAACCGTTGCTCTTCAGGTAAATGCTTCTTTTTTCTGACCATGTTTTCCATTGGTGTGGTGGAATTCGCGGTCAAGAGTCATTCTTAGTATCTTCTTATCTATTATCTATAGTGGACTATGGCTGCATATTATTTCCATTTATAGTCTGATGGTTTCTTCTATTCTAATTAAGTTCAGGTTAAGTTGCTTGGACTATACCCGCCACCATACGAGATACGTTATGAAGAGAGAAATAGTGAGGAGGAGGCATTGCTAGGATCGTGAAGTAGGAAGTGGATGCCGGCAAGCAGCATATCGGCCATGGCCAACCCCGGTCTGGTTGATGTCAAACAAGCACTACTTGGATTTTGTTGGCACTATTAGCTCGTCTCTTGGACTCTATTGGTTTTAAGATGATCCAACTAAACCATAACCCGTGCAATTTCAAGATGTAATGACCTTTTGCTCTGAACCATTTACATGCACATAGATGACATCCTAGGTCTGAACTAGATAGAGAATCAGTAAAATCTAATTGATCAACTTGTATGTCATATATTGAGTGTTTTTGTTATACCAAGAAAATCAAATAACGAGTCAAGGACATGTGATCTGCACAGATTTTTTTTCCGTTGCAACGTACGGGCATGTTTCCTAGTCTATCTACTAATTTACGTAGAGGTGGTTCGTTCACCAAATTTTTCGTTCCGATTTTTTATGGACAAGTTTGCCCCTTAAGGTTTGGAGATATTACTGCCTCTTGCCACCGCCAATCAAAACCGTTTGTCGGCACGTCCGTCGAAGCGAGGAGGGGAAAACTCAGGGGCGGAGCCGAGCGGGCCGAAGTCGAGCATGCAGGAGCGGGATGGTGACCGCCGGGACAGGGACGAGGTCCTGGCGAGGTGGCGATGTTCGCGAGCTCATGCGGGAATTCCCAGAGAGAGGCGGCACAGAAGCAGCCGCTATCGGCGCATGTCGAGAACGCAACGGCCTCTGCTCCTGCCCTCCCTCCTCCACGCTCCTCTGCTTCGTCCTCCAACGTCGCCCCTTCCTCTCACTCCGGTTCCATCACCGGTGGCCACGGTGGCCGGAGGTGAGGATGAGAGGGTCTGGAATCTTTTAGGTTGTAACTTTCTTCCTTTCTTCCCGCAGTAAGGGCCTGACCATTTTTTTCCACCAATGAGACTAAGCGTATTGAATCAACAGATAAAGATGCAGTTCAGTTGGCTCAGGAAGATAATTCGAGACATAGGGAAGTGAACAAACTTTCAGGTTCTTTTTTGTCATGCTCATGGCTGTGACGAAATTCAACTTGTTTCTGTCTGTGAAAATTCTTTCAGTACATGCTACCGCCCCAATTCTGCGCTATTGGCAGGCTTACGTGAGTTTAGGCCCGTGCTTTATCTCCAACACCTTGATCCTCTGATGTCTTGATGACTGCATCGTATTCATGTGAGATGGGCAATGGGAAGGCAGATACATGCCATCAAATCAAATCAAAAAATAATACAAGTAAAGTAATTCAGCTCGTCTCAGCTCTCCGCAAAGGTTTGCAATTTCAGATTCTAGACAGGATTTGTGTATTGTATTGCAGGATGTAGGTTTGGAATATGCCAACGATGGCTCAGTTGATATCAGCAAACAGTCTGCCTGCTTTGAAGTGAAATAAAGGTAAACTAAGGGCATGCTACAAGAATTTAGGTACCAGACAGTAATTGCGAAATACAGACAACTGGAGAGCATGATTTTAGATAAGGATGATGACTGCAGCGGCATCACCCTTGGGAACATGAACGCTTTGGCTGGATCCATCGTACTCCAGCAGTGTTCTGAGCTCGTCGTAGATGGTGAACTCTAGAAGCCACACGATCCAGTCGGAGGTGCCAGTGCTCGTGCTCGCCACCCCTACCTTAAGGAACTACACCAGGGTAGTAATAACCCGATGACAACATCGTTTGGACTATATACAAAGCAAATAGCACAACTGCACATATAATACAAGGATGCACTCTCTAATGTATATCCATGGAAAGCATATTTTCCGACCGAAGAAATCTCCAATGGATGTTCGTGGAGGCATATTTTCGGTTTGACTGGAGCAATTTTATTTTTTGGAAGCACAATATCAAGTTGTTAAAATTCATGGTTGAACAAAGCATCTTGCAAAAAGCCATTCAACTGGGACATAATTTGGGGATACCTGCTGGTATTGCAATACCATGGTAGATGGTAGGATCTCTAGGGGTCGATCTAGGGAGTATGAGAGATAGAGCCTTACCATCGGCCTTCGGGGTCGACGACGAGCTTGCCATTGGGCTCGTCGGAGTGGTGGCGGCGGTCAAGGGTGATTCCCGCCGCTACAACGCAAATCCGGATCGGTGCCTAGGGTTTAGGGTTTCGGTGGGGAGAGTGGGCACGACGAACCTTGGCGTCCGTGCCCTCGGCCCCCACCTCTATTTATTGCACTGCGCGACGGGGGCCCACCAACGATTACGACGTTGGGCGCCCCCGATCAGGGCGCGAGACTAAGGTTTGTTCGGGCCGTTGGACCGAACGGGAGATCAACCTAACATTCTCCCCCTTGATCTCATCTTTCATTTAACTTATACTTTAAACTTATACTTTGGTACCCATTTCATCACAGATCAACATATAGAGCATGTCTCGTCATAATGGTCAGTTACGTACCATAGATTCAACAGCCACTATACACCTCTCTATTTTGAAACAGATTCTTGTACTAGGCCCTTAATATCCAGGTATCATAGGCTTTCCCTTAAACTCATGCCGGCTAAGTGTTCTCTGAACACACTGGGTGGTAAGCCTTTTGTGAGCGGATCCGCGAGCATTTCTTTTGTACTTATATGCTCTAAACTTATGGTATGATCCTGGATTCTTTCTTTCACAACATAAAACTTAATGTTAATGTGTTTGGCAGCAACACTTGACTTATTGTTGTGAGCATAGAATACTGCTGGCTCATTGCCGCAGTACATCTTGAGTGGTCTTTGAATGTTGTCTACCACTCTCAACCCGGGTATAAAATTCTTTAACCAGTTTGCCTGCCCCGTGGCCTCATAACATGCTACATACTCAGCTACCATCGTGGACGATGTCGTGATGGTTTGCTTGGAGCTTTTCCATGATATAGCTCCACCTGCGAGAGTAAATACATATCCTGACGTGAATTTTCTTTCATCTACATCTCCCGCATATTCTGCATCTGAATACCCTTCTATCTCAAGAGAATCAGTTCTTCTATATGTTAGCATGAGGCATTTTGTGCCTTTTGCATAACGCAATGCCTTCTTCACCATTTTCCAGTGATCTATCTCTGGATTACTTTGGAATCTGCCAAGTACCCCGATAACAAAAGCTAAGTCAGGGCGTGTACACACTTGAGCATACATCAAGCTTCCGACAGCAGAAGCATATGGAACCGCTTTCATTTGATCGATCTCATATTGGTTCCTGGGACACTGAAAGTTCCCAAATCTATCGCCCTTGACTATAGGAGCAGGCGTGGGATTACTCGCATGCATTCTATACTTCTTTAGAATCTTCTCTAAGTATGCCTTATGCGATAACCCTAAAACCCCCTTTTGTCTATCTCGGTGAATTTCAATTCCTAGAACGAATGAAGCTTCACCAAGATCTTTCATATCAAAGTTCGAGGACAAGAACTTCTTCGTCTCCAATAGTAGACTAACATCACTACTAGCGAGTAGAATGTCATCTACATACAGGATAAGGAAAATGAATTTCCCATTCTTGAACTTTGCATATACGCAATTGTCCTCCTCATTCTCATCAAACCAAAACTTCCTTATTGTTTCATGGAACTTTAAGAACCATTGCTTGGAGCCCTGTTTTAATTCATAAATGGACTTTCTCACACGACATCCCATACGCTCTTTTCCTTCCACAACAAAACCCTTGGGTTGTGCCATGTAAACATTTTCTTCCAAGTCTCCATTTAGGAATGCCGTCTTTATAGGGTTCGCAGCATAGAAAACAAAAAATTTCCTACGATGGGAACATCTAAGTACCAAGATCTATCTACTAGATACAAGCAACGGGTGGATATACATCCATAGAATACATACCCTCGAAGACCGAATAGCGTTAGCGAGGTTGTACTCGTGGATAATGTAGACGAACGCTTGCCGATCTCAAGATCGTGATGAAGTCCATCTGGTCCAGCCGGTCCAGCATGATCAAGTCCAGCACCTCAAAGCAGTGGTGCATCTGTGATCGCACACACGTACGGGTATCCCGACAACCTCCGTGCCCTCGCTCCAGCGAAGCAGCGGAAGCAACAAATCCTTCCAGAAAAATCCATCGGGAACATGTATCTCGCTGATCCGAGACCATGGGGAAATTCTAAAGGGGGAGAGAGATCCTTCACAAGGAGGTGTGCTTTGAGAGGATGAGAGGGGGGCCTTTTATAGGGGAGAGGGGGGGCACCCAAGGGGCATGACGCCCAGCCATGGGGGCTTCCCCCACCTCTCCCACATTCATGTGGGTGGAGCTCCCACTCAAAATGAAAATCCTCCACTCCCGTAAAAGAGCCTCCACTCAAAAATCCACTCACATGCATTAAATTTCCACCAAATTTAATGCAAGCTCTCATTTAAATAAAACTCTTTTATTTATTTATTCAGAATTTTGTTAATTACTTTAATTAAAAAGATTCACATAAAACCCCTTGCTAGTATTCAATTTCACATGCAGAACCAGTTTTAGCAATTTCAACCGAAACAGTTTCGGTGTCTAGTGAAATAAATTCCTGCGCTTTCCTTTTCTTTTTCTGACATATCATTTGCTCCGAATGGTGTCGGTATCCCTTAAGTGTGTCACCCTACGGTTCGTGAATAATGCAGACATGATTGAGACCCCTCTCCGATCAATAATCAGCAGCGAGACCTGGAGATCTGTACTGACTCCCACACGTTCAACGATGACTTCTGTGATCGTGTGAACCTTTTATGCTAGTATCTTAATCCCTTTGTTTCACGATATATTACATGTCCGA
Organism: Avena longiglumis; assembly: GCA_030063025.1. Lineage (NCBI taxonomy): Eukaryota > Viridiplantae > Streptophyta > Magnoliopsida > Poales > Poaceae > Avena > Avena longiglumis. The sequence continues at coordinate 453,578,340 of CP125978.1, read as the reverse complement.
GATTCGATCATCGGTATCTCCATACCTAGTTTGATCTCGTTACCGACATGCACTCTTTTCTCGTTCCCGTGATATAACATTCTAGTGATCAAATCACTTGCTTGCAAGCTAATCAATATGATATCACCGAGAGGGCCCAAAGTATATCTATCCATCATCGGGATGAACAAATTCCACTCTTGATCCATGAGTCTTAACATAACACTTTAGTAGATTTGAAGCCATCTTTATAATCACTCAGTTACGGTGTGACGTTTGATGTCAACAAGAAACTCTTCCGGTGTTAGTGATTGACATGATCTCATGGCCTAAGGATTAGGATCACTTCGTAAGTTGTTATAGCAATATAAACTCAATGACTTTGATCGTAATGCTATACTTCGGATGAATGTTCATCACATCATTACACTAATGTTGTGACCTCGTTATTAACAACATCCAATGTCCATGATCAGGAAACTTTGATCATCTTGTTAATCAACGAGCTAGTTTATAAGAGAGGCATAACTAGGAACTTCCTTTTTGTTTATTAAACACACATGTATTAATTTTTCCGTATTAATACAATTATACCATGCAAAATAAACATTTATCATAAATAAGGAATACAATAATAACCACTTTATTATTGCCTCTCTGGCATATTCCCTTCAGTCTTTACATCCATCTGATGCAATTCTAAATTGTAGTGTGCCACTAATTAAAGCCATTATGGTTCTAAAAGAATCCTTACTTGAGATTGGAGAAAATGTCTCATTGTAATATATTCCTTCTCTTTGGGTGAAGCCCTTAGCAACAAGTCGTGCCTTATATCTTTCAATATTCCCTCTAGAGTCACATTTGGTTTTGTAGACCCATTTATAGCCTACCGTTTTGGCTCCTTTAGGAATTTTTTCTAAATCCCAGACTTTGTTGCTACTCATGGATCTCATATCATCTTCCATGGCTTCAAGCCACTTCGATGAGTGAGGACTTTTAATGGCTTCTTAAAATGTGGTGGGATCACCCTCCATTTGAACTTCTTCACTGACATAGATCTCAAAATCGTTAGGAATAGCTGGCTTTCTAGTTCTTTGAGACCTTCTAAGGGTCTCACCTTCTGGCACATTCTCTGTGTGGGGCTGTTGCGGCTCTCCCTCATGTGTGGTAACAGGGTCTTCGTTTTCATTCATTGTTACCACAGGAGAACCAACAGCAGGTGTCACATCGACATTGTCCTGTGTCGGTGCAGCATCAGGTATCGAGAAAAATGGTTCCTGAATCATCGGAGTGGGTGCATGCACCCGCTTCTCCTCAAGGTTGATTTCTCGTGATACCGTGCTCCCCCCGATCATCTGATCCTCCAGAAATACAGCGTGTCTCGTTTCTACAAACTTAGTAATTCTGTCTGGACAATAGAAACGATAACCTTTTGACTTGTCTGGATAGCCAATGAAATGAAAACTTACTGTCTTGAGATCTAACTTCCCAAGGATTGGGTTGAAGAGCTTTGCCCCAGCTGGACAACCCCACACTCGCAAGTAATTGAGTGAAGGTTCGTGACTAGTCCATAACTCATATGGTGTTTTAGACATCGATTTACTGGGAACTCGATTAAGTATGTGAATGGCGGTTTTTAACGCCTCCATCCACAAACCAATCGGTAAGGTCGAGTAACTTAACATGCTTCTCACCATATCCATCAAGGTATGGTTTCGTCTTTCAGCTACTCCATTCTGCTGAGGCTCGCCCGGTGTTGAATACTGGGCGACTATACCATATTTGTGTAGAAACCTTGCAAAGGGTCCAGGAACCTGGCCATATGGGGTATGCCGGCCGTAGTATTCACCTCCACGTTCGGACCTTACTACTTTAATCTTTAAGCTATGCTGATTTTCAACTTCAGCCTTAAATATCTTGAATTTATCCAATGCTTCTGAACGTTCTTTAATAGGATAAATGTAATCATAACGCGAATAATCATAACGCGAATAATCATCCGTGAATGTTATGAAAGAGTCATAGCCATCCACAGATGTCATAGGAAACGGACCGCATATATCCGTATGAATTATTTCTAATACTCATATGATTCTTTTGGCGCCTTTCTTAATGTTCTTTACAAACTTTCCTTTAATGCAATCGATGCATTGCTCTAAATTTGAAAACTCTAGAGGCGGTGAATTGATTCTTTTACTAAGCGTTCTATTCTCCCCCTCGAAATATGGCCCAAACGATAGTGCCATAATTTCGATGAGACTTCATCAATTCTTTTCCTCTTACTCTTTTCATTCAGGGATGAGGAGGCATTCTCATTCTCAGCGCTTATTTCATTCACATTCTCACAAAGTGATAACAAATAAAGCTTGTCTTGTCTGAAGGCAAGACCAACAATCTGATTATTAAACTTGATCTTACATTGTCCATCGTCAAAATGGCAAGCAAAACCACAATCGTCTAAGAGTGATACACTTATTAAGTTTCGATGCAAAGAGGGTACATAAAGCACATCTACTAATAAAAGTACAAAGCCACTTGACAATTCTAATGGAAGATCGCCAATGGCTTCGACTTCAGCTTGAACGCCGTTTGCAACTTTAATACTTCTTTCTCCTCTTTGCAGGGTCCTTCTCATACGGAATCCCTGTAATGAATTGGCAACATGAACATTCGCATCTGAGTCAATCCACCAAGTAGATTTTGCATAACTTAAAAATAAGGATTCATCAACAAAAGTAATTAAATCCTCACCATTCTTGCACAAATACTTCAGGAAAGCCACACAGTCACTCATGTAGTGGCCCTTCTGCTTGCACCACTTGCAGGTGTCCTTGTCCACTTCATGTGCCTGGTGTTCAGGAGCCTTTCCATGCGACCTAGAAGAAGAGGGATGCCCCTGAGGTTTCCCTTGGGGCTTGGAACCCTGGAAGTTCCTCTTCTTGGTTGGGATCAGGTAGTTCACAGAATCACCAGATTGCCCCTTAAGCCTCTCTTCCTCTTGAATGCACATGGCCATCATCTTCTCAATGCCCCACTTTTCTGGTTGTGCATTATAGTTCACAACAAATGCTTCAAACTGGTTTGGCAGTGAGGAAAAAATCAGATGAATGATGAACTCATTTGGAAGATCCATGCCCATAGGCTTAAGCTTGGAAGACATGTTGCTCATTCGCAAGATGTGATCCCTAACACCACCACCAGTGTATCTTGTAGTAACAAGTTTCTTAATGAGAGAGCTTGCATAGGCCTTGGAGGACCCAGTAAACTGACTCTCTACCTTTTTCAGGTACTCACTGGCTGTGGTGCACTCTGGGATTGCTCCCCTTATAGCTTCCACGATGGAGCTCTTAATCACCATCAGGACGAGTCCCACTTTGCACGCTCAAGGTCGTACTTCATTCTTATCGGTGCATGGTCACTGACCCTTTTCTTGAAGTCCTCTTCACTTTCTTTTTCGCCCCTGACGGGGTCAACGGGTTCTTTAGGACAAGTCTCAATCAGTGCCAAGTCGAGGTCAAGCAGAGCAAGCCCCATCTCAATCTTCTCTCACCATGAGCGGCTCAATCCCTCCATTGAGGGGCTCAATAGCCGAGATAAAACTCATAGGATTGCCTGAAAGCAAAATATCATCAAAATGAGTTAATTCAACGTTGGTCAAATTAAAACATAAAACTTCTCCATATTAATACTACATCACCGCTGGGCAGAAATATAACTAATATGGATAAAACTTACTATTCATAGTGAAAATTTTACAAACAACGTTGGTCATCAAATAAAATAATCACTATCAAAAATTAAAATCTTACTCTATTGCATTTAAGCAATTAATTCTTGCAGCGGAATATCATGAATAAAAAATAATCAACTTTACTTCTTTACTTCTTTATAGAAACCTTACTGTTATTTTACTATTTTCTACACAAAATTTTCGTTCAAAAAAATTGCTATAGAAAAAACTCTGAAAAAACTAAGCAAAAAAACATTAGAAAAGTTTTTGTAAAAAAGAAAAACAGAAAAAGACTGTTTCTGTGTTTAGCCCATGTGCCGACCCACAATGCCCACGCCCCGCCACGCACCCTAATCTATGCCAAAGTTGCAGCAAGCGGCGCTTCTCGCTGCTGCGCGTCTCGGGCCCATCAGCGTGGCCTGCATGGCCCAGCCGTCGCCATGCGCCTCCCCCGCGTTGAATCAGGAGCGTCCAGCGCCCTAGCCCTAAATCGGACGGCCACCCGCGCAGATCGCGGGGACAAAACTGACGCCCCCGCGCCCCCTTGCAACCCTAATCCTCATTTGCCCCCATCTCCACTCTCTGTTCCGCGAGCGGTGGCTCTCTGGCGGCGCGCACGCGCAAGTGAGGCGGAGCTTCCCTGCGAGTGGGGTGAGGTGGTTGCGCCGCCCGGCGCGACGCCGACGGTGAGCCCCTCCCTCCTCTTGCAGCGAGCCCCTAACCCCCTACTCCCTTCCACCTCTCTGCTTCCTCCCTTACACAACATGCAGAGAGAGAGCAGCGTGACCAGCGGCCCAGCCTTGCGCAAGACGCATCCACCCGATGGTGGGTGCGTCGTCGCCAAACGTCCCAGGCGATGGCTCCCTGTGCCGGCCCACGGCCGGCGACCCTCCTTTTTTTGTTCTTTCGTGTTGTTTTCTATCAGATCTGGGGGAAAATTAGGGATTTTCTATGGGATTTGAGCTAGGGTTGTAGATCTGATGTGGGGGTGGGGGGTTTCTTTCCAGTTGGATCTGGGGTTTCTTTCTTTGGTTTCTTTCGATCTTTAGATCGATTCTAGATCCGGGGAAACAGATCTGGGCTTGGGGTTTTTCAATTCTTTATCCCAGATGGGATCATGTTCTTCTTCCCGACCTCGGCTTGCCGATGCGTCGGGATCGAGAGGAATGGCGCGGCCTCGCGGCGGCGCTTCTGGAAAGAACCCTAGCCTTTTGCCTCTTTCTTTTCTTTTGGATTTCTTCTGCCTCTACTAGATCAACCATCCTAGTTGGCTCTGATACCATTGATGGAATTTACTAGGATCTCTAGGGGTCGATCTAGGGAGTATGAGAGATAGAGCCTTACCATCGGCCTTCGGGGTCAACGACGAGCTTGCCATTGGGCTCGTCGGAGTGGTGGCGGCGGTTAGGGGTGATTCCCACCGCTACAGCGCAAAGCCGGATCAGTGGCTAGGGTTTAGGGTTTCGGTGGGGAGAGTGGGCACGACGAACCTTGGCGTTCGTGCCCCCGGCCCCCACCTCTATTTATTGCGCTGCGCGACGGGGGCCTACCAACGATTACGGCGTTGGACGTCCCCGATCAGGGCGTGAGACTAAGGTTTGTTCGGTCCTGTTCGGGCCATTGGGCCGAACGGGAGATCAACCTAACAGGAACATGAACGCTTTGGCTGGATCCGTCGTGCTCCAGCAGTGTTCCGAGCTCGTCGTAGATAGTGAACTCCAGAAGCCACACGATCTAGTCGGAGGTGCCAGTGATCGTGCTTGCCACCCCTACCTTAAGGAACTACACCAGGGTAGTAATAGCCCGATGACAACATCGTTTTGACTATATACAAAGCAAATAGCACAACTGCACATATAATACAAGGATGCACTCTCTAATGTATATCCATGGAAAGCATATTTTCCGACCGAAGAAATCTCCAATGGATGTCCGTGGAGGCATATTTTCGGTTTGACTGGAGCAATTTTATTTTTTGGAAGCACAATATCAAGTTGTTAAAATTCATGGTTGAACAAAGCATCTTGCAAAAAGCCATTCAACTGGGACATAATTTGGGGATACCTGCTGGTATTGCAATACCATGGTAGATGGTAGGCCAATAAAATAACATCCCAATTTTTGTTTGGAACCTTAGGGAGTGAAATATATGCATTTGTATTTGCCATTTCCGTATGACCCTTAAAATAATTTTTGCATTATAGATTTCTTTGTCCATAGATAGATTATTCAGTGTCTGTTATACTTTTACAATATAGGCAAGAAAAATCAATTCTAGCAGTTTTTTTAGCATACTAAAAAACAGCCTGCCGTACTGCAAGAACAGCCTGCCGTACTGCAAGATTTAGTGTAAGGGCTGTTTTTCCAATTTGAATTGAGAAAACAGTCTATCGAGGTGAGAGGAAAATTTAACCTCCACGACAAACTCACAACCGTCGCTGCCTGGCCGGCGATTTTGATATTCACCGCCACCATCGCGCCACCTCCATCCCCTCTGATATGCCCCGCTGGTACATTCCCACCACTATCGACGCTTTCTCCTCGCCATTCCGCCGCCTTTTTCTACTACTGAGCAAAAAGGGCCTCTGATATGGCCCTCCTACTCGATCTTGTGCATTGGCCGAGTAAGATAGAGTTACTCTTATGTGGCTATCTTTTTCTGTCCACGTGAATTTTTGTGTGTATTATCTTAGATGAGTGGTAAAAAAAATTTAAAAATCCTTAGCAACGCACGGGCATTCAGCTAGTCTAGATAAATCCAAATCAATTTCTAGATGGAGGAAGTAATTGATTCTTCGGTACCAATGCACGCTGGAAAAAACCATAGGGCACAGCAACGGCGGGCGTTAGCCGCGGTGAAATATGTTTTCCTGACCAGCAGGAACTGTAGTGCAGTTTGTTGCTGTAGTATTTCACATCTGTCTTGTTATTATTTTCTACCTGGAATTATCACTCTTGGGTTTTTCTGCTCTAAGCTATGGTTTTTGTGAGCTCACTATGGGAGAGTATATTTTTAGGGGCATTTTTCCTGAGGCACATTGGTGAAGTGCCTCGAAAAATAATTTTTAGGGGCGTTTTATTTTAAGTGCCTCTAAAATATAGGTTATTAGAGGCATTTTATTTAAGTCCCTATATAAATATTTTTTTAGTGGCACTTTTTCAAAACTGCCCTAGAAAATGATGAATTTTAGGGGCACTTAATCAATCTGCCTCTAAAAAAAGAATTATTTGAGGCACTTTAGCAAACTGCTGCTAAAAATATTGATTTTTAAGGGCACTTACAACAAACTGCCCCTAATAATAATATTTTTAGGGGCACTTTAGCAAACTGCCCCTGATAATCCTCAAACCGCGCCAAGACCGCACTTCTTCTCTCCCCGCACCGCATCCCTTCTCCTCTCCCCGCGCATCCTTCTCCCCCGCACCGCACCGTTCTTCTTCTCTCCCTCGCACCGCATCCCTTCTCCTCTCCCCCGATGACCAAGCCACCGGCGCACCGGATCGAGGGCCGCCTCTCGTCAACTATCAGGAGCACCGGATCGAGCCGCCGCATGGAGAAAGGTGGTCTCGTCCACCGGCGCCGCCAAGATCGACCCTCCCGCACCACCGCCCGCCGCATCCACCGCATCCGCACCACCAAGTAGGCCTCCTTCTCAACCCTAATTAGGGTTCCTCCTTTCTTGTTCTATCTGTCAACGTTGATTCATGGCTAGGTAGTTCCATTATTTTGCTATTATTTTGCTCCATATTCGTTCCTCGAGTTCCACTATCACCATTGGCCAATCCATGTCCATTAACTACTACAATAGCAAAATAGGTTTAGCACACAAATCAATCTAGGGCAACAGAGTGGTCGTATTATTTTTACCAGGTAATATTTCTCTATTTCGTGCTAGTATATCAAAAAGGAATAAATACAGTATAGATAGGTATCTAGCATACATACCATCTTCATTAGGTGTTCCAACTGGTTTAACATTGAGGTCCAGTTCACCAGAAAGCCTCTTGTTTTTCTCCACTTTCGTTTCTTGAGTTCCAGTGACAACTATAATTCCACCGTCACCATTGGTGCAGCAATGAGCATCCTCTTGTACAATAGCCAAATAGTTGCAACACACAAATCAGTCTAGGGGAAAAGGAGTGTTTGTATTATTACAAGGTAATATACTGTCTATCCAAAGTTAGTATATCAAAAAGTTAAAAAAAAGAGGAGATTGTACAAGAGTGTTTCAATTATTGGTTCAAGATTGAGGTTCCTTGTTAGATTACCTGAGTGTTAGATTGAGGTTCAAGATTGAGTGTTTCAAAAAGTTATTCTACATTTATATTAGATTACTTGTTAGATTAGTTTCATTTGAACTTTCTGGCTTTGATATGATCTTGGAACTTTCCTATTGGTTTAATTGTTCTACTTGAACAAGATGAAATTTGACTACTATCCTGCTGTTTGGTTCTAGGATAATTCCCATGAGTTTGTACTGTCTACTGTTAACTACCGTGAGTAGTGGATCATGTTTAGGTTGCTCTTTGTGTTTAGTTTCTACTTATTTCTTTCTTTGTATGTGGTTTTGAGATTATCTACCTCAACCTGCTAAGGTTCAGGACTAATTCCTCAATCTTTATTATAGATTCTGATATTTAATGTGGATTCATTTCTACGATGCTTGTTGATCAGATGTTGGTAGGCTTGTTGTGTTGTTGTTTACAATATCTAATATATAATTTTGTTGGATCAAATTTGTAGCAGTGATAACTTTGAGAATGATTACGAGTGATGATGACGGCCACATTACCCCGAGGACTACTACGTCGAACGAAGATGACTATGTCGAACCAGAAGATGACTATTTCAGTTATAGTGATGAGGATGAATTTGATGAGATGGCTCAGATCATAATAAGAGGTATGGTTCCCATTAATTGATGAGATGGATCAGATCATAATGATTATATGAAGAGGTTGCTTTGCATGATTATAACAAGAGGTACAACTTTGGCATGTAGGTCCTGGATATTTTGGGGATGAGTCATTTGACAGGAACTGTGTTTTTGGCAATATTGTTGAAATGAATTTCCATCAGACAATGCAGCTTCGAAGCATTGTTGAGGACCTAACAAGACCTCCTGTTAAGAAGTACATTGTCACACTGACAAGAGACAATATCATTGCTGATGAGGGAACAATGGTGAGTTCCTCAACAATGTACATTGCTTTCCTTTTGTTTTTGGTTTCTTTACTATATGTGTAGTGATGATTACTGAATTACTGAATTAAGATGTTTTTTTGACTTGCTATTTTTCAGGAATTCAATCCACAATACACTAGCACTTATATCTTACAGTTCATGATGCCATCTATTAGGCAATGTGTCCCTGCTAGATCTCGGAGTTATCGGTGTGGTCATCACCACAAAGAACAAGCAATATGAAGAAGTACTGCAGGATGAGGTTAAAGAACAATGGAAACTCAGAGATCTTCTTTGGGTGGACTAAGGCTGTAAAAGCGTTCGGATGCAAGAGGAGATGTCTGGATGTTCGTTTCAAGGATGAGAAACTGCTACCACCCACCGAAGGATCCTTTTGCCTGGATGAAAGTGGAAATGATGAAGCTTGAGCCAGAAGTTTAATCCAGAAGCTTGCTCACTGTTATGTATGCTCACTGTTATGTTCAAGGGAGATGTCTAGAAATTCAAGGATGAGATAAAACTGTTATGTATGCTCACTATTTGGCCATATGCTGGTTTCCCCAGATGATTGGTCCAGACAGTTCATTTCTCATGCTAGTACTTACTGTGTGCATTATTGCTCATATGCTGGTTTCCCGGATAATTGGCCCCATGCATTATTGCTCACGCCTGTGCATTTCTTATGCTAGTACTTATTGAAATTAGACACTATCTTTGGATGTTCATCATCAATGCGGTCAGGGGTTCAGCTCCTTCCTTGACCCCAAGACCACGCCAAGATCATACATTCACTAGTTAGCTGCTATAGATACACTTAGATCAAGAGTTCTAATCGCATTCGCTTCGGTCGGTCTCGGGTTTTAGGTCCTTGGCAACAAGTACCAGCCCAAGCTCCTGGAAGTCATCGATCCCAGGTTTGTCCAGAAGGTTTCGTTTCTCCAACTCAATCTTGCAAACATTCCTGGACTTTGCGGTAATCAACTTTGCCATCTTGCAAACATTCCTTCTTTGGTTGAATGAACATGGTCCTCTGTTCCTGGACTTAGGATCAAGTAAATAAGCCGGTACTTAGGATCAAGTAATAATCTTCTGCCTCAATATCATTTCTCAGATATAGCATTTACTACTTTAGCACCACAGATCTGATTAAACGTAATTAGTATCTTCCCTAAAAAAAACTTGATTAGTATGTTTTAAAGAAGGAAGGATTGGGGCAGAACAATAAAAAGAACCAAGGAATAGGACCACATGCATGGTAGAAGAAGAGAAAAGATTGATTCAAGTCTAACTGCCAATAGATTCATCAAACAAGTAGAACAAATCCACCACAACATGAGACCAACTGCAATGATAACTGATAAACAGCCACGCCAGGCCAGGATCATGTTCAACCAAAGAACGAGTTCATACGGAACAGAGGACCATGTTCATTCAACCAGCAAAGAATGTTTGCAAGATGGCAGTGGCAGTACTACTAGAATCACTCTAACCATGTAAACGAGACTTGAATCTGAAATCCTCGGGGGCACCTGCATATGCGAAGGCGGCTGCATGAAATCCGACAAAGGACCATGGAAGGATCCTGAAATCCTAAAGGTTTCCAACAACTGAATGAAACAGCAGTATATACTACCCCTCAACTCCTGAAGCACAAGTACCACTGACCAGATGTTATTGAAAGAACATGTCACCAAAGATGCTACTTAAACATAGTTGGATAATCATATATACTTAGTAAACATAGTTGGATAATCATATATACTTAGTACACCACACAGTTCACTTAATAAACATGTAGGTTCTACCAAGTTCACCACAGATGGAGAGTCTACTTAGTACTAAATAGAACCCTAGTGTAGCACACTAGTGTAGCACACAGTACATATAGGCTCACTAGTGTAGCACACAGTTCTACTAATTTTAGCAGACAACTCATGCTAAAAAGCATGGGCGTGGCAGGATTACAATCGTCATGTAAAACTCTCCATCTTCTTCTTCATAGAAAGAGAAGAGACATATGTCTTCTTTTTCGATCTTGAACTTGGTGACAACCTCACCCCATCCTGATGTCATAATTGCATTGTTGGAATTAGCTCCCATCTTCATCCTAACTGGATATGTCATGGTGCTGCTCATTCTCTCAACTTGAACATACAATGGTTCAACAAGGTACTCCTGTAGGTACTCCATTGAGAATTTAGCTCCAAAAACCTATGGTAATAAAAGAAATATTACATGATTAAGTAATTTTCCCTAATAAAACAAATATATCATGAAATGAATATATCATGATTAAGAAATGTACCATTTTGCACTTCTTTTCCAAGACATTTAAGTTGTTCATCCTGTGCACATAATACTTGATTTTTGTGACAGAAGCATCACACCAAGATTCAAGGAAATCCATCTGATCATCAGTAAGTTGCATGTTGTTTCCAAACATACACATCTCATCAAATGACAAATTCCCCGTCTGTTTAGGTCCTGATGCAACAAATTTTATAGAATTTAGTAGGCATTAACAATTTATTCTACTACATAATTTATATGAAGATGATATTTCATACCTCTGAATCCAAGGTCCCCGATTCAAAGATCCGAGAAAATGGATTCATCATCATCATCACTGTCACCACTAGTGACCATGATTGCATCGAAGTGGATGTTCCCATCGACCATGATTGCAACATATATTACTAATTCTTGATTATGCAAGGAGCCAAGGACATGATCAATAAGGAAATAACGGACAGATCAATAAGGATCAATAAGTAGGTTCCAAGTGAACACGTACATATCGATTACCAACCTTGATTGTATATAGTAAGCTCCATGTGGCCAAGTATATAGTAAAACCATGACAAAAACACATGACAAAAACACATGGATCAACTTAACTGCCCCATACTTAAGACATGACCTCCTGAGGTAGCACATTTTGGTAGTACCAACTTCAGTGTTGCAAGTTCTTAACCAGTTATAACAAGACAATCGGGGGAAAAACACCAGCATTCAGCATTCAACTAGAGCTTAGTAACTTAAGAGGTTAGTACACTAGATTTGACACTATTGATAAACAGATTTGAATCTAAAGATACTAATAACCAAATTCCTTTTCATGAGCATAACCACATCTAATGAAATAATTACCCTGCTAGTCAAGTTCAGTCAAGAAGCATAATTACCCTGTAAATTAATTGTATCAGAACCTTCTCATCGAAATACCAGCTACTAGTTCACCTAGCTAAAATGGCATTAATAGAAAATGTGAAAATCCATAAGAAGGCCTAATGGTGCTCAGCTGATCTGCAATACACTGAGTCAGATTTCTGTAGTGCTCAGTTGTCTATGTTTTCTAAAAAGTATTTAAAAGCCACAACTTTCTGGGCGCAGCAGATTCATGTGCAGCAGTAGGTTAATTGGTTGCCACTAATCAAGTACCACAAGATTGCGTTGGTTCGTGTATATTCTCCCATGATTACTGTGTGGGTCAAGACGTCCCATCTAAGTCCTTTGTCCCAAAGACAAGTACACTAGAAGCTAAAGATGTAAACCAGTGACCCCATAAGCCCTAATCAAACATCTCGTTTCATTCCTTGTTGCAGCTGCACAACACAAACAATATATGCTACGATTGCGAACGATTCTGAGTTAATCGCACGATGGGTTAATATAGCAAAGCATTCGATGGAAAATGATGCAAGGGAATGGGATAAGATCAGGCCGCAGAAGCCAAAGCCAGCAGGCATACGTTACGTCCCCGGAACAGCGAAAACCGAACGGTTATCTGAATGAGCAGTGCCCAGGAACATGTGCAAAGAAGATTAGTGGCAGGCCCATGAACAATGCTCGAATCGGCTACATGGAGCTTGTCCGCGGCAAAGGCAGATTTGGCTCCTAGATGCAACCTCTTGCGTTCTCTCTCCTTCGCTAAAAATGTTCATCTCTAACCATTTCAAGCCCTAATCTCCCCATTCAAGCCCTAATCTCCCCATTCAAACTGTAATCTCCCTAAGAAGAGATGAAGTGAGGGCAGGAAGGCTTACCCTTGGCTCTGATGGCGGTGGCTCCGACGGCGCCTTGGCTCCGACGGCGTTGGCGGCTGGGAGGAGCGGAGGAGGGAGGGAGGAGACCGATGCGGGAGGAGTGGGAGGAGTGAGACCGATGCGGTGGCAGATGGGGTGGGAGGAGTGGGAGGAGTGATGCGATGCGGCGCGGTCCGGTCCGGTCGAACCATACACCCATACACCCATACACGTGGTCCAACCCCAACGCCCGCGGACTGCGCGGTCCACCCCCGACCTCACGGAACCACGGCGACCTCGCGGAGGCGACCCGCGACCCTCGGCGACCCCAGCTACCCTACCCGGCGACCTCGAGCTCACCTACCAGCGACCTCGCGGAGATCCCCTACCCGCGACCTCCTCCACGGCGCTGCTCCTCCTCCACGGCGACCTCCTCCACGGCGCTGCTCCTCCTCCACGGCGACCTCCTCCACGGCACTGCTCCTCCTCCACGGCGACCTCTTCCACGGCGCTGCTCCTCCACAGCATGGATCAACAGAACCGCATGCTACATCGGGTCCATCGCCAAGGAATAGCATCTGGTAATTTCCTCCATTCCTTGATCTCCTGATTGAGTGATGGAACTGTTTGAGTAATTACTATGATTGAGTAGTTACTATGATTTACTTTTGCAGAGAATTGATTTACTTTCTAGTGATTGTTCCGATCTCCTAATTCATTGTTAAAATGGATAAGAGTTGGCTTAGAGCTTGCAGAACTAGTACTGAGTATGGTGATGGTCTTAAGAAATTTATAGAATTAGCTTTTGCCAAGTCAGCGAGGAACAATAGGATTTTATGCCCATGCCGTTGCAAATAGGTATTGGTTAGGTAGAAAAGAAGTTTATGATCACTTGATTTGTGAAGGCTTCATGAATGGATATCAAACATGGATATTTCATGGAGAAGTCACAGGAATTGAAGAACCTGCAGATTCAGATGAAGATCGAGTAGAAAATGCAGATTCGGATTCGACTTTGAGGAGTATCTCAAATGGATGAGATGGCCCAAATGCTCTGGATGGTTTTGGCATGTACAACAATTCAAGCTTAGGAGAAGATGAAGAAGAGGAAGAGGAAGAGGAAGATGTAGATCACGAAAGTTATGCGAGTTAGTTAATGATGCTAGTAGAGAACTTTACTCAGTTGCAAGAAATTCTCAAAACTTCATTTTCTAGTGAAGCTTGAACATAAAAATGAAGGAGAATTTCTAATTCCTTTTGATGACATAATCTCACTATTCAGAGATGCACTTCGGAGGGAAAACCTACCCAAAAACTTCTATGAATCAAAAAAGTACATTAGGCAAATTGGGTTAGGTTATGACACGATTGATGCTTGCAATAATGAGTATTATTTAGAGGAATACATGCCAATGCTCTTGAATGTCCTACATGTAATACAAGTAGATGGAGAAGTGCTAAGCACAGGGAAGATGGAAGAGTGCACAAGGTTGCCCGAAAGTTGCTAGACATTTCAAACTGAAGAGGGTGCAAAGGTTGTTCTCATCCCGGAGAGAGCACCATACATGAGGTGGCATAAAGAAGGTAGAACAAAATATGGATTGATGAGGCATCCCGCTGATTCACCATCTTGGAAAAGTTTTGATGTTTTGCACAAACAATTTGCAAAAGAACCTAGGAATATTAGGTTTGCCTTAGCCACAGATGGCTTCAATCCATTCAAAAGTATGAACACAGCTTACTGATCTCGCCAATCATTTTAATCCCTTACAATCTACCTCCTTGGATATGCTTGCAGCAGTCAAACATCATCCTGTCAGTTATAGTGCCTGGTAGGAAGGCACCGGGGAAAGACATGGACGTCTATATGCAGCTTGTTATTGATGAACTACTTGTTCTTTGGAAATTTGGTGTTCTTACACTTGATGCTTCTTTTGGTAGAAAATTTCATGTATATGCTGCTCTACTGTGGACCATCAGTGATTGGCAAGGTCGTGCAGTGTTGAGTGGTGAGAGTACAGCAGCTTGTTCTCAAGTGACTTATTCAGACTAGTTCACGCAGGTTACTGTTGGAGATATGCCCAAGAGGCAATAATAAAGTGGTTATTATCATATCTTCACACTTATGATAAATGTTTACATACCATGCTATAATTGTATTAACCGGAAACATTAATAAAAGTCCCTAGTAAAGCCTCTTGTTAAACTAGCTTGTTGGTTAATATATGATCATGGTTTCCTAATCATGAACATAGAGATGTTATTAACAACAGGGTCATATCATTAGGAGAATGATGTGATGGACATACTCCTATAGACAAGCGTAGCATAAAGATCAAGTCATTTCATTAGTTCAATTGCTATATGCTTTCTGATACATAGTAACCTAATTCCTTCGACCATGAGATCATGCATATCACCTTTACCGGATGGATGCTTTGATGTCGTCAAACACCACACCGTAACAGGGTGGCTATAAAGGTGGCATTTAGTGTTCAGAAAGTATTGGTTGAAACACATGGATCAAGAGTGAGATTTGTCCATCCATATGACGGATAGATATACTCTGGGCCCTCTCGGTGAAATGTCATCCAATTAGCTTGCAAGCATGTGACTGGCTCACAAGATATCACATATCACGGGAACGAGAAAAGAGTACTTATCGGTAACGAGGTTGAACTAGGTATGCAGAGATACCGACGATCATAACCTCGGATAAGTAAACTATCATGAGACAAAGGGAAATTGGTATCGTATGTAAGTGGTTCATTCGATCGCAAAGTAATCGTAGAAATATGTGGGAGCCATATGAATTTCCAGATTCCTCTATTGGTTATTGTTCGGAGAAGTGTCTCGTTCATGTCCGCATAATTCACGAACCGTAGGGAGACACACTTAAGGATTCGACGTTGTTTGAGTAGTTATGGTATTATGAGAAAGAGACCGAATGTTGTTCGGAGTCTCGATGGGATTCGGATATCACGAGGTGATCCGGAATGGTCCGGAGAATAAGATTCATATAAGGAAAGTCCCGTTTGAGTTCGGGAATGATTAGGTGTTTTCATCGGGAATGTTCTAGAAGGTTCTGGATTGTCCCAAGACCGGGGAGGTACATGAATGTGTCATTGAATGATTGCATCATGTACTAAGTGTTCTTGCTGTTCCAAAACTGAAAGTCAAACTGCCAGCTTTGAAAGTCAAACAGCTAAAACAGAAGCTGTGGAAAACAGAAACTGTGGGAAGCAGAAATGGGAAACAAGCAAGAGGAGGTTGAAACCAACTTGGAGGAGGAGTCCTCTCCTCCAAGCCGTGCAACCTAGGCCGAGTTGGGAGGTATTCCTCCCCCCGCCAGCCCTCCACCTATAAAAGGAGGCGGGGCCTCCTCTAGACACACAAGTTCCTATCCTCTAATCTCCGGTTTAGAGCCATTTTGGTTTAGAGCTTCTAATTGCTTTAGCCTGGTTTAGAGCCTTCTAATTGGTGTGTATAATCTCTATACCACTAACAGCTCTCTCATACTCCACCATACTCGCTCCGGCTTAAGAAGCCTGTGGGATCTCCCTCTACTTAGGTACCACGCCGTTGTCTTCTTAGGAATCGCGAGGAGAGTGCTACAACCTCCGTCACTGGAACAAGGGAGAGGAAGGTCTTCGTCGAGTACCGAACGTGTGACCGATCGGAAGTGCCGAACGCCTTGGCCGGAAGGATCGTCACGTGATCTTGAGATCGGAAGAGTACGACTACATCACCCACGAGAATCTGCTCGTTAACCGCTTTGGAATCTTGAGGTAAGTTATTCCATCGACTCGTTGCTACAATCTAGTAGATAGATCTTGGCTTGTTTGTTTGTATGCGATAGAAAATTTTTGTTTTCCATGCTACGAACCCCTACTGGTATCGAGCCGTGTCTATATGTAGATTTGTTGCCTGAGTAGAACACAATGGTCATTGTGGCGTTGATGCTTTTATTGTTGATTGCTTATTGTGTACTTTGCATCTTGCGGTATGTTGGGATGAAGAGGCCCGGGCTAACCTTACATGACATCGTTCATGAGACTTGCTCCACGCTTAACATGCAACTTGTATTGCATAAGTGGCTTTATGGTGCTGCTCCTAGCATAGCTAAGATCCAATTTACAACGGGTGATTGGCAATACTAGTATCAATGTTGTGGTTCTTGTTCGTAACTTAGAACGACACTTATTGAAAGCCCCAAACCACGTAAAACATGCAAAGAAAATTAGAGGTGTCTAACTTTGTTTTGCAGGGGTGTGCTGTGATGTGATATGGCCACGATTGTGATCATATATGATGTATGCAATGTTCCTTATTGTAAGTTGGCAACCGGCTGGAGCCATATGGTTGTCTTTAAATTTTGTTAAGACCCGCGCGTCTATTCAAAGTAGTTGTAATAGTTGAAGCCGGTGGACGACAACCATGGAGCAGCGTCATTGACCTTGATGCAATGTCGGTAATGATGGAGATCATGTTCGTGCTAGAAGATGGAGATCGGAAGCACAAAGAAGAAAGGCCATATCATATCACATATTATGAATTGCATGTAATGATAATCCTTTTTGCATCTTGTATTGCTTAGTAGACGACGGTAGCATTATAAGATGATCCCTCATGCACATGAATTTCAAGTCATAATGTGTTCACCCTTAGTTAGCACCGTTGCTAAAGCTTGTTGTTTCGAAGCACCACGTGATGATCGGGTGTGTTAGATTCTGCAAGTGTATACAACGTGAGCAAGCCAGATTTGCTCATGCGGAAACTAAGGTTTGATCTTGTGAGCCTAGCATGTCGAGACATGGCCTCGGAACACGGATTACCGAAAGGTAGAGCATGAGTCATATAGTAGATATGATGAACATGTTGATTGTTCGCCATTGAAGCTATATCAACTCTCGTGATGATTGGTTTTGATGTGGTGGATTTGGTTCGTGTGATCACTAAAACAATGTGAGGGATATTGTTTTGAGTGGGAGTTCGCCTAGATTAATTTAATTATTAATTAGAACTCAATTTATCATAAACTAAATCAAAGTGAATTTGCATAGTTGTTGTAGTCATTGGCATCTGTTTACCACCTTGCGCTTAGTTATAATTGAGATGATAGAACTATAGAATTCTGGTTAGTTACTTTACGAACTAGTATCGTATTGTTTTGAAGTGTTAATCTATAGTTTAAAAGTCCTATTGCAAACTTTCAGTAAGTTCCGGTTACTCCATGAAGTTTAATAATTAGTATTAAATCAAGAGTAACAATTCCAAGTGTTAGTATATAAGTATCATGTTTGTCTCCATGATTCTTGATATTCAAAGGATTCTCCTAATATCAAGGTTATCTAAGGATCTGAAAGAGTTTTTTCAGAAACCATGATGTGTGGAAGATATTGTGATATCTGAAACGAAGTATTGGTTACAACATGATAGAGTGTAATATGGCAAAAGTCATGTTCTCATATTTGATGAGAAATTGCAAAAGGTTGGAGACACTAGTTGTCCTAATCCTCCAAAAGGTTTTGGAGAGCAACATTATACTTGCGATTCACCGTTACAAGCTAAAAGTAGCTTGATCATGGATAAATCCATGATGAGGGTGAATATTTGATGTAGGTAAAATGTTTACTACACCAAGAGATTACTAAAGAAAGGAATTTGAAAGAACACCAAACATTTGATGATGGTTATCTACTTCAAAGTGCAAGTCCAAAGACATTGGTATTTAACTATACACGCTTTGGACTATGTGTCATATGTATGACTCCACTATTGATGTTGATAGATTCTTTCAAATGTAAAAGGAAATCTTGAAGAGAATCTCATAAATATATGGCGTAAAAGAAAAAAACTAGAATTGTTCAGTTTAAGTATATGGATGATATACATGTTATGGCAATATTCTTTGCTTATTAAACAATGTGGTTCTTGAGTATTTGATACTGAATTTGTTGGTGTGAATCGTCATACGAAACAATGTAATTCATGAACTACAATGGCCTAAGTAACTAGCAAAGAATATGTGATGATGTTCATCGAGAACAAATAAAGGGTTATTGTGTTGCTCGTTAAAACATCAAAGCTTGCCTTCAAGATTTGTTTTATCAGGTATTATGAGAACAAAAGGGTTGTTCAAATAATTGCCGTAATCCCTAAAAGATGGATGATTCACAAATCTCGTTGGAGAAATCACATCCATAAAACTAGTGCTAAAGATGTCGAAAGACAAATTGATTGAAAGATCACTTAGGAAGTGACATCGCCGTTTAAATTATATTGGAAAGAAAACATGAAGAAACTCCATATGGATGGAGTTTTGGAGTCTTTTGATTTTTGATCACATGACGCTTGTGAAACTTTCCTAGAGATAATTAAAACTTCGTTCATAGGCCAAAAGGGAACGAATGACTAGCTTGTTGGAACTTGTACATATTGTTGTACGAAATCCATTATGTGTAGTCAAGAGCGATGGATTTAAAATTCATATGCTTTCTCCTAAAATTTGAGTGAATATATGAATATTTACTTAATAAGGATGAAGTGTGAAATATTTGAAAAGTTCAAAGACTTTCAAGATGAAGTGCAAAATCATTGTAACAAGAATATAAATAGTTTATGATAAGATCATAAAGGAAGATATTTGAGTTACAAGTTTAGCATAATACCTAAGATTTAAGGAATCGTTCCGTGGATTTGCATTTTCCCGAAACACCATAAGAGTATGGAGCATTCGAGATATGTAATTAAACCTTGTTTGACATGGTAAGATCAAAGGTATAATTCATAAAACTGCCATTATATTTTAAAGATTAAAAGCTTTAGAGACTACTGTTTTTCCACTGAAAAGAGCTCCATCATAATCCGTTGAAATTACACCATATGTTATGGTTTGGGATAAAACCCAAGTTGTCCTTTCTTAAACATTGGTATGCTATGCATAAGAAAGATGTTTGCAACCAAAGTCGGATGAACCTGTCTTTGTTAAGTATTCCTCCATAACACCGGAGACAAAAGTGTTTGTCACTTAGAACGTCAAGTTTCTTTTAGAAGGATTTTTTCGTGAAAAGTTAAGTGGGAGGACAATAGAACTTTGATAAGGTTAAAAGAACCTTAGCTATATGTGCAGAGTTGCAAAAGAAAAAGTGTTCGGAGGCAAAACAATGCTCATGGCTCACGTGCCTCAAAGGTTGTGGTTATGAAGGTCAAAGTTTCTGTTGAACCAAGTAGGTCGAGTAAACAATCAAATACCAAGATTTGAGGGTTGAATCATTATTTGAGAATAATGAACGTACTATATGCAAAGAAGCGATAATGGGCCCTGACTCCGTAAAATGGCTTGAAGCCATAAAATCCGTGATAGTTCCATACACGAGAAATCAAGTTTTGAACTTGAAGGACCCTCGAGAAAGGTGTAAGACCTTACAGTTGTGTTTGGATCTATAAAAGAAATAGACATGGATGTTGCACATCTATGAAATAGTCGACATGTTGGGAAAGAGTTCACAACAATGTTCAAAGGTTGTATATGACAAGATTTGATCTTTCATAGCGATTTTTAGTCTAGACGGATTAATGTAGCAACCACTACATATAATTTGTTATATGGTAGTTGAATAAACAAAACAAGTTCTTCTAATAGAATCGTTACCTAGGACATGTGCATAACACGGTCCATAGGGTTTTGTTGATTCAAAGGATGCTAAAAGCGTATGCAAACTTCAATGGTTAAAGTGAGCATCGCGGAGTTGGAATCTTCACTATGATGAAACTGTTAAAAGAGTTTAAATTCATCGGAGACAATGAAGATGCTTGCATTTGCAAGAAATTAAGTGGAAGCACTAAGACATATTCTAATACATTATGTGGAGGACATATTGTTGATTGGAAATGATGTATCTTTTATTAACACATATTAAGAATTTCATCCCGATGAAAGACTTAGGCAAAACCCAAATATTTGGCATCAATAGACGCTAATATGGTTGTGCCAGAAGTACATAGACAAGATATTGAATGAGTTCAATATAGAAACTACAAGAGAGGTTCTTGTCGCACAGAAAGGATTGAATGAGTTCAATATTGATGATATATTCAAGTGTATTGACATTTGGTAAGTGAAACAAAGATTCAAGTATAGATTGATACTTGATGTATGAAATCACAAAGAATATTTATATCAATCATCTTGTGATATGTACAAATCAGATATGTCCTATGCTCTAAATGTTATGAGCATATACCAGAATAATTCATAAGATGATCGTTGGACAATAGTAAGGATATTCTTATGATCTTTTGGAAGAACTAGGAGTATATTATTTGTAGAAGTGACAAATAGATGGTTAGTTCATTGTAAAAGTACTACATTGATACTAGCTTTGTCACAAAGTACAAATTAAGTTTATCTCAATCTAAACTAAAGGTGGCACAATATAATGGAAAGTGAGTTCCATAATGGATTTGGATGAGTTCCAAAGTTAAAGACATTGTGACAGATACTACAACAAAAGGCTAAGTATATGACTGCTATTTTAGCGACAAAAGAGGCATTTGTGTCAAGTAGTTTGTTATCAAACTAGGTGTAGTTCACAGTGGGATAATACTATGAAGATATATTGTGCGACAATATTATCAACATGTTTTAACCCCAAAGAGCTAAAGGTCACACGAAAGAGCAAATTTATACAAAGCCATCTCATTAGAGAATGAGTGATGCGAGAGACGCAAAGACATGCAATTAAACACGGACTGGAAGTGTCGATCCGAGATCGATTGACCACTAGCAATCGTGTACATACAACACCGAAAGCCATAGGTGTTGAATACACAAAGGTTTGAAACTAGATTATTGACTCTAGTGCAAGTGGGAGACTATTGGAGATATGCCCAAGAGGCAATAATAAAGTGGTTATTATCATATCTTCACACTTATGATAAATGTTTACATACCATGCTATAATTGTATTAACCGGAAACATTAATACTTGTGTGATTTGTAAACTAAAATAAAAGTCCCTAGTAAAGCCTCTTGTTAAACTAGCTTGTTGGTTAATATATGATCATGGTTTCCTGATCATGAACATAGAGATGTTATTAATGAGGTCATATCATTAGGAGAATGATGTGATGGACATACTCCTATAGACAAGCGTAGCATAAAGATCAAGTCATTTCATTAGTTCAATTGCTATATGCTTTCTGATACATAGTAACCTAATTCCTTCGACCATGAGATCATGCATATCACCTTTACTGGATGGATGCTTTGATGTCGTCAAACACCACACCGTAACAGGGTGGCTATAAAGGTGGCATTGAGTGTTCAGAAAGTATTGGTTGAAACACATGGATCAAGAGTGGGCTTTGTCCATCCATATGACGGATAGATATACTCTGGGCCCTCTCGGTGAAATGTCATCCAATTAGCTTGCAAGCATGTGACTGGCTCACAAGGGATCACATATCACGGGAACGAGAAAAGAGTACTTATCGGTAACGAGGTTGAACTAGGTATGCAGAGATACCGACGATCATAACCTCGGATAAGTAAACTATCATGAGACAAAGGGAAATTGGTATCGTATGTAAGTGGTTCATTCGATCGCAAAGTAATCGTAGAAATATGTGGGAGCCATATGAATTTCCAGATTCCTCTATTGGTTATTGTTCGGTGAAGTGTCTCGTTCATGTCCGCATAATTCACGAACCGTAGGGAGACACACTTAAGGATTCGACGTTGTTTGAGTAGTTATGGTATTATGAGAAAGAGACCGAATGTTGTTCGGAGTCTCGGATGGGATCCGGGATATCACGAGGTGATCCGGAATGGTCCGGAGAATAAGATTCATATAAGGAAAGTCCGTTTGAGTTCGGGAATGATTCCGTGTTTTCATCGGAATGTTCTAGAAGGTTCGGATTGTCCCAAGACCGGGAGGGTACATGAATGTGTCATTGAATGATTGCATCATGTACTAAGTGTTCTTGTTCCAAAACTGAAAAGTCAAACTGCGGTTTGAAAGTCAAACGCTAAAACAGAAACTGGAAAACAGAAACTGGGGAAGCAGAAACTGGGAAACAAGCAAGAGGAGGTTGAAACCAACTTGGAGGAGGAGTCCCTCTCCTCCAAGCCGGGCCAGCCTAGGCCGAGTGGGGAGGGACTCCTCCTCCCTCCTGCGCCAGCCCTCCACCTATAAAAGGAGGGCGGGGCCTCCTCCTAGACACACAAGTTCCTATCCTCTAATCTCCGTTTAGAGCCGTTTTGGTTTAGAGCTTCTAATTGCTTTAGCTGCGGTTTAGAGCCTTCTAATTGGTGTGTCTAATCTCTAGACCACTAACAGCTCTCTCTCATACTCCACCATACTCGCTCCGCTTAAGAAGCCTGCGGGATCTCCCTCTACTTCGGTACCACGCCCGTTGTCTTGCTGGAATCGCGAGGAGAGTGCTACAACCTCCATCACTGGAACAAGGGAGAGGAAGGTCTTCGTCAGTACCGAACGTGTGACCGATTGCGAAGTGCTGCCGAACGGAAGGATCGCTCACGATCTTGAGATCGGAAAGAGTACGACTACATCACCCACGAGAATCTGCTCTCGTTAACCGCTTTGGAATCTTCGAGGGTAAGTTATTCCATCGACTCGTTGCTACAATCTAGTAGATAGATCTTGGATTGTTTGTTTGTATGCGATAGAAATTTTTTGTTTTCCATGCTATGAACCCCTACAGTTACAACATGGAAAAAAGACATGTTTTATGGGACATCGAAGATTGTTACCTACTGAACATGAATTCAGACAAGATGCTTTATCTTTTGATGGCACTGTAGAAATTAGAGATCCTCCTGTACAAATTACAGGAAAAGTAATTTCAGAATTGACAGAACACATTGTGACTGACTATGGTAAATTGCAGAAGCAGAAAAAGGCAGAAAAGAAAAGAAAGAGGACAATCAACAATCAAGATAATGGGGGTGAACAGAATGAGGGTGATGAGAATGAAGGGGAGTACATTCACACTGTCGAGACAACATTTAGGAAGAGAAGTGTGTTCTTTCAACTGCCTTACTGGGAGACTCTACTTGTCAGGCATAACCTGGACGCAATGCACATAGAAAAGAATGTGTTTGACAATATAGTGAACACTCTACTTGATGTAAACAGAAAATCCAAGGATTCAGTAAATGCAAGGCTTGACCTTAAGCAGCTGAACATAAGAGAAGGTCTTCATGCTGATTTGACTGGAGCAAAACCAGTGATTCCTAAAGCTCCATACTACATGAGTCCCCAATTAAAGAAAATATTTTGCAAACTATTAGGAGACACAAGATTTCCTCATGGTCATGCATCTAATTTTGAACATAAAGTAGAAGATGGTAAAATAACAGGGCTAAAAAGTCATGATTGTCACATTATAATGCAGGAGTTGTTGCCCCTTGCAATGAGTAGAACATTGCCTGAAAATGTTAGTAGGCCACTAATGGGTCTATGCAATTACTTCAAGGAAGTTTATTCAAAGGTTATTGATGTCAAACAAATGCAAAGGTCGGAACAAGAGATTCCAGAAATTTTATGCCAATTGGAGAAGATTTTTCCTCCTGCATTCTTTGATATTATGGTTCATCTAACGGTCCATCTTGCTACCGAAGTAAGATTGGCTGGGCCTGTTCATTATAGGTCTATGTGGCTTACTGAGAGGTACGTCACACATATTCTTTCATTGCAATTAAGCATGGTAGTAGTCTAGTTGATGGAATTAATCAATAGTGATCTTGATCATAGGTTCAATGGCAAGATGAAGAGCTTTGTCCGTAGTAGAAGCCACCCCGAGGGAGCAATTGCTGAAGTATATGTTTTTTATGAAAGTCTGACTTTTCGCCGAGATACTTATGCGGTTGTACACCACGACTTGATGACATGAATGCAGATATCAATGAACACTATTTAACAAAAATAGGTCGCCCCTTGTCAGCTAGTGCTTCTACTGAATTGAATTTCACAACATGGACTCAGGCTCAACGCTGTGTGCTTTTTAGCTATCCAGAAATTTCTGTTTTCACAGAGTAAGTTATCCTTTTTAGTTATACAGATATTAAGGAAACCCTAAAATATTGTCCTCTAAAATTACCATCTGGCTTTCATGCAGACAACATTTACATATTTTGTCAAGTAAAAAAAGATTTCAAACTGGGAGTTGCAGAGTTCTCATCATAGCAGTTTCCATGATTGGTTTGTACATCATGTAAGTAATAAGATGTGTTAAATGTCATAGCAGTTTGCATGATTGGTTTTCTTGAAATGTCTGACTCTTCCATTTCCTATTTAGGTCCAATATCGGTGAACAAGGGCACAATTACATCCGGATGTATTACTATTGTCTAGAAGGCCATTCATGATGGCCAAAAGTACAATAGCTACTGATTAATGGTTGCATTTTCCATACCCATAATTATGGAAAAGGAAAGTCTACATGTTATGGGGTCTCATCACTTGCTACATCTAGCTTTTGTAGTTCTAAAGATAAAAAATCCGGTTGTAGGAAATGTGACATATTATGGTAGAATACTTGAGATAGTTGAACTTAGCTACTCAAATGAAGGGTATGTGCTATTTAAATGTGATTGGGTTAAGAAAACAGGATTCAGAGTAGATGATTTGGGGTTGCCTCAAGTAAATTTCAAAAATGTGCATAATACTGATGACATTGCTTCAGAACCTTTCATTCTAGCGAGCCAAGCAAAACAAGTATACTATGTAGAAGATCCAACTGACAGCGATTGGAATTTTGTGGTTACTCCCTCACCAAGGGATTTCTATGATATGGATTTTAGGAGTGATCTTATTTAGGATACATATGTGAGTGATTATATGGATTCATCTTACTATTGATGTCGTATGCTTTTTTTATGATTCATTCTAATCTTCTGAAACTACGTTTTCAGGTGCTAAAATGATAGGAAGTCAACAAAGAAGAATGAATGAAGTAAACAACAAACTAAAAGAGCTAGATGTGCTACACAGAGTGATCCCACGAAGTTATAGAGATAATGAATTGGAAGAAACACAAGAAGCAAATAACAGGAAGAAATACTATGAAGATTTGGAAGTGAGTATTTACATTGTTAAATTGAACAACTTGATGTATTCTATAAAATTTAGTGAGTACCTAGTGAGTATTTTCTGTGTATGCAGAATTCAAAGGTTGATGATGATGAATTTGAAGAATTTATAAGTGGACAAAGGCAAGAAAACAGAAACATAGAGGTACATGGAAATAATGATGAAGAAGATGCGGATGAGGAAGATGAGGAAGAGGAAGAAGATGAAGAAGAGGAAGAGGAAGAGGAAGATGGCGAAGAGGAAGAGGCTGCACAAGAAGCGGATGTAAAAATTTGATGCTTCAAGGTAGTAATATGCAACTCTACATCTAATTTACAACTATAAAATCCAATTTATTTCATGCAACTATATGAATGGTTTGAATGGTTGCCCTAATCCAATTTAGTTCAATTTAGTTTGAATGGTTTGAATGGTTGCCCTAATCCAATTTAGTTCAATTTATTTCATGCAACTATATGAACTAATGTCCCACAATTAATATGAACTTGAAATCCAATTTACAACTATAAAATTCTGAATGAAAAGTAGTAATTAACTGTTTTTTTGTTTCAGATAGGAAAAAGAGGGGAGAAAGAGGACCAACAGAGCTAAAAAGATTGTGGGACAAGCATGGACCAAATAACAAGATACATTTGGAATTTAATCACCTTGGTCAGCCCTGTGGGCGTAAGACCTGCAAGTTGGCAAATTTTATTGGTTACTTAGTTAAAGGAAAAGATGTATCTATTGCATCTCCAAGTTGGAGAAAAGTACCAGAAGCTGAAAAAGACAAATTGTGGGAGAGTGTGAAGGTGAAACTTGAGCAATCATTTTTATTTACCATATATGTGAATTAATATGTACAAAGTTCTAATTTTAAACTAATAACAGAGTTTCTTCGATATCGATGATTCATTCAAGCCATGGGTGATGAAGTCAGCTTCTAAAAAGTTTAGGAGTTTCAAGTCTTTCCTAAAGAAGAAGTTCTATGATGCAACTCTGACATTGAAGGAAAACATTCAAAACGGGTGCCAGAATAGAATCCCACCAAGTCAGTGGGCATGGCTGGTAAAGCAATGGAGGACAGGTGAAGCAAAGGTAAATCCATAATGTATACATAGTTTACTGATGTGGGTTTGCTAAGTAAATCTGCAATTGTATATCGAGTTTACTGATCTCCAATTTCTATACTGCAGAAAATTGCAACTAAGAACAAATATGCAAGGGGAGGCCAGGAAAATGGATGTCACACTGCAGGGACTAAAAGCTTCGCAGTTTTTCATAGACAACTGGAGCTGAAAGAGGGGAGACCAGTTGGGAGAGTGGAGCTGTTTTTTGCTACACACTTAAATAAAAAGGAGAACCAGTTAATCAGTACTCTGCCAAGAAAATGGTATGTTCTGAACCTTAACTGAAATGAGGTTATTCATGCATCTATTGTATTGTCATAAGTTTGTCAGGAACTAAATTAAAATAAATTTGTTCATACATTTATTGTATTGTCATGAGTTGATTGTATTGCATTTATTGAATGACGTATTTTTATTTCTGGTAGACTGAAGTTAAGAAGTTATGTGAAGAGGATCCTTCATTGATGAAATCAGACGATGATGAGTTGTATGAAAAGGTATTCCCAAATGCAAAAAAATCAAGATCACATGGTTTTGGGCTTGTTGTTGGAGGAAAAAATTCAGACAAGATAGATCACTTGCTACATGTCCAGAACGTCGAGAAAGAGAAACAACATCTGTTGGGTGTGGTGCAAACACTGATGGAAAGAAGTGACCAAATGGAAGAGAGATGGAGTCAATTTATAGCATCTCAAAAGAGTCAATCTAACCTTCAACATGTATGAAGAAAGATGAACCACAGAACATGAACAACATAAAGATCATGCAACAGTAGGACCTTCCTCGGCAACACAAGAACCCAACCTTTCTCAAGATCACAAGCAACAACTGGCCTTTCAAAGAACACAAGCGGCCCCGACCTTCCTCAGCATCACAAGCAGCAGCCTGGCCTTTCTCAGCAACACAAGCAATAGACCAACATTCCTCAGCATCACAAGCAACAGCCCGACCTTTCTCAGCAACACAAGCAACAGCCCGACCTTTCTCAGCAACACAAGCAAAAACCCGACCTTTCTCAGCAACACAAGCAACAACCTGACCTTTCTCAGCAACACAAGCAGCAGCCGGACCTTTCTCGGCAACACAAGCAACAGCCCAACATTCCTCAGCATCACAAGCAGCAGCCCGACCTTTCTCAGCAACACAAGCAACAGCCCAACATTCCTCAAAGATCACAAGCAACGGCCCGACCTTTCAAAGAACACAAGCAACATTCCTCAAGATCACAAGCAAGCACCCGACCTTTCTCAAGAACACAAGCAAAGAATTAACATTCCTCAAGATCACAAGCAACAGCCCGACCTTTCTCGAACACAAGCAAGAGCCAACATTCCTCAAAGATCACAAGCAACAAATGACCTTTCTCAAGAACACAAGCAAGCCGACCTTTCTCAAGAACACACAAGAGCCAACATTCCTCAAAGATCACAAGCACAGCCCGACCTTTCTCCAAGAATAGCAACAGCTTGACCTTTCTCAACACGAAAGTCAAGCTGGTAGCTATAACATATTTGCCAACACAAGGAACAAGAAGAAAATGGAAGAGAAGATGGCTCTTGATTCACAAATTCAAAACTCAAAACCTGAACCAACTATCGAGAAGCAAACTTCAAAGAAGAAGAGGAAGAGGATCGGTGAAAATGAGATGGCAAGGTGAATTCAAGAAGATGAAGTCGGATGCAAATTCACGACTTACTAAAGCAAGTATTGAAGTATCAAAATTCAATCACAATCGAAGCAATAATCTTGCACAAAGTAAAGCTAGAGAAGGTTCTTGAGAATATTGCAAAATCACATAAAGCAGATGCATATATTGAGGGATCACAAGTAAAAGCAAGAGGAATCCTAACAAGAGAAAATCCTCTTTCAAGGTAGGTATGGAGGTTGGCTTGAAATCACCAAACAGTGCACAAGTGGTAGCATTTGGAACAATTCAAAACATAGATAAAGAATCCAAATGCTTGGATGGCAAACCACTAGCGAGACTATGTTGAGGTTTTGGTGAACATTGTTCTCAAGGAATCTACATACGCCACGTTCACAAGGGAGGATTACCAACTTGGGAGTGCGCGGCTCATTGCATCCCATGGCCAAGACAAAATGTATGATAATCTAACATAATTTCACATCATGTTGGTCATTTACACATTGTCATAGTGATATCTAATATCTGAATTTTGTTCATATAGCTAGAAGAATCTGAAGCAGAATCTATTGTAGTGCAAGTTAATTCAAGTGGAAAAGCAAAGAAGCATCGCAAAGAATCTGATCAAGGTAGAAGCTAGTGAGAAACTAATGCAGGTGAGTACACTCTAATCTTGATTTCATGGGGTATGTATGCTATGAACTTACTCTCTGCACTTTTATCTTGTATACTCGTGTGATTTATCTGCCATGGGATATGTATGCTATGAAGAGTGCTTGCTCCTTGTTTTGCATGCTAGATTATGAAAATCATGCCCACCTAACCAGATTTTGCATGCTTTCTTGTTTTACTAGTTTTTTAATGTGATTACTGATTTTCTACATGTCACCAGTTCACCACAAGCGACCAAGCAACAGTGACTCGCATCTTACAAAACCCAATATCACACATATCCTCACTTCTACCTGTCCTTCCGGCATTATGACGTTTTCAAAGTAATCAAATTTGGATTCTTAGTGAATATAAGAGAACCAAACGTAAATATTCAGTAAAATGTCACTGCAATACTGTTCTACGGTGAGATTGCCACTACCAGAACTAGAAGACAATTTAACTGGTCAAAATTTTGATATTGAATTTGGTCTGATTTTTCATGTTTGGCCTATACTGCTAGGTATGACGTGGTCTCTTGGCACATTCTTGATGGTATCGATTCCATAATACTGCTGGTCCAAGAAACTTGAAGTGAGCCACCACATGTGTCGCTTATCGTTCCTTTTGTATCGTCGACCTTCTGAATTGTTACCGTGAGCGATTCTGCGACAAACTATATTGTTGTTGTGAAAAGCTATATTTTACCTATATTGTTCTTGTGAACAGTTAATTTAAATGGTTAAAAGCTACTGTTGTTGTGAAGTATGGTTAAAAGCCGTTGTTGTGAAGTTTGGTTGTTACTGTTCAAATGCGCTATATTGTTGTTTTTATTGTTGTGAATTGTGGTTGGTGTGAATAGTTACTGTGAATTCATCGTCTGAAAATGGTTGGTGTGAATAGTTACTGTGAATATTCATCGTCTGAAAAATAGTTAGAGGCACATTGCTAAAGTGCGGCTAAAAATAGTTAGAGGCACATTGCTAAAGTACGGCAAAAAATATTTAGAGGCACATTGCTAAAGTGCGGCTAAAAATGGATTGAGGCAGTTTCCAAAGTGCGGCTAAAAATGGGTTGAGGCAGTTTTCAAAGTGCGGCTAAAAATGGGTTGAGGCAGTCTCCAAAGTGCGGCTAAAAATGGGTTGAGGCAGTCTCCAAAGTGCGGCTAAAAATGGGTTGAGGCAGTTTCCAAAGTGCGGCTAAAAATGAGTTGAGGCAGTTTTCAAAGTGCGGCTAAAAATCATTTTTAGGGGCACTTTTTTCAAAGTGCGGCTAACATTTTTAGCGTCATGATTAAATTCGACACTTTTAAAAATGCCACTAAAAATAAATAAAGGCACTTTGATGATTTTTATGGGCACTTCTAAGTGCCCCTAATTAACAACTGTGACGTAGTGGCTACTGATGCTAGGACGCCACTTGTTGGAAGTTCCAATGAGTTGACAGTGTAGATTGCAAGATAATTCAGCGAAGAAGCCTGGTGATGAAATCGTACAAGCAGCAGCAGCTATAAGTAACAATGCAACATTACGGAGGATGATACATGACACTACATACTTGCATAAACATTCTCAGCTGGAGAATCTCCTGTTCCTTGTTATTGGTCTCAATAACTTGGCTGGCTTGGGATGTCGCTGCTACTTTGTTGACTACTGACTAGTGAGTGTATGCTTCCCATCCTCTACTTGCAGTTTTAGCTCGGCACCTTTTATTTTCTCGCACATTACGAGGTTGTTTGGTATCCAGGTATTTATTTTATTTAGTAGAAATTTCAAAATGATAAGTCTAAGATAGGAATTTATTTTATTTATATTATGATTACAAAACATCCATATGTTTGGCTTGCACCGGAATTTGAAAATGATAAGTCTAAGATAGGAATCAGGTTTACACATGGAGATATTTCAATGGATTTGTCAAATGAAATGACGACCCAATTTCGTGCCAACCAAACAGCATAGGGATGAAATTGCAAAATAAATTCCAGGCCCAAGCATGTTTTCTTCCTTCCTAATGCATTCTGTCAAACTACACCCAGAATCAATATGAAACTATATATGCCAAAGGATTCAATATGTTTTTGCCAATTCACCTCATGTTTATCTTTAGAGGCAGATCCTTGTCTTGCGATGGAACAGAACAGGCACCGATACATGAGATCAGTTCCGAAGGACTCTGTAGAGCTGAGCTCCCAGTGCGGCCAGCGTGAGGGGTTTCTGGATCAGACCGTTTATCCCCGACCGACGGCACATCTCGCGGATGCCGTCATCGACGCTCACAGCGAGAGCTGCGACTATGAGAAGCCAGCACCTGTTCCTGAGCGCCCTGATCCGGAGGGCTACCTCAAATGCATCCATGTCGAGGTCCAAAAGGAGGATCTGGAAAGAAGAATGGGCGCTTCCCAGTAAGGCCAGGCAGTGGGCGCCCGACGACACCGATGTGACCTGGCAGCCGAGCTTCTCGAGGAGCTTCTGCGTCACCCCCTGGCTCATGCCATCGCCGTCCGCGAGCAGAATCCTCTGGCCGTCGAGGCGAGGAACTGAAGTCGGCGTCCTGCGGCACACGCCCGACTGCTGCAGCTGGAACTGCAGAAAGAGGGTGATCGTTTCTCCATCCGGTGCCGACCGCATGCTGCCATTCATCATCTGAAGAAATGAGGGAATTCAGGTCATGTGCAAATTAACAACCGTTAGATTCAGAATTCCTTCTGAATATTACCGAGTTACAAACCTGCACAATCTTCCTGCACATACTGATCTCAGAGCTGACCCGTCT
Source organism: Avena longiglumis (assembly GCA_030063025.1). Lineage (NCBI taxonomy): Eukaryota > Viridiplantae > Streptophyta > Magnoliopsida > Poales > Poaceae > Avena > Avena longiglumis. Next base: position 453,546,123 of record CP125978.1, on the reverse strand, counting down.
ATCGGCAGATCGGCTGCACCCAACTGATCTTTCTATCGCAGCCTGAAACTTGACACATATGCTACATCCTGGAGACAGATTTGGTTGCGCCGGGATGCAATCCTCTTGGCCCGCAGTGCAAGTACTGACGGAGAACAAGAGACGCCCTGGGGCGCTCCGTTGCTGCTGGCCAAGCAGAGCACCCACCATTTGCAGCAGGAGATGGAAGACTCGCGTCTCATCGCCGACGACCCACTCGGGCAAGGAATTCTCCAGCTGGTAAGAGAAACCGACTCCCCCGCAACCGGCCAGACACCCCGCGACGCTCATCGCCTCCCTGATCAGCGAGTGGAGGCCAAATGGCCTGCGATCGACCGTAAGCGCCTGCGTGGCGACATCGTTCATCAGTGCCAAGGAGAGGGTGCTTGTCCTGGCAATGGCATCGGCCAGGAGCCTCTGCTCGGGGCGCATGTTCTCCATCTGCGACAGCATGGAGAGCATCCCAATGATGGAGTACATCGGCTTCCGCATGCCGTGGCACATGGCGCTCTGGATGTTATTGATGCCATCCGTCGCCATCATCGCCTCGTGCTTGGCGTGCAGCAGGGCCCTGTGCTGCTCGGCGAGCTTGTCGCGCATGGCCTGCCACTCCTCCAGGACCGCGGCATGGGAGAGCGCCACGGCGACCTGGTCGGCGACTACCTGCACAACCTCCATGTCCTGGCTGCCCCATTCTCTGCTACAACGGTAAGGTTCCAGCTTGTTACGAAGAACCAACACCAAGATGGCATATGAGCTTGCCACCGGTGCCTTTCTTCCGTCAAAATTGGAGACCTTGAGCATGGGAATCCGTATGGCGGCCACGGCTCCCGGTGGCTGGAGGCCGCCGCTGCTCGCCGTGGCGAGCGCCGAGCCTGGCCTGAGCACCTTGGCTGCCTCGCTTGCCATTACGTCGAGCACGTCGTGGTCATCAGCGGAGATAGGAGGCTGAGAGCCCAGCACGACGCTGACGGGGCCCTTGCCTCTGAGGCTGAGCTGGTGCACTAGGTGGAGAGCGGCGCCCCCGGCGTCGTGGCCGGGCATCCAGACGGCGCAGCTGTGGAGGGAGAGGGCGTCGGCGAGGTGGAGCATGGTGGTGTGGAGGATGGTGTGCGCGTCCAGCGGCGGCGAGCTGCGGATGTGGTGGGTGAGCATGCGGACGACGCGGGAGGTGGCCTCGACGCGGCGGCGGACGATGCCGAGGTCGCGGTCGAGCTGGCGCGGAGGAGGGCCTCCCGGAGCTTGGCGCGGATGAGGCGGGGGATGAAGGTGACGAGGGAGACCGCGGTGGCGAAGGAGACGAGGGCCGCGAGGAGCTTGGCGGCGGTGGAGGCGAGCAGGAGGCCGGAGGAGTGCGGGTGGGCGTGGGAGAAGACGGCGAGAAGGTGGATGGCGCCGCCGAGCACGGCGAAGGAGGCGAGCTGCAGCAGGAGCCACTTGAGCGGGGCGAGGTCGGCGCAGGAGTAGGCGAAGTAGAAGAGCTCGAGCGGGATGGAGAGGTAGGAGGCGGCGATGAGGAAGTCGCTCACCCGCTGGCACTGCAGCATCGCCTGCACGGCGCTGTCCTCCCGGCCGTCGCACGCGCTGCCGCAGTAGTACCGCTGCAGCACCCCCGCCGCCGAGAAGTGCCGTGTCATTCTGAGCTAGCTGAGCTGAACTGAGCAGTCAACCGAGTGCAGTGTGAAGAAGAAGCGTGCATGCGCGCAATGATTCTGTCGGAGGATCCAAAAACGGCGGAGAGAAAGAGAGAGGTGGAGGATTCCGGTGCGGTGGAGAGCCGGGAGCAGGACACGTGTCTACCGGTTACCGAACGCAGCTAGCTATGCCCATGCAGCGGCCGGCCATGCTACCATACCATGCAACTGACACAACCCTGACTATCTATACAGCCCAAACCCGGCCCAGCCCAGCCCGGCCCAGCCCAGCCCAGAGGCATGGCTTCCGCCGATAAAAAAACAGAGGCCAGAGGTATGGTGATGAGATGGAACAAACAAACTTCTGAGAAAGATAAGGCTAAACCACGTTATCCCAGCACCATTTTTCCAGCTTCCCAGGACAAAAGAACATTCGGTTTGGTTTCCTTCTGAAAGACTTGCTCGGAAATCCTTTATTCGCTCCACCAGATTATTCCTGTTACAACGCAGCAGGTTCGCAACGAGTTTGGTTTCCACATAAAAACAGCACGCTGAAAGAATGTGTTGGCATCTCATGAGACCTAAGGCCTTAGGCTAGTGATAGCTCTCCAGCAGGAATCTTCCTCTTCACCAATTTCTCCCATGATTCATTGGTTTCTTCAATGACCTTCAGCGCATACGCCTAGTTGTGGCAGAGAAGGACACCATCAGAATGCAAAAAAAATATCTGCTGCGTTTCAGGATAACTGAAGAAGATAGGATCAAACTTATTACCTTGCTTGTGGGCTTGTTGCCGAGGCCAAATCTGTTGGCAGGCTTACCGTCTGGTATCTTGTAGTCTCTGAACCAGTCTCTAATAGCAGTCAACGTTCCTGAACAGGTGCCACACCGTGTTGGTCAGAACAAATGTAAAATAATAATTGGAATGTGTTTTAGCGCTAACTGGGGAACTGGTCCGAAGTATGTATACTTGCAGAAGATATGATAAATTGCACATTTTCATGAAATAACTTAACAATCACAGACAGACAGGAAAAGGCTTCATGGGAATCCGCTAGTGGTTGCGATAGAAAAACATGTGGAGGCTAGGGATGAATAATTATAATAGGATACCGTATCTTTTTTTCAATGCCATGCAAACTTAATTTGCTTCCAAGCTACCTAGCCGAGGTCAAAACTGGAAACAGAAAACAGTGCTCATGTGACATGGATGTACATATCCTACTTTTAATCAAGGAGATAGGCCAGCAGATACCAAAAGAGAACAAGAACAAGGACATCAGTCATACCGGAAAATGCTCCTCGACATCATCTACATCATTCACAAGAGATGCTTTGGGATCATCCAAAGAAATGGCCACGATTTTCCAGTCAAGCTCTCCCTCGTCAATCATTGCCAAAGCTGCCAATGGTTTCACCCTAAGTACATCGCCGATATTAGCTCGTCTTTCACCAATCTCAACAACATCGACTGATAGAAAAAAGTAAAGAGAAAAACTTATTAGAGTGGCTACAGCTAATATAAAACCATGTATATCAAAGATAATAAATAGAAAAATTAACTACCAGGATCATTGTCTCCAAGTGCTCCTTCAACGTCAGCATTTGCAGCAGTTGGGTCCTCCCATGTTTGGGGAAGTAACCCATAGTTCCAGTTGATGTTATACCTGATGTAAGCGATAATATCAGGGCTACTAGCAGTGTAAACTAAATGTCTCAATTGCCTCTCCAAGAGCGCAAGTTTCACAGTTGAAGCTTATACCAAACTGAAAGATCGGTAAGAAAAAGAATCACTTCAAAAGGACTCAAAACAAGGCAAAATAGCAGCTTAAGATGTCTTTTGTCAACAAAAGTGATCAAGTATGGTAAGTATTCAACAACAACACTCTTTACTTGAATCAGTTCAACCTGAGAACACAGTAACTGGCATTATCTTTACCCATGCCCCTCGCGTCGCCCTCCCAACGGGCACTCAGAAGGCGACTCCACCCCCGAGTGCCTCCCTCCCCCTGCCGGGCAAAGTCCGCGCGCATTTGGCGGCAGCGGCCCAGGCGGCTTCCCCTCAGAGCGTGGGGGCTTGATGAGGACGAAGGTGAAGCACCCCTCTGGGCCTAGGGTTTCACAGAGGCAGGTAACAGACCCAGAGGGTCAGGCCTCTGGACCTGGAGCTGCGAGCAGCAGCCCTGTGGGGGCGTGGTGGTGAATGCTCAGCTGAGCTCCAGCAGATCCTGGCAGTGGAGGCTGCAGGCCGGCGGTGGCAGTATGGTGAAGGTAGTAGGAGGTCCCTGCGACGACGCTGCCAGTCCTGCTCGTCGTGTTGCCTTCTTGGAGGCGCTGCTTGGATTGCACAAGGAGTCGCTGATACGACAGGTCCTGTGGAGATGTTGGCCTCCCCAGTCTCACTGTCGAGGCTTGCTGGTGATACATTGTTCTGGCATGGGCTGCTGCACAGGGTGTTGGGCTCAAAGTATGCCGGAGCCAGCACTTCCCAGATGATAGCTTCACTAGTTCAGTCCAGGTCCTGCCATCAGCCCACTGACTCTCCTAGGCACATGGGTGGGGGTACGTTGGACCGGGCAGCCCTGGAGATGTTGTCATCTTTGGAGGCGTTTGGTAACTGTTGTGACGTGGCCTTGAGAATCTGAGCACCGCCGCCTCGCCATTCATGGCTAGAGGCTGGGCAAGGGGAGGCCTTTTGTTGTTGCGGTCTGTAGTTGGTGGCACCTCCTCACCAGATTGTGTCGTTTGGTGAGGACGGTCGTGTGTGTGTGTCCCTCCTGCTTGGAGGTTGTACCTGCTGTACCTCTAAACTCTTCATGTTTAATGAAATGGAACTCAAAATCTTTTGTGTTTTCTTCTTGAGAAAAAATCAGTTCAACCTAGCTACTGTCAGTTGGTTTTGGTGTAAAATAAAATCTATGGAGTTAACACACCATCCAAATGTAGAGATTATTCGAGCAGACTCAATTCGATTTCATATAAACCTGAACAGTAAATCCACATGCGATCTGCTACTCTGAGATGGGCATATGAGGACAGGGAACCAAACTAGACTTAAAAGTGATCCCACTGCCAAGCATGGGAGAATATAAAACCTTGAAGAAATCCCTAATATAAAGCATATGACAGCCACTACAACCTTTCTAGCATTGAAGTAAAGCTCGCTGAATGCGACTAATGTAAGAATAATGTGTCCTATCATTTCCCCACTATGGCACACGAAAAGCATGAAAAGAACTACCATTATCCCAGTTTTTTTTTCCAAAGCCACATTTTTATAGTAGAAAAACATAAATGTAAATTTCCCTACAAGAACCATAAAGGTGACATACTTATTCTACCAACAGGTATGTCATCCTATCTCTCTCTATAACCCACTCGGTATTTTTGTAAGCTTAAGGTTCCAGAATAAAAAACGAAATAAAATTCCTGGTAGTACAGCAGGAAAACAATTGTTACTGATATAAAATCTACTCCATTCTTTGTTATGTGAGAGAAAATATTGGAAAATGGTAAATCAATTGCATTTCTTCCTGCCAATGAACCAGTAGCCCACTACTATTTTTTCGATTAAGCGGTGAAAAGGGAATTGAGGGATTGGAATGTATATAGAGTTCTGGCTCTTGATAGAACTGCTTGGAATCAGCAATCTATGTGCTGGAATCTTAACTTACCTTCTTGTACTTTGTTTACATTTTTCTCTCTTTCACTTTTCGGTTTCAATATGTTTCTGCTAGGTTTCATATTAAGGCGTTGTTGTTATTGTTGTTGAAAAAGGGCATTAAGCTCCCAAATTTTATCATGATAACATTGAAGTTCAGAACAACCATCTAAATTTCATCATGACGGAATTGGAGTTCAGAACGACCATCTGGCCTCTACTAGTTAATTAATTACAGTCAATTGATTCACTATTGTACCATCAACTTAGGTAGTATATATATGATTCAAATTTTAACATGAAAACGCAATTTTTTCAGGAACTACGGCATTTGGGTTCGAATTTGCATCGGTTGGGAGTCCTTACGGGTAGTAACGGAGGTTGCCCTTCTTGGTGTCCTGCTTGATGGGCGTAAAGGCCTCGTCGGTGGCGACCTCCATCTTAGCGCTGCTCTCCTTGGGGATCTCCACGATGAAGTGGAACACCCCGTCCCCTGCGCGGAGCGGCACGTCGTGCCACGGGGAAATCTTGCGGCCGCCGCCGTCGACGAGGAAGACGCGGTAGTCGAGCGTATCTGGCTGGCCCTGGTCCTTGGGCTTGAGCTCGGTGGGCCTGAGGAGCGCGGTGGTGGTGAGCCCCGGGCGCTGGAAGCGGACGGCGGTGCGGAGGCGGCAGCTGCTGCGCAGGAGGCCAGCGCCCGCAAGGCGCGTGAAGCGGGTCGCCGCCGTCGCGGACGCCGTGACCGCCGTCGCCATTCGCGGTGGCCCTGGGGGTGGGTGGGAGAGATAGAGGAGGATGCGGCGGCGGCGGCGGTCACTGCAGACTGGAAAGTGGAGCTGAGGATGACGAGGCGGCGAATTTTGCGGCTTTCGTGGTGGCTACTGGCTATGCTAGGTGGACCCTCGTGCAGACAGATCTCGAGAATGTTTTCATGGGCCACGTGCTGGGCTTGGTCGTAGGGAACGTATAGGCCCATCTCTATGTCGGGCTGAGAAATTGGGGTCCTGTCCAATGCACGGTTGTGGGAAAATCCATTTTTCATAAAGAAAATCCATTATCAAATTCGCTCTTCGAACTAAAAATCCCAAACAGAGGGAATACATCCGTTCCACCATAAATTTATATGAAACCAGCGACACTTATTAAAATTATAGACCAGAGTGAGTAATAAAAAGTAATTTGTATTTTCGTCTTTTGAAAAACTTCATAGAATCAAGAATCGTGCACACCGAACATACCCAAATTGGTAATTAAAGTTGGAGTTGTAGAGTTTCAAGATTGGCTGACTCAATGTGGACGGCTTATTACAGAAAAAAACTTTGTGATCATCTATCACTAAGACTATGAGAGTAATGCATGTTAATTGAATAAACAAGACATCAATCCTAGGTTTAATCCTTGGTAGTAAGAATTTTGAACAAGGTGTATTTGTGCGAACACCGAAACAACACACATGAATTTAAAAGGCTTGAAGAGAATGAATATCTAAAGATAGAATGCAAATTTACGCGAAAATAGATATAATGCAAATGTATTGGACTTCTCCAAGGAAAATTAGAGACCCAATTGGAACAAAGATGTCGGGTTGTACCCCTGTGTACCCCGAGTTGGTACATCAAGTTATTCGATAGAGTGCTAAGTTAGTCAATTAAGAGACATGAAATATAAATAGAATAGAGAAAAAGAGAAGAAAAGTACACTTGGGCCGACTCAGCATTAATTCGGCCCAAGTGAGAAGCCCCCAGGATCTCCTCTACACGCAACGGGCCGAATTAAAGCTACAGGAGCCGAATCAGCCAAAACCAGACTGACATGGTTATACCCTACGGGTACGTAACTTCAGCATACCTAGTCCAGCTCAAGGAAGGCCCACGGCAGACATACGCTGGCCTATGAAGATTTTCGGGTGGCCAAGGCCCATGACGTCTTCGGATCCTTGGAGAGCAAGACTAGAGGAGATAGGAAATTCAAAGGGGTAAAACCCTAAAACTTGTAACCGACTAGGACTACATGGGACCTGTCTAAGTCTATATAAAGGCCAGAGGGCACGCCCTAGGGCAACTCGACTCATACTTTCGCACGCCCACGCCAGATCGAATCACGCACCAGAACCTTCGGTTCCGCCGTAATCAAAGAGCAGACAAGCAGGAGTAGGGTTTTCCCTCCGGGGGCCTGAACCTGGGTAAATCTCGTGTCCCCTGGTTGCTTGTCTGTTAACCGTGCCACGATCTCCAGCATCCCCATCTTCTCCAAAATCCAAGTCCATAACAATGGGCATTGACGAGATTAAACCTCGTCAATTGGCGCCGTCTGTGGGAAATCCGACAGACAAATGAGGACAAAATTATTTCTCTGAGTCCTACGTCGAGTTTACGACTCCACTACGGACTCGGGGGCTATCCCATAGGGAGGATGGATTTAAGCATCCGAAATTTTTTGAGTCCTGCAGACCTAATGATTGAAACAATGCTTGAACTAGAAGTCTCCGTTCGAGTCTACGACTCGAACAGACACTTGGGGGCTACTCCCATAGGGAGCGCTGGTCGCGCACCCTATGAAATCTTCGACTGCGATCTTCGAATCAAGACGCAAAACTTTTTGGCAACTCGCCCCAACAAAACGCCGAGTGAGCGACAATCTCCTTGGCCACCAAGCACCTCCGAGGTGATAAATGTTCGGATCTGCGTCTGCGGCCAAAGATAAGACCTCAGATATCATCGATGGCACGCAACGCACTGATCAAGGCTCGCTAGTATGAATCCGTGCAGTACGATGAAAAATCCGGCAGACGCGTTGGGTACACCAATTAAAATCACCGAATTCCACTCCTATAAGTCCTCCGCTACCGAGTTGAATTACGCCATATATGTTCGGGCCCGGGTTAAGGGACCCGAATCAAGAAGATCGTGTTGTTTCGTCCTAAGATGCTTAATCGACCACGATCCGCTTCGGTGAGTCGTGCACACACATCAACAATCCCTACACACATATACTATTAACATATAGTGCTCCCGAAGGATGGAAGAGTCTCACCGAATCTATGATTCTGATCACCGGGGCTCTTGACATGGTTATACCCTACGGCAATCGTAACTTGAGATACCTAGTCCAGCCCAAGGAAGGCCACAGCCGGACATCTGACCCATGAAGATTTTCGGGTGGCCAAGGCCCATGACGTCTTCGATCCTTGGAGAGCAAGACTAGAGGAGATAGGAAATTCAAAGGGTAAAACCCTAGAACTTGTAACCGACTAGGACTACGGGACCTGCCTAAGTCTATATAAAGGCCGGAGGACACGTCCTAGGGCAACTCGACTCATACTTTCGACACGCATCCACGCCAGATCGAATCTGCGCACCATGTAACCTTCGGTTCACGTAATCAAAGAGCATACAAGCGAGTAGGGTTTTCCCTCGGGGCTGAACTCAGGTAAATCTCGTGTCCCCTGGTTGCTTGTCTGTTAACCGTGCCACGATCTCCAGCATCCCCATCTTCTTCAAAACCCAAGTCCATAACAATGGGCATTGACGAGATTAAACCTCGTCACAGACCATCCATGCCGGGTGGGACGAATCACCTCGGCCCACAACACCACCGCCTCCTCCAGCCGAACCACTCCTCACCAAGTCACCCGGGTGGGCCGGAACCAGCCGTCGCGGGCCTGCAAACGCCGGTCGTCCCCGTCCTCCTCCCGGGTGGCCGACAGACATCGGCCACCGGGCCTCGTCCGACGAGGCCTCGAGCCAGCTCCCCCGGCAAACCCCGAGTCACCCGGGTGGAAGCGTCTAAGTCGGCCCACCGCTGGGCTCCAAAGATCTGGCGGGTCGGCTCCCCCTGGGCTACAACCTGCATCAAGAGACAGATCAGATCTGACCCGGCTAGGCTCCTCACCTCGCTGTCCCGCATGGGCCGAAAGAAGAAGACCTCGGCTGGGTCGCCATCTCCCCGCCTAGGCCGAACTAGTCCCAGGCCGGCTCCCCTCCAGGCCGAATAGCCACTAACCCGGCCGGGCCACCAAACAATCCGGCTAGGCCCTTGTTTCCTGCAATCAAGACCAGGCCGAGTCAACTAGGAAGCAGGCCGAATCACCGCTTCGTCTGGGGCGTCTGGGCCGAGTTATTTCACCCCGTACGCTCTCTTATTTATCTCCAGATGTGCTCCTAATCTTCACAGCTACACGCCATCTATCCGGGACAACTCCTGGCGTCGTGCCGTCTTGGGGCCTGCTCGCTCGGGCACATGGCATAAGGAATATGCCATCGGCATCCAAGAATATGCTAAGGAATATGCCTTAGCATCTCCAAAGATGCCAAGGCATATGTTGAGCATCTCCAGAAGATGCCCGGAATATGCTGAGAAGATGCCAATCGTAGAGAGCAAGATTAGTCCCCTGGGCTCCCCTTTATAAGGAGCACCAGGGAGATCGTTCTAACAGAGGCCCGAAGGGCTCCTCTCCTTTCTGCTCACTAGGAGCTCTCCTTCTTCCTCTTCCTCCACTCTCACAGAGAGCTTAGATAGAAGCATAGGGGAAACAGCTCAAGGAGCACGATTGTAGCCACAAGTATGGCAATATTATAAGGAATTAGATGTATAGAATGAGGTGTTATCTCCATTTGAGAGCTTCAATCCAATATACATTGTATTTCTCTTTGTTTATATGAGTGCGGTCTTCACCGCATCATCCCTCCCTGGATTCCTCCACGTCCATTGGCCCCAACTTTAGCCTACCCATGGCATATGCCGTGATACCACCACGACATTTGGCGCCCACCATGGGGCCTTCTAGTGGCGTTGGTTGGGTTTCTATCCGGACGGAAACATCTTCATCAACTTCTTCATCAAAGAGCTCTTTCAGCTTCACCAAGCGAACAGAGATCAAAGAGGTAAGCGCAAAGGGTCTCCAAGTCTGACTCAACGAAACAGGTAAGACTCAGCAAGAAGGACTCAAGCACTACTCCAAGCCTACTGTAAGTACCAAATAACTCAGCAAGGCACATATGACTTAGAAAGACTCACTCAAACACTTCCCCAAGTATACTGTAAGTGCCAGATAACTCAGTCACCTACACTCAATCCTTCACCCCGGGGAGAAAAGAACTTAACCCGGGGACTAGCCGACTTATCCTTAGAGTCACCTTTGGATTAAGAGAACATCATGTTGATTTAGATCTATACACCAGCCAGCTTATCTGTTAACTCGAGCATAAGTTGAATCAGCTTATTTGTGATTCAGATAGATTTTGAGTAAGTTAGTTTATGTTTTGAATTATCCATTAACTCAGCTCACCAGCCAGCTTATCCGTTAACTCGGCCAAGTTGAATCAGCTTATTTGTGATTTAGATAGAATTTGAGTCAGTTTATTTGTGCTTTGGATTGTCCTTTAACTTAGCTTACCGGCCAGCTTATTGATGATTCGGGTATAACTTAAAGTCAATTTGTTTATGCTTTGAGTTAACCTTCAATTCAGCTCAGTAGATTGTCTCTGATTCGGACTAACATTTGATTCAGCTTGCCAGGGTATATTATAATTCGGATTAGTATTCGGACTCGGCGTACTAATCATATCTCTGTTTCAGGCCAAAGCTTTATTCAGTTCACCAGATTGCCATGTTACGTTATGACTCGGATTAATATCTCACCATCTTGCCAAGTTATCCCATATCTCGGATGATTATTGGCCAGCTTATCATATCTCGAATCTATATCTCATATCTACATCTCGAATCAGATCTCTCAGCGGTTAGCCCTATCATCATATCCCAAAGCTTAATCTCGGATCTATATCTCGGATCCATATCAAAGGCAAACTATCGTCATCACGCCAAATCAAGCTATATCGTGGCAAATAGTTAACTCGGATTTGGGATGAGTTAATTCGGATTTGAGTCAGATGACTCAGACTTAAGGCAGAAAGTCAATTTTTGAGTAAAGTAACTCGGATTTGGGATGAGTTAACTCGGATTTGAGTCAGATGACTCAGACTTGAGACATAAAGTCAATTTTGAGTAAAGTAACTTGGATTTAGGTTGAGTTAACTCGGATTTGAGTCATATAACTCGGATTTGAGTCAGATGACTCAGACTTAAGACATCAAGTCAATTTTGAGTAAAGTAACTCAGATTTGGGATGAGCTAACTCGGATTTGAGTCATATAACTCGGATTTGAGTTAGATGACTCAGACTTAAGACATAAAGTCAATTTTGAGTAAAGTAACTCGGATTTGTGATGAGTTAACTCGGATAATAACTTACCCAAAGGGGTTAAAAGAGTAGTGCCCAATAAGGCAAGAGCTCATAAACTTACCCAATGGGGTTAAAAGAGCAGTGCCCAAGAAGGCAAGAGCTCATGACTTACCCAAAGAGGTTAAAAGAGCAATGCCCAAGAAGACAAGAACTCATAACTTACCCAATGGGGTTAAAAGAGCAGTGCCCAAGAAGGCAAGAACTCATAACTTACCCAAAGAGGTTAAAAGAGCAGAGCCCAATAAGGCCAGAACTCAAAACTTACCCAATGGGGTTAAAAGAGCAATGCCCAAGAAGGCAAGAACTCATAACTTACCCAATGGGGTTAAAAGAGCAGTGCCCAAGAAGGCAAGAACTCATAACTTACCCAAAGAGGTTAAAAGAGCAGAGCCCAATAAGGCCAGAACTCAAAACTTACCCAATGGGGTCAAAAGAGCAATGCCAAAGAAGGCAAGAACTCCTAACTTACCCAATGGGGTCAAAAGAGCAATGCCAAAGAAGGCAAGAACTCCTAACTTACCCAATGGGGTTAAAAGAGCAATGCCCAAGAAGGCAGGAACTTATAGCTTACCCAATGGGGTCAAAAGAGCAATGCCAAAGAAGGCAAGAACTCCTAACTTACCCAATGGGGTTAAAAGAGCAATGCCCAAGAAGGCAGGAACTCATAGCTTACCTAAAGAGGTTAAAAGAGCAGTGCCCAAGAAGTCAAGAACTCATAACTTACCCAAAGAGGTTAAAAGAGCAGAGCCCAATAAGGCCAGAACTCAAAACTTACCCAATGGGGTCAAAAGAGCAATGCCAAAGAAGGCAAGAACTCCTAACTTACTCAATGGGGTTAAAAGAGCAATGCCCAAGAAGGCAGGAACTTATAGCTTACCCAATGGGGTCAAAAGAGCAATGCCGAAGAAGGCAAGAACTCCTAACTTACCCAATGGGGTTAAAAGAGCAATGCCCAAGAAGGCAGGAACTCATAGCTTACCTAAAGAGGTTAAAAGAGCAGAGCCCAATAAGGCCGGAACTCATAGCTTACCCAAAACGGTTATGACCACTGCCCAAGAAGGCCAGAAGTCCAAAAACTTACCCAAAGGGGTTATGACTAGTGCCCAAGAAGGCCAAAGGTCCAAAAACTTACCCAAAGGGGTTATGACTAGTGCCCAAGAAGGCCAAAAGTCCAAAAACTTGCCCAAAGGGGTTATGACTAGTGCCCAAGAAGGCCAAAAGTCCAAAAACTTACCTAAAGGGGTTATGACAGGTGCCCAAGAAGTCCAGAAGTCCAAAAACTTACCCAAAGAAATTATGACCGATGCCCGAGAAGGCCAAAAGTCAAAAATTTGCCCACAAGGGTTATAATCAGTGCCCAAGAAGGCTGGAAGTCAGGAAAATCGCCCAAAAGGATCATAAGACATAGAAGTATACAACCAAGGTATAATAAGTCAAAAAACAACTCTGGGAATATTAATAATTAAAGTCTATGCGCGACTCTGCAAGTCCCACATAGACTCGGGGACTAATGTCGGGGTTGTACCCCCAGGTACCCCAGAGTTGGTACATCAAGTTATTCGATAGAGTGCTAAGTTAGTCAATTAAGAGACATGAAATATAAATAGAATAGAGAAAAAGAGAAGAAAAGTACACTTGGGCCGACTCAGCATTAATTCGGCCCAAGTGAGAAGCCCCCAGGATCTCCTCTACACGCAACGGGCCGAATTAAAGCTACAGGAGCCGAATCAGCCAAAACCAGACCATCCATGCCGGGTGGGCCGAATCACCTCGACCCACAACACCACCTCCTCCTCCAGCCGAACCACTCCTCACCAAGTCGGGTGGGCGGAACCACTGTCATGGCTCAAACCAGTCGTCCCGTCCTCCTCCCGGGTGGGCACGGCAGACATTTCGGCCACCATGGGCCTCGTCTGACGAACAACCTCGAGCCAGGCTCCTGAAGAAACCACCGAGTCACCCGGGTGGAGCGTCGGCTAAGTCGGCCATGGGCTCCAAATCCGGCCGGTCGGCCGCTCCCCTGGCTACAACTGCATCAAGAGACAGATCGGATCGACCTTACTGGCTCCTCACCTCGCTGTCCCGCATGGGCCGAAAGAAGAAGACCTCGGCTGGGTCGCCATCTCCCTTTGGGCGAACTAGTCCTGTGCGGCTCCCTCCAGGCCGAATAGCCACTAACCCGGCCGGGCCACCAAACAATCCGGCTGGGCCCTTGTTTCCTGCAATCAAGACCAGGCCGAGTCAACTAGGAAGCAGGCCGAATCACCGCTTCGTCTGGGGCGTCTGGGCTGAGTTATTTTACCCCGTACGCTCTCTTATTTATCTCCAGATGTGCTCCTAATCTTCACAGCTACACGCCATCTATCCAGGACAACTCCACAAGCGTCGTGCCAGTCTTGGGACGCCTCTGGCTCAGACTGGCACATGGCATAAGGAATATGCCATCGGCATCCAAGAATATGCTAAGGAATATGTCTTAGCATCTCCAAAGATGCCAAGGCATATGCTGAGCATCTCCAGAAGATGCCCAGAATATGCTGAGAAGATGCCAATCGTAGAGAGCAAGATTAGTCCCCTGGGCTCCCCTTTATAAGGAGCACCAGGGAGATCGTTCTAACAGAGGCCCGAAGGGCTCCTCTCCTTTCTGCTCACTAGGAGCTCTCCTTCTTCCTCTTCCTCCACTCTCACAGAGAGTTTAGATAGAAGCATATGGGGAAACAACTCAAGGAGCACGATTGTAGCCACAAGTATGGCAAGATTATAAGGGATTAGATGTATAGAATGAGGTGTTATCTCCACTTGAGAGCTTCAATCCAATATACATTGTATTTCTCTTTGTTCATATGAGTGCAGTCTTCACCGCATCATCCCTCCCCGGATTCCTCCACGTCCATCGGCCCCAACTTTAGCCTACCCATGGCGTATGCCGTGATACCACCACGACAAAAGACAATCGGAGAATTTTTTGAGAATATAATTTCTATGGTATGTCTGGGAGAAAGGAGACTCCTTTGCAGTTATGAAGGACAATTTTTCATATATTTGCGTCTACAATTTCTGAGTTTTTACCATATGAAAACCAAATGAAACTCATGGAATTTTTTATGGTTTTTGTCTCGTAGAAATCCTAGATAGATGTCATCTCAATTTTCTTGTGTTTAGGATGGATGACATGAGCCCACACATAGGAAGCTGCCACACACTCAAATAATGAATGGTGAATAGATTCATCCATTGTTTGATTCACCATAGTTTGTTGCCTCAAACAATGAATTTTGTGGCTTTAGTGGTGGCTGATGGATATACTAGGTGGACCCTTGTGCAGATAGATCTCGAGAATGTTTTCATGGGCCACATGCTGTGCTTGTTCGTAGGGAAGGTATAGGCCCATCTAGATATCAGACTGGGAAATTGGGCTTCCTGTCCAATGCATGGTTCTGTTGGAAATCCATCTTCTAAAAGGAAAAAGGTAATAAAAAGTAACTCATATTGTCATGTTTTGAGAAACTACATAGAATCAAGCACGCTCACATACCCACATCGGTAATTAAAGTTGGACTTGTAGAGTTTCAAGATCGGCTAACTCAAATGGACAACTCATTACGCATAAAAAACTTCATGATTGTCTATCGCTAAGACTATGAGAGTAATCCACGTTAATCAAATAAAGAAGACATCAATCCTAGGTTTAATCCTTGGTAGTAAGAATTTTGTACGAGGTGCCTTTGTGTGCACATGAAACAACACATGTGAATTTATAAGGATAGAAGAGAGTGGGTGAGTATCTAAAGATAGAATGCAAATTTACGAAAAAAAGATAGAATGCAAATGCATTGGCCTTCTCCAAGGAAAAATAAAGACCCAATGGAACCAAAAATTGGGAAATTTTGAGAATATAATTCCTATGGTATGTCAAGGAGGAAGGAAGATTCCTTTGCAATCTTGAAGGATAGCAAACATGAGGTCTCACATCATGTTAGACCTCATGTTTTCATACCTTTGTGTCTATAATTCCTGAGATTTTACCATATGACAACTAAACGACACTTATGAAAATTTTCTACGGTTTTCGTCCTCTTAGGATACATGGCATCTCAATTCTTGCCTTCACGATGCATGACATGAGCCCACACGTAGGAAGCTGCCACACACTCAAAGAACGAATGATGAATAGATTCATCCATTGTTCTAAATCTTTGGAAGAAATGCCTAGTCCAATCTTGTTTCGTGTTGTCTTTAGTTGCAACGCCATTGTGCCAAATTCCAGCAAGAACACCCATGACAAGACTTCCGATCATATGCTTGATCCTGATTCGTGAAGACAGACACCATGAAGCAGGAACCAGGAAGGAGATAGCACAGTCCTTTGTTGAGGGAACAGGAAAGAAATAAGGGCAGTGGGGCGCACAATGACGTTTTTGCGTAGGAAAGTCTAATAGTATATGCTGTGATCTTTATTCAATTGAGTTAGGCATCAGTTATTATATACTTATGAATCAGGAGAGATGCTGCGCGCACTTCTTTCCCCCTGTATCTGCATGCCAGGTTCAGTTCCATTTGCAGGAACATGCTCCGTGACTCCGTTCAGAAAAGGTGAGGAAATTCTACTTGGCTACAAATTGCTCCCGGCCGAAAGAATGTTTGGCCAAGTGCATCAACCTCTGTGTGGGTTGGTTAATTGACTCGGGAGGAAACGAGCAACACGCTTGTCTAAAAAAGCCAATCGTTGTGTTACATGTTTTTTTTAGCGTAACCACAATGATCACTGATAAAACAGAAAAGGAGTTACGTTTTACTTATATTTTACTTCCTCTGTTCCATAGAATAAGATGTTTTAGTGTTTTTCTAAAATACATTTATCTAGACGTTTTTTTAGTGCGTAGGTTCGAAGCAAAATAAGTAAACCTAAGCACTGAAAGATGTCTAGATAGATGTGTTTTATAAAAAAGAAACAACCCTTTATATTTTGGAACAGAGCGAGTACATCATAGTTAGGGATGCAAATGGGACGGGATGGGCTGGTGGAATATCACACTGATAATATAGTGTTAATTTTATTATTGTGATGTGTTAGTTGTGAACTAATTCATGAGTTTCGCAGGACGAAGCGGAATGCCGCATCCCTAACCACTTCCAATGTAAAAAAAACACTGTTACCTTCGCCCCCTATTAATCTAAAAAAATCGTAGTCAATGTTATCACAGAATCACAACCAGAAACACGGCTAACCCTGTGAGCCTTTGTATTTCCCTGTTTGTCATGCAACAACTCACAAAAAAAATGGTTAGTCATGTTTCTGGTAGTGAATGTGAAAAGTCAAACATGCAAGTAGTATAAGCTAGACGAAGGGAATACGCTCCCTGACCTAAAAAATGATGTCAAGTGATTTTTTTCTAATTCAAATGTATTATAAATAGTGTCTAGATATATTTAAATTTAGACAAGCCTGCATCCATTTCAGGACGAAGGGAGTATGGTATTGTACTAGGAGTAAGAAACATTAATTTGACTTTCAACTGGATCGTTCAGTAGCGTATTATCAACAACTCTCCATCTGACCATTTTAAACGTGCAAGCAAATGAATTTCATCCAAAGCGAAAGCCTGCCAAACTCCCGTCCACCTGTCTGCTATGAACTAACAACGGATAAGTAGCTGAGCAAAGCCACGACGGATAGGGATTTCATTCCAACAAAAGATTAATGTTTCCTTTCCTCCAAAAGGAAAAGAAAAGATGATATGCCAGAGATCCGCGCTCGCATGATAGGCCGGAAGCGGCCCCGGGAACTCCAGCCACGGATGATAGTTTAGGCTGACAGCGCATCCCGGCCGGATCGATCAAAAAGCCTCGAATCATTGCCGCTAATGACGTCGTCGCTCGTCGACGGCCCTGGGCCGCTAGCTCGCTTGCTGCTCTGCACTGCATGCGAGCACTGCCTGGGATTGAATATTGGATGATTGATTGATGATATCTCTGTGTCAGTGTCACCATCCTCTGAGGAATGACAGGGTTTGCATTAGCGTTTTGTTAATGTAAAGCTTGAGACAGAAGCGTCTGGGATTAATCATTCTGAGATCGATCGATGTCGATCTCCGGTTGCTGTCGTCGTCTGTTGCTAGTCCAATGGTGGATCGATCCGTATATTGTACGTACGTGTGCGTAGGAGGAGGAGGAGGAGCTACGCATATTACTACGACCTGCTTTTGTGGGACGACCGGTAGTAGTGGTGGTGGCGGTGGCAGGGAGCAACTCGGATTGGAGGTGAGTTGGCCATTGGAACGGCTAAACTAAACTAGGCGCTCTGAGCCGATTGGCCAACGGTTCTCCCTCCCGGATGACATTGACCGGAGAAGAACGAAAAGCGTGCGGTGGGTGCGAGTGATTCATTCATGGGCAAATCAGATGGGATGGAACGCGGGACGGTGTACCACGAGCTGGATTGCCCGCCTACCTACCGGTGCCGGCGCATACCACCGTGCCTGCCTTCTTCCAAGATACGTCCATCTCTGTTTTCTAGGTTTTAATTTACAGGCGACGCGACGCCGACAGGGTCCAAAGGAAAGCAACAGACAAGCTAGGTGCTGCCAGAGACAAGATCACCACTTGCTGTCAGTTTCACGGATCAAACGCACAGAGTCTCTCAGACTGCCTAGAAATAGTTGTGGTCTCTAGGCCAGATTGCGGCAGTTTCATGCATGCACATGAGCTTTCGCCCTTAAGGAAGGGCACTTTTCTTTCATGTGTACAGCACCGAGAAACAGATAAAGCTAGGTGCATGCAGTGCTGCACACTGTATAATATTGGGTGTACGAGTACGAGTCCCTCTTGGCATGCGCTTATCTAGCCTGCCGAGGAGCGGGGACAGCAGAAAGAGAGCAAGAACCGAAGCCGCGAGAGAGAGGGTATAGTAGATAGTGGAGAGGCCACTCCACTGCTAAGTACCTTCGTGTCAAACCACACTCAGCCATGCGCCCATGCCTCATTTGTATACGTAGTGGTCAGATCCGTACCACGAAACCGGAGGCGGTTCCCCGGTACGACCACGGCGAGGTGACCATGCATGCAGCGGGCTGATGACCCTGGATCCGGCAAGACTTACTACTCTCACTTTCCCCTTCCCCTCCTCACCGTTTGCTTTGAGAGTCGTGTGCCGGCGGCAGGCTCCCTCATGCGCCCTTTTTGTCAGAGAATAGCCGACGGGAGGTGGTTGCGGAGGGATGCCGGAGTAGCAGTAGGGTGTAGTTTGTATGGCCTCATGCCGGTAGTGGGCGCTATGACCAGTAGGAGCTCAGGATCCCGGCGACCTGATCCTTACTTCTTTAGGATTCTTCTTTGTCGAGCGGCTGTTCCTCTGGTCGGAGCGCTGCAGAGAGGGATGAGGCGCTGCTTCTTCGAATAAAGCAAGTGTCACAGGCGACCTGTTGATGCTGTTGCCTGTCAAAACCCACCGGCGAAAGCAAATGACGAAAGCAACACGAAGAGCCGGAGGCTCCTGAATCGGTGGGCCTCGGTCCTCGGCAACGGCCCGCAAAACTCCGCACACGCCGGCTTGGTTCATAGGCGTACACCGACCTATACCGTCGAAGGTGATGGATTGCTTCGATCAGTTTCCTGCATGGTAAACAAGTATACGTAAAATTCGAGCCGTGACCGGCTCCCAGGTTTCCCTGTGAATCGGCTCCTGGAGCCGATTGTCCCATGATTCTGCATTAGATCTACGATAACATGGGGTTTTGCTTCATCAATATAAGTTAAATCGATCTACGACAGTCTAATGTTTTCACCACGTAATTGGAACGTCCTACACGTGATTGAGCCTGGTAGATACAAAATATAATGGAAAACTAACCCTAGAGAAGGCCTAACAACCGACGTAAAGTCAATTTCCGGAACAACTCCTCTCGAATTGGCAAACCATATCCTCACGCATACCGGATCGCTCAACCCGCTTGCAAGGCCTGACTACGTGGATATCAAACTAAACCTTAGAGAACAAGGCATAACTATAACAGATCAAATCAATCAATAAAGATCACAAGATGCTACCCTTACATCTGGGAAAAGGTGCAAAGGTAGCGAGGTAACTAGAGGCAGCATAACTAAACAATCATAGTGAAAAGTATCGATGCTAACCTAAAAAATCTATGATAATAGTATTACTCGCCATCAACAAGGCTTCAGTACGAGTAACACCAAATAACGCATAAGCAGATACTGCCTAGATCGCAAGATGTGATCTAGGCAGCATGACACTTACCCGAAAGAAACCCTAGAAACAAGGGGTGGCGATGCGCCGAGATTGTGTTTGTTGTGAACGTGATTGTCCTCCTTTTCTCAATAACCTTAGGTACATATTTATAGTCCGGAGACTTTCTATCTTTGGAATAACTCTACAACTCTATCTCTTACCTAAACCGAAACGGAACCTACTACAATATACGACACACGGCAATTTAGCCCAAATCACGATAAGGCCGATTCAACAACACGCTGTATATATGTATCTTCCAAGCCCATCTTGATTACGGCCCGCCTCCTTTGGCGGCCCCTGCATGTAATCTAGTCCTGCCCATCCGATCTCTTGAAGCAAATGTAATCCCTTCGTAAGCCAAGACCTAGATTTGAACTCTTGGGCCGACCGCTATAGCCGCCTAATCCTCAACATTGGGTCTCTTGGTTCAAAGGTAGCTAGAGCTACCAATCCCAATGGGAAACCACGGAATAGCCGATGCCTTGCATTTGTCATTGTCTCCCTTGAGAAACATAAAATCTTCTAAAACCATCGGCTACTTCGTCCGACGCTCAATCGCTTATGTTCGGTCACGGCCCCATGACACCAACTCGTAGACGTGGTGATGATTACCGGTCCGGATGTTACATCACCCACCTCCGCTTTTGTGACCAAGGTCCCCTACAAGTCGCCTTCCAAAATGCATCGCAAATCGGGGTGCCTACCTCCAACGCCATATGAAAACTAAAGGCCCTGCCACAGAAAGAACACACAGCCTTTCTCAACTTCGGCCGGAACATTTCATATTCTCGTGGCCCTTCCTTGCTCCAACCAAGAATTATCTCTCTTTGGCTCACGAGCTTGCCAAAGGCACTCAACTTGGCATCGCAAACTGCTCCTTGGAGAGGTCTATCGATATCTCCGCTTGATGTCACAAACTGTTCTCCGCATAGCAACAAACAGAGGTCCTTGGTGGTTCATTCAGCTATGGGCTCGCTTGTATTTCCAAAACCACATCCCAAACTTCCCCTTTTGGCGAGTTGCACCTTTCCATGTCAAAGGGAAGCAGATCCGATGCACCGCCCACGGCTAAGCTTTGTATAGACTGCTGTGTAGCAACCGATCCCTCAGAAGCATCCAAGTGGTTCAAGACTTTCTTTCAAGGCCCGGACAACCCTATCTTCTTTCCTTACATGGAAGAATCGGAACATTTTGAAAATCCAATCTCCTTCAGTTAGACAACTTTGCCGATGACACCAAAGACTCTCAGCTCTTTTCCACGTGATCCGCCCCTGTTTCCTTCCAGTTGGCATGAGTACATCCAATGTAATAATCAAGCTCGGTATGAATTCTACCACCGGTCAGAGTGGCTCGCAATTTGGCCTTGGACAAGTACCTCCCCATTTCTTTCTCCACCATCTTACAGAGCAGAGCCGACCGCCTCGATCCTCTCACCACCAAAGGTGTTATTCCTTCTTCGACGCCCGACCATCCCAATTCCTAATGACCACCTTCTCTTCATCAACCGATAGCTTTGAAAACCGGTGGTCGATGGAAGACTCATGCCTTCGTGAGAGCTCGGGACCGCTTCAAACAAATGATGATGATTATGACATCCCCGCGGAACAGTACCATCATCAGAACACCTCGATCGACCTATGCAAGTTTGGGCAAAATTCACCAAACCCGCATAGAAACGATTCAAAGGTGCTCACCAGCACTTTCGCGGTGGAAAACGAATAATAACATTACACAAATTCCTCGATGGGACCCATGTAATGAGATATATAACACTCAAAGAGTCAAGAATATGATATAATATACAAGATCCAAATCACCTTGAAAATGGTAGATCGTCCGACTACGGACAAGAAGCAAATGGGGCTAAGAGCCTCAAGAATACCAATGACGCCCATAACCCCGCCTGTGCCAAGCCGGAAGGGTAACCTCGCTAACGGCGCGATCTCAAAACCGCTTAACAAAAGGGTGCCGACAAAGGGCAAAGGTAAAACAAAGAAGGAGCGCCAAGATCGAGGCCAAGACACGCGAGGCTAGAATTCGGTCCTCGCCACATAGGTATGGTGGACTAGGCGGCAGGGCAAAGATGCACTAAACAACCTATAGAGACTCGATACAATCGGGCGGATATCGAGAGGGATAAGAATGACCTAACCGGATCCAACTCGGTTATCATCAAACAAACCCATCCCGGCGCTTCTCGAGACCAAACAAGGAAGTCAACCGAGGAACTCACAGCTTGGCGCTTTTACTTATTCGGTTATAGTTGCACTTTACTAGTCGTGTTTAGATATTCATCCCGATAAAGATAAGCAAAGGCACTTTTAGTTAGTCATTCCGCTTATAGTGGCATCACTTACTAGTCGATACAATTATCATGAGATAACCCCAAAACCCAGCAGTTTTGGTACTTTTATTTAGCCAATCCGTTGTAGTGAAGCTGATTACTAATCATATAAAACAAGTCATTTTAAACAAGAACTTTAGTTATAGTTGTCTATGATCGTATTAATCGTGCTCCAAGTCGCCCATAACCGCGACACGGCTTCGAAAAGATTAAACCGCAGGGTGCACCAAAGTATCCACAGCACTTCACTTTTTGCCGATCGCTTAACATACACCCATCCAGATGTCGGGGCCTAAGTCACGACGCTCCTGCACTCCAAAGCAAGCAATCGGGGCCACCCCACTAAGTACACCCGAACGAAGTCGGCCGGTCTCCGAGACGGACTCGTGGTTTATGCGATAATGGTGTGAACGCAAAGAAGTCCCCAATCGGGATCGTCGACACCGCTGAAAACATTCCGCCTAAAATAAAGACAAAGCAGTGCACTTATTAATCGTAAATAAAGCAAAGAAGCATGGCATAAGTACAGATAGTAATAAAGCCCCAAACTACTTGTGGCCCCAAGACAATACTTTGAAATCAGGTAATTATCAATGGGGCCCATATCTCCCACCGTGGTTAGCGCCGATCTCTAACAGTGTCAAGAACTCGGGTCCTACGGACACAAGTGGCGGTCGGAAACCAAATCTTACCTATCACCCACCGATGCCTCTCGCTTAATTCAATTTTAGTTGTTAAATGTAAAAGTGAACAATAAGTAAACCATGATCATCTCCAACGCCAACATGCGGCAATTCTCCAACAAGGGTGGTACTAGCCGACAAGCAAAACAGTTGAGCAAGCGATCGACACGCTGGTCCAGCTATCTACCAAACAATGTAATAGGATGTGTCCAAGGCTGTATATGGCTGCAAGGGATATCACGGGAACGAGAACTAGAGCATCGCAACACAGATAGCAAAGATCAACAGGAGGGAAGTAAATACTAGAAAGTAAGATAGGTAGAAAGGGGGAGGTGCTCGCCTGAGAACATCGCCGAAAAGATCATCCGAAGATCGGGGCGAAGCTCACATCAACTCAACGGCCTTATCCGCGAAGAAGCAAATCACTAGAAGAAACACCGGATGCAGTATTTAATACACGCGTAAGATCGCATGATGCATGTATGATGTATGGCATGGCAAAGCGATGCAATTAGGTCAAGATTGCTTAACCGGGGTCCCGACAATATTTAGGTGGTTCAAGTTGTTTAGAACCCCCGCAATTTAAATGTTGTTTAAACAAGGCAAGATAAGATACTGGTTCGCTGCACAAGTTTAAATGAGGCCGATATGAGACTAGATTTGCCCGCATATGGGCCCCATATTTAGTTATTAGGTGAATCGGCATAAGGCCCCCAAACCACAGATATGCATGCGAGATGACAATTAAATATGCAACAAATGTTATTATGTTGTAAAATAGGGTTCGAGGAAAAGGGTCACACATTGGAGGGGGCTCGACGATCTTGGTTCCGGTTCGGTCTCGTGGTTCACGATCCGGGGTTCGGTTCAAGCGTTTCTGATTCCGGGTCGTTTCGGTAAGGGGTAGATCTTGCATCCGTGGTCTGGTCATGTTGTCGGTCTTGGCATCCGGGAGATTCTTGTCCGTGAGGTAGTCCTTGGCGCTCACTAGGAGTACTTGTTCGTGTCGGGCATTGGGTCCGACCGATCGGGCGTTTGTCACATGCGCATCTTGTTTGTGGTCTTGGCGCTCG
Source organism: Avena longiglumis (assembly GCA_030063025.1). Classification (NCBI taxonomy): domain Eukaryota; kingdom Viridiplantae; phylum Streptophyta; class Magnoliopsida; order Poales; family Poaceae; genus Avena; species Avena longiglumis. The sequence continues at coordinate 453,522,215 of CP125978.1, read as the reverse complement.
GGTCTTCGCCCGGAAGGAGAGCTTGTCGATTCGGCCACCGAGGAGAGTACTTGTCGCCCGGGATCTCGCTTCGGGTCTTGGACAACGGCCTTCAGCCTCCGTGAAGAAGAGCTTTGCGGGTTCATCGGGCCCGGAGATCTTGTTTCCATGAGGTAGCACTTGTCCTTGGTTTCTTACCGCCTTCCTGTACCCCAACGCCGGAGATCTTGTCGGTTTCGTTGTTCTCTTGGTACCGCTGAATGGTGTTGAAGCTGGACAAAGCACGGCATCGGGCGGCTCGGGACGTGGATCCACAGCGGGCAAGGGGCAACTGGAACCCGAGGAGGAGGCCGAACGGGTCCGCCGGGCGAGCGGAGAGGAGCTAGGCCGAGGAGGACCCGCGGATCCGAGGAGAGCGGCAGGCTACTCGCGCGGGGTTCTGACGGGCGAGGCGGGCGGCGCTTAGGGCCACCGCGGCGACGGCCGTGGGCGCGACGGGACGCGGGAGAGGCAGGCGGCGGGGGAGCGCTGACATTGGAGGCGACGCGGGCCGGAGGCGGCCGCGCATGAGGCAGGCGGATCGGGGCGGTCAGCACTGTTGGCGGCGGCCGACGCGGGAGGAGCTCGCGAGGCGGCCGGCGCGGCAGAGCCGGCGGGCGCAGACGGGAGCGAGGAGGAGCGGCGAGGGCGGTGAGCACGCGGCGGGCTAGGCGTGGACGGAGGAGGAGCCGGGACGCGGGCGGGCGGCGGGCGCAGGCGGCCGGGTGATGGTGGTGGGCGCGGGGACGGGAAGGAGCGGGAGCGGCGGGAGGAGAGCGGGCAAGGTGGGGAGGGAGGAAGTGAGGCGTGGGAGGGAGGCCACGACGGGAGGAGAGGGGTGAGGGAGCTTGGGCCGAGAGGGAGGAACGGCGGGAGGAGGTAGAAGAGAAACAGGGACGCTGGGCGCTGGGCTGGGGCCACGCGGGACGGGCCAGGTGCGTGGACCAGGAGGTGGTGACTGGGAGGTGGGGAGTGGCTGGGGCGGTTGGGGCCACGTGGGTCCAGGGACAGAGGGGCCCACGGAACAGTGGGGTGTGGACGCTGCAAGCAGTGTGCTGTGTGGGTTTTGTGTGGCCCAGGAGAGAGGGTGGACTAGGTGCAGTGGATAGGCTAGAGGAAGGAGGGGTGAGGTGGCATGCCATTGGGTGGGTGGCCACTAGGGTGGGTAGATAATCGGGTGGGTTTAGGATTAGATGGGGTAGGCAGGTTGGACCGATATTTTAACTGGGTGGTCGCTCGGTCGAAACGCCTGCTCGACGCCCGCTTAAAAATAATATAAATTTTATTTGTGTTAAACGGGCCGTTGGTATAAACCGATAGCGCTAAAACAAAATACCGGAGCCGGTTTTGCTTTGAATAAAAGATGGGGCGTTGGGAAAATAAAACGGGTTTATGAACATAGTTTTGGCAAACAATGCATGATGATGACGATGCAATGCACAAATTCAACGCGATTTTCTAGTAGTGGTTTTTATGGGATGCCACACCGACACCACTAACAATGGATCTCGCCGAGATCCGCCTCATGGTACCGGAAGGAAGGTCGGCGACCGCGCCTTCTCGCTTCGTAGATCTTCGCGACACCACTAACAATGGTCATGATCCTGCTCGCCAAGAGAACACCGGATAAACAACGGACGGGTTAAAGGTAAGGCCACCTCTAACTTCCAAGGAGTAAAATTGCATCGATCCACCATTCAATATACAAAGCGTAATGATAAGAGTAGTGGTATGGTCGCGACTCCATCCCGCACTCAAAGCATTACTCGCATACAATAGACGACTATGCAACCAACTCTCAAGATTCAGATCAAGATCTCGACAAGCGAGGATCGGAACAAAGAAGTGATGCGCTCAGATCGGATCCGATGTAGGATGTCGTCGGAAAACACAAGGCACCAACAAAGAACAAAGAATGGTAACATCAAGACGGACTCAACAGTACCGAACACCGGATGGTAGAACACCGTTATCTGGAGGAGGAAGCGAAACCCTAAAGGTACGACGGAACCCAACCACGAAACTCGACTCAAGAAAGAGAAAAGAGTGTATTCAAAACACGAGGTAAGAGGAGAACAAAGCAGAGGGTAAGGAGTAAAATCACCTAATCGTAACTATCCAACCGATTTTCAAAATAGTTTGACACTCTACTCGCCGTTAGCTAGGTTATCCCACACCGGACTTGGGGTATCGCAACCGAGCTCGATACCACTCAGAACACCTCGAATCGGACCTATGCAAGTTTGGGCAAAATTCACCAAACCCGCATAGAAACGATTCAAAGGTGTTCACCAGCACTTTCGTGGGTGGAAAACAAGTAATAACATTACACAACAGCCCCTCGGCGGGACCCATGTACAGAGATATATAATGACTCAAAGAGTCAAGAATACATATAATATACAAGATCCAAATCACCTTGAAAATGGTAGATCGTCCGACTACGGACAAGAAGCAAATGGGGCTAAGAGCCTCAAGAATACCAATGACGCCCATAACCCGCCAGCCAAGCCGGAAGGGTAACCTCGCTAACGGCGCCGATCACAAAACCCGCTTAACAAAGGTGCCGATAAAGGGCAAAGGAAAAACAAAGAAGGAGCGCCAAGATCGAGGCCAAATACACGAGGCTAGAATTCGCGGTCCTCGCCACATAGGTATGGTGGACTAGGCGGCAAGGCAGCATGCACTAAACAACCTATAGAGACTCGATACAACCATGGATATCGAGAGGGATAAGAATGACCTAACCGGATCCAACTCAAGCTATCATCAAACAAACCCATCCTCGGGCGCTTCTCGAGACCAAACGAGGAAGTCAACCGAGGAACTCACACAATGGCTTTACTTATTCGGTTATAGTTATGCACTTTACTAGTCAGTTTAGATATTCATCCCGATAAAGATAAGCAAAGGGCACTTTTAGTTAGTCATTCCGCTATAGTGGCATCACTTACTAGTCGATACAATTATCATGAGATAACCCCAAAACCCAGCAGCTTGTTGGTACTTTTATTTAGCCAATCCGTTGTAGTGAAGCCGATTACTAATCATATCGAAACAAGTCATTTTAAAACAGAAACTTTAGTTATAGTTGTCTATGATCGTACAATCGTGCTCCAAGTCGCCCATAACCGCGACACGGCTTCTCGAAAGATTAAACCTGCAGGGTGCACCAAAGTATCCACAGCACTTCACCCTTTTGCCGATCGCTTAACATACACCCATCGGTATGTCGGCGGGCCTAAGTCACGACGCTCCTGCACCCAAAGCAAGCAATCGGGGGCCACCCCACTAAGTACACCCGCAAGAACGGTCGGCCGGTCTCCGAGACGGACTCGTGGTTTGCGACAATGGCTGTGAACGACAGCAGTCCCCAATCGGGATCCGACACCGCAAAACATTCCGCCCAAAATAAAGACAAAGTGCAAGACTCGCACAATCGTAATAAAGCAAAGAAGCATGGCATAAGCAGTGATAGTAATAAAGCCCCAAACTACTTGTGGCCCCAGTACAATACTTTGAAATCGTAATTATCAATGGGGGCCCATATCTCCCCATGTGGTTAGCGCTACCGATCTCTAACAGTGTCAAGAACTCGGGTCCCACGGACACAAGTGGGCGTCGGAAACCAAATCTTACCTATCACCCACCGATGCCTCTGCTTAATTCAATTTTAGTTGTTAAACAGAAAGTAAAGTGAACAATAAGTAAACCATGATCATCTCCAACGTCAACATGCGGCAATTCTCCAACAAGGGTGGTACTAGCCGACAAGCAAAACAGTTGAGCAAGCTTACTACTTACACGCGGGTCCAGCTATCTACCAAACAACAGGTAATAGGATGTGTCCAAGGCTGTATATGGCTGCAAGGGATATCACGGGAACGAGAACTAGAGCATCGCAACACAGATAGCAAAGATCAACAGGAGGGAAGTAAATACTAGAAAGTAAGATAGGTAGAAAGGGGGAGGTGCTCGCCTGAGAACATTGCCGAAAAGATCATCCGAAGATCGGGGCGAAGCTCACATCAACTCAACGGCCTTATCCGCGAAGAAGCAAATCACTAGAAGAAACACCGGATGCAGTATTTAATACACGGCAGAAGATCGGCATGATGCATGTATGATGTATGGCATGGCAAAGTGCGATGCAATTAGGTCAAGATTAAGCGGAACCGGGGTCCCGACAATATTTAGGTGGTTCAAGTTGTTTAGAACCCCCGCAATTTAAATGTTGTTTAAACAAGGCAAGATAAGATACTGGTTCGCTGCACAAGTTTAAATGAGGCCGATATGAGACTAGATTTGCCCGCATATGGGCCCCATATTTAGTTATTAGGTGAATCGGCATAAGGCCCCCAAACCACAGATATGCATGCGAGATGACAATTAAATATGCAACAAATGTTATTATGTTGTAAAATAGGGTTCGAGGAAAGGGTCACACATTGAGGGGCTCACGATCTTGGTTCCGGTTCGGGTCGGTCTCGTGGTTCACGGATCGGGTTCGGGCGGAAGCGTTTCGGATTCGGTCGTTTCGGTAAGGGGTAGATCTTGGTGCATCCGTGGTCTTCGGTCATGTTGTCGGTCTTGGCATCCGGGAGATTCTCGGTCCGTGAGGTAGTCCTTGGCGCTCACTAGGGAGTACTTGGTTCGTGTCGGGCGCATTGGGTCCGACTGATCGGGCGTTTGTCGCATGCGATCTTGTCGGTGGTCTTGGCGTCGGGGTCTTTGCCCGGAAGGAGAGCTTGTCGATTCGGCCACCGAGGGAGTACTTGTCGCCCGGGATCTGCTTGGGTCTCGGACAACGGCCTTCGTCCGTGAAGAAGAGCTTTGCGGTTCATCGGGCCCGGAGATCTTGTTTCCATGAGGTAGCACTTGTCCTTGGTTTCTTACCGTCGCCTTCCGTACCCAACGCCGGAGATCTTGTGCTTCTGTTGTTCTCTTTGGTACCGCGACTCGTGAATGGTGTTGAGAGCTCGGGACAAAGCACGGCATGCTGGCGGCCGACGTGGATCCACAGCGCGGGGGGGGCCGCGGGAACCCGAGGAGGAGGCCGACGAACGGGTCCCGCCGAGCCGAGGAGCTAGGCCGAGGAGGACCCGGATCCCGAGAGAGGCGGGCAGGGCTACCGCGCTGTGGGGTTTCGACGGCGGAGGCGGGCGGCGTCGAGGCCAGGGCGGCGACGCGCGGCGCGACGGACGCGAGAGGCAAGGGCGCGGGGCGAGCGGGACAGAGGCGACTGGGCGGAGGCGGCCGGGCGAGGCGAGGCGGATCGGGGCGTTCAGCGCAGCTGGGCGGCGCCGAGGAGCTCATGAGAGCCGCGGCGGCAGAGCTGGGCGGCTGGCAGACGGGAGCGAGGGAGCGCAGAGGGGCGGCGGTGAGCACGCGGGCGGGCTAGGCGCGGAGGAGGAGCTGGGCGGCATGCGAGGGCAGGGCGGTGGGTGGTGCTGGGCCTGGAAGGATGGAGCGGGTGGCGGGAGGAGAGCGGCGTGTGGCTTGAGGGAGGAGGCGCTGGCTGGGAGGGCACGGCCACGGGAGGAGGGGTGGAGGGAGCTTGGGCCGAGGAGGGGAAAGGAACGCCTGGGAGGGAGGTAGAAGAGAAACAGGGACGCTGGGCTGGAAGGGGCCACGCGGGGACGGGCCAGGGTGCGTGGACCAGGGGAGGTGGTGACTGGGGGAGGTGGGGAGTGGCCAGGGGCGGTTGGGGGCTGTCACGTGGGTCCAGGGACAGGAGGGGGCCCACGGAACAGTGGGTGGGGTGTGGACGCGGGCGTGTGTGCTAGTGGGTGTGGGTTTGTGTGGCCCAGGAGAGAGGGTGGACTAGGTGGCAAGGTGATAGGCTAGAGGAAGGGAGGTGAGGTGGCATGCTGCCATTGGGTGGGGTGAGGTGGCCACTAGGGGTGGGTAGATAATCGGGGTTTAGGATTAGATGGGGCAGGCAGGTTGGACCGATATTTTAATCTGGGGGTGGTCGTTCGGGTCGAAACGGCCCGTTCGACTGCCCCCGCTTAAAAATAATATAAATTTTATTTGTGTTAAACGGGCCGTTGGCAAACCGATAGCGGCCAAAACAAAATACTCCGGAGCCCCGGGGTTTTGGCGTTTGAATAAAAGATGGGGCGTTGGGAAAATAAAACGGGGTTTATGAACATAGTTTTGGCAAACAATGCATGACGATGACGATGCAATGCACAAATTCAACGCGATTTTCTAGTAGTGGTTTTTGCGGGATGCCACAACTACTTGCACATTTTCTTGATGCAGCTCACAAATGATTCTTCTACTAACTCGCTCTCTCTTTGCAGCAACAAGACGGCCCTGAACCTACGCACAGTGATGGCTCCCCCTTCGAGTTCTTTCCGCCAGCTCCTGTGGTTCTTTTCTGCAAAAACTCGCCACCTTTGAAAAAGGTCATGATGCAGAATCAGCCGATATCACCACAATCGGCTTCCAGGAACCAAGCAGCTTCTAAGTCAGCTGCCTCTCGAGTCCCAACTAAAACACGAACGATGGTGAGGAAGGTAGCTGCCAGGAAGACCTTGAGGCGCCGGAGCCCCTCTCCAGAAAGTTCGCATGTACGCTGATCCATGCTTTGGCTGATCACTTCCATTCTTGCAGGCATGCTCGTGCTTACTAGCTCTCCTTCTCTTGCAGGCTTCCGTCGAAGACACCTCCAGCGAGGACACTCAAATCAATCAAGGAGAATTGGACCCAACAGACTCTGAGAGGACCATTACACCGAGCCAGCCAGATTTACCACCATCGGCTTCCAGGAAACGGTCGGTTCCTGAACCTACTGCCCCCCGAGCACCAGTCGAGGCGGGGCCAGCTGTGAGTCCCAAGAGGGCTCGCAAGGGACTGCAAACTTCTTCGTCGAGCCAGGAGGTTCCGAAAATCATCACCCTTCATGCTCTTACCACTTGTTTCCTTTTATCTGCCGATTCATCATTATTTACATCGGCTAATCACCTTCCATGCAGACGACTGACGCTTCTAGTGGGAAAGCCGGGCAAGGCCGATGCCTTTAGCCCACCGGATCTAGCAATCCTCAAGGTGCGATGAAACGGCTACCACTTTGGCCAAGCCCTCAAGAACCACACAAGCCGATTGTCTGTCATCCGCTATCCTCGCCTTGGGAGAGGTACGCTTCTTTTCGCTCATCCTTACATGTTGGACGACACCGACGCCTTTCCGGCTGCTGTGGTTGTGATATTTCGTGCTTGACGCTCGACCGAATCCATCGAACCAACTCCCTCTGCCATCGATGAACCACGAGCCAGGCTGTTCTACCTCAATTCCAGCCTTAAAGCCTTGCCGTCCTCCCCGATCGAAGAGTTGATCGAGGGTTCGAGGAGGTGAAGAGCGTTTGCTGAAATCAAGGATCAACTCCGTAGCATTGCAGGTGAAGCTTTGGCCAGTAACTCTGTCTTTCACGGTCAAGGGTGAAGTTAGCTCGTGAAAGGATCAATCTGCGCCGCCCAACTTCCGCTGAAGGCCAATATCGCATGATGTCGCGCCTCAACGAGAAAAGGCGCTCTGGATGCCAAACCGACACCTCCACAAGAGCTCGCATCCTTGAAAAGGAGTTGGAAAGTCTTGAAGAGAAGGTCCGGCGACTAAACAGCTCATTCGCGACAAGGAAGAATCCATCGCCCGCTCCCAAGACGAAGGTAAGGCCTCAAAGCTCAATCAAGACCGATCCGCAGAATACGTGCTGAACAAGCAACTAGTGACGGGCAAGGACGAAGATGACGAAGCCGAGATCGCCGAGGTGGATCGTGTCCGTGCTGACGCCCTCCACGCCTTCGAGGCATTTCTTCAGTAGCTCGTTCATGTAAAGTGGCACCTGCTTGTAACAGTTTGAACCTCTAGAGTCGATGACTGTGCATCGGCTATATATAATTTTTTTTATTTGGCCGATTTCATGTATCGGCCCCCACATTTCACTGTCCATCATCCCACATGCTTGGGAAATATTTCTTGAGATGTTGACCGTTGACAGCCACTGGGAATTTCACGCCGTCCAGCTCCTCAAGCATGTACGCTGCTTCCTCTTAAAACTTGATCGACCTCAGATGGCCCGTGCCAATTTGGAGACCATTTACCATATGTCGCATCCTTAGTCCCTAATGGCAACATACTTCCCATACCGGATCGCCAACGTGGAACTCCTTTGGTCTCACTTTCTTATTATATGCACGAGCTACCTTGGCCTTGTTCTCTTTGATTTTCTCAAGCCACCACAGCTTAAGTCTGCTAAATCCTCAACACCGCCACTCATCAAGGTCGCATATTCTTCGATTGTTAGATCGCTCAAAAGTGACACCTCGATCCAGCCGTAATCTCCTGTGGTAATACGGCTTCTTGTCCATAGACTAGATGGTATGGCGAGGTTTTATCGCTCCATGGCATGACATGCGATAAGCCCATAAAGCCTCGACAAAACCTCGTACAACGCCTAGGGTGCTCGCCGACTTTCCTCTTGATCAGCTTGATAAGGCTCGTTGGATGCTTTAGCTTGCCCATTTGCTTGAGCATAGTATGGAGATGATCGAATCACCTTAATCCCGTGTCCTCGCGTAACTTTCTAAACTCGTGAGAAATGAAGACCGAACCTCCATCGGTCGTGATAGTTTGGGGAATCAATCTATGAATGACATGTTCTTTCACAAAATTGATAACATCCTTTGAGTTCACCGACTTCATGGGACAGCCTCCACCCATTTAGTGAAATAATCAAGAATGGCCAAAATCCACATGTGGCCTTTGCTTGATGGAGGATTGATCTTGCCAATCATATCCATGCCCCAACCTCGGAATGGCCAAGGTTTGATGATGGGGTTCATTCTCGACGCTGGTACCATCTGAATTTTCCCAAATTTCGACATGCTTGACACCCTTTGTAGTACTTGAAACAATCCTCAAGCATGGTGGGCCAATAAAACCCCGATCGCGATCAACCATTTCATCTTGTGAGCCGATTGGTGAGTTCCACAGCGCCTTCGTACCTCGTAGGAGCCGATTGGCCTCGGTTGGCCCTCTGCATTTGAGCAGTAACCTCCAGAGTTCTCAGAAACATGTCGTCCCCAATCAGCACATACTTCATGGCCTTGTATCTTATCCGTTTAGGTGCCCCGAGCCAATCCTTCAAGTAATTGAAGATATCGGCTCTCCATGCTGGCCTCCGTGAACTGCACGAACATCGCCTCCTCACGCTGGCCCTTGTAGCTGAAGCCATTTGTGCAAGATCATTCGCCTCGATTCTGCGATCGCGGGATCCGTGAAGTTTATGTACCGAACTGCCATCAGCTCACGGCATTGCAGCCACAATGGGAAGAGCGACTCGCCTCACACTTGTATTCGTCCGTGAGTTGGGAAATCACCAACTTGGAGTCTCCAAAATTTCCACCGCTTCGCCCAGCGATGAGCAACTCCATTCTCGCGTATCGCCTCATACTCGCCGACGTTGTTGGTGCGAAGGGTAGATAACCCGATGGAGAAGGAAAATGTTGCCCCGGGTGACACGAGAAGAATGCCGATGCCGCAACCATCATCACAAACCGATCCATCGAAAACATAGCCCACGCCGTATGGACAGCTGCTATATTAGTGTTGATCCTTTCAAGAATAAGGTCGCCAATGCTCGACTTTAACCGCTTTCGCGGGTTGATACCGGATGTCAAATTCCGATAACGCAAACATCCATTTGCCGAGTCGGCCTTTCAACATAGGAGCCGACAGCATGTGCTTTATGACATCCGATTTGCATATGATGATAATCTCCGCTGAGAGCAAGATGTGTCGCAGCTTGGTGCAGGTGAAAAAAAGGCAGAGGCACAACTTATCGATCTCAGGATACCTTGTCTCGCATCCAAAGATCCTTCCGCTTATGTAAAACACGATTCGCCTGCACATCATAAACTTGCACCACCACCGAGGCGATGGACGGTTACCATCGACAAGTAAATGTAGAACGGTTTATCTGTTGGGCGGAACCAACACCGGCGGCTTCGTCGGATATTCTTTGATCTCGTCAAGGCTCGTTGTTGTTCTCGCTTCCCGGAATTCCTCGTCGATTTAATTTTCACCATCCCATGAACGGCTCTATTCTTCCCGACAGATTGAGATGAATCTTCTAACGGTTGATCTTGTCGATGAGCGAGCGCTTCTTTCTTCGTGGTAGGTGGCTTCATTGTTTGCGCCTCCTCGACTTTTCAGGCCGATCTCAATTCCGCTCATGGACCAAGAAACCCAAGAACCGACCGCCACCCCAAGGCACACTTTTTGGATTCATCCAGTCCGAATTTTCTTGTTCGGTCCAGACGCTTGCATCGTCCAAGTGTCCTTGTAATCAAGCGACTTGACCACCACGTCATCGATGTAAATTTCCACCAGCTTGCCGATCGATCGTGGAAAATGTAATTCATGGCTCTTTGATACGTGGCGCCGCATTCTTGATCCAAATGTCATGACTACATATTCAAACAACCCCACCGAACACGGGACTCAATGCGTCTTGTGTATATCTTCCCGAGCCATAAAAATTTGATTGTAACCGCATTGCCATCCATGAAGCTCAAGATCTTATGACCACTGCGTTGATTAACGTTTACCGACATCGGGTACTCATCCTTTGAGTAGCTCTATTGAGATCCCGAAAATCTATGGCAACACGCCATGGCCATCCTTTTTCTACAGTACGATATTAGAAATCCACTCGGCATACCGCATGGCCCGATTAACTTGGTGTCAACATTTTCTCGACCTCTTTCTTGACTTCTTCCAAGATTTCGCCTTCATGTCGTGCTCATGCCGGAATGGCCGAAATCCTTTCTTAAGCGGGAGTCGATGCTCAATGATGCTCCTGTCTAACCCGGGCATTTCTGTATAGTCCCAGGCAAAGCAGTCTGGATATTTTTTTAACAAGGCTATCATTGGACCCCGCAAATTCGGGTCTAACTTCTTGCTGATAAATGTTGGCCGTGGCTTATCCCCAGGACCGATGTCAATCTCCTCTAGCTCATCAGCGGATGTAAACCCATACCCTAGCTTTCCTTCACCTGTTAAATCGATGTTAAACATAGGGCAAACAGTTGGTGAGGGCAACAAAAATAACTTGGGCCGATTGCCTGAATCGGACCCCTTTTTTATTGCATTAGTCAAGGACGGTTTACACCTAATTTGTGATTTACAATGGCAGGGAATCTCCCTACTACGACTGCATGACCCGCTTGTCGTAAGATTACTGCTTTTTATTTTTTGTGGCCGATCGCAGGGATCGGCCATACCACGTGCGATCGTGGACTTTGCTACTCTGTCAGGCCAGTGGATAAGACCAGCCTCACCCCGTTTTTTGTAGCTTCAATGCGCTCACAGCCTAGATCGATTCCGAGATCGGCTCTTGGTCTTCTGCTTCCCAGATGTTCATGCCCGCTATGGAGATCTCGATCGAATCATCTGCATGAATGACCTCCACTTCGTCTCCATCCCACTGTATTAGGCACTGGTGCATCGTGGATGGAATGCACCAGTTAGCGTGAATCCAATCTCTCCCTAGCAAGACAACAGAGGTGCTTTTGTCCACGACGAAGAATGACGTAGGGATGGTTTTTCCGCCCACGGTCGATCCACGCTCACGCCTTGCTACGAAGTTTGGCGTTGAAGTCGCTTAACGTGACGTTGGTTTTGATCGGATCGCAGGAGCGTCCCAAACGCCGTAGCATGGAGTATGGCATTATATTGACTGCCGCTCCGGTGTCGACCAACATCTTGCTGACAGGCTGCCCATTGATGTAACCTCGTAGGTACAGGGCTTTCAGATGTTTGTAGCCCTTCTCACGTGGCTTTTCAAAGATATCCGGCCGTGGGCCGCAGTCAAACTGTGCCACTGGTAGCTCGTTGGTTCTTGGAGCGCAGAACTCTGACGGAAGTAAGAACACCATGTTTGTGCCAGCCGATGTCTTCGCATCGGCTTTTACTGGCTTGGGGCGCCACTCTTTCCTTTTTGGACGATCTTCCGTTTCCAATGTCTGCCGAACTTTCGCGGCTAGATCGGGCCGTGCTTTCCTTAAAGCGTGGAGGTACCGGCTTCCTCCAAGTTACGCAGTCGCTGAACTCTACGCTTTTGGGTGTGTCTGAGTCCATCGGGACACCACCTTGGACGGTGATATCTGTCTTCTTCTTTGTCATCCATTGGCTCCTCGAGATCTTTTGCTCGAGCGTACTCCTTGTGTCGGCTCTGAGGTGGGAGAGGCCCTAGACGCTGAACACCGAAATCGCCCGTGTCCTCCGTCTGTCCACATTCCGGCAGTTATCGATTGTAGGCAATCGGCTCATTCCGCATCCCAGCAATACTTGAAGAAAGGACAATCCCAATGTTTGTCAACGCCTTCCTTTTCATTGACGCCCCTAGAGAGGTGCTCATATCCTTCACCGTCTCTATCGCTACGGCGACGTCGATAATCGACGCATACTTGTTAAGGAGATGCGTGAGTGTGGCTTCGATATCGCACGCCTCACCTGTTCTCGATTAAATACCGCCCGTCATCGTAGCCGGGCGATCGCGGACCAGCCTCTCTTCTTTGCCCCGAGAGCGACCGCCTTCCTCCTTGTATGTGCCATGGTGGTACAGATCCGCCATATTAACATCGAACGAGAAATCCAGCTGACGCCTCGTGGAGTGACTATGTTCTACCATGTTGACGCCGGGAAATGGGTTTGTGTCTACTTTCATGGCGAACTGCCCAAGGATCAGACGGCCCTGTTCTATCGCTGTTTGGATCTGGCGACGTAGCTCTTTGCAATCATTGATGGTGTGCGTGAACGAGTGATGCCACTTGCGATGGTCTCCGCTCATCTCTGAGTAGGGATTTTGTGGCCTTCGGGTAACTTCAGCTGCTTTTCTTTCAGCAGTAAATCGAATATCTGCTCAGCTTTGCTCACATCAAAGTCGAACCCTTTTGCAGGCCCTTGCTGCTTCACCCATTTGCAGGACATAGGATCTGCCCCCCGAGCCCATTCAGCCACGGCCACCTCCTGGTCTTGTGTAGGATCTTCTTCTTCTGTATCGACCAGGCCTATCGGACGTTTGAACTTGTCTTGGTACAACTCAGGGTGGCGCTGTTCATACATCGCCGACCACGGGCCATGTGCGCCAATGAGTTGTACTTCTCTTGACACGAACCGGTCTCTCAAGATGGTACGGATTTGCTCCTTCGCTTGAGCTGCAGGGCTAGATTCTCATGACTCGTTCGGTGGCATACTTGGCTAGCCACGCTTTGTCGGCGTCCATCCTGCACACCCTGCTCGAAATACCGCTCCAAGCCCTGCTCCAGAACTCCCCGCAGAAATCCTGCGGTTGCAATCTGGTTGTCGCATCGTTATTGCAGTCCGACACGTAGGTGCACACATATCCATGTGGGATTTCTTTAGGTGGCTAAAACAGGAATCGCAACGCTTGGTCGCCTCCGACCTTGTAGACGACGTACGCCGCTGCCCCTGGCGGCTCCGGAGCTGCAAGTGTGAATGGAAGTTGTGGCATGGTCCGGAGCGGTCTTTCTCCCTGGTGAGTCCCCAGAGTAGGCCCCGATGGAGAGTACTGATGTTTCATGATCTCCTGAACTACGCGAACTGCGATCCGCTCGAAAGCGTTCACCAGGCTCTCAGAATGGCGGTGAAGAGAATGAGCCACCATGTAGTTGACTTCCTGTCGCAGAGCTCGGGTGCGCTCCTCTGAAGGAACAGACAGATCCACCTCATCAAGAGCACCTTCAGGTGAGAAACCTTTCCACCTGATGCCATGCTTACGGGTCCTCTCAAAAGAGCCGATGAGATCGGCTTCGAAGAGAGCTTTGATATCATCGTACTTCGCCTTGTGCTCCTCAGGCAGATCGTCGTACGTGACCGGTCTGTCCCCCATCTCAGCGTCGGATGTTGATGCAGATGCTGTTGAATGTCCCACCGGGCGTGCCAGAATGTGTTGCCTGTCAAAACCCACCGGCGAGCAGCGACGAGCAACACGAAGAGCCGGGAGGCTCCCAGGCTGCTGGTGGGCCTGGTCCCTCGGCAGCAACCGCAAAACTCCGCACACGCCTGGCTTGGTTCAGGCGTGCCACTGACCTATACCTGGTCGGAAGGTGATGGATTGCTTGATCAGTTTCTGCATGGTAAACAAGTATACGTAAAATTCGAGCCGTGACCGGCTCCCAGGTTTCCCTGTGAATCGGCTCCTGGAGCCGATTGTCCCATGATTCTGCATTAGATCTACGATAACATGGGGTTTTGCTTCATCAATATAAGTTAAATCGATCTACGACAGTCTAATGTTTTCACCACGTAATTGGAACGTCCTACACGTGATTGATCCTGGTAGATACAAAATATAATGGAAAACTAACCCTAGAGAAGGCCTAACAACCGACGTAAAGTCAATTCCCGGAACAACTCCTCTCGAATTGGCAAACCATATCCTCACGTACTACTGGATCGTTCAACCCGTTTGCAAGGCCTGACTACGTGGATATCAAACTAAACCTTGGAGAACAAGGCATAACTATAACAGATCAAATCAACTGAATAAAGATCAAGCAAGATGCTACCCTTACACCCGGGAAAAGGTGCAAAGGTAGCGAGGTAACTAGAGGTAGCATAACTAAACAATCATAGTGAAAAGTACTGATGCTAACCTAAACAAATCTATGATAATAGTATTACTCGCCATCAACAAGGCTTCAGTACGAGTAACACCAAATAACGCATAAGCAAATACTGCCTAGATCGCAAGATGCGATCTAGGCAGCATGACACTTACCCGAAAGAAACCCTAGAAACAAGGGGTGGCGATGCGCCGAGATTGTGTTTGTTGTGAACGTGATTGTCCTCCTTTTCTCAATAACCTTAGGTACATATTTATAGTCCAGAGACTTTCTATCTTTGGAATAACTCTACAACTCTACCTCTTACTTAAACCGAAACGGAACCTAATACAATATACAGATACACGGGCAATTTAGCCCAAATCTACGCATAAGGCCGATTCAACAACACGTTGCATATATGTATCTTCCAAGCCCATCTTGATTACGGCCCGTCTCCTCCTTTGGCCAAAATATGGCGATAACAGATGCGAGACTCGCCTTTTCTGACTGGCTGTGGAGGCGAGGGGGAAATGCGATGTGTTGTAGGGTGCAGTGTGGCGGATCCACTCCTCGCCGACAGAGATGGCGAGGGGGAGTGTGGCGGCACGACACACTCTACATCTATAACGGGGGGAGGGGGGGGGGGTCCCCTTTCGGGTCCTATCAATAAAAAAAATCACACTATATAATCAATGCCATCGAGGAATGTGAAAAGTCAAACATGTAGTATAATCTAGCTAGACTTAGGGATATACTCCCTCCGCCCCAATTTGCCTATAACTTCTAATCAAAATAAAAAAATTAAAGTTTGACCAATAATATTAAAAAAGTATCAAAATCTACCGTATCAAACTTATATTATGAGGACCACGATGAAACATACTTTCATGTTGTATGCACTAGATATTGTGAATATTAATACTATATCTCTTTAGAAATGGTCAAACTCTACAAAGTTTGACTTTGACTAAAAATTATATGTAACGTATTTTAGGACGGAGAGAGTAAATGGATCGTTCAGCATATCATCAACAATTGTCCATATATCCAATTTAAATGGAAAAGGAAATTAGTTGCAGCCAAGCAAGAAGCATGCCAAACACTTCTCTCACCCTGTCATAAACCAATGGATAAGGTAGCTGGGAATGCCACAACGGATAGGATGGAGCAAAAGACCAGGATCCATTTTCATTCCAACACAAGATTATGTTTCCTTCCTGCAAAAGGAAAAGAAAGGCAGACGATATCCCAGACCCAGAGATCCGCGCTCGCGTGATAGGCCGGAAGCGGTCACTGGAACTCCAGCGGTCCAGCTTGCATGCATCCCGGCCGGATCGATCAAAAGCCTCGAATCATTGCCGCTAATGACGTCGTCGATGGCCCTGGGCCGAGCACTGCTCGGGATTGAATATTCGGTGATTGATATCCCCGTGTGAGTGTCACCATCTTCTAATGACAGGGTTAGCACTACCGTTTTGTTAATCTAAAGCTTGAGATTCGTCTTCCTCTATCGACCTGCAACCGTATTCCTTCTTGAAGGTGCTGCCTTGATACTCGGTGATTTGGGGCTTGAGTAGCATGGTGGGCAAACTTCAGCGAACGCATCGACTGCGGGTCATCTTCGTTTGTCGATTTGTCGTGATCATTCTCGAAATAGTCTTTCACCCCGTTATTAATATGGCAATACACCGATACAAGAGTTCGAGCCAAAGAAAATGCTAGGACAGACAACACAAACATGCCCAAAAAAAAGTAATGAAGACAATGACAAATCGATGAAACGATGATGACCCGCAACCGCTATGCGACTTTTGCACACCACGCTTCAAGCACCCTAAAGCGCCAAGTACAAAGTAGCACATTCAATAAGGAAAGCACTGTCGACACGGCGCTGCTGCTCGGACTAGACTAGTCCTAAGGTTTCCCCCGACACTGCGAGTAAAGTGGACAGAGGATTCCTGTGACGCCCTCTAGGAAGAAATGATGCCACTCGAAGGCGTCACCACATCACGGTCGGACGAGCTGGTAGGGATTTCTCCCGATCCCAGCCCACAAAAAAACCCTGACGTAAACGAAGCACTACCACCCAGCTTTGCCGCTGGCCTGCACACGCCACCACGACCTTAAAGTCACCATTCCCGTCTCTTCAAGAACACTAGTGTGTGTCATGTAAGACGGAGGCACACGACAACGCCTGGACGAGGGATAACAACCTCGCAGCCACACAAGAGGAGGGAAGGGTATTCACCTCCAATGCCTAAAGGCGACCGTCAACCAGATAGAGCAACATGGACACGCCAAGCCCACATAGGCCCCGGTATCCCTGCTGCAATAGGCAAGCCGCAATGCCTCCATCCCTAATCCTAGCATAGTCACTGATGCCACCTCCAGAGAGCTCTGTAGACGCAGCACCCCGTCCTACCCAAGCCCATTTAAGGCCCTCCCGATCCCATCAGGGGCCCGAGATGCCGAGATCTTGGTCCGGGCGGAAGGCAGTGATGCAACAAATCCATGGTGCCCTGCCGCCACGCGACGTGATCGCTAGCCCCACCCAGATGCGTCGGACCAGAGCATCCCGAGGACCACCGCTAGGGAAAAGAAGGGCCCTGGCCCGACCCATGGTGCAGGAGAAGCAGACTGCCGCGGCCGGCGTCGCCCAGGCTTCTCCCATCGACCACTGCTGGCGACGACGACAGAGGTAGGGGTCAAAGGCGGCCGGAGGAAGGGGAAGGCCCCGTCGCCTTCGGGGGGACGAGAGGGGGCAGGGTCAAGGTTTCTTCTATTAGTTTCTTTGTACCTTACTTTTCTGTTGGGTATGTGTTTGTGTTGTTGTCCTAGTTCTTTCTTTTTCTAAACTCTTGTGTGTGTCGTGGTTGCTTTATTTATAAAGTGATGCGGAAGTCTCTTTCAAGAATAAAAGGCTTAAGCCAGAATTGGTTGGGATTAATCATTCTGATCTATCGATGTGTCTGGTTGCTGCCTTCGATCCGTGTATTGTACCCCTCCGTTTGGGATTATAAGTCACGCGCGGATAACTAGATTGTTAATTTAAACAACAAAATAAAAATAATATAGCATAAAAATTATATCATTAGAAACTTTAGAGATTATATTTTTAATGGTATATAAATTTTGTAATATATAAATTATATTTTATTGATTAAATTAGCAACCTAGATATACGCATAGGAACTATAATCCCAAACGGAGGGAGCATGTACGTAGTAGGAGGAGAAGCTACCCATGTTGCTTCGAGTTTTTCTTAATTGGCGGGACGACCGGTAGTGGCGCCATTGGAACGGCTAAACTAGGCGCTCTGAGCCAATTGGCCAACGGTTCTGTTTTTCTCACATAGCCTTTCTCCCGGACGACATTGACCAGAGAGGAACGAAAAGCGTACGTGCGGTGGTTGCGACTTGCGAGTGAGTGCGTGTGATTCATGCATGCATGGGCAAATCAGGAGGAACGGAACGGTGTACCACGAACTGGATCGCCCGCCTACCGGTGCCGGCCGGCGCATACCACCGTGCCTGCCTTCTTCCAAGATACGTCCATCTCTGTTTATTTTCCCTTTAATTTCCAGGCGACGCGACGCCGACAGGGGCGAGAAGCAAAGCGAAATGGTACTATGTGGGTGCTGGCAGCCTGCACCACAGTCCACAGACAAGATCACCACTTGCTGTCCGTTTCATGGATCAAACGCATGGTCCGATGTGGATGAGTGTCAGACAACCTAGAAATAGTTGTGATCTCTAGGCTAGATTGCGGCAGTTTCATGCATGGGCTTTCGCCCTTAAGAACGGGGGCACTTTTCTTTCATGTGTACAGCACCGAGGAACGGATGTGCGTGGGTACCTTTTGTTGGTTAAACTAGGTGTAGTGCAGTGCTGCACACTGTATAATATTGGGTGTACGAGTACGAGTCCCTCTTGGCATCTGCTTATCTAGCCTGCCATGGAAATGGAACGGGGACGGCAGAAAGAGAGCGAAGAACCCAAGCCGCGAGGGAGGGTATCATACGTGGCTAGTGGAGAGGCCACTCCACCGTTAAGTACGTACCTTCGTGTCAAACCACACTCAGCCATGCCTCATTTGTTTATCTAGCGATCCGATCCGTACCACCAAACCGGAGGCGATTCCACGGTCGGCTTTTTTTTTTTTACATTTTTAAATTTTCCTGACTAACTTTTCCAATCGGGCGATTTTGTTTTAAATTTTTTTCTAAATTTTTTAAAAAAAAAGGGACAACAAGTGAGGGTGAGTGGTTTGAGTGAAACTCTCTAAGGGTGTCAAATACAAAAAACTAAAATCTCTTGAGGATCTAGAAGGCAAAAATTAAAATAGTAGAAGTTAGTGTTTGTCGAAAATTTTAAATTTTTATGATGATGGTTTTGCATGAAGAGCAGTATGTATAAATGATATGCAGAACCAAAACCAAATCTAAAATTGTGACAATGACAATGGCAGCAATGCATAAAAAAGTCGGCATAGACCCGTAAACAGTTGGCATAGCTTGCGTCCACGGTCGGCGTAGCGGTGTCAGTATAGGTTGTGTCAGCGTAGCAGGTTGGTCATCGGCGTAGCTATCTATTCCGATGGTTTAGGGAACCCATCGGCATAGCCTGGCCGTAAGCGCGGGCAAACTAACGGACGGGAACTAACGTCGCAAGCATTTGTACCGACAGTTATACCGTCAGCGTAGCGTGCTTTCAGGAAGTTGGTGTTGTTGTAACACCAACGATAATACCGTAGGCATAGCTTGTTTGCACAAAGGTGTGTCGTTGTAACGCTGACAACAATATTATAGACATAGCTCGTTTTTAGTATGGGGTGCTATTATAACAACGACAACAGTACCGTAGTCACAGCTTGCTTCCAGTAAAATGTGCTATTGTAGCGGCCGGCTATAAAAAAAAATTATTTATTTTTTTAATTTTTTTTAATATTTAAATTGTTTGACTCATTAATTTCTCACTTAGAATATTATTTTAATACTAATTACATTTAATCTTCCATCAAATTGCAGTCTTGATCAAATTTTTTGGTCGTTCACCCATCATCACATTACTCCACCCATAGCACGTTTAACTTCTTCGTTCCTTCAGAATCAGTTTCCATGAAGAAATTTGTACTTTGTTGTCAATAGTATGATATCAATCCTATTAACCCCTATATCATTAAGCCACATGTTTTTATTGTTTGAAATTATAAACAATTATTTAAGTAAGCAACAATGATACTTTTTTGTACTTTTTAGTTAACATGGAATAATTAATATCTTTGAATCCGTAAATCGGAACTCAACAAATCATATGTCTAAATTGATCAAAAAATGAGAGGAATCCAAATATGATATCTATATTAAATTATCATAAATTATGCCGTGATTCTAGCAAAACCGTAAGTCGATGGCAATACTGTAGGCGTAGCTTGCTTTGAGGAAGGTGGCGCAGTTGTAACTTGTTTCTAGGAAGGTGGCGCAGTTGTAACACCGATGACAATACTGTAGGCGTAGCTTGTTTCTAAGAAGATGGCATAGTTGTAACGCCGGCGGCAATACGGTAGGCGCAGCTTGATTCTAGAAAGGTGGCACGGTTGTAACGCCGACGACAATACCGTAGGCGTAGCTTGTTTCTAAGAAGGTGGCACAGTTGTAACGCCGATGACAATACCATAGGCGTAGCTTGTTTCTAGGAAGGTGGCACAGTTGTAATGTCGACAACAATACCGTAGACGTAGCTTGTTTCTAGGAAGGTGGCGCAGTTGTAACGCCGACATCAATACTGTCGGCATAGACTGCTTTCAGGAAGGTGGAGCAGTTGTAACGTTGATGACAATACCGTAGGCGTACCTTGCTTCTAGGAAGGTCGTGCAGTTGTAATGCCGACGGTTAGACCGTAGGCGTAGGTTGCTTCCAAGAAGGTGAGGCAGTTGTAATGCCAACGACTATACCGTAGGCATCAATGTTTCCAGGCTCTGTGCCGACGGTAAGGCCGCCGGCATAACCTCAAAAGCGACGCTGTCCATCCTCCGTTTCCAAAAGGGACGACCACATGGCCGCTACTTGTGCCGACGGCCGTGTTATGCCGACGGTGGCCGTCGGGTCAGGTTGCACTACGCCGACCATGATATTGGGCTGACGGTGGCCGTCGGCATCCGCTTGCTGCGCTGATGGTATAGCTATGCCGACGGTTATTTTTTTGCTGTAGGCATATCTCAGCTATGCTGACGGCCAACCTTTGACGTAACTATTACCGTCGGCAACGTCTGCCATTCCTGTAGCAAGGCCATCGAGTTGACCATGCGTGTGCAGCCAGAAGGACGTTTGATAACTTTCTAGGGAGGCATGAGTTGGGGATCGATTTGAAGCTGCGGTGGCTGCGGCCCCCCCACACACAATTTTTTTTTTTCATTGCCAAACATAAAGGTATTTGATATAAAAAAAGAGAAGTATATCAAAAAAAGAAAAAGATAGAATACAAATGCATTGGACTTCTCCAAGGAAAAATAAAGACCCAATTGGAACAAGAAAAGTCAGGGAAATTTTCTAGAGTATAATTTCTATGGTAAGTCTGAGAGGAAGGAAGGCTCCTTTGTAGTTTTGAAGGACAACAAACATGAGGTCTCACCTCATGTCTCATGTTTTCATATCTTTCTCTCTACAAATTCCTGAGTTTTTACCACATATGACAAACCAAACAAAACTTATGAATTTTTTCTACAGTTTTTGTCCTCGTAGAAATCCTGGATACATGACATTTCAATTCTTGCGTTTAAGATCGATGACATGAGCCCACACATAGGAAGCTGCCACACACTCAAAGAACAAATTAAATGATGAATAGATTCATTCATTGTTCCAAATATTTGGAAGAAATTCCTAGTCCAATCTTGTTTCGTGTTGTCTTTAGTTGGAACACCATTGTGCCAAATGAGCCGTAACAAAAATTGGTAAGGATACAACAACCACCATACTCGACTGATGTTTGGTTCTCATAGTGCTGCTAATCTGTGTGTGTGGATATAAAATGCAAATGTAATGTAATTTTAGTATCCCTGCCTAATTTGCCATGAGGAATTCTTCTTACTTGGCAGACAGTATGTTGACCACAATTCCGGCAAGAACAACATGCATGAAAAGACCTCCGAACATATGCTTGATCCTGATTCCTGAGGACGACACCATGAAGTAGGCAACCAGGAAGCAGATAGCACAGTCCCGTGTTGCGGGAACAGGAAAGAATTAGGAGCAGCGGGGTACACAGAGATCATTACTCAATTGAGTTAGGCATCGGATATAAGTATATGAAATCTGGAGAGATGCTGCACGCACGTACTTCTTCTGGTATGCTCGCCCTGCATCTGCATAGCAGGTTCAGTTTCCATTTGCAGGGACATGCTCCATGACTCGGTTCAGAAAAGGTGAGAAAATTCTACTTGGCTACAATTGCTCCCGGCCGAAAGAATGTTTGGCCAAGTGCGTCAACCTCTGTGTGGGTTGGCTAATTGACTCGGGAGGAAACGAGCAACACGCTTGTCTAGAAAAAGCTAATCGTTGAGTTACATTTTTTTAGCGTAACATCCGATTTTATAGATAAACCAAACAGATTATGTCAGATTGAACAAACTGAAGCACACACAAATAACAACGATCACTGATAAAAAAGAAATTCAGTTACATTTTACTTCTGTTTTACACCATAGTAGTATAAAACTAGGGTCTCCTTGGGGGCCTTATTGATCTTGGAAACAAACATAGTCAATATCATCGAAGAATGTGAAAATTCAAACATTAAATACTCTGGCAAGACAGAGCGATACATAGCAAATCAATAGGGGCACTCCATTCCAAAATATAAGATGTTCTAGGCTTCTTTGAAACACATGTATCTAGATGTTTTTTAGTGTGAATGTTTACTCATTTTAGTCTTTTCTAAAACACATGTATCTAAACATATTTTTAGTGTGAACATTTACTTATTTTGCTTCGAACGTATAAATTAAAAGATGTGAAGATACATGTTAGAAAAAGGCTAAAACATTTTATATTTTCTGGAACAAAGGGGGTATTTGGCTTTCAACTGGACCGTTTAGCATATTATCAACAATTCCCAATCTAACCTTTGGTAGTCGGTGTTTTCGGCGTGTCCGATGGATTCTTTGTGCTCACTATGTTTCTGTGGAGTGTGTCCTTGCGGTGACGATGACCGGCGGCCGGTGGTCTTTGCAGAACACTCGATCAGCGCAAGACCAGCATATTTCTCTCGGGAGGCTTGTTGCAAAGTCGGAACTGTCTGCCTTTGGTGTGTGGCCGACTGTTGTCATGGGCCAACATGGGTTCCGGCGTCGCTTGAAGCGAGGCTTCGTTTGGGTCGTCGAAGGTGAAGTCGGAGTCGCTGGCTCGCGGAGGAGTGATGCCGATGACACTAGGTGGCCTTTCTTCTTAGTGGTGTGTGTGCACTCCGTGTGGGTGACCAGGTCGGCCGATGGTGGTGGTGCCCAATATGGTCTTGTTTCATGACGATATTGATGCATTGGTATCGGTTTTTGGCCGGTTTACATAACTGGTCAATTCTCTCCTACTCTTTTAAATAAAATGAGCCAAATTACTCGTTTTGTTAAAAAAAAAACCCTTCTCTGCACCTGCCATGAACTAGCGGATAAGGAACTGAGCAAGCCACAGCGGATAGGATTCGTTCCAACAAAATATTAATGTTTCCTTCTTGCAAAAGAAAAAGAAAATAGGACGATATCCCAGAGATCCGCGCTCGCATGATAGGCCGGAACTCCAGCCACGGATAGTTTAGGCTGGCTGACAGCGCATGCATATGCGTCCAGCATCCCTGCCGGATCGATCAAAAGCCTCAAATCATTGCCGCTAATGACGTCGTCGTCGATGGCCGCTGCTTACTGCTCTGCATGCGAGCACTGCTCGGGATTGAATATTCGATGATTGATGATATCCCCGGCCGTGTCACCATCTTCTAATATATGACGGGGTTAGCATTACCATTTTGTTAATCTAAAGCTTGAGCCAGAAGCGGCTGGGATTAATCATTCTGACCGATCGATCGATGTCTCTGGTTGCTGTCGTCGTCTGTTGCTAATCCAATGATCCACCGATCCGTGTATTGTACATGTACGTACTCTCTCCGTTTGGAAATATAAGATGTTTTAGATTTATAAAGTAGATATATCTAGACAACTTTTAGTGTCTAGATTCATTTTGAACCTATACACTAAAAGGTGTCTAGATACATCTTCTTCACAAACCTAAAACATTTTATATTTTTAAACGAAGGGAGTACGTGTGTAGGAGGAGGAGGAGATGCTAGGCATATGCTACGAATTGGACTTGCTTGGTGGGACGACTGGTAGTGGCGCTGGCGGTGGTGGTGTGTTCTTCTAGCAGGGCCAGGGAGCAACTCGGATTGGACGCGAGTTGGCCATTGGAACGGCTAAACTACTCGTTGAGCCAATTGGCCAACGGTTCTGTTTTTTCCCACGTAGCCTTTCTCCCGGATGACATTGACCAGAGAGGAACGAAAAGCGTGCGGTGGGTACGAGAGTGAGTGCGTGTGGTTCATGCATGGGCAAATCAGATGGAATGGAACACAGGACGGTGTACCAACGGCTGGATCGCCACGTCAGCCCGTAAGTATATACTAGCATTATTGCGGCTGGATTGCCTGCCTACCTACCGGTGCCGGCGTATACCACCGTGCCTGCCTTCTTCCAAGATAGTCCATCTCTGTTTTCCCTTTAATTTCCAGGCCCAAAAGGAAAGCGAAATGCTTCTCCTGGATCCTGCCACAGCCTGCCAGAGACAAGACCACCACTTGCTGTCCGTTTCATGGATCAAGCACACGTACAGTCCGATGTGGCGGAGAGTCTACAAATAGTCGTGATCTCTAGGCTAGATTGCGGCAGTTTCATGCATGGGCTTTCGCCCTTAAGAAAGGGCACTTTTCTTTCATGTGTACAGCACCGAGGAACGGATATATGTGTGTGGTGTGTGTGTTTGTGGCCTTGTGGGGTGGGTGGGGGTACCTTTTGTTGGTTAAGGTGCAGTGCAGTACTGCACACTGTATAATATTGGGTGTGCGAGTACGAGTCCCTCTTGGCATCTGCTTATCTAGCCTGCCATGGAACGGGGACGGCAGAAAGAGAGCAAGAACCGAAGCCGAGAGAGAGAGAGGGTATAGTAGATAGTGGAGAGGCCACTCCGCTGCTAAGTACGTACCTTCGTGTCAAACCACACTCAGCCATGCATGCCTCATTTGTATAGGTACGTAGCGATCAGATCCGTACCACCAAACCGGAGGCGGTTAGTTCCCCGGTACGACCATGCGTGCAGCCGGAAGGAGGTCAGATAACTTTCCAGGGATGCATGAGTTGGAAGGATCGAGCTGAAGCTGCGGCAGAAAGCAAACTGCTGGAGTGTTTTCTGTGGGGGAGGAGATCGATTCGATGGATGGACGGATGCGGGGATTGTGTGTATCCTCACAGGAGCGCACCATGGCGCACTAGGTTGCTAAGCGCGAGGTGGAATGGCAGCCGGACGTCGTACGCACGCCCTGATTAATTGCCTCCATTAGCATTAATTATAAGGTGGACGCCCCTCTCGCGCCTCTCGTCGGTGCCAGGAAAAATAAAAATGGAAAGAGACTCTCGGCACTAATAATCGATCATATCTTGGTTTGGTTAGAGGACAGGAGCAAGACGAGAAGATATGCTTGAGAGGGTGGGAGATGATCGAAGGGAGCTGTCGAAAGAAAGGAGGAGCGGAACGGGGAGACCGGGTGGGCTAGAAATGTGCCTTTTCTCTCACCTGAATTAGCTACGCTGAAACAACTTGCACTAGTGAAAACGAGGCATTTTGTTGATCCTGGAAAAGGGCTTCTATGAACCGGTGTTAAAGGGGTGCCGTACCAGCGTGGCCTGTGCGGCAAAAAGGAGCCCCCTTTTAACACCTGTTTGTGGCACGAACCGGTGTTAAAGGACCCTGCACCAGTGGCCCGCGCAGTCCCCCCCTTTAACACCGGTTCGTGGCTTGAACCGGTGTTAAAGGGGGGGGGGCTATATAAGACACCGAAGCCCACACCCCACTCTTCCATTTTTTCACTATCTCATTTTGGACCCTAGCAAGAGGGTGTGAAGAGTGCTAGTTTGTGTTTTTTTTCATATGCACAAGAGGTGTTCGATGAAATGCCCGAGAACTCAAAATAAGTTTTCTCGTTGCTCTTTCCTTCTCGGTCGAGGTCGGCAACTATCCTTTCATGTGTCATTGATGTACTATATATATATAAATGGTCATCTCCCTATTAAATTTTGATATATACTATATATTAATGCAGATGAACCGGCAATGGATATACGGTGACCGCCACACTTCCGAGTACATTACGGGCCTCCAAAATTTTATCGTTGTGGCTAATACAAACCGTGGTCACAATGGTTTTATGTGATGTCCGTGTGTTCACTGTCAGAACAAGAAAGACTACTCAAATACCAGAACCATTCACGCCCACCTGCTTCGATCCGGTTTCATGCCCAGCTATAATTGTTGGACCAAGCACGGAGAAAAAGGGGTTGTGATGGAAGACAACGAAGAAGAAGAGGATGATGAAAACTATCATAATATGTATCCTGAATATGATGATACTGCAACGGGGATAGATAATGAAGCTCAAGAGGCAACAGATGGGCCCGCTGATGATGATCTTGGTCAAGCCATTACTGATGCAAAGGAAGAATGTGAAACTGAAAAGGAGAAGGAGAAGCTGGAGCAGATGTTAAAGGATCACAAAACATTGTTGTATCCAACTTGCGAAGATGGCCAAAAAAAGCTAGGTACCACACTGGATTTGCTGCAATGGAAGACTGAGAACGGTGTGACTGACAGCGCATTTTCAAAGTTGTTGGTAAAAATGAAGAATCTTCTTCCAAGAAATAATGAGTTGCCCGACAGTACATACCAAGCAAAAAAGGTTGTCTGCCCTCTAGGATTAGACGTGCATAAGATACATGCCTGCATTAATGACTGCATCCTTTACCGCGGTGAGAAGTACGAGAATTTGGATGCATGACCGGTATGCACTGCACTGCGGTATAAGATCAGACGAGACGATCCTGGCGATGTTGAGGGCGAGGCCCCTAGGAAGAAGGTTCCTGCCAAGGTTATGTGGTATGCTCCTATAATACCACAGTTAAAACGTCTCTTCAGAAATAAAGAGCATGCCAAGTTGTTGCGATGGCACATGGAAGACCGTAAGAAAGACGCGATGTTGAGACACCCCGCTGATGGGTCACAGTGGAGAAAAGTCGAGCGAGAGTACCCGGACTTCGCACGTGACGCAAGGAACTTAAGGTTTGGTCAAAGTACAGACGACATGAATCCTTTTGGTGAGCAGAGCTGCAGTCACTGCACCTGGCCTGTGACTCTATGTATCTATAACCTTCCTCCTTGGTTGTGTATGAAGAGGAAGTTCATTATGATGCCAGTGCTCATCCAAGGGCCGAGGCAACCCGGCAACGACATTGATGTGTACCTAAGGCCATTAGTTGAAGAACTTTTACAGCTGTGGACCAAACCAGGTGTACGTATGTGGATGAGCACAAAGGGGAGCCATTTGACCTACGAGCATTGCTTTTCGTAACCATCAATGATTGGCCTGCTCTTAGTAACATTTCAGGTCAGACAAACAAGGGATATAATGCATGCACACACTGTTTAGATGAGACTGAAAGTGTATATTTCGATAAATGTAAGAAGGTTGTGTACCTAGGGTATCGCCGATTTCTTAGAACTGCATCGATGAAAGAAAGGCAAGCATTTCAAACGTCTGGCAGACCCCGGAGGAAGCCTGTCCTCCGTACCGGTGAGGAGGTATTTGGTATGGTCAAGGACCTAGAAGTAATCTTTGGAAAAGGTCCTGGCAGTCTATCTGTTCCGAATGGCGATGTCGGACACGCGCCCATGTGGAAGAAGCAATCTATATTTTGAGACCTACCCTATTGGAAAGTCTTAGAGGTCCGCTCTTCAATCGACGTGATGCACGTGACGAAGAATGTTTGCGTGAACCCGCTAGGCTTCCTAGGAGTGTATGAGAAGACAAAAGATACAACGGAAGCACAGTAGGACCAGCAACGTCTGAAAGACCCTGAAGAGCCTATGCATCCTGAGAACGCGAAGGGTAAACGATGCCACTTAACTCCTGCCAGCTACGCTCTTACCAAAGCAGAGAAGGAAATATTTTTTGAATGTCTGAGCAGTATCAAGGTCCCGTCTTGCTTCTCATCGAATATAAAGGGAATAATAAATATGGCAGAGAAAAAAATTCCAAAACCTGAAGCCTCATGACTGCCACGTGATTATGACACAATTGCTTCCGATAGCATTGAGGGGGCTTCTACCTGAAAATGTTCGAGTACCCATTGTGAAGCTATGTGCATTCCTCAATGCAATATCTCAGAAGGTAATCGATCCAGAAATCCTACCAGGGTTACAGATAGATGTGGCCCAATGTCTTGCCAGCTTTGAGTTGGTGTTCCCACCATCCTTCTTCAATATTATGACGCATCTCCTGGTTCACCTAGTAGAAGAGATTGCCATTATCGGTCCTGTATTTCTACACAATATGTTCCCCTTTGAGAGGTGTAGGGTTTCGTAGCATGGAAAACAAAAAATTTCTATCGCATACAAACAAACAAGCCAAGATCTATCTACTAGATTGTAGCAACGAGTCGATGGAATAACTCACCCTCGAAGATTCCAAAGTGTTTAACGAGAGCGGATTCTCGTGGGTGATGTAGTCGTACTCTTCCCGATCTCAAGATCGCGTAGACGATCCTTTCGGCTGCGTTAGCGGCTCCCGATCGGTCACACGTTCGATACTCTCGAAGACCTTCCTCTCCCTTGTTCCAAAGCGGAGGTTGTAGCACTCTCCTCGCGATTCCGGCAGCACAACGACGTGGTACCGGAAGTAGAGGGGAGATCTCGCAGGGCTTCGCCTTAAGCCGGAGCGAGTATGGTGGAGTATGAGAGAGTCCCTCGACGATCTAGGGTTTAGACACGCCGAGGAGGAGGCTAGGCCGGGGGCTAGGGTTGCTAGGCGGCGGCGGTTTGCCCTAGGGCGGCGGCGGCAGCAGTAGGTGGCGGCGCCGGCGGCTTAGGTTTTGGAGGAGAGGATCTTGTGTGTCTAGGAGGGAGCCCTGCCCCTCCTTATATAGGTGGAGGGGCCGGCCGGCCAAGGGGAGGGAGGTGAGTGCCTTCCCAACTCGGCTTGGTGGGGCGCCGACGGTGGGGAGGAGGGGCTCCTCCCCAACTCGGTTTCCTCCTCTTTTTCCACTTCCCAAAAATAGCCGTTTGACTTTCAAACTTGGCGTTTGACTTTTCAAACAAGGATTTGATTTAATCCTTTATTTTGTTCAGCGATGACACTTAGTACATGATGCAATCATACCAACTTGATATAACACATTCATGTACCCTTCCCCTCCGGAGTGCCGGACATTCCGGAACCTTCTAGAACATTCCCGATGAAAACACCAGAATCATTCTCTAACTCCGAAACGGGACTTTCCTTATATGAATCTTATTATCCGGACCATTCCGGATCTCCTCGTGATATCCCGGATCCCATTCGATACTCCGAACAACATTCGGACTCTTTCTCATCATTCCATAACTACTCAAACAACGTCGAATCCTTAAGTGTGTCTCCCTACGGTTCGTGAATTATACGGACATGATTGAGACACTTCTCCGAACAATAACCAATAGAGGAATCTGGAAATTCATATGGCTCCCACATATTTCTACGATTACTTTGCGATCGAATGAACCACTTACATACGATATCAATTTCCCTTTGTCTCACGATAGTTTACTTATCTGAGGTTATGATCGTCGGTATCTCTGCATACCTAGTTCAACCTCGTTACCGATAAGTACTCTTGTCTTGTTTCCATGATATGTGATCCCTTGTGAGCCAGTCACATGCTTGCAAGCTAATTGGATGACATTTCACCGAGAGGGCCCAGTGTATATCTATCCGTCATATGGATGGACAAATCCCACTATTGATCCATGTGTTTCAACCAATACTTTCCGAACACTCAATGCCACCTTTATAGCCACCCAGTTACGGTGTGGTGTTTGATGTCATCAAAGCATCCATCCGGTAAAGGTGATATGCATGATCTCATGGTCGAAGGAATTATATTACTATGTATCAGAAATCATATAGCAATTGAACTATTAAAATGACTTGATCTTTATGCTACGCTTATCTATAGGAGTATGTCCACCATATCATTCTCCTAACGATATGATCTTGTTGTTAATAACATCTCAATGTTCATGATAGGGAAACCACAATCATCTATTAACCAACAAGCTAGTATTATATAGAGGCTTTACTAGGGACTTCAAATTAAGTTTACAAATCACACAAGTATTAATGTTTCCTTGTTAATACTATTATAGTATGAATGTAAAAGTTTATCATAAACACAAAGATATAATAATAACTACATTTATTATTGCCTCTAGGGCATATCTCCAACAAATACACCTGGGAGCTAACTAATTTCACATATTAGGGAGTGCCTCTATGACCAGTTTCTCGGAGATGCCGGAGGACTGGGCTCCGCCGGCATCTCCCTGAAACTGGCCGTAGTGGTGTCCCTGCTCTCGAAAACCATCTTGGAGATGCCTCAAACTGGCTGGAGGACTGGACTCACAAGGATGCCTATTTATAGTACAAGCAGCTCGGCATAGTGTCGACACTTACGAAATAATGTCGACACTCACCCCTATTATTAGTGCTGACTCGTGTTTTGTCCCAGTTGGTGTCTCCAACTAGGACTAAAGGTTCATCTTTAGTCCCGGTTGGTGACACCATCCGGGACAAGGTACACGCCGCACGACATAATGTATACACTCACCCCTATCATTAGTGCTGCCTGGCCCAGCCTGAAATCCATTTTTCTTCCCTCCATTTTTCTTCCTTCTATTTCTTCCCTCCATTTTTCTTCCCACCATTTTTAACGCCATTTTTCTTCCCGCCATTTTTCTTCCCGCCATTTTTCTTCACGCCATTTTTTCCCGCCAGTTCTTCCCTCCAGTTCTTCACTATATATATATGTAGGGTTGGCCTCCATTGTCATTGCACATCTCTAGACTCATATCTGCAACCTCATCACTCTTTACCATGGCTTCCACCGTAGCACTAACCCCTAGGGAGGCGGAGGCGCTTTGCGTCTCGAACTACCCCTGCCCGCCGGGCTACTGTGTCCCCGTCGGCTGGATGCTGAGCGCCGGAGGCGTGCCGGTTCCTCCTGTCCCTCTAGGTGTGGCGCGCCGGATGGCCATCACGAACCACTACTACTTCGAGCTCACGCCGGAGCAGCGGAGGAATCCCAGATGGCATCCCGACTATTTCCCTACTTGGGAAGCCTTCTTCGTGGATCGGCGTGAGAGGGCGCTCGCCAGGCACGAGGAGGACGACCCACCTCCTCTGAACTTCAATGAGGCCGGCCGTCGGCTATGGTGGCGCGGTCGGACTCTCCAGAGCGTCATGGCCTATGACACTGCCGCCGACTCTAACCCTCGTCTGCGCTACCCTCAAGTCCAGCCCACGCGTACTCAGCCTTCAAGGTTCAATTACGGCGACCCCGACAACGACAGCGATGACAGCGATGGCGAGTATTACAGGTGTAGGCAGGAGCATGACTGAATCACTCCAACATTCCGAAACAAGTTCGGCCGATTGTTACTTAATCTGGACATGTATCTTAATTTCCAGTTCTTTTATGTATCTTAATTTTCAGTCGTGCTTTATGTAGCTTACTATTAGTTTCATTATGTATTTTAATTCCAGTTCTATCTCCTTCACAAAATGACCTATCTCATTCGAGGTTTCTTGGCTTTCGCGTCAAATGACCAATGTTATGGCTAGAATCAAGGCATAGTTTGTTATAATATGGCCATATTGTGCATACATGTGCATCATGGCATGGCAAACAATGTTGCAAGAGGAAGTTTTCCTTTTTATCGCACCAAAAAGGCATTTTCCATTTTCCGAGCATAAGATGCGGCATTTAAATATCCAATCAATTCAAAAATGTTAATACAAAATAAAATATGATTTGCTCTAATAAAATAGGGTTAGATTCCTTTTTAGATGCTTAATATTTCTTATGTTCAAAGTTTTAGGATTTGACAATTTATTTTTGTTTGAATTGAATAATCAAAATTTATATGTAAGTGTTTTAATCATTTGAAAATTTTCATCTAAAGTAAATATAAAATGTTTCTACATGAATGGATAGATATTATTTTTCTGAAAATTATGATATATTATTCATATTTTTCCGAGTTGAAATGAATAAGATATGAATTTTCTAAATTCATATCCTATTTTTTGAATTATAAATGCCCCCACCCCTTTAATGCATGAAATTAATGCCCCCCCTTTAACACCGGTTCCAGCCCCGAACCGGTGTTAAGGGGGGTTATTAAATGCGCGCCTTACCCTTCCTTCTTCCCCCTAGAGCCAGATGAAAGCCGCGAGAAAAAGCAGAGAGGAGAGCATGGCCACGCCGCCGCTCGCCGTCGCCGCCCCCAGTCGACGCAATCAACCGCCTTCTCGAGCTCCGTAGTCATTGCCGCCTTTGATTCCGGCCACCGTTCGCTTCGCCGACCCCCTCAATCGCCTCCTGGTGAGCAAATGGTGCTCACGCGTCATCCCTCTCTCCCTCTCTCGCTCTAGTCCGCTTCCCCATGTCCATCTATGAGCGCCACCGTCGCCGCTCGCCGGAGTCGCTGTTCCGATGACCTTAAGCCAGCAGCGCCGCCAATTTTAGGATCCCCACATCGCGCCCGTTCGAACGAGCTCAGTTCTGCGTGCTGGCGTGGCCTCTGTCGTCGCCGGCGACCCCCGCCTGAGGTGGCAGTGACATGGCCAGCAGGGCCCGCTTAGGTGGCAGTGACATCGCCCCTGGCCCACAGTCAGCCACAATGGCTAGGACCAGTAGCGGTGTAAATAGGTTAAACCGCCCAGCTGACATCACAGTGATGTAATAATTCAATTTAAATTGATTAAACAATTTCAGAAAATGAATAAAACTTGTAAATTTAATATCTAATGATTTATAAGTCATAAAAATATGTATAATATATCAAAATGTTTAGAAAAATGAGATCTAACTATTTAAGCTATAATCATGCATTGTTGAACAACTTTCAAGACAAGTTTAATTAGAGAACATAGTAACCCCTCTCATATACATCCGGAGTTTCCCCGAATTAGGGTTTTCACCCCTCGGAACCCCGATTAAGTTGTCGAGCATGCTTTAGGGTTTTCATGTATATATTTTTTGTATGTGTATGTGTATGCTTTAGGTTTTTTTGCTCGAGCATTTCAATAGATGTATTACTGATATTTGTGTGATAATATTATTGTTTTAGAAACTATGGATCCACTCAGTAGAAACCTTGAAGAGGAAGAAATAATGGAGAACATGATCCATGAGGACACCTCACAATATCTGAACTTGGAGGGACATGATGACAGCTCAAGTAGTCATGGAGAAGATGACGACTCCGGTGAACACACTTTAGTGATTGCAAAGTCCGTCGAGGTATATGCATGGATTAAGCCTCTGCTGACTTGCACCGATTGATTTGTATATATATATATATGTATATGTATTAATTAATGCTTCTTTCTTCTTTTAGCTCTCTGGATCGACCAACCAGCTACAATCTTCTTCTACGAAAAAGAGCAAGCGAGGCGCGAGCCATCGGTTGAAAGATCGTGCAAAGTTCACGATCGAAGTAGTCCGTGTCGATGGCAGGCCGATGGAGCCCAAGAAGGCCGCAGACAAATTTGTACGTCAGGATTGAGTTCTTGTTAGGGACCAAATCCCAATCATAATTGAATATTGGAATAAGCCAAAGAAGGGCGACAATACCTTTATCGATGAAAGATCCAAAGAAACGCTTTGGAATTCGTTGTTGGTAAATTTCACCCTTCTGCCAGAGGAGGATGAAAACAAACCAGTTATAAAGGAAAAGGTCAAAGTGTGGACTCTAAAGAAGATGGCTGACACTTTCCGCAACTGGAAGACAAAATTGAACAAATTTGTCAAAGCTCGCGAGACTCCAGATTTGGAAGACGCATATTATGCGAAGATAAGACCTCACTGGCCCAAATTTGTGCCATATAAGGAAGGTGCTATAGCTAAAAAGAGGTCAGAAACCAATACGCTAAATGCCCAGAAGAAGGAATATCACCAGAGGACGGGGTCAGGTGGCTACATATCTCAGAGGCCTAAGTGGGAGGAAGTTGAGAAGGCCCTGCGTGCTAGAGGGATCACATCCCAGACAGATGGGTGGGATCTACGTGCAAAGACTTGGTTCTATGGAATCGGGGCAAGGTTGGACCCAGAAACAGGATTGTGTATCTTCGCAACACTCCTTGCCAAACCCGTTAGTGAACTCATCATGGCATACGAGGAAACAGCCGCCAGGACCTTCCATACCGACAGAGAGAATGACCAGCTCACACGCGCCATCGGTAAAAAATAACACACTGGACATGCACGAGGCACAGGGGGTGTGACGTGGAAGAATGGGTTTGCCGAGTGGAGCGACTCTTACAGATGGCGCGGCAGAAAAGAAAAAGAGCGTACAGAGCGGATGACACAGATAGAACATGCACTTGTGGCGCTGCAGGCGCAAGTGAATGCACAACAGAGCCATCAAGCTACCGGCCCATCTCAGCGGCACGAAGAGCCTGCATTGGAAGTCGTCGCCTAGACTTCTGAAAGCAGCGTGGCTTCCACGGAGAACGTGCAGCCCACGCTTGAAATGGCGGATCCTCGATACCCCGTGGATGAGATCACGAACACGATGAGCTGCATGTGATATTAATGGGCTTATCCATTAAGGTGGCTGTCGGCTATGCCTTACCTCTTGTAGCTGGTGGAACTTACCACTGCCGACCGATTCCAGATGGCTATGCTATTGTCGGGGTGGATGACGTTGTGAAGGAATATGAGGAAGCACAGCTTGACCATGCTACAGGTGAAGGGGAAACTCAACTCAAATTTGCAGTGAGAACAACCATTCTTTGAAAGAAGGAACACATCGTGCTTCCAAATTGGAGGCCACTCACTTCGCCCGTCTCCGCTGTCGGCGATCGAGCTTCAGCCATCTCCTGTGCGGCAGCCATCTCCGGCGCGCCAGCCATCTCTGGCGCGCCAGCCATCTCATGCCCATCAGCCATCTCCGGCGCTTCAGCCATCTCCTCAGTGTAAGCGGAAGAGCACTGCCACGAAGAGCATCACTATCACCGCCACAAAGAAATCCGCAGGAAACCATACGCCAAAGAGTTCAAAAAACTACGTCCCGCAGCCTTCCGCCAAGCCATTGCCGGTTTTACCGTGGAATCGCAGCGACGAGGAGACCAATAGTATCTCGGAAGAAGAGGTCAAGAAATTATTTGCACCTAGACGGGCCGAGCCAAAGGAGAAAATAGATCTGGCGGTGGTGGAGAAGTTTTACAATAATCTTTTGAAACCTGAAACCCCACTTGTACCGGACTACCAGCGCCAGATTTTGAAGGGGCCGTAGGGAGACTTTCAGTCGTGCGGCACCCCAGAAAACAATTCCCATGCTCGGAGAGCAGGAAAACCAATCATGCGCCCCGCTCCAAGTGTTCGACACACGGGACGCTCCTCCCGTAAATGATTACGAGGCAGAGCTACAAAGAAAGGCCAATGATATGGGGATGACTTACATTGCATACTTGAACATCATGGGAGACAACTTGCCCAAATGCGATGCCAACCCCATACAGCCATGGAAGTATGGGAAGAATCTCGTCAAGAAAGAGGAGCTCAAGAATCTACCAACAAAGATGCGAAGATTGCACAAGTGGTACCTTGATTTCTGCAAGACGAGAAAGGAAGAATGGATCACGGTGCATATAAGAGATGAGATTTTCTTGTGCGGAGACGACGAGATCGACTTCAACATTCAAGACTTGCATTTTCTATTCAATCAGAAGAAACTCGACAAAGCTGCCATCAGCCTTTATTGTGTGTAAGTACTATTTCTGTAATTTCTATCTCATCTCATTCACTTCATTAATTGCATGTATATATATATGCTCACCATATATGTATATACTATTATGCAGGAAAAAGGTTATGGAATGCATGAAAGGAGGCCCTTTTGACATTGGGTTCGTTGACCCAAATAGAGTTCACGAAGAAGTGGTAAGAACCAAACCCGGGCAAACACAAGATTACTTGCTAAGGTCTTTACTGATACAACAAACCAAAAGGGAAATACTATTGCCTTACAACTTCTCGTGAGTACTATTACCCTCTCTTGTACACATCCTGTTTTGGCTTACTCGATGTTAAGTGTAACTGATGATGAGTTATGCGTGCGTAGTTTCCACTTTATTTTTCTAGTCATTCAAACCGACTCAGGAAAAGTGTTGGAGATATGCCCAAGAGGCAATAATAAAGTGGTTATTATCATATCTTCACACTTATGATAAATGTTTACATACCATGCTATAATTGTATTAACCGGAAACATTAATACTTGTGTGATTTGTAAACTAAAATAAGAGTCCCTAGTAAAGCCTCTTGTTAAACTAGCTTGTTGGTTAATATATGATCATGGTTTCCTGATCATGAACATAGAGATGTTATTAACAACAAGATCATATCATTAGGAGAATGATGTGATGGACATACTCCTATAGTTAAGCGTAGCATAAAGATCAAGTCATTTAATATAGTTCATTTGCTATAAGCTTTCTGATACATAGTAACCTAATTCCTTCGACCATGAGATCATGCTAATCACCATCACCGGAAGGATGCTTTGATGACATCAAACACCACACCGTAACTGGGTGGCTATAAAGGTAGCATTGAGTGTTCGGAAAGTATGTGTTGAGGCACATGGATCAAGAGTGGGATTTGTCCATCCATATGACGGATAGATATACTCTGGACCCTCTCGGTGTAATGTCATCCAATTAGCTTACAAGCATGTGACTGGCTCACAAGGGATCACATACCACGGGAACGAGAAAAGAGTACTTATCGGTAACGAGGTTGAACTAGGTATGCAGAGATACCGACGATCAAAACCTCGGATAAGTAAACTATTGTGAGACAAAGGGAAATTGGTATCGTATGTAAGTGGTTCATTCGATCGCAAAGTAATCGTATAAATATGTGGGAGCCATATGAATTTCCAGATTCCTCTATTGGTTATTGTTCGGAGAAGTGTCTCAATCATGTCCGCATAATTCACGAACCGTAGGGAGACACACTTAAGGATTCGATGTTGTTGAGTAGTTATGGAATGATGAGTAAGAGACCGAATGTTGTTCGGAGTCTCGGTTGGGATCCGGGATATCACGAGGAGATCCGGAATGGTCCGGAGAATAAGATTCATATAAGGAAAGTCCCGTTTCGGAGTTGGGGAATGATTCCGGTGTTTTCATCAGGAACATTCTAGAAGGTTCCGGAATGTCCGGCACTCCGGGGGGAAGGGGTACATGAATGTGTTATATCAAGTTGGTATGATTGCATCATATACTAAGTGTCATTGCTATACCAAATAGAGGATTTAATCAAATCCTAGTTTGAAAAGTCAAACGGCTAGTTTGAAAGTCAAACGGCTATTTTGGGAAGTGGGAAAGAGGAGAAGGAAGTTTGAAGCCGACTTGGGGGAGGAGTTCCTCCTCCCACCGCCGGCCCTCCTTGAGGCCGAGTTGGGGAGGGACTCCCCTCCCCAGGCGCGCTTCCCTCCACCTATAAAATGAGGGGCAGGGTTCCCCTCCTAGACACACAAGTTCCTATCCTCTAAATCTAAACCCTAGCCACAGCCTCCGGTTTAGAGCCGTTTTGGTTTAGAGCTTCTAATTGCCCTAGCCTTCGGTTTAGAGCCTTCTAATTGGTGTGTCTAATCCCTAGACCACTAAAGCTTCTCTCATACTCCACCATACTCGCTCCGGCTTAAGGCGAAGCCCTGCGAGATCTCCTCTACTCTGCATTACGCCACGTTGTCTTTGGAATCGCGAGGAGAGTGCTACAACCTCCGTCACTTTGGAACAAGGGAGAGGAAGATCTTCGTCAGTACCGAACATGTGACCGATCATGAGCGCCGCTAGGAATGCTGGCCGGAAGGATCGTCTACGTGATCTTGAGATCGGGAAGAGTACGACTACATCACCCACGAGAATCTGCTCTCGTTAACCACTTTGGAATCTTCGAGGATAAGTTATTCCATCGACTCGTTGCTACAATCTAGTAGATAGATCTTGGCTTGTTTGTTTGTATGCGATAGAAAATTTTGTTTTCCATGCTACGAACCCCTACAAAGGGTATCGAGCCGTGTCTATATGTAGATCTGTTACGAGTAGAACACAATGGTCATTGTGGGCGTTGATGCTTTTATTGTCGCTTGTGTACTTTGCATCTTGCGGAATGTTGGGATGAAGCGGCTAACCTTACATGACATCGTTCATGAGACTTGCTCCACGCTTGACATGCAACTTGTATTGCATAAGTGGCTTTGCGGGTGCCTGTTTCTCCTAGCATAGTTAAGATCCAATTTACAACGGATGATTAACAATACTAGTATCAATGTTGTGGTTCATGTTCGTAAGTTAGAACGACACTTATTGAAAGCCCCAAACCACGTAAAACATGCAAAGAAAGTAGAGGCGTCTAACTTTGTTTTGCAGGGGTGTGCAATGATGTGATATGGCCATGATTGTGATTATATATGATGTATGCAATGTTCCTTATTGTAAGTCGGCAACCGGCAGGAGCCATATGGTTGTCTTTAATTTCTGTTAAGACCCGCGTGTCTATTCAAAGTAGTTGTAATAGTTGAAGCCGGTGGACGACAACCATGGAGCAGCGTCATTGACCTTTATGCAATGCCGGTAATGATGGAGATCATGTTCGTGCTTGAAGATGGAGATCGGAAGCACAAAGAAGAAAGGCCATATCATATCACATATTATGAATTGCATGTGATGTTAATCCTTTATGCATCTTGTATTGCTTAGTAGACGACGGTAGCATTATAAGATGATCCCTCAAGCACACAATTTCAAGTTCTTAAGTGTTCACCCTTAGTATGCACCGTTGCTAAAGCTTGTTGTTTTGAAGCACCACGTGATGATCGGGTGTGTTAGATTCCACAAGTGAATACAATGTAAGCAAGCCAGATTTGCTTATGCGGAAGCTAAGGTTTGATCTTGACGAGCCTAGCATGTACAGACATGGCCTCAGGAACACGGATTACCGAAAGGTAGAGCATGAGTCATATAGTAGATATGATGAACATGTTGATTGTTCGCCATTGAAGCTATATCAACTCTCGTGATGATAGGTTTTGATGTGGTGGATTTGGTTCGTGTGATCACTAAAACAATGTGAGGGATATTGTTTTGAGTGGGAGTTCACCTAGATTAATTTAATTATTAATTAGAACTCAATTTATCATAAACTAAATCAAAGTGAATTTGCATAGTTGTTGTAGTCATTGGCATCCGTTTACCACCTTGCGCTTAGTTATAATTGAGATGATAGAACTATAGAATTCTGGTTAGTTACTTTATGAACTGGTATCGTATTGTTTTGAAGTGTTAATCTAAAGTTTAAAAGTCCTATTGCAAACTTTCAGTGAGTTCCGGTTACTCCATGAAGTTTAATAATTGGTATTAAAACAAGAGTGACAATTCCAAGAGTTAGTGTATAAGTATCATGTTTGTTTCCATGATTCTTGATATTCAAAGGATTGTCTTAATATCAAAGTTATCTAGGATCTGAAAGAGTTGTTTCAGAAACCATGATGTGTGGAAGATATTGTGATATCTGAAACGAAGTTTTGGTTGCAACATGATAGAGTATAATATGGCAAAATTCATGTTCTCATATTTGATGAGAATTTGCAAAAGGTTGGAGACACTAGTTGTCCTAATCTTCCAAAAGGTTTTGGAGAGCAACATTATACTCGCGATTCACCATTACAAGCTAAAAGTAGCTAGATCATGGATAAATCCATGATGAGGGTGAATATTTGATGTAGGTAAAATGTTTACTACACCAAGAGATTACTAAAGAAAGGAATTTGAAAGAACACCAAACATTTGATAATGGTGATCTACTTCAAAGTGCAAGTCCAAAGACATTGGTATTTAACTATACACGCTTTGGACTATGTGTCATATGTATGACTCCACTATTGATGTTGATAGATTCTTTCAAACAGAAAAGGAAATACTGAAAGAGAATCTCATAAGTATATGGCAGAAAAGAAAAGACTAGAATTGTTCAGTTTAAGTATATAGATGATATACGTGTTATGGCTATATTCTTTGCTTATTAAACAATGTGGTTCCTAAGTATTTGATACTGAATTTGTTGGTATGAATCGTCATACGAAACAACACAATTCATGAACTACAATGGCCTAAGTAACTAGCAAAAGAATATGTGATGATGTTCATCGAGAACAAATAAAGGGTTATTGTGTTGCTCGTTAAACATCAAAGCTTGCCTTCAGGATTTGTTTTATCAGGTATTATGAGAACAAAAGGGTTGTTCAAATAATTTCTGTAATCCATAAAAGATGGATGATTCACAAATCTCGTTGGAGAAATCACATCCATAAAACTAGTGCTAAAAATGTCGAAAGACAAATTGATTGAAAGATCACTTAGGAAGTGACATCGCAGTTTAAATTATATTGGAAAGAAAACATGAAGAAACTCCATATGGATGGAATTTTGGAGTCTATTTGATTTTAATCAAATGACGCTTGTGAAACTTTCCTAGAGATAATTAAAACTTCGTTCATAGGCCAAAAGGGAACGAATGACTAGCTTATTGGTAATTGTACATATTGTTGTACAAAGTCCATCATGTGTAGTCAAAAGCGATGGATTTCAACTTCATATGCTTTCTCCGAAAATTTGAGTGAATATATGATTATTTACTTAACAAGGATGAAGTATGAAACATTTGAAAAGTTCAAAGACTTTCAAGATGAAGTGCAAAATCATTGTAACAAGAATATAAATAGTTTATGATAGGATCATAAAGGAAGATATTTAAGTTACAAGTTTAGCATAATACCTAAGATTCAAGGAATCGTTCCGTGGATTTGCATATCCCGAAATACCATAAGAGTATGGAGTGTTCGAGATATGTAATTAAACCTTGTTTGACATGGTAAGATCGAAGGTGTAATTCATAAAACTGCCATTATATTTTAAAAGCTTTAGTGACTACCGCTTTTCTACTGAAAAGAGCTCCATCATAATCCATTGAAATGACACCATATGTTATGGTTTGGGATAAAACCCAAGTTGTCCTTTGTTAAAACATTGGTATGCTTTGCATAAGAAAGATGTTTGCAACCAAAGTCGGATGAACCTGTCTTTGTATATTATTTCGAATAACTGTTAAGTATTCCTGCATAACACCAGAGACAAAAGTGTTTGTCGCTTAGAACGTAAGGTTTTCTTTGGGAAGGAATTTTTCGTGAAAAGTTAAGTGGGAGGACAATAGAACTTTGATAAGGTTAAAAGAACCTTAGCTATATGTCCAGAGTTGCGCAGCGCCGAAAAGTGTTCCGGAGGCAGCAAAAATGCTCATGGCTCACGTGCCTCAAAGGTTGTGGACACAAAGGTCTAAGTTTCTATTAAACCAAGTAGGTCGAGTAAACAATCAAATACCAAGATTTGAGTGTTAAATCATTATTTAAGAATAATGAACGTACTACATGCAAAGAAGCGATGATGGGTCCTAACTCAGTAAAATGGCTTGAAGCCATAAAATCCGTGATAGTTCCATACACGAGAAATCAAGTTTTGAACTTGAAGGACCCTCGATAAAGGTGTAAGACCTTATAGTTGTGTCTGGATCTATAAAGAAATAGACATGTATGTTTTACATCTATGAAATAGTCGACATGTTGGGAAAGAGTTCACAAAATGTTCAAAGGTTGACTATGACAAGATTTGATCTTTCATAGTGATAATTAGTCTAGACGGATTAATGTAGCAACCACTACATATAATTTGTTATATGGTAGTTGAATAAACAAAACAAGTTCTTCTAATAGAATCGTTACCTAGGACATGTTCATAACACGGTCCATAGGGTTTTGTTAATTCAAAGGATGCTAAAAGCATATGCAAACTTCAATGGTTAAAGTGAGCATCGTGGAGTTAGAATCTTCACTGTGATGAAACTGTTAAAGGAGTTTAAAAGTTCATTAGAGACAATGAAGATGCTTGAATTTGCAAGAAATTAAGTGGGAGCGCTAAGACATGTTTCTAATACATTATGTGGAAGACATATTGTTGATTGGAAATAATGTATCTTTTATTAACACATATTAAGAATTTCATCCCGATGAAAGACTTAGGCAAAACCCAAATATTTGGCATCAATAGACGCTAATATGGTTGTGCAGTATACATAGACAAGATATTGAATGAGTTCAATATAGAAACTACAAGAGAGGTTCTTGTCGCACAGAAAGGATTGAATGAGTTCAATGTTGATGATATATTCAAGTGTATTGATATTTGGTAAAGTAAAACAAATAATCAAGTATAGATTGATACCTGATGTATGAAATCAC
Organism: Avena longiglumis; assembly: GCA_030063025.1. NCBI lineage: Eukaryota > Viridiplantae > Streptophyta > Magnoliopsida > Poales > Poaceae > Avena > Avena longiglumis. The sequence goes on along the minus strand of CP125978.1, from coordinate 453,479,849 downwards.
AAAGAGTATTTATATCAATCATACTGTGATATGTACAAATCCAGATATGTCCTATGCTCTAAATGTTGTGAGCATATACCAGAATGATTCGTAATATGATCATTGGACAATAGTAAGGATATTCTTATGATCTTTTGGAAGAACTAAGAGTATAATATTTGTAGAAGTGACAAATAGATGGTTAGTTCATTGTAAAAGTACTACATTGATACTAGTTTTGTCACAAAGTACAAATTAAGTTTATCTCAATCTAAACTAAGGGTGGCACAATATAATGGAAAGTGAGTTCCATAATGGATTTGGATGAATTCCAAAGTTAAGACATTGTGACAGATACTACAACAAAAGGCTAAGTATATGACTGCTATTTTAGTAGCAAAAGAGGGCATTTGTGTCAAGTAGTTTGTTATCAAACTAAGTGTAGTTCACAGTGGGATAATACTATGAAGATATATTGTGCGACAATATTATCAACATGTTTTAACCCCAAAGAGCTAAAGGTCACACCGAAAGACCAAATTTATACAAAGCCATCTCATTAGAGAATGAGTGATGCGTAGAGACACAAAGACATGCAATTACACACGGACCTGGAAGTGTCAGATCCGGAGATCAGTTGACCACTAGCAATCGTGTACATACAACACCGGAAAGCCATAGGTGTTGAATACACAAAGGTTTGAAACTAGATTATTGACTCTAGTGCAAGTGGGAGACTGTTGGAGATATGCCCAAGAGGCAATAATAAAGTGGTTATTATCATATCTTCACACTTATGATAAATGTTTACATACCATGCTATAATTGTATTAACCGGAAACATTAATACTTGTGTGATTTGTAAACTAAAATAAGAGTCCCTAGTAAAGCCTCTTGTTAAACTAGCTTGTTGGTTAATATATGATCATGGTTTCCTGATCATGAACATAGAGATGTTATTAACAACATGATCATATCATTAGGAGAATGATGTGATGGACATACTCCTATAGTTAAGCGTAGCATAAAGATCAATTCATTTAATATAGTTCATTTGCTATAAGCTTTCTGATACATAGTAACCTAATTCGTTTCGACCATGAGATCATGCTAATCACCATCACCGGAAGGATGCTTTGATGACATCAAACACCACACCGTAACTGGGTGGCTATAAAGGTGGCATTGAGTGTTCGGAAAGTATGTGTTGAGGCACATGGATCAAGAGTGGGATTTGTCCATCCATATGACGGATAGATATACTCTGGGCCCTCTCGGTGTAATGTCATCCAATTAGCTTGCAAGCATGTGACTGGCTCACAAGGGATCACATACCACGGGAACGAGAAAAGAGTACTTATCGGTAACGAGGTTGAACTAGGTATGCTGAGATACCGACGATCAAAACCTCGGATAAGTAAACTATCGTGAGACAAAGGGAAATTGGTATCGTATGTAAGTGGTTCATTCGATCGCAAAGTAATCGTAGAAATATGTGGGAGCCATATGAATTTCCAGATTCCTCTATTGGTTATTGTTCGGAGAAGTGTCTCGATCATGTCCGCATAATTCACGAACCGTAGGGAGACACACTTAAGGATTCGATGTTGTTGAGTAGTTATGGAATGATGAGTAAGAGACCGAATGTTGTTCGGAGTCTCGGGTGGGATCCGGGATATCACGAGGAGATCCGGAATGGTCCGGAGAATAATATTCATATAAGGAAAGTCCCGTTTCGGAGTTGGGGAATGATTCCGGTGTTTTCATCGGGAACATTCTAGAAGGTTCCGGAATGTTCGGCACTCCGGGGGGAAGGGGTACATGAATGTGTTATATCAAGTTGGTATGATTGCATCATATACTAAGTGTCATTGCTGTACCAAATAGAGGATTTAATCAAATCCTAGTTTGAAAAGTCAAACGACTAGTTTGAAAGTCAAACGGCTATTTTGGGAAGTGGGAAAGAGCAGAAGGAAGTTTGAAGCCGACTTGGGGGAGGAGTTCCTCCTCCCACCGCCGGCCCTCCTTGAGGCCGAGTTGGGGAGGGACTCCTGTAACACCCTCAGAATCGACCCTATGCAAGTTTTAGCGATTCCCGCCAAACCCGCATAGAAACGATTCAAAGGTGCCCACCAGGCACTTTCGTGCGGTTGGAAAACGAAGTAATAACATTACACAACAGTCCTCGATGGGACCCACAGAACAGATATATATATACAGCAGCGACTCAAAGAGTCAAGAATACAGATATACGATACAAATATCCAAATCACCTTGAAAAGATGGAGCGTCCGACTACGGACAAGATGCAAATGGGGCTAAGAGCCCTGAAGAATAACCAATGGCGTCCATAACCCTGCCCAGGCCAAGCCGGAAGAGTAACCCTGCTAACGACGTCGATCTCAAAACCTGCTTAAACAAAAGGGGTGCCGACAAAGGGCAAAGGAAAAAGAGGAGCGTCAAGATCTTGAGGCCAAGACAGCGAGGCTAGAATTCGGGTCCTCGCCTACATAGGTATGGTGGATCAAGGCAGCGAAGATGCACTAAACAACCTATAGAGACTCGATAAAACAGGTGGCTATCAGAGAGGGGTAAGAAAGACCTATCAGGAACCAACCCTCATTCTACCATCAAACAAACCCATCCTGGTATTTCCCCCTCGAGACCAAACGAGGAAGTCCACCGAGGAACTCACACCGTTGGCAGTTTTATTTATTCAGTTATCGTTGCAGCAATTACTAGTCAGGTATAGATAATCATCCTGATATAATAAGCAGTGGGCACTTTTAGTTAACCATTCTGTTATAGTTGCAACACTTACTAATCAGATACAAATAGCATGAGATAACCCCAAAACCCAGCAGTTGTTGGTACTTTTATTTAGCCATTCCGTTATAGTGAAGCTGATTACTAGTCAGGTACAATTGTCGCAAGCGACAAACCAAACAAGCAATTGTTGGTAGTTTTATTAGCCATTCCTTTATAGTGAAGCTGTTTACTAGTCATATCGGAGACAAGTCATTTTATAACAGTAAACTTTAGTTATAGTTGTCTATGATCAAGCACTGTGCTCCAAGTCGTCCATAACATGGACACGGCTTCTCGAAAAGATTTAACCTGCAGGGTGCACCAAAGTATCCACAAGCACTTGACCCTTTTGCCAGATCAGTTAACATACACCCATCGGTATGTCGGCGGGGCCTAAGTCATGACGTTCCAGGACCCAAAGCAAGCACGGGGGGCCACCCCACTAAGTCTACCCGCAACAAAGTCGGCCGGTCTCCGAGACGGACTTAGGGTTTATGACGATGGTAGAACGACAAAGAAATCCCAAACTGGACTGTCGATACCGCGAAAACACTCCGCTTCCTAAAAGACAAGCAGTGCTCCTCGACAATCGTAATAAAGCAAAGAAAGCATGGCATAAGTACAGGATAGTAAATAAAACCTCAAACTAGTTTGTGGCCCCCAGTACAATACTTTGAAATCAGGTAATAATCAATGGGGGGCCCATATCTCCCCACCTGTGGTTAGCGCGCTCGATCTCGGAACAGGTGTCAAGAACTCGGGGTCCTACGGGACACAAGTGGGCGGTCGGAAACCAAATATTACCTATCACCCACCGATGCCTCTGCTTACTTTCTTCAATTTTAGTTGTTAAACAATAATTAAAGTGAACAATAAGTAAAGCCATGATCATCTCCAACATTGAACATGCGGCAATACTCCAACAACTGTGGTACTTGACGACACGCAACAGCACTTGAGCAAGCGACTACGACACGCAAGTCCAACTAACTACCAAACATCAGGTAATAGGATGTGTCCAAGGCAATATAAGGCTGCAAGGGATATCACGGGTTCGAAACACTACTGACGCATAACAGATAGCAAAAGATCAACAGGAGGAATAAATACTATAAAAGTAAGATGGGTAGAAAGGGGAGATGCTGCTTTGAAAACATTGTTGAAGGTTCATCCGAAGATCGGGGCGAAGCTCACATCAACTCAACGGCCTTATCCGCGAAGAACCAAAACACTAGAACAAACACCGGATGCACTATTTAATACAACGGCAGAAGATCGGCATGATGCATGAATGATGTATGACATGGCAAGATGCAATGCAATTAGGTCATATTAAGCGAAACCGGGGGTCCCGGCAATTAATTGAACGGTTCAAGTTATTTAGCTACCCCGCAATTTAAATGTTGTTTTAACATGGCCAAAAGATAGTATCGGTTTGATGCACAAATTTAAATGAGGCCGATATGAGACTAGATTTGCCCGCATATGGGCCCCATATTTAATTATTAGGTGAATCGGCATAAGGCCCCCAAACCACACAAATATGCATGCATGAACAATTATTATGCAACAATTATATAGAGGGCATTTATAAAAATAGGGTTCTCGGATAAGGGTCACACATTAGGGGGGTCTCGACGAACTTGGGGCTCCGGGGTTCGGGGTCGGTCTCAGGATTCGACGGAAAGGCAGGGTTCGGTCCAAGATGGAGAACTGGTCGTGATGTGCCGGAGATCTTGGTTACAAGCGGTCGATCTTGTCGGGTCCACGGATCGGCCGGACTTGTCGTGCGGAAGTAGAACTTGTCGTCCTTGTGGCGATCTTGGCATCCCTCCGGTTCGGGTTTTGGCGTCCGAGGGAAGTGCTTGGCGTTCTGCGTCGGCGTCTTCGGGTCCGAGAGGAAGAACTTGGGTCGTCATCGGACCAGTCTTCGGGGTTTCGGAGTTGGGGTGTGCGGATCCGTGAAGTAGAGCTTGTCGCACGGTGTCCGGGAAGACGAACTTGGCGTATTCGCGTCGGCGATCTAGGCGTGTCGCGGGCTCGGCCTTCGGACCCATGTCGGAGGTCTTGGGGTTCCGCGGTCTCGATTGACAAAGGCGAACTTCTTTCATGCCGGTGGCCTGGTCAATGCGAAGATCTTGTCGCACCGGACTCCCGTCGATTCCTCTTCGGAAGATCTTGACGAGACAAGGGATTAGATGTCTTGCGGCCTTCGATATTATTTGGGGTGGAATCACCACCTTCGTCGTCCATCACCATACCCTCACATCCATCTGCCTACGGCCTTCACTGTTGCAACATCATAGCACCATCCATGTACCTCTGTTGTAACCGCACTAGCAGAACCACATGGCAGAAGCAAAAAGGAGAAGCAGGGGCCTGAACGGAAACATCACATGTGAAGGCCAGAGGCGGATGCACGGCAGCGTCAGGGTGGGGCGCGGCAGCGAGGCTCGCGGGAGGAGGAACGCCAGGCAGGCGCCGGAGGAAGGAGGCCGGCGGGCGGGGGCGAGGCAGAGGAGAGGACGCCTTGGCCGGAGCGAGGTAGAGCGGCTGAGGCGGCGCCCGGTGTGAGTGAGGCTTGGGACGACGGAGGTTGGCGGTCGGCGGCCGCAGAGGCAGGGGCCGGGCAGTGATGAGCGAGAGCGACGGCGACGGGGACCGGGAGGCGGAGGGGAAGGCTCGAGCGGGGAAAAGGGGTCCGCGAGGAGCTCATGGTCGGGTTGGTGGCGAGGCGGGGTCGGCCCATGAGGAGGCGCCTGAGGGAGCCGGGCGGGGTGGCGGCAGCAGCGTCTGAGCGGCTCGAGCAGCGTGGCTCGAGGCGGAGGTGGAGAAGGGAGGGGAACACCGTGGCGGCGCCTCAGGTGGGGGCAGGTGGAGGAGCTCTTGGCGGCGGCTGACGGTGGTTGCAGGAGGTAGGCCGAGCGGGGGAGGTGGTTTCGGGGGAAGAGGAGAGCTAGGGAGAAGCAGGGGCGTGGGTGGGGCCAGAGGCGGGGTCGGGCGGCAGGTGGAGGTGGGGGTTGACCAGGCGGGAGCGGGGTGGTGGTTGGTGGCCGGTTGGCAGGGAGAGTGGGGCTGAGGTGGCAGCATAGGATAGGTTGGAGGGGAAGAGAGGGGTGAGGTGGCGGCAGGTTACTGGTTGGGGTGAGGTGGCTGGAGGGGTGGGTAGATAGGACTAGGTAGATTAGGGATTTTGGGGTGGACCGTTTTATACTGGGGTGGTCGTCCGGGTCGAATCGGCCCGTTCGACTGCCCCACTAAAAAATAATAATTCAATACTTTATTATTTGCAAACGGGATTTTTGTAAACCGTTGACCGCCAAAACAATTAATCCGGAGACCCGGTTTTGTGTTTGAACAAAGACGGGGCATTTAGAAAACAAAAAATATGTTTTTCCGAAAATAGTTTTATACAAGCAAATGCAAGATGATGACGATTCTCAAATGCAATGTGGCATGATGACATGAGCATGTGGTCATGATGATGCAATGCACAAAACAACGCGATTTTCTAGTAGTGGTTTTACGGGATGCCACAATTCGACACCACTAACAATGGATATCGCCCTCAAGATCCGCCTCATGGTACTGGAAAGAAGGTCGGCGGTCTGATCCTTCGCGCTTCGTGTAGATCCTCGCGACACCACTAACAATGGTTGTTGTTCACGTTCGTCAAGAGAACACCCCGGATAAACACGGACGAAGTTAAAGGTAAGGCCACCTCTAACTTCCATGGAAGGCGTAGAATTGCATCGATCCACCATTCAATATACAAAGCAAATGATAAGAGTAGTGGTATGGTCGCGACTCCATCCCGCACTCAAAGCATTACTCTATACACGAACAGATAGGTTATGCAACCAACCCTCAGGATTCAGACTGAAGATCTCGACAAACAAGGTTCAGGAACAAAGGGGTGATGCAGACTCTGCATCGGATCTGGCGTAGATGATGTCGTCGCGTCGGAAAACACCGGAAGGCACAAACAAGGAACAAAGAATGGTACTACAGAAGACGGATTCCTCAGGCAGCTTGAACACCGGATGGTAGAACACCGTTACCAAAGGAGGAAGCGAAACCCTGAAGGTACGACGGAAAACCCCACCACGAGAATTCCTGGACTCGAAGAAAGAGAAGAGAGCGGATTCAAAACACGTAGAGGTAAGAGGAGAACAACAGAGGGGTAAGGAGTAAAATCAGACCTAACCAGAACTACCCAACCGATTTTGCAAAAATAGTTTTGACTCTCTACTTCGGCCGTTAGCTAGGTTATCCTACAGGCTGGACTTGTGGGGTATCGCAACTGCTGAGCTCTGATACCACTCTGTAACACCCTCAGAATCGACCCTATGCAAGTTTTAGCGATTCCCGCCAAATCCGCATAGAAACGATTCAAAGGTGCCCACCAGGCACTTTCGTGCGGGTGGAAAACGAAGTAATAACATTACACAACAGTCCTCGATGGGACCCACAGAACAGATATATATACAGCAGCGACTCAAAGAGTCAAGAATACAGATATACGATACAAATATCAAAATCACCTTGAAAAGATGGAGCGTCCGACTACGGACAAGATGCAAATGGGGCTAAGAGCCCTGAAGAATAACCAATGGCGTCCATAACCCTGCCCAGGCCAAGCCGGAAGAGTAACCCTGCTAACGACGTCGATCTCAAAACCTGCTTAAACAAAAGGGGTGCCGACAAAGGGCGAAGGAAAAAGAGGAGCGTCAGTACTGAGGCCAGTACACGGCGAGGCTAGAATTCGGCGGTCCTCGCCTACATAGGTATGGTGGACTGAAGCGGCAGCGGCAGCATGCACTAAACAACCTATAGAGACTCGATAAAACAGGTGGCTATCAGAGAGGGGTAAGAAAGACCTATCAGGAACCAACCCTCATTCTACCATCAAACAAACCCATCCTGGTATTTCCCCCTCGAGACCAAACGAGGAAGTCCACCGAGGAACTCACACCGTTGGCAGTTTTATTTATTCAGTTATCGTTGCAGCAATTACTAGTCAGGTATAGATAATCATCCTGATATAATAAGCAGTGGGCACTTTTAGTTAACCATTCCGTTATAGTTTCAACACTTACTAATCAGATACAAATAGCATGAGATAACCCCAAAACCCAGCAGTTGTTGGTACTTTTATTTAGCCATTCCGTTATAGTGAAGCTGATTACTAGTCAGGTACAATTGTATGGCGACAAACCAAACAAGCAATTGTTGGTAGTTTTATTAGCCATTCCTTTATAGTGAAGCTGTTTACTAGTCATATCGGAGACAAGTCATTTTATAACAGTAAACTTTAGTTATAGTTGTCTATGATCAAGCACTGTGCTCCAAGTCGTCCATAACCGCGGACACGGCTTCTCGAAAAGATTTAACCTAGGGTGCACCAAAGTATCCACAAGCACTTCGACCCTTTTTGCCAGATCAGTTAACATACACCCATCGGTATGTCGGCGGGGCCTAAGTCATGACGTTCCCAGACCCAAAGCAAGCACGGGGGGCCACCCCACTAAGTCTACCCGCAACGAAGTCGGCCGGTCTCCGAGACGGACTTAGGGTTTGCGACAGTGGTAAGCAGAACAAATCCCAAAACTGGGACTGTCGATACCGCGAAAACACTCCGCTTCCTAAACAGTACAGTGTGCTCCTCGCACAATCGTAAATAAAGCAGTAAAGCATGGCATAAGTACAGGATAGTAAATAAAACCTCAAACTAGTTTGTGGCCCCCAGTACAATACTTTGAAATCAAGTAATAATCAATGGGGCCCATATCTCCCCACGTGGTTAGCGTGCTCGATCTGGAACAGTGTCAAGAACTCGGGGTCCCACGGACACAAGTGGTGATCGGAAACCAAATATTACCTATCACCCACCGATGCCTCTGCTTACTTTCTTCAATTTTAGTTGTTAAACAATAATTAAAGTGAACAATAAGTAAAGCCATGATCATCTCCAACATTGAACATGCGGCAATACTCCAACAACTGTGGTACTTGATGACACGCAACAGCACTTGAGCAAGCGACTACGACACGCAAGTCCAACTAACTACCAAACATCAGGTAATAGGATGTGTCCAAGGCAATATAAGGCTGCAAGGGATATCACGGGTTCGAAACACTACAGCATCGCAACACAGATAGCAAAAGATCAACAGGAGGGAATAAATACTATAAAAGTAAGATGGGTAGAAAGGGGGGAGATGCTCGCCTGAAAACATTGTTGAAGGTTCATCCGAAGATCGGGGCGAAGCTCACATCAACTCAACGGCCTTATCCGCGAAGAACCAAAACACTAGAACAAACACCGGATGCACTATTTAATACAACGGCAGAAGATCGGCATGATGCATGAATGATGTATGGCATGGCAAGATGCGATGCAATTAAGTCATATTAAGCGGAACCGGGGGTCCCGGCAATTAATTGAACGGTTCAAGTTATTTAGCTACCCCGCAATTTAAATGTTGTTTTAACATGGCCAAAAGATAGTATCGGTTTGATGCACAAATTTAAATGAGGCCGATATGAGACTAGATTTTCCCGCATATGGGCCCCATACTTAATTATTAGGTGAATCGGCATAAGGCCCCCAAACCACACAAATATGCATGCATGAACAATTATTATGCATCAATTATATAGAGGGCATTTATAAAAATAGGGTTCTCGGATAAGGGTCACACATTAGGGGGGTCTTGACGAACTTGGGGCTCCGGGGTTCGGGGTCGGTCTCAGGATTCGACGGAAAGGCAGGGTTCGGTCCAAGATGGAGAACTGGTCGTGACGTGCCGGAGATCTTGGTTACAAGTGGTCGATCTTGTCGGGTCCACGGATCGGCCGGACTTGTCGTCCTTGTGGCGATCTTGGCGTCCCTCCGGTTCGGGTTTTGGCGTCCGAGGGAAGTGCTTGGCTTTCTGCGTCGGTGTCTTCGGGTCCTAGAGGAAGAACTTGGGTCGGCATCGGACCGGTCTTCGGGGTTTCGGAGTTGGGGTCTGCGGATCCGTGAAGTAGAGCTTGTCGCACGGTGTCCGGGAAGACGAACTTGGCGTATTCGCGTCGGCGATCTTGGCGTGTCGCGGGCTCGGCCTTCGGACCCATGTCGGAGGTCTTGGGGTTCCGCGGTCTCGATTGACAAAGGCGAACTTCTTTCATGCCGGTGGCCTGGTCAATGCGAAGATCTTGTCGCACCGAACTCCTGTCGATTCCTCTTCGGAAGATCTTGACGAGACAAGGGATTAGATGTCTTGCGGCCTTCGATATTATTTGGGGTGGCATCACCACCTTCGTCGTCCATCACCATACCCTCACATCCATCTGCCTACGGCCTTCACTGTTGCAACATCATAGCACCATCCATGTACCTCTGTTGTAACCGCACTAGCAGAACCACATGGCAGAAGCAAAAAGGAGAAGCAGGGGCCTGAACGGAAACAACACATGTGAAGGCCAGAGGCGGATGCACGGGACGACGGCGTCGGTCAGGGGCGGGGGCCGCGGCAGCAGGGGCTCGCCGGGAGGAGCGGAACGCGCGAGGCAGGGGGCGCCGGAGGAGGAAGGAGGCCGGCGGAGGCGCGGGCAGCGGAGGAAGAGCGCCAAGGGAGGAGGCGAGTAAGCTGGGGCGGCGCCGTGGCGGGTGAGGCTTGGGCGCCGGAGGTTGGCGGTCAAGGCGAGAGGAGGCAGCGCCGGGCAGCATGAGCGAGCGGACGGCGACGGGACCGGGAGGCGGCGGAGGAAGGCTCAGCGGGAAGGGTCGCGGAGCTCGATGGGGGTTGGTGGCGAGGGCGAGGGGGTCGGCCCGCGGGGAGGCGCACGGGGAGCCGGAGCGGGGTAGGCGGAGCGGCGGGCGTCTGGGGGCGAGCTCGAGCCGGCGTGGCTCGAGGCAAAGGGTGGAGAAGGGGAGGGGGGAACACCGGCGGCGGAGGCGCCTCTGGGTGGGGGCCGGGGCGGAGGAGCTCTTGGCGGCGGCTGACGGTGGTTGCAGGAGGTAGGCCGAGCGGGGGAGGTGGTTTCGGGGGAAGAGGAGAGCTAGGGGAGAACGGGGCCGCGTGGGTGGGGCCAGAGGCGGGGTCGGGCGGCAGGTGGAGGTGGGGGTTGACCAGGCGGGAGCGGGGTGGTGGTTGGTGGCCGGTTGGCAGGGAGAGTGGGGCTGAGGTGGCAACATAGGATAGGTTGGAGGGGAAGAGAGGGGTGAGGTGGCGGCAGGTTACTGGTTGGGGTGAGGTGGCTGGAGGGGTGGGTAGATAGGACTAGGTAGATTAGGGATTTTGGGGTGGACCGTTTTATACTGGGGTGGTCGTCCGGGTCGAATCGGCCCGTTCGACTGCCCCACTAAAAAAAAATTCAATACTTTATTATTTGCAAACGGGATTTTTGTAAACCGTTGACCGACAAAACAATTAATCCAGAGACCCGGTTTTGTGTTTGAACAAAGACGGGGCATTTAGAAAACAAAAAACATGTTTTTCCGAAAATAGTTTTATACAAGCAAATGCAAGATGATGACGATGCTCAAATGCAATGTGGCATGATGACATGAGCATGCGGTCATGATGATGCAATGCACAAAACAACGCGATTTTCTAGTAGTGGTTTTACGGGATGCCACAACTCCCCTCCCCAGGCGCGCCTCCCTCCACCTATAAAAGGAGGGGCAGGGTTCCCCTCCTAGACACACAAGTTCCTATCCTCTAAATCTAAACCCTAGCCACAGCCTCCGGTTTAGAGCCGTTTTGGTTTAGAGCTTCTAATTGCCCTAGCCTTCGGTTTAGAGCCTTCTAATTGGTGTGTCTAATCCCTAGACCACTAAAGCCTCTCTCATACTCCACCATACTCGCTCCGGCTTAAGGCGAAGCCCTGCGAGATCTCCCCTCTACTTCCGATACCACGCCATTGTGCTGCCGGAATCGCGAGGAGAGTGCTACAACCTCCGCCCTCTTTGGAACAAGGAGAGGAAGGTCTTCGTCAGTGCACGCGTGTGACCGATTGCGGGAGCGCTTTCGAACGCAGCGCCGGAAGGATCGTCTACGCGATCTTGAGATCGGGAAGAGTACGACTACATCACCCACGAGAATCTGCTCTCGTTAACCACTTTGGAATCTTCGAGGGTAAGTTATTCCATCGACTCGTTGCTACAATCCAGTAGATAGATCTTGGCTTGTTTGTTTGTATGCGATAGAAAATTTTTGTTTTCCATGCTACGAACCCCTACAAAAAGTACTTGTCAAGGACTCGTTACGAAAAGAAAAAGAGATATGGGTAGACTTTAGAGAGATGCTCCAGAGGTAATTTCAATCATATTGTCGCACTAGATCGGCAACTTTCGTGACAACAAGTAATTAATTACTTATTTATCCATTTTCTTTGCCGGACAGGGTTTGAAAAAGGTTCACAGGCAGGACCGTGGGTGAATGGTCAGAAGAACTAAAATTTGTAGACCAAAATGTAAGTAATACTAGCTAGCTAGGTCTGCGTATCTGTTTGATTCTGCTTCCAATTCCATTATATCATGCTTTATTGATTATTATTTTGATTGAACTCTCTATTCTCGTAAAGTGCGCGCATCAGGGACACGACAATAACTTATATGGGTACTATGTTTGCGAGTTCATTCGTAACACGATATGTGCGACGGGCCAAGCCGCACTAGAACAATTTAGAGTAAATAAACAAAGTACACAACATTATTTTATTACCATCAATTGTGTTGAGTTTTATTCTTATATATATATATTGACCTCATTCTTCATATATATTCAGATCGATCGGATGCGGGACCAACTCCTACTATTTGAACGCATACGAGCCATTCAAGAGGAATTGACGGGGTCCATACTTGATGAGGTCGTCACGCCTGGCGGAGAACTCTTTAGATATCCACCAAAATAAACGTTGTATATATGCTTGAACGTGTTTGTCTTGTACTTGATGCTTCAACGTTTACGGAGAATACCACACAATGACGATGTTGTGTATAATAATAGTTGCTTAATTATTCATGTACTCATATGTACCGATGACGATGTATGTGTATACCGCTCCCGATCGATTCCCCCTCCCCCCTCCCCGTCCCCGCCGCGCCGCAGAAATACGCCCAGAACGGGGCAGGGGCAGAACTCTGCCGCGGCAGAGATTTAAGCTATTTTCCTGCCGCGGCAGAAAACCTTTAACACTGGTTCGTGTTACGAACCGGTGTTAAAGGGAGGGTCCCTGAGCGCCGCGCCAGCCCCACGTACACCACCCTTTAACACCAGTTCGTATAAGAACCGGTGTTAAAAGGGGGCCCCTCTAACACCGAACCCTCAACAACGGTTCTACAACTGCTGTTAGAGGCCCCTCCAAACCGGTGTTAGAGGGGGGGGGGGTGTGCACTAGTGTTGTGACATGGTGCTTTTTTTCCTCGACCTCTGCCTTCTTATTAAGAAGATTGAAAATTGAGCACTTAATAATAAGGAGAATCGGCCAAAACCTAATAAACACTAGAAGAATAGGCAGCTTCGCCTCGCCGTCTACATGACATCCTGGCACACATGATCAATATCGTAAAGCTACGGGCATTTCACATATATGTTGCAGCCGGGTATAATGTCATTTGTTCTCCTATAGACCCATCTCACGTACACACGCCTGCAGCTACAGACCCATCTCACCTCCAAAAAGTAGCAAGGTCCACATGTCAGTGACCAGGCCCGGCCCTGGGGCGGCGCGAGCGGGGCGGCCGCCCCGTCCCAAGAAATCGAGGGGCCCGAAAATCGAACCTAGCTAAAGCGTTGTCTTGTTTTTCCAATAGGCCGGAACTTGGGCCTTGATTGTTTTTATTTGATTAGCCGTTCTTTTCGGTTCAGTTAGCAACAAAGGGATTTAAAGTAGGAGCCGACCCTAAAAAAAAGTCGGGTAGGAGCCGTCCGTTAAAAAAGAAGTGGGGTGTGGGTGTGGGGCTGTATAGTTAGGTAGGTCAATGAAACTCTCTTAACAAAAAGAAATGTAGGCAAGCAAGAAGTTGTGTGCCTTATCTTTATAAAAAAAGTTATGTGCACCTCACAAGGAAGATCAATTTGAGTGTTTTAAGTAATCAATTCGAGAAATACAAAATTTAAGGCTACCTCGTTTATGCAAGAGAAGCGAGAGTTAAATAAAAAAAGGCGGATCCATCTAATGTGCCGTCCAAACATATTTGGACATGAGTGACTCATCATCGGCTCTGCGCGGCCATGCTAAGTTATGATAAGCCAAGCCACAGAGAGAAGACAGAATGACGCCCATGATCACCTCGATGAAGTGATTCTAGACAAAGTTGATGTCATAGTCGGTAAGATTGATACTGGCATATCATCATCTTCGACTTAGAATCTAAAAATATCAGAATAAATTCTAGGAGAGTATATACACCTATAAGTTACTATTGTGATGCTTCTCGGGGCCCCAATTTATGGGTTCGCCCCGGGTCCTTGAATTCTCAGGACCGGCCTTGTCAGTGACACATTGTTGATAGATGGCCTCACAATGCTTGCATGTGACCAAACTTAAGTTTATAGATAGATAGATAATGTGAGTACACCCTTGAGACATTTAGAGCATCTCTAGCAGATACCGCAAAAGTGGTCAACACCACAAATTTTGCAAAGTTTTGCACTGTTGATAAAAAATAGAAATAACAGATATCGTAAAAATGATCAAAATCGTAATTTTTTGCAGTTTCCCACGTAACTACTCTCTGTACCGAATTATCCAGTTTCCGAGTCTATTTTTAAGGTAAACCGCAAACCGGCGTAAATTTTAGCACCAACCGCTCCCGCTGTCGACGGTGCTACCGCTTCTGAAGGTCGATTCCATGGCGAAAGTCTCGATTCCGGTGCCAGTCTTCTATTTCCAGCTAGTAGGTTTGATTCCCATATCTATATCTATTATCGGTTGCTGGCCGCCATGGTCGCTGCCAGAGTAGCTAGCAGCAGCTCGCCGGCCGGCCGGCCAGAACGGGAGCCGCACACATCAAGTAGAGCAGCAACCCAGGCATGCGGCAGCTCGCAGGCCGGCCGCATGCACACAGGGGCAGTGACGTGCGCGAGGGATGGGCAGAGGACGTGCGCGAGAGACCTGCATGCCTGCGAGAAAGACGACCCTACGAAGAAGACTATAGAATATTTACTGAATGTTCTGTTTTGCGGTATAGATATACGAAATCAGTTCTGTTGGGATAATTTTTTTTACCGCAAAACAGGTTTACGGTTTACTGCAAACGACTTTTGCGGTTTCAAGTTCTTTGGTATCTACTAGAGATGCTCTTAGTCCAACCCAAACCGCGGCCTCCGTTTCTGACACCAAAAACGTCCCATCGGGTTGTTTTCCGCTGACCGTGAACATGCCGAAGGACCATGTCCGTCAGGACAGGCTACTACACCTAACGGCCTCCACATTTGTCCGTGGCTGAGCAAATTTTGTCTATTTCTTCTAATTTTGCCCAATTCACACACATAAATAGTCCTAATAATTTAATAAAAACGGTAACAATCTACCAACTGCGACCCTGACATACACCAAAGTTTCAAAAGCATGAGACACATGCTTCATCAAACACACAAGTAGAAGTGATCGAGTGAATCACACATATCGATTCTTTTTCTTCAACCATGCCCGTTGAATTGGATCCATGTCGTCGATCATGGGGGCCATCATGATCTTGGCCTCCTCGGTAGGGCTGGAATTCGAGCCGAGCCGAGCCAACTCGGCTCGACTCGCTAAAGCTCGTTCAACTAACGAGTTAGCTCGACTCGGCTCGTTTACAGAACGAGCTCATATTTAAAACTCGGCTCGACTCGGTAAACTCACGAGTAGCTCGCGAGCAGCTCGTTTAGATTATTATAAGTTATGAATATGAGCACATATAAGAAAAACTAGTAATTATTATACTAATTTAAAACTAGAACAACAATAGTACTTTCATAATAACACGAATGAAGATCAATAAAAAATATAGTAGCTCTACATCATTACAAGTTCAAGGAACATTCATAGTATGACACTTATCTATAAAAAAATTCAAACTCTATATTTGAACGAGTTTAACGAGCTAAATAAGTAGCTCACGAGTAGCTCATTTAGCTTGGGTGAACAAACAAGCTCAAATCAAAAACTTGGCTCGAATCGTTAGACACCGAGTTCGAGCCGAGTCGAGCTATGTCACGAGTTACTCGCGAGTTTCGAGTTATAATTCCAGCCCTACTCCTCGGTGAGTAGGGCGATCTTCAATTCCTTAGAAACTAGAAAAGGAGTGCAAAAAATTGGATATGGATACTCATGCTTCTTGTCCACCACCTTTGCACCGTCATGCTTGTTCGCATCCACTTGCGGTGAGCTACCGCTGCCCCCTCTGCTCCCTTCCAACGGTCCACCACCATCCCTTCCACATCTGACACGGCCCTGCCTCGTTGCACAGTTGTGTGTGCGTGTCCTAACACCAATGCTTAGTAGACAATTTTGAAAGGTAGGCTAGGATGAGGTGAGGTCATGGGGCCAAGAAATAGCGTGCGTGCGTGAGAGAGGTGAGGGGGTAATTAAGGGAGAGGGGAAGAGGGAGAGAGACACGAACATACACACTTTGGTTCCTACAGGAGGAGATGAGTGTACACGTAGAGGATTTTGGGTGTGAAGCTCACACATAATCTCAAACATAATGTTGAAGGTGGAGATAAGCCTATGACTCCAACATGCTTGTGATAAAACTACATTATATACTCGTAAATGAAATCTACTCTTAAATGTTAACGATATTAGATATTCCGGTTTAGATAAAGTGTACACCCGGTATGGAGTAGTACTCCAACCGGTTTCCTTCCATCATACGTTTTCCTTGTACTAATTCTTGTAAACTCAATCTCGGTGGTTATGCCCCGACTATATCAACACGCAACCAACACAGAGACTAATGTGTTGTTCAATCTAAAAACTAATATGGTATGAGAGCCAAGAGGTCTTAAGTTCAAGACCCTGCTCACGCAGTTTACAAAAAAAAGATTCTGCGGCCTGCTCGAACCCACGCTAAGAACTAAAATAGCCTAGACGTGAGGGGGGGTGTTAAGAATATTATACACGCCTATCTCTTTCCATCAGTTCGGACTTTTGGTTCAGATGGCTAATGTATCCACTGTTTCTTTGGAACAAGTCTTTTCTAATGTATGGGGACCAGCACCTGCCTCTGTTGGCAAACATTCTTATTATGTAAGCTTTATTGATGACTATAGTAAATTTACATGAATATATTTGCTTTAAAATCGTTCTGAGGTTTATCAAGTTTTTCTTAACTTTCAGCAACTTGTTGAGAGGAAATTTGATAGAAAAGGCATTACCATGCAAACTAATTGGGTTGGTGAATATAAAAAACTCCATAGTTTCTTTCAAAAGATAGGCATTACTCATCATGTTTTTGTAGGGGTTCGTAGCATGGAAAACAAAAAATTTCTACCGCATACAAACAAACAAGCCAAGACCTATCTACTAGATTGTGGCAAAGAGTCGATAGAATAACTCACCCTCGAAGATTCCAAAGTGTTTAACGAGAGCGGATTCTCGTGGGTGATGTAGTCGTACTCTTCCCGATCTCAAGATCGTGCAGACGATCCTTCCGGCGCTGCGTTCCGGCAGCGCTTCCGCAGTCGGTCACACGTTCGGTACTCGACGAAGACCTTCCTCTCCCTTGTTCCAGCAGGCAGCGGAGGTTGTAGCACTCTCCTCGCGATTCCAGCAGCACGACGGCGTGGTACCGGAAGTAGAGGGGAGATCTCGCAGGGCTTCGCCTTAAGCCGGAGCGAGTATGGTGGACTATGAGAGAGACCTCG
This sequence comes from Avena longiglumis, assembly GCA_030063025.1. Lineage (NCBI taxonomy): Eukaryota > Viridiplantae > Streptophyta > Magnoliopsida > Poales > Poaceae > Avena > Avena longiglumis. The sequence goes on along the minus strand of CP125978.1, from coordinate 453,462,213 downwards.
GTGATCTAGGGTTTAGACACACCAAGTAGAGGGAGCTAGGCCGGTGTCTAGGGCAAGTAGAAGCCCCAACTCGGCGGCTTGGGAGAAACCCTAGGGCGGAGGCGGCGGTTTGGGGGCCGGCGGTTAGGGTTAGGGTTTAGAGGGGCAAGGTGTGTGTCTAGGAGGGGCAGCCCTGCCCCTCCTTATATAGGTAGGAGGGCGCGACCAAGGGGAGGGGAGTCCCTCCCCAACTCGGCCTCCTTGGCCGGCGGTGGAGGGAGAGGGACTTCCTCCCCAAGTAGGTTTCCTACTCTCCCTCCACCAAACAAAATAGCCGTTTGACTTTTCAAATTGGCGTTTGACTTTTCAAACTAGGATTTGATTTATCCCTTTATTTTGTTCAGCGATGACACCTAGTACATGATGCAACCATTCCAACTTGTTATGACATATTCATGTACCCTTCCCCTGCGAAGTGCCGGACATTCCGGAACCTTCTAGAACATTCCCGGTGAAAACACCGGTACCATTCTCCAACCCGGAAACAGGGCTTTCCTTATATGAATCTTATTCTTCGGACCATTCCGGATCTCCTCGTGATATCCCGGATCCCATCCGAGACTCCGAACAACATTCGGTCTCTTACTCATCATTCCATAACTACTCAACAACGTCGAATCCTTAAGTTTGTCTCCCTACGGTTCGTGAATTATGCGGACATGATCGAGACACTTCTCCGAACAATAACCAATAGAGGAATCTGGAAATTCATATGGATCCCACATATTTCAACGATTACTTTGCGATCGAATGAACCACTTACATACGATACCAATTTCCCTTTGTCTCACGATAGTTTACTTATCCAAGGTTTTGATCGTCGGTATCTCTGCATACCTAGTTCAACCTCGTTACTGATAAGTACTCTTTTCTCGTTCCCGTGATATGTGATCCCTTGTGAGCCAGTCACATGCTTGCAAGCTAATTGGATGACATTCCACCGAGAGGGCCCAGAGTATATCTATCCGTCATATGGATGGACAAATCCCACTCTTGATCCATGTGTCTCAACCAATACTTTCCGAACACTCAATGCCACCTTTATAGCCACCCAGTTACGGTGTGGTGTTTGATGTCATCAAAGCATCCTTCCGGTGATGGTGATAAGCATGACCTCATGGTCAAAGGAATTAGGTTACTATGTATCAGAAAGCATATAGCAATTGAACTAATAAAATGACTTGATCTTTATGCTACGCTTATCTATAGGAGTATGTCCATCATATCATTCTCCTAACGATATGTTCTTGTTGTTAATAACATCTCAATGTTCATGATAGGGAAACCACAATCATTTATTAACCAACAAGATAGTATTAAGAAGAGGCTTTACTAGGGACTTCAATTTAAGTTTACAAATCACACAAGTATTAATGTTTCCTTGTTAATACTATTATAGCATGAATGTAAACATTTATCATAAACACAAAGATATAATAATAACTACATTTATTATTGCTTCTAGGGCATATCTCCAACAGTTTCTTGCCCACTTACACTAGAGTCAACTAATCTAGATTACATGGTAATATACCGAACACCCATGGCAGTTTGGTGTTGGTCATGTTTTGCCCTCGGGAGAGGTTTAGTCAACGGATCCGCCACATTCAGATCTGTGTGTACTTTGCAAATCTTTATGTCACCATCTTGGACATATTCTCGAATAGCGTGAAAACGTAGCTTGATGTGCTTCATCTTCTTGTGTGACCTTGGTTCTTGCGCATTGGCTATGGCGCCCATGTTACCACAGTAGATAGACATTGGGTCCAGCGCACTTGGAACCACACCGAGCTCTGTAATGAACTCTTTCATCCATATTGCTTTTTGTGAAGCCTCTGAAGCAGCCATGTATTCCGATTCAGTTGAAGATCTCACCACAACGCTTTGCTTTGCACTCCTCCAGCTAACTGCTGCACCATTCAAAGTAAATACATATCCAGATTGAGATTTAGAATCATCCGGATTGGTGTTCCAACTAGCATCGGTGTAACCATTAACAACGAGCTGTTCATCACCTCCATAAGAAAGAACCATATCCTTAGTTCTTCTCAAGTACTTAAGGATGTTTTTGACCGCTGTCCAATGATCCACTCCTGGATCACTTTGATATCTGCTAGTCAAACTAACATCATATGCAATGTCGGGTCTAGTACATAGCATGGCATACATTAGAGATCCTATGGCTGAGGCATAGGGAGTCTTACTCATCCTTTCTCTATCTTCTGCCGTTGCTGGACTTTGAGTTTTACTCAAGGTCGTATTGGGCAACATGGGCAAGAACCCTTTCTTGCTATCTTCCGTTCCAAACCTCTTTAGAACTTTGTCCAAATATGTACTTTGTGACAGTGATATTATGCGTCTTGATCTATCTCTATAAATCTTTATGCCTAATATGTAAGCTGCTTTGCCAAGATCTTTCATTGAAAAACTATTATTCAAATATTCCTTGACACTATTAAGAAGATCTACATCATTCCAAATCAACAATATGTCATCTACATATAGTATTAAGAATGCTACAGAGCTCCCACTCACTTTCTTGTAAATACAAGATTCTCCATAAGTTTGTATAAAACCAAAACTTTTGATTACTTTATCAAAACGTTGATTCCAACTTCGGGATGCTTGCTTCAATCCATATATGGACCGTCGAAGTTTGCATACCTTGTTAGCATCTTTAGGATCGACAAAACCTTTGGGTTGCATTATATACAACTCTTCATCAATGTCTCCATTGAGGAACGCCGTTTTGACATCCATCTGCCATATCTCATAATCATAATATGCAGCGATTGCTAACATAATCCTCACAGACTTTAGCTTCGCTACAGGTGAGAAAGTCTCATCATAGTCAACTCCTTGAATTTGTCGAAACCCTTTTGCAACAAGTCGACCTTTATAGACAGTAACATTACCATCAGCATCTGTTTTCTTCTTGAAAATCCATTTGTTCTCGATAGCCTTCCGGCCATCCGGTAAGTCCACCAAAGTCCATACTTGGTTTTCGTACATGGATCCAATCTCGGATTTCATGGCTTCTTGCCATTTATTGGAATCTGGGCTCATCATCGCTTCCTCATATGTCGCAGGGTCATCGGTGTTGTCCACCAACATGACACTCATAACGGGATCATACCAATCAGGAGTGGTACGAGTTCTCGTTGACCTGCGAGGTTCTGTAGCAACTACAACCGAAGTTTCATGATCATCATCATTAGCTTCCTCTCTTATTGGTGCAGGCACCACAGGAACTTCTTCCGGTGCTGCGCTACTCGCAAGTTCGAGAGAAGGTTCGACAACCTCGTCGAGTTCTACTTTCCTTCCAGTCACTTCTTTCGAGAGAAATTCCTTCTCTAGAAAGGATCCATTCTTGGCAACAAAGATTTTGCCTTCAGATCTATGATAGAAGGTATACCCAATAGTTTCCTTTGGGTATCCTATGAAGACGCATTTTTCCGTTTTGGGTTCAAGCTTGTCCAGCTGTAACTTCTTTACATAGGCTTCGCAACCCCAAACTTTAAGGAACGACAATTTAGGTTTCTTTCCAAACCATAATTCATACGGTGTCATTTCAACGGATTTAGATGGTGCCCTATTTAAAGTGAATGCGGCTGTTTCTAATGCATAACCCCAAAATGATAGCGGTAAAACTGTAAGTGACATCATAGAACGAAACATATCTAAGATAGTTCGATTACGACGTTCGGACACACCATTACGCTATGGTGTTCCAGGCGGTGTCAATTGTGAAAGTATTCCGCATTTCTTCAAATGCTCGCCAAACTCGTAACTTAGATATTCACCTCCATGATCAGAACATAGAAATTTAATCTTTTTGTTACGTTGATTCTCCACCTCACTTTGAAATTCCTTAAACTTCTCAAAAGTTTCGGACTTATGTTTCATGAAATAGATATACCCATATCTACTCAAGTCATCCGTGAAGGTAAGAACATAACGATAACCACCGCGCGATGCTACACTCATTGGACCACACACATCGGTATGTATGATTTCCAATAAGTCCATAGCTCGCTCCATCATACCAGAAAATGGTGTCTTAGTCATTTTACCCATCAGACATGCTTCGCATATATCAAGTGATTCAAGAAGTCCATCGGAATGGAGTTTCTTCATACGCTTCACTCCAATGTGACCAAGACGACGGTGCCACATATTGGTCGAGTTATCACTCGATTTCAAACGTTTAGCTTCAATATTATTAATATGTGTATTTCCACTATCGAGATTCAATAAGAATAGACCATCTATCAAAGGTGCATGTGCATAAAACATATTACTCATATAAATCGAACAACCATTTTTCTCGGACTTAAACAAGTAACCGTCTCGCAATAAACAAGATCCCGATATAATGTTCATGCTTAACGCAGGCACCAAATAACAATTATTTAAGTATAAAACTAATCCCGATGGTAGATGAATAGGTAGCGTGCCGACCACGATCACATCAACCTTTGATCCATTTCCCACGCGCATCGTCACCTCGTTCTTCGCTAGCTTCCGTTTATTCTGCAGTACCTTTTTCGAGTTACAAATATGAGCAACCGAACCAGTATCAAATACCCAGGCACTACTACGAGTACTAGTGAGATACACATCAATAACATGTATATCGGATATACCTTTCTTCTTGATGTTGCCGTTCTTCAAATACGCCAAGTACTTTGGGCAATTCCGCTTCCAGTTACCTTCTCCCTTGCAGTAAAAGCACTCTGTATCAGGATTAGGTCCAACCTTGGTGTCTGAATTCTCAAACATTTTCTGGAGCTCCGATTCTAAACCATACAAGATAGCACACTGAACTGTGGAGTACTGATTCTTCCGAGCGAGGTAAACATTCTTTACTTCATCGGTAGTAGTAGCTGCAGGCGGGTCACTAAGCGGTGCATCCAACACATAGGTCAAATTACCAGCATTGAGGACAATCCTCAAATTGCGGAACCAATCCGCGAAGTTGCTTCCATTGTTTTTCAACTTTTCTTTCTCTAGGAACGCATTAAAATTGATGGTAGGGGCCGCCATTGATCTACAACATATTTGCAATAGTTTAGACTAAGTTTATGACAAATTGAGTTTTAATTAATAGTTAAATTAATCTAGGTAAACTCCCACAAAACAATATCCCTCACATTGTTTTAGTGATCACACGAACCAAATCCACCATATCAACACCGATCATCACGAGAGTTGATGTAGCTTCAATGGCGAACAATCGACATGTTCATCATATCTACTATATGATTCATGCTTTACCTTTTGGTGATCCGCGTTTCGATACCATGTCTGTACATGCTAGGCTCGTCAAGATCAAACCTTAGCTTCCGCATGAGCAAATCTGGCTTGCTCACGTTGTATACACCTGCAGAATCTAACACACCCGATCATCACGTGGTGCTTCGAAACAACAAGCTTTAGCAACGGTGCTTACTAAGGGTGAACACTTTAGAACTTGAAATTTATGTGCACGAGGGATCATCTTATAATGCTATCGTCGTTAACTAAGCAATACAAGATGCATAAAGGATTAACATCACATGCAATTCATAATATGTGATATGATATGGCCTTTCTTCTTTGTGCTTCCCATCTCCATTTTCAAGCACGAACATGATCTCCATCATCACCGGCATTGCATCAAGGTCAATGACGCTGCTCCATGGTTGTCGTCCACCAGCTTCAACTATTACAACTACTTTGAATAGACACGCGGGTCTTAACAGAATTTAAAAACAACCATATGGATCCTTCCGGTTGCCAACTTACAATAAGGAACATTGCATACATCAAATATAATCACAATCATGGCCATATCACATCACAGCACACCCCTGCAAAACAAAGTTAGACGCCTCTAATTTCTTTGCATATTTTACGTGGTTTGGGGCTTTCAATAAGTGTCGATCTAACTTACGAACAATAACCACAACGTTGATGTTTGAACTATCAAGTGCCCGTTGTAAATTCGATCTATACTATAATGGGAGAGACAGACACCCGCAAAGCCACTTATGCAATACAAGTTGCATGTTGAGCGTGGAGCAAGTCTCATGAACGATGTCATGAAAGCTTAGCCCGGGCCGCTTCATCCCATCATACCGCAAGATGCAAACTACACAAGAAGCAATTGATAATAAAAGCACCACCGCCCACAATGACCATTGTGTTCTACTCGTGCAAAAGATCTACATATAGACACGGCTCTGATACAACTGTAGGGGTTCGTAGCATGGAAAACAAAAAAATTCTACCACATACAAACAAACAAGCCAAGATATATCTACTAGATTGTAGCAACGAGTCGATAGAATAACTCACCCTCGAAGATTCCAAAGTGTTTAACGAGAGCGGATTCTCATGGGTGATGTAGTTGTACTCTTCTTGATCTCAAGATCGTGTTGACGATCCTTCCAATGCGCGTTAAAGCGCTTCCATGATCGGTCACACGTTCGGTACTCGACGAAGACCTTCCTCTCCCTTATTCGAGCAGGCAGCGGAGGTTGTAGCACTCTCCTCGCGATTCCAGCAGCACGATGGCGTGGTACCGGAAGTAGAGGGGAGATCTCGCAGGGCTTCGCCTTAAGCCGGAGCGAGTATGGTAGACTATGAGAGAGACCTTGGTGATCAAGGTTTTAGACACACCAAGTAGAGGGAGATAGGCCGGCGGCTAGGGCAAGTAGAAGCCCCAACTCGGCGTCTTGGGAGAAACCCTAGGGCGACGGCGGCGGCTTGGCAGCCGGCGGTTAGGGTTAGGGTTTAGAGGGGCAAGGTGTGTGTCTAGGAGGGGCAGCCCTGCCCCTCCTTATATAGGTGGGAGGGCGCGACCAAGGGGAGGGGAGTCCCTCCCCAACTCGGCCTCCTTGGCCGGCGGTGGAGGGAGAGGGACTTCCTCCCCAAGTAGGTTTCCTACTCTCCCTCCACCAAACAAAATAGCCGTTTGACTTTTCAAATTGGCGTTTGACTTTTCAAACTAGGATTTGATTTATCCCTTTATTTTGTTCAGCGATGACACCTAGTACATGATGCAACCATTCCAACTTGTTATGACACATTCATGTACCCTTCCCCTCCGGAGTGCCGGACATTCCGGAACCTTCTAGAACATTCCCGGTGAAAACACCGGTACCATTCTCCAACCCGAAAACAGGACTTTCCTTATATGAATCTTATTCTCCGGACCATTCCGGATCTCCTCGTGATATCCCGGATCCCATCCGAGACTCCGAACAACATTCGGTCTCTTACTCATCATTCCATAACTACTCAACAACGTCGAATCCTTAAGTGTGTCTCCCTACGGTTCGTGAATTATGCGGACATGATCGAGACACTTCTCCGAACAATAACCAATAGAGGAATCTAGAAATTCATATGGCTCCCACATATTTCAACGATTACTTTGCGATCAAATGAACAACTTACATACAATACCAATTTCCCTTTGTCTCACGATAGTTTACTTATCCAAGGTTTTGATCGTCGGTATCTCTGCATACCTAGTTCAACCTTGTTACTGATATGTACTCTTTTCTCGTTCCCGTGATATGTGATCCCTTGTGAGCCAATCACATGCTTGCAAGCTAATTGGATGACATTCCACCGAGAGGGCCCAGAGTATATCTATCTGTCATATGGATGGACAAATCCCACTCTTGATCCATGTGTCTCAACCAATACTTTCCGAACACTCAATGCCACCTTTATAGCCACCCGATTCTGATCGGTGTTTGATGTCATCAAAGCATCCTTCCAGTGATGGTGATAAGCATGATTTCATGGTCGAAGGAATTAGGTTACTATGTATCAGAAAGCATATAGCAATTGAACTATTAAAATGACTTGATCTTTATGCTACGCTTATCTATAGGAGTATGTCCATCATATCATTCTCCTAACGATATGGTCTTGTTGTTAATAACATCTCAATGTTCATGATAGGGAAACCACAATCATTTATTAACCAACAAGATAGTATTAAGAAGAGGCTTTACTAGGGACTTCAATTTAAGTTTACAAATCACACAAGTATTAATGTTTCCTTGTTAATAGTATTATAGCATGAATGTAAACATTTATCATAAACACAAAGATATAATAATAACTACATTTATTATTGCCTCTAGGGCATATCTCCAACAGTTTCTTGCCCACATGCACATCAACAGAATGGTTCAGCAGAACACAAGCATCGTCACATTGTTGAAGTTGGTCTTGCGCTTCTTGCAAATGCATCTATGCCACTCAAGTTTTGGGATGAAGATTTTCTTACTATCACTTTCCTTATTAACTTACTTCCTAGTAAGGTGATAAATTCCGAGACACCTGTTGAGCGTCTTCTTCATACAAAGCCTAACTATGCATCTCTTTGAGTTTTGTGCTGTGCTTGTTGGCCTAATCTTCGTCCCTATAATAAAAGAAAACTTGCGTTTCGTTCTACCAAGTGTGTGTTTCTAGGCTATAGCCCTCGTCACAAAGGTGTTAAATGCCTTAACACAAAAATTGGTCTTGTCTATATCTCTAGAGATGTAGTTTTTGATGAGAATGTCTTTCCTTTTGCTAGTCTTCATCCAAATGTTGGGCATCGCCTTAAAAATGACATGCTCTTATTACCTACAAACAATGGGGAGATACACATTGATGATCATATGAATTTGCATGCTATACCAAATTTCACTAATGAATAGGTCACTGTAGATCGTATTATGGTTGCAGATAATAGAGAGGCACAAGATGAAACTAGAGGAAATTTGAGTTCAAATGGTGCAAAAACAAGTACAAACAGTGAAGAAACAGAAACATATGACGCTGGACCAGGAAACAATGCTGATTCTGTGTTGGATCATGCGCCCACTGATCCCGAGGGGAATTTTTCTTGTACTAAAACACGCACTGCCTCACCAAATCATGTGCTCTCCTGCCCTATTCCCAGCTCGTCACAACTCTCAACGCCTGTCAATTCTCCTCCGCTTCGGTCCCCACCTGGAGGCAGCTCGCCTCGGTCCCGGTTCCCATCCGATGGCAGTCTCGCATGCAGCCCTGCATGCAGCGACATGAAGGTGAGGCGGCCGATGCAACACCATGCATATGCTGGTATGGAAAACGACAATGATAGCTTTAACAGGGAACAGTATGCTTCATAAATCATTACTGATACTACTGATAGTGATACAGCTGATAGTCCAGGATCTTCTGCGCTGTCTCCTGTGCAAGCACATGTGATGGAACCTCGAACACGACTTCAAAAAGGTATTAGAAATCCTAAATAATACACTGACGACACTATTCGCTATGGTTTATTTACTTCTACAGGAGAACCATTGAAAGGGCATGTATGCCCCCATGTGTGGTTTTGGTAATTAATGACAATCTCTATGGACTAATGTGTAAATTGAGTTTCACTTGTAGGTTTGTCCATTGGCATCGCTTGGGCCATGTGTTGGTCTCAAGGTTGGTAGATGAAGAAATGTCCAAGGACTTTGTGCCCATTAGAATCATGAAGTAAGAAGGATCTTGAAGGTTGATCAAGACATGTGCAAAGAGTTGCATCAAGATGGATCAACCTCAAGTAGGGATGAAGAAGGGCGAGCTCAATATGTGCCATCTCTAGATCTCATGCTTGAAGCTTGCCATCCTCGTGCTCATGGAATGATGAAGTCAAGTTCAAAGAAGAGGTTTCCCCATGGAGTATGGGGGAGCAATTTGCAAGTCTTCATCTTCATCAAGCAAGAGCATCCAAGAAAGGTATTCCCACTATAGAAGAACAAGACGATCTACATCAAGTTAAAGTGGTATTATCAAGGCAAAGGTATGTTCTTGATAGGGCTTTTCTTTTGCCGGTCTCGTATTGTTAGTTGGGAGACCGGGTTTAGGATAGATAGCCGTACTATCAAGAGGGGCTCTCAAGCGGGTGTCTCGTTTGCATCATTCGGAGAAAGCTCAAACCTTTGCATTCATAGCATCATCTTTCTTGGTTGTTATTTGGTTCTTGTCCATGAGAGGATCTAGATCTTATGGTCATCATCTTAACAAGCTCTAGTTCATCATCTAAGGATTTCACTTGCATATCTTATTGCGGTTTTTGATCTTGCGAGTTTTTCGGCTCCATACCTTGGGGGATACTTCATAGATATTTCCATGGTATTTTCTCCCAAGGTGATACCCAATATTTCTAACATCTAACGATTCTATTCATCGTTATCTTTCCAACAAAATTGGTTTCATATCGTTTGGAGTTCGGATGCAAAAGTTATTGCGTTTCTGGTTTTCTGGTTTCTGGAAATTCCCTGACCGGAAGTTCCGGCTTCCCACCAAAAGTTCCGCTAGGGCATCTTTGCCACCGAAAGTTCCGGTGGAAGTTCAGGGTATTCTTCCGCTCACGTTCAGTAACCTTCTTTTTTGAATGTGCTATTTGACGGAACTTCAGTCGGAATTTCCACCGGAAGTTCCGGCCAGGGACCGGAAGTTCCGCTCAGGCCTTGTTGCCGCCGAAAGTTCTGGTTGAATTTTCGGCTCTTGTTCCGGTCACGATTCAGTAACCTTCTGTGTTGGTTTTGTCTATTTGGCAGAACTTCTGTCGGAACTTCCACCGGAAGTTTCGCTCCCACCGGAAGTTCCGGTGAACCGGCGGAAGTTCCGACCAGGACTCGTTTTTTCAGTTTTTCGCTCAGCAGTTTTTGACTGTTGGCTATGTGCCACTGGAAGTTCCGGCCTCCCACCGGAAGTTCCGGCCAGGAGTCGCGAATGCCCATAACGGGCAGATCTGGGAGCCCTTTAAAAGGGGCTCCTCTTCCCCTTCGTGGGTACTAGCTTTTATTCTTGGTTCTTGGCTTTCTCTCTCTCCTCCATTGTTAAACTTGAAGAAGCTTTCCCTCTCCCTTTCCCTTCCTATGATTCTTGCATCTTTTTGAGGGATTTGAGAGAGGAGATCTAGATCTACAATCCCCCAAGCCAAATCCCTTCTTTGTGAAGGAATCATTGGGATCTAGATCTTGGAGAGTTTTTGTATTCTCCTCTTGTGTTCTTTGTAACATCCCAGCATAAAGGACCTAACGAAGGGTAGATTTAGGAATATTAATTGTTGCATGCATTCATTTGAGAAAATGTGAGTAAAATTTTCGCCAAATAAAAACCTTGAGTGATAAATGTTTCTTTCTTACTTTGGGAGTAGGTTTAGTCTTAAAGGAGGATTGATATAAACTTTGATATGATCTCAAAGGAATTGTGTGTGTTTTGAAATGAGTTTGGATTTGTAGAACTTAAGTGTTTTATAATTTAAATGATTTTGATATAAGATTTGAATCTTAAATTAAATAAGAGAAAAGTATTATAACTTAGATCTTATATAAAACAATATTGTATATAAAATTCATTTTATATAAATAAACAAGTTACAAAGAATGAACTTACTGAAGTTATTCCAAACTTCACAATTTACCAAAAAGAATATTCTTTATTAATAAATATATAATATTTATTACAAATGAACCAAATAAAGATTACAAGAATTATAAAATAAAAATTACAAAAGATTAAGAAAATTACATTTATATATCTACTAACTATCCTATATCTAAAACTACACAAAATCTTCATCTTCATCTTTGTACCTGCAAAACAAAGATTAAATAGAAAACAAAATAGGATTAGTGTTAGTATATTTCTCTCAGATATGTCAGTGAGGTGCACTTGACAAACTCATCATTAAGAAATGTTAAAAAAGGGTCAAGTTTCACCAATATGAAAGATTTCATCTTTCATAAATTCAAAGCCAGAATGCAAATAACAGCCAAAAAGGGACCAATTCACCAGCCAGGTAAAAGTAGTTTGGTAATAGTAAGTTCAAACTTTCTGAACTTATCGACATGTGCATAGCAGGCACACAAGATGTGTTGGAGATATGCCCAAGAGGCAATAATAAAGTAGGTTATTATCATATCTTCATACTTATGATAAATGTTTACATACCATGCTATAATTGTATTAAAAGGAAACATTAATACTTGTGTGATTTGTAAACATAAGAGAGTCCCTAGTAAAGCCTCTTGTTAAACTAGCTTGTTGGTTAATATATGATCATGGTTTCCTGATCATGAACATAGATATGTTATTAACAACAGGGTCATATCATTAGGATAATGATGTGATGGACATACTCCTATAGTTAAGTGTAGCATAAAGATCAAGTCATTTAATATAGTTCATTTGCTATAAGCTTTCTGATACATAGTAACCTAATTCCTTCGACCATGAGATCATGTTAATCACCATCACCGGAAGGATGCTTTGATGACATCAAACACCACACCGTAACTGGGTGGCTATAAAGGTGGCATTGAGTGTTTGGAAAGTATGGGTTGAGGCACATGGATCAAGAGTGGGATTTGTCCATCCATATGACGAATAGATATACTCTGGGCCCTCTCGGTGGAATGTCATCCAATTAGCTTGCAAGCATGTGACTGGCTCACAAGGGATCACATACCACGGGAACGAGAAAAGAGTACTTATCGGTAACGAGGTTGAACTAGGTATGCAGAGATACCGACGATCAAAACCTCGGATAAGTAAACTATCGTGAGATAAAGGGAAATTGGTATCGTATGTAAGTGGTTCATTCAACCGCAAAGTAATCGTAGAAATATGTGGGATCCATATGAATTTCCAGATACCTCTGTTGGTTATTGATCGGAGAAGTGTCTCGGTCATGTCCGCATAATTCACGAACCGTAGGGAGACACACTTAAAGATTCGATGTTGTTGAGTAGTTATGGAATGATGAGTAAGAGACCAAATGTTGTTCGAAGTCTCGGATGGGATCCGGGATATCACGAGGAGATCCGGAATGGTCTGGAGAATAATATTCCTATAAGGAAAGTCCTATTTCGGAGTTGGGGAATGATTCTGGTGTTTTCACCGGGAATGTTCTAGAAGGGTCCGGAAGGTCCGGCACTCCGGAGGGGAAGGGTACATGAATGTGTCATAACAAGTTGGAATGGTTGCATCATGTACTAGGTGTCATCGCTGAGCAAAATAAAGGGATAAATCAAATCCTAGTTTGAAAAGTCAAACGCCAATTTGAAAAGTCAAACGGCAAGTTTGTTGGTGGAGGGAGAGTAGGAAACCTACTTAGGGAGGAAGTCCTACTCCCTCCACCCGCCGGCTAAGGAGGAGGAGTTGGAGGAGGACTCCCTCCTCCTAGCCGCCTCCCTCCCACCTATAAAAGAAGGGTCAGGGGTGCCCTCTCTTCTCTAAACCTCTCTCCTCTAAATCCTAGCCCTAGCCGACGGCCTCCACCAAGTCGCCGCCGCCCCTAGGGTTTTCCTAGCCGCCGAGTTGGGGCCCTACCCTTTCCCTAGCCGCCGGCCTAGCCCTCTCACCTTGGTGCCTCTAAACCCTAGATCACCAAGGCCTCTCTCATAATCCACCATACTCGCTCCGGCTTAAGGCGAAGCCCTGCGAGATCTCCCCTCTACTTCCGGTACCACGCCGTCGTGCTGCTGGAATCATGAGGAGAGTGCTACAACCTCCGCTGCCTGATGGAACAAGGGAGAGGAAGGTCTTCATCGAGTACCGAACGTGTGACCGACTGCGGAAGCGCTGCCGGAACGCAGCGCCGGAAGGATCATCTACGCGATCTTGAGATCGGCAAGTGTACGACTACATCACCCACGAGAATCTGCTCTCGCTAACCGCTTTGGAATCTTCGAGGGTTAGTATTCTATCGACTCGTTGCTATAATCTAGTAGATAGATCTTGGCTTGATCATTGATTAGATCTTGATTGTGTGTTCATGCGGTAGAAATTTTTTGTTTTCTATGCTACGAACCCCTACAGTGGTATCAGAGCCGTGTCTATATGTAGATCTGTTGCACGAGTAGAACACAATGGTCATTGTGGGCGTTGATGCTTTTGTTATCGATTGCTTCTTGTGTACTTTGCATCTTGCGGGATGGTGGGATGAAGCGGCCTGGGCTAACCTTACATGACATCGTTCATGAGACTTGCTCCACGCTTGACATGCAACTTGTATTGCATAAGTGGCTTTGCGGGTGCGTGTTTCTCCCAACATAGTTAAGATTCAATTTACAACGGGTGATTGACAATACTAGTATTAATGTTGTGGTTCTTGTTCGTAAGTTAGAGCGACACTTATTGAAAGCCCCAAACCACGTAAAATATGCAAAGAAAATTAGAGGCGTCTAACTTTGTTTTGCAGGGGTGTGCTGTGATGTGATATGGCCATGATTGTGATTATATTTGATGTATGCAATGTTCCTTATTGTAAGTTGGCAACCGGCAGGAGCCATATGGTTGTCTTTAAATTCTGTTAAGACCCGCGTGTCTATTCAAAGTAGTTGTAATAGTTGAAGCTGGTGGACGACAACCATGGAGCGGCGTCATTGACCTTGATGCGATGCCGATGATGATGGAGATCATGTTCGTGCTTGAAGATGGAGATCGGAAGCACAAGAAGAAAGGCCATATCATATCACATATTATGAATTGCATGTGATGTTAATCCTTTTATGCATCTTGTATTGCTTAGTTCACGACGGTAGCATTATAAGATGATCCCTCAAGCACACAATTTCAAGTTTTAAAGTGTTCATCCTTAGTAAGCACCGTTGCTAAAGCTCGTTGTTTCGAAGCACCACGTGATGATCGGGTGTGTTAGATTCTGCGAGTGTATACAACGTGAGCAAGCCAGATTTGCTCATGCGGAATCTAAGGTTTGATCTTGGCGAGCCTAGCATGTACAGACATGGTCTCGGAACACGAATCACCGAAAGGTAAAGCATGAGTCATATAGTAGATATGATGAACATGTTGATTGTTCGCCATTGAAGTTACATCAAATCTCGTGATGATCGTTTTGATGTGGTGGATTTGGTTTGTGTGATCACTAAAACAATGTGAGGGGTATTGTTTTGAGTGGGAGTTCAACGGCAATATTATTAAAAGTTGAACACTATTTATCATAAAATAAATCAAAGTGAATTTGCATAATTGTTGTAGTCATTGGCATCCGTTTACCACCTTGCGCTTAGTTATAATTGAGATGATAGAACTATAGAATTCTGGTTAGTTACTTTACGAACTGGTATCGTATTGTTTTGAAGTGTTAATCTAAAGTTTAAGAAGTCCTATTGCAAACTTTCAGTAAGTTTCGGTTACTCCATGAAGTTTAATAATTGGTATTAAATCAAGAGTGAAAATTCCAAGAGTTAGTGTATGAGTATCATGTTTGTCTCCATGATTCTTGATATTCAAAGGATTGTCTTAATATCAAGGTAATCTAGGATCTGAAAGAGTTGTTTCAGAAACCATGATGTGTGGAAGATATTGTGATATCTGAAACGAAGTTTTGGTTGCAACATGATAGAGTATAATATGGCAAAAGTCATGTTCTCATATTTGATGAGAATTTGCAAAAGGTTGGAGACACTAGTTGTCCTAATCCTCCAAAAGGTTTTAGAGAGCAACATTATACTCGCGATTCACCGCAATAAGCTAAAGTAGCTTGATCATGAATAATTCCATGATAAGGGTGAATATTTGATGTAGGTAAAATATTTACTAAAGAATGGAATTTGAAAGAACACCAAACATTTGATGATGGTGATCTACTTCAAAGTGCAAGTCCAAAGACATTGGTATTTTACTATACATGCTTTGGACTATGTGTCATGTATATGGCCCCACTATTGATGTTGATAGATTCTTTCAAACAGAAAAGGAAATACTGAAAGAGAATCTCAGAAATATATGGAAGAAAAAGGACTAGAATTGTTCAGCTTAAGTATATAGATGATATACATGTTATGGCTATATTCTTTGCTTATTAAACAATGTGGTTCTTAAGTATTTGATACTGAATTTGTTGGTGTGAATCGTCATACGAAACAACACAATTAATGAACTACAATGGCCTGAGTAACTAGCAAAAGAATATGTGATGATGTTCATCGAGAACAAATAAAGGGTTATTATGTTGCTCGTTAAACATCAAAGCTTGACTTCAAGATTTGTTTTATCAGGTATTATGAGAACAAAAGGGTTGTTCAATTAATTGCCGTAATCCATAAAAGATGGATGATTTACAAATATCGTTGGAGAAATCACATCCATAAAACTAGTGCTAAAAATGTCGAAAGACAAATTAAAAGATTACTTAGGAAGTGACATCGCCGTTTAAATTATATTGGAAAGAAAACATGAAGAAACTCCATATGGATGGAATTTTGGAGTCTTTTGATTTTTGATCAAATGACGCTTGTGAAACTTTCCTAGAGATAATTAAAACTTCGTTCATAGGCCAAAAGGGAAAGAATGACTAGCTTATTGGAACTTGTACATATTGTTGTATGAAGTCCATTATGTGTAGTCAAGAGCGATGGATTTCAACTTCATATGCTTTCTTCGAAAATTTGAGTGAATATATGAATATTTACTTAATAAGGATGAAGTATTAAACATTTGAAAAGTTCAAAGATTTTCAAGATGAAGTGAAAAATCATTGTAACAAGAATATAAATAGTTTATGATAAGATCATAAAGGAAGATATTTGAGTTACGAGTTTAGCATAATACCTAAGATTTAAGGAATCGTTCCGTGGATTTGCATTTCCTAAAACACCATAAGAGTATGGAGCGTTCGAGATATGTAATTAAACCTTGTTTGACATGGTAAGATCAAAGGTGTAATTCATAAAGCTGTCATTATATTTTAAAGATTAAAAGCTTTAGAGACTACCGTTTTTCCACTAAAAAGAGCTCCATCATAATCCTTTGAATTGACACCATATAAAGTTATGGTTTGGGATAGAACCCAAGTTGTCCTTTATTAAAAATTGGTATGCTATGCATAAGAAAGATGTTTGCAACCAAAATCGGATGAACATATCTTTGTATGAATCGTTAAGTATTCCTCCATAACACCGAAGACAAAAGTGTTTGTCGCTTAGAACGTCAAGTTTCTTTGAGAAGGAATTTTCCGTGAAAAGTTAAGTGGGAGGACAATAGAACTTTGATAAGGTTAAAGGAACCTTAGCTATATGTGCAAAGTTGCGCAGCACCGAAAATTGTTCCGGAGGAAGCAACAATACCCATGGCTCACGTGCCTCAAAGGTTGTGGTTACGAACATCAAAGTTTCTATTGAACCAAGTAGGTCGAGTAAACAATCAAATACCAAGATTTGAGAGTTGAATCATTATTTGAGAATAATGAACGTACTACATGCAAAGAAGCGATGATGGGCCCTGACTCCGTAAAATGGCTTGAAGCCATAAAATCCGTGATAGTTCCATACACGAGAAATCAAGTTTTGAACTTGAAGGACCCTCGAGAAAGGTGTAAGACCTTACAGTTGTGTTTGGATCTATAAAGAAATAGACATGGATGTTGCACATCTATGAAATAGTCGACATGTTGGGAAAGAGTTCACAACAATGTTCAAAGGTTGACTATGGCAAGATTTGATCTTTCATAGCGATATTTAGTCTAGACGGATTAATGTAGCAACCACTACATATAATTTTGTTATGTGGTAATTGAATAAACAAAACAAGTTCTTCTAATAGAATTGTTACCTAGGACATGTGCATAACGCGGTCCATAGGGTTTTGTTAATTCAAAGGATGCTAAAAGCATATGCAAACTTCAATGGTTGAAGTAAGCATCGCGGAGTTGGAATCTTCACCATGATGAAACTGTTAAAGGAGTTTAAATTCGTCGGAGACGATGAAGATTCTTGCATTTGCAAGAAATTAAGTGGGAGCACTAAGACATGTTTATAATACATTATGTGGAAGACATATTGTTGATTGGAAATGATGTATCTTTTATTAACACATATTAAGAATTTCATCCCGATGAAAGACTTAGGCAAAACCCAAATATTTGGCATCAATAGACGCTAATATGGATGTGCCGAAAGTACATAGATGATTTATTGAATGAGTTCAATATAGAAACTACAAGAAAGGTTCTTGTCACACAGAAAGGATTGAATGAGTTCAATATTGATGTTATATTCAAGTGTATTGACACTTGGTAAGTGAAACAAAGATTCAAGTATAGATTGATACTTGATGTATGAAATCACAAAGAGTATTTATATCAATCATACTGTGATATGTACAAATCCAGATATGTCATATGCTCTAAATGTTATGAGCATATACCAGAATGATTTATAAGATGATCATTAGACGATAGTAAGGATATTCTTATGATCTTTTGGAAGAACTAAAAGTATATTATTTTGTAGAAGTGGCAAATAGATGGTTAGTTCATTGTAAAAGTACTACATTGATACTAGTTTTTTCACAAAATACAAATTAAGTTTATCTCAATCTGAACTAAGGGTGACACAATGTAATGGAAAGTAAGTTCCATAATGGATTTGGATGAGTTCCAAAGTTAAGACATTGTGACAGATACTACAACAAAAGGCTGATTATATGACTGCTATTATAGCAGCTAAAGAGGGCATTTGTGTCAAGTAGTTTGTTATCAAACTAGGTGTAGTTCACAACGGGATAATACTATGAAGATATATTGTACGACAATATTATCAACATGTTTTAACCCCAAATAACTAAAGGTCTCACCAAAGGACCAAATTTATACAAAGCCATCTCATTAGAGAATGAGTGATGCGTAGAGACGCAAAGACATGCAATTACACACGGACCTGGAAGTGTCAGATCCAGAGATCAGTTGACCACTAGCAAACGTGCACTTACAACACCGGAAAGCCATAGGTGTTGAATACACAAAGGTGTTAAACTAGATTATTGAATCTAGTGCAAGTGGGAGACTGTTGGAGATATGCCCATGATGCAATAATAAAGTAGGTTATTATCATATCTTCATACTTATGATAAATGTTTACATGCCATGCTATAAAAACATTAATACTTGTGTGATTTGTAAACATAAAAGAGTCCCTAGTAAAGCCTCTTGTTAAACTAGCTTGTTGGTTAATATATGATCATGGTTTCCTGATCATGAACATAGAGATGTTATTAACAACATGGTCATATCATTAGGAGAATGATGTGATGGACATACTCCTATAGTTAAGCGTAGCATAAAGATCAAGTCATTTAATATAGTTCATTTGTTATCCTTCGACCATGAGATCATGTTAATCACCATCACCGGAAGGATGCTTTGATGACATCAAACACCACACCGTAACTGGGTGTCTATAAAGGTGGCATTGAGTGTTTGGAAAGTATGGGTTGAGGCACATGGATCAAGAGTGGGATTTGTCCATCCATATGACAGATAGATATACTCTGGGCCTGTGACTGGCTCACAAGGGATCACATACCACGGGAACGAGAAAAGAGTACTTATCGGTAACGAGGTTGAACTAGGTATGCAGAGATACCGACGATCAAAACCTCGGATAAGTAAACTATCGTGAGATAAAGGGAAATTGGTATCGTATGTAAGTGGTTCATTCGATTGCAAAGTAATCATAGAAATATGTGGGAGCCATATGAATTTCCAGATTCCAATTTTGGTTATTGATCGGAGAAGTGTCTCGGTCATGTCCGCATAATTCACGAACCGTAGGGAGACACACTTAAAGATTCGATGTTGTTGAATAGTTATGGAATGATGAGTAAGAGACCAAATGTTGTTCCGTGTCTCGGATGGGATCCAGGATATCACGAGGAGATCCAGAATGGTCCGGAGAATATGATTCATATAAGGAAAGTCCTATTTCGGAGTTGGGGAATGATTCCGGTGTTTTCACCGGGAATGTTCTAGAAGGGTCCGGAAGGTCCGGCACTCTGTAGGGGAAGGGTACATGAATGTGTCATAACAAGTTGGAATGGTTGAATCATGTACTAGGTGTCATCGCTGAGCAAAATAAAGGGATAAATCAAATCCTAGTTTAAAAAGTCAAACGCCAATTTGAAAAGTCAAACAACAAGTTTGCTTGGTGGAGGGAGAGTAGGAAACCTACTTAGGGAGGAAGTCCTACTCCCTCCACCCGCCGGCCAAGGAGGAGGAGTTGGAGGAGGACTCCCTCCTCCTAGCCGCCTCCCTCCCACCTATAAAATAAGGGGAAGGGGTGCCCTCTCTTCTCTACACCTCTCTCCTCTAAACCCTAGCCCTAGCCGCCGGCCTCCACCAAGTCGCCACCGCCCCTAGGGTTTGCCTAGCCGCCGAGTTGGGGCCCTCCCCTTGCCCTAGCCGCCGGCCTAGCCCTCTCACCTTGGTGCCTCTAAACCCTAGATCACCAAGGCCTCTCTCATAATCCACCATACTCGCTCCGGCTTAAGGCGAAGCCCTGCGAGATCTCCCCTCTACTTCCGGTACCACACCGTCGTGCTGCCGAAATCATGAGGAGAGTGCTACAACCTCCGTTGCCTGCTGGAACAAGGGAGAGGAAGGTCTTCATCGAGTACCAAATGTGTGACTGACTTCGGAAGCGCTGCCGGAACGCAGCGCCGGAAGGATCATCTACGCGATCTTGAGATCGGCAAGTGTACGACTACATCACCCACGAGAATCTGCTCTCGTTAACCGCTTTGGAATCTTAGAGGGTTAGTATTCTATCGACTCGTTGCTACAATCTAGTAGATAGATCTTGGCTTGATCATAGATTAGATCTTGATTGTGTGTTCATGCGGTAGAAATTTTTTGTTTTCCATGCTACGAACCCCTACAAGATGCACACACACAAGCATGCAGATGGTGTGCTGTCGACCACACAAGCACAGCCGGCTTCATAAAACCATAGCACAGCCGTGGAGAAGAACCTCAGTGCATCACTCCACTACACAACACACCAGCACAGCCAGCGTGAACAGCAGCCAAACCAAGAACAGCAGCCAAACCCAACCACCGAGATCAACCCAAACATCACCAGGATGGTGACATAAGGAGGGGAATGGATCTAGTGGACAGCATGGTCAAGCCTAGGAGCTAGGAGGAGCAGGCCATCTCAAGATCAAGCTCAGGAGCTCAGCAAAAGCAGATCAAGATCCAGATCAAGATCAAGATCATCATTAATCTACTACATCCACATCGGAATCTGTGGTGAGCCTCATAAAACCATCACATGATTTCATCATAGATCTAAATAAAAGCATGTGCTGTTTTATGAGATAATCTCTCAATAATAACCCAAGAGGATTGCATCTATCCTAGAGATTTCAAGTATAAGGATAAGAAATCAAGCTCAACCACAAACACTAAACCCTCAGACCAGCATCACTAGGTTCAGTGTTATTTTTACAACTTAGATAATTTTCATTTGATCTTAACAGATCAGGGCACATCTCTCAGAGAGAGAGAGTAGAACCTCTAAACCTATAAGTTTCAAACAAACTATTTCCCAACTAACTAGGAATTATATTCTAGAGCCCCAGACCAACATCATAGGCATGAAAGTTAATAAAAGTTTCCATATCATCTTATCAGTTTTAATCACAAGCATAATCAAGCTAAGCCCAGAAATAAAAACCAAATCACTTGTGTGCCAGAATACAATGGTATCACAAGGACAAGTTCTTAATGAGATAAAACCAATCTTTACTTAGCTTCCACAGATAAAAAGGGACAACCACTACATATCATTTTCCTGAAGCCAAGTGCCAGGAATTAACATTAAAATGAATCTATACATCCACAAAAAATCATTACATGTAATGATTTGATTCAGAGTGTATAATCTCAAACAAGCCCACATTATAATTGCAGTAAGCAACTACTGAGAAAAATCTACTGTCAGTACAAGTATTCTGACAATAGAGAAACTTCTCAGACCAACAACATAATACAATCAAGGATTTCATTGAAACACTAGCATGGATCATGGTGGATTACCCCTAGAATTAATCTGACAGGCAACTAGTATCATCAAAGCCACTATCAATCATTAACCACAGCAAACAATCATTTTCCATGATTAGTTATGAACAATACTAGATCTAAAGCATCATAGATATGATCAACATGGGGTTATGAACCCTAATCAGAGCAAGAACTCTAATCCAGAGATGAACTCAACCAGCACATAGTCACTCGGCATGAAATCCACTAGATACACAGAGAGAATCATGGCAGTAGCATGGACAAACACCACAGAGACAACTTAACCGAGGTCCTCGCTGATGAATCGAAGAGGAAGCAGAGGGGTCGACGAACCGCGGCGGCACAGGGAGCACCTAGAGGGGTGCTGCAACCTGCACCTGCCATGGAGGCGGCCGCATCAGCGCATGAGACCAGCACACCACCACAGGCGGGATCACGGCGGCGGTGACAACATCTTTTTCGAACCCTAGGATTCAGGAATGGGGTGGAACTGACCACGGGGAAGCCCTGGAGTCAAATCCAAGTGGATAGAACGAATGAGCGTCATCGACAACCCTAACTCTCACCACGGCAGCGGCCAAAACGACCGAAGACGGCAGGAATCGACGGTGGCGGCATCGCCGGCCACGGGGTCGAGTCAGAGGAGGAGGGGATAAGGTCGAGGGAGAGAAGGGAGGCAGAGTGGGATGGGTGGGCCAAAACCCTTCGGGGTGATCTTTTGACCCTTCCCTATTGGGCCACCCTGGCCCAATAAGCCCAAGGGGCCAGCCCAAGTTGCTTAATAAATATTTTTATCAATTAGAAAAGACCAAAATGCCCCTGACCTCAATAAAATTATAGAAAATAAAATAAAAGTCCAAAAATTATAAATAAAATATTTTTGGATTCACAATAATCCACTCCGTTCAAATAAAATAAAATATAAAGTTTTGAACACTTAAAATTTTATAAGAATTTAAATTATATATTCCTTATGGAATTTTACAAAATTATTGAAAAGTGATAAAAATAAATAAAAATCACTTTCATTATTTATTAATATTATAGTATTTTTGAAAAATACTAAATAAATATTTAATAAGGAATTTTAATGTATAATTAATAATTCCTACAAGAATTATTAAATCAATAAAATTCAAATAAAAAGGGAAATAAAATAAAATAATTCAATATATGCAATAAATATAAAAAGCTAATATTTATAAATGCTTTATTAAAAGGCACCTTATATAGGGAAAATGCATATAGAATTAAAGAATGCATTACATTACTTGCACAATCATTTTGCTTCTTTAAATATTGTCCTTACCGGACAATAATGATGTTTTTGTAGAACTAGAAGCTCAAGGTCCAGTGCAAGCATCAGACTTCACTACCTTGCCATCACAAGGCAAGTTCATCACTTGCTCATATCCTTTGAAAAGTCTTTATCAAAGTATTTGCAAATTGTGTGTTATCATATATGCTATAAAAGAAAGAAAATGTTATTTTCATAAACAAAGAAATCATAGATATCATCCTAAGTGGTGATATAATGGAGCAATAGAACTTAGAGTTATAATTGCAACAATGATGATCAAATAGGGATTTAATAACCCCTGACATCAGTGATCCTAGCGCCGTATATTACGCGTTAGCCATGAGATTTGGAATGGGACAGAGAAGTCAGCTGTATCTTCTTCCTCTCGCATGAAGCCGGATGTGCAGGTCGTGGCTGTTATCCTCGTAGCATGCATATTAATTGGTAATTCGTAGAGGATATGCAGCATATGGGTGGGAACCCTCATCGTCCCACGATAGTTCTGGCATCTAACGGTTTGTATAAACCATTGCCGTAATTCATTATGTGGGCATGGTGTACACCAAGGAGGCATGCAGGGTCGCGAAGGGGGCAGTGATTGGCTTGGACCAACTACTGGGCCCCACATCATGGAATTGTGGACGGGAAAGTACGCCCGGTTGTGCAACAAGGAGTTGATCTCTCATGGGTAAAGTAACGCACCTCTGCAGAGTGTAAGAACTATAACTTGTTACTCCCTGTTCCGGGAAGGAGCTACGAACGTGTCAGGAAAGGAACTCCATGAAAGTTCTGGTCAACCTGTGAAGGCTGATTGTCATAGTTTTTCGGAATAAAATCAACCTTTGAAGAAAGATTTACAAAAACTGCATAGTGCCAAGGATTTATAATCCGAGGTGGTAGTTAGAGCATAAAACTTCCCACCTTGCATATAATGAACTTGTTGGGTAACGTTGTTACTCATCCTTTCCTTTGATCCCTTGCTTAGACTCTGAGGATCCCGAAGACGTGCCAATGTATGCAGCCGAATGCCAAGAAGACGTGTTCTACGAGGAACCTGATCTATCCGGAGGAGTTGAAGGCGTGGACTACGAGATCCGCTACGGTGTCGATGAGAACGAGTCCACTTATGTGTCTAGTTAGTAGTAACTAATGGAGCCGAGCAGCATAAACTCTATAGAATAAGCTGTTGAGCCCCATTCCTAGTCGGAGTTGTTACTTTTAAATTTCCGCTGAACATCTTATATTTTGGTTTGTAAGTTGGATCTTTTGGAAGTCTTGAACTTCTGGTATTGTAATAATAATAATGTGTGTATTTTTGTAATATGGACCCGCAATGTTTCTGTTGTACCACTCTGAGAGATGTGATATTTACGGAACGGTGTTCTGTGAATGTCATGTCAACGACTATAATGTACTACACATGCAGTGGTATGCTGGGTCACCGCATTCTGTAACACCCTCAGAATCGGACCTATGCAAGTTTGGGCAAAATTCACCAAACCCGCATAGAAACGATTCAAAGGTGCCCACCAGGCACTTTCGTGCGGGTGGAAAACGAAGTAATAACATTACACAACAGTCCTCGATGGGACCCACAGAACAGATATATATAACAGCGACTCAAAGAGTCAAGAATACAAATATACGGTACAACGATCCAAATCACCTTGGAAAACGATGGGGCGTCCGACTACGGACAAGATGCAAATGGGGCTAAGAGCCCTGAAGAATAACCCATGGCGTCCATAACCCTGCCCAGGCCAAGCCGGAAGGGTAACCCTGCTAACGACGTCGATCTCAAAACCTGCTTAAACAAAAAGGGGTGCCGACAAAGGGCAAAGGAAAAAGAAGGAGCGTCGATCGAGGCCAAGTGCAGCGAGGCTAGAATTCGCGGTCCTCGCCTACATAGGTATGGTGGATGAAGCGGCGGCATGCACTAAACAACCTATAGAGACTCGATACACCGGGCGGAAATCGGAGGGGTAAGAAAACCTATCGGATCCAACCTGAAGCTAACACCAAACAAACCCATCCTGGCATTTCCCCCTCGAGACCGTCGAGGAAGTCAACCGAGGAACTCACACAGTTGGCAGTTTTACTTATTAGGTTATCGTTG
Organism: Avena longiglumis; assembly: GCA_030063025.1. Lineage (NCBI taxonomy): Eukaryota > Viridiplantae > Streptophyta > Magnoliopsida > Poales > Poaceae > Avena > Avena longiglumis. The sequence goes on along the minus strand of CP125978.1, from coordinate 453,436,896 downwards.
CAGCATTTACTAGTCAGGTATAGATAATCGTCCTGATAAAGTAAACAGTGGGCACTTTTAGTTAACCATTCCGTTATAGTGGCAGTACTTACTAATCAAATTCAGATAGCATGATGTAATCCCGAAACCCAGCAGTTGTTGGTACTTTTAATCATCCAATTCCGTTGTAGTTGCAATACTTACTAGTCAGGTACAATTGTCGCAAGCGACAACCAAACAAGCAATTGTGGGCAGTATTAATTAGCCATTCCATTATAGTGAAGCTGATTACTAGTCATTATAAGTCAAATTTATAGCAGTAAACTTTAGTTATGCTTGTCTATGATCAAGAAACTGTGCTCCAAGTCGTCCATATCCGCGAACACGGCTTTCAGAAAGTTTTACCCGGCCGGGGTGCACCAATAGCAACACACGCTCGATCAGCCTCGGAAAAACCAAATCAAAACCCAACGAGGCTTTCACGACTGAACAATCACAGGATTCAGAAATATTTCAGGGGGCCACCCCTTGGAGTTCACCCGCAACGGAGTAAGCAAGCTCCGAGATGGACTCAAGGTTTGCGTCGATGGTACATGCGACAGTCCCCAATCGGGATCGCCGATACCGCGAAAACATCCCGCTTACCTAAGCGATGCAAAGGTGCTATCTGTCGCACAATTTAAATACAGAAAGTAGCATGGCATAAGTACAGGATAGTAAAAACACCTCAAACTAGTTTGTGGCCCCAAGAAATAAGAATGAATCAAGCTCTGGCTCAGGGGGGGCCCATATACCTCCCGGATGTGGATAGCGCGATAAAACAAGGAACAGGAATCAAGTACTCGGGGTCTTACGGGACACAAGTGGGCGTTCGGAAACCAAATATTTTCTATCACCCACCGATGCCTCTGCTTATTTCAATTTTAGTTGTCAAACAGAAATTAAAGTGACGATAAGTAAAACTAGAACCATCTCCAACATCAACATGCGGCAATACATCAGCAACTGTGGCATAGGACGACACGCATCAGCACTTGAGCAAGCAACTACGACGCGCAAGCCCAACTATCTACCAAACAACAGGTAATAGGGTGTGTCCAAGGCAATATGAGGCTGCAGGGAAAATATCACGGGTACGGAAACTACAAAGACGCAACTCAGATAGCAATAGATCAACGGAGGGAAGTAAATACTATAAAAGTAAGATAGCTAGAAAGGGAGATGCTACTTTGAAAACATTGTCGAAGGTTCAACCAAGAACGGCGAAGCTCACATCAACTCAACGGCCTTATCCGAAGAAGCAAAACACTAGAAGGAACACCGGATGCAATATTTAATACAACGGCAGAAGATCGGCATGATGCATGTATGATGCATGACATGGCAAAGGTGCAATGCAATTAGATCATATTAAGCGGAACCGGGGTCCCGACAATTAATTAAACGGTCCAAGTTATTTAGATACCCCGCAATTTAAATGTTGTTTTAACAAGGCAAGATAAGATACCGGTTCGCTACACAAGTTTAAATGAGGCCAATATAAGGCTAGATTTGCCCGCATATGGGCCCCATGTTTAATTATTAGGTGAATCGGCATAAGGCCCCCAAACCACAGATATGCATGCGAGATGACAATTTAATATGCGACAAGTTGTTATTATGTTATAAAATAGGGTCCGAGGGAAAAGGGGTCACACATCAGAGGGGGCTCGACGATCTTGGGGTTCCGGGGTTCGGGGTTGGTCTCGGGGTTTAGGGTTCGACGGTTCGTCTCGGCGGAAGCGTTCTCGGGTTCTGGGGTAGATCTTGCCGCGTCCGGGAAGCAGAGCTTGGGTCGGTGTCGGGGCGCGTCGGATTCTTCGGGGTTGTTCTTGTCGCATGCAGATCTTGTCGGGTCCCACAGGGTCGGTCTTGCCGTTGCGAGGGTCTTGTCGAGGCCCGCGCCATCGAGTCGGTCTTGGCTTCGGGGTGAAGTACTTGGCGTCCGGGGTGCGGTACTTGTGGCACAGGGGGCGATCTTGGCGTCCTTCCGGTTCGGGTTTGGCGTTCGAGGGAGGTACTTGTCGTTCTCGGGGCGTTCTTGGTGGTCATCGGGTCCGAGTGGCTGATCTTGTCAGTTTCATGTGGGCGTCCTCGATGTCGATAGCGAACTTGTCGGTTCCGCGGTCGTCGGGTCATGTCGACGGTTTCGATTGTAGATCTCTGCGTTCTCGAGGGAGTGCTTGTCGTTCCAGGGATCCTCCGGGTTCGGGGTGGAGGACTTGGGGGTTGGCGGTGTATCGTTGAGGTGCATGTCGAAGTGCTTAGCGGTGGTCCATCGAGCGTCACCAGGCTCATCCTCTCGATACCCTGTCAACGCGGAGATCTTGTGGAAGCTTGGCACCCCGCGAGTACACGGCTTACGCGCAGTTCTTATCGAGGCCGGTCTTGTACACCGGGGTCGGAGGAAGCCCAGGTCGGGGACAGCGGATGGCGGCGCAAGGCAGAGGGTCGACTCGAACGGCCGGAGCTCCGGCGACGAGGAGGTCTCAGGCCGGCAGGGCGACGGGGCACCTGGCGACGGCACTTGCGCCGACACGGCTCGACACGGAGGCCTCGCAGGAGAGGGCGCCAGCGGAAGGCGGTAGACACGCTGGGTCGGCCAGGCCAGCCGGCCGTGAGACGGAGGGAGAGCGAGCAGGCTGGCCGGGCAGCGGTGGCAGCCTCTGGCGGCAAGAGGCGGCGGAGAGGCGTGGGGAGGCGGGCGAGGCGGCGGAGGCAGGCCGGAGAGCGAAGAGGGCGGCCAGCGGAATGAAGGGGGCCTTGGCGGTGAGGCGGCTGGCCGGAGGAGAGGAGGTGAGGCGAGGCTGGCCGAGCGAGGGCAAGGGTCGACCAGGAGCGCCTTGTGAGGCTAGGATGCGTCTTGATGGTGGCGGAGGCGCGTGGCGAGGCTAAGCGCTGGCGGCTCAGCCTTGGCAGTGAGCAAGCAGGCGAGGTTGGGCCTTGAGGCGGGCAAGCAGTGGAGGAGGTGGCGGGTCTGAGACTGGTGGTTGCGCTGTGGAGAAGCAGGAGGCGCCAGCAGCGGTGGCGGGGGCTCCGGCGCTGTTGCCGAGGAGGCTGCGGGGTGGAGCGACGCGCGAGAGGAGAAAGGAGAGGACGCGGGGGAGAGAGAGAAGGGAGAGAGAGAGAGAGAGGGAGGGCCCGCAGGCAGGCGGTGGTGGGGCCAGACGTGGGGCTGTGTTGACTGGGGTGGTTGGGGCATGCTGCTGGCGTGCGTGTGTGTGGTGTGAGGTGGGTGAGTGGGCCGCGTGGGTGGCGGGGCCACGGGTCAGGGAGAGGGCTGGTGAGAGGGTCAGTGGGGGGAAGGGTGGACCGGGTGCAGGTGGCGTGGCGGTGGGAGTGGGTGGGGTGAGGTGGGTTGAGAGGGTCCAGGAGAGAGAGGAGGGACAAGTGGCGGTGTAGGATTGGGTGAGGGAGAAGCTGAGGTGGCGAGATGCTATTGGCGGTGAGGTGGCTGCTTGGGTTGGGTAGATTAGTGGGTGGCTTTAGGAATAAGGGACGGACCGTTGTAAAAATCCTGGGGTGGTCGTTCGGGTCGCTTTGGCCCGTTCGACTGCCCCGCTAAAAATAATTATAATTTTTATTTGTTTTAAATAACACCATTTGCAAACCGATCGCAACAAACAAAAATATTCCGGCGACCCGGGGTTTGGCGTTTGAATAAAGATGGGGCGTTTTAGAAAACAAAACGGGCTTTGCGAAAAATAGTTTTGGCACACAATGCATGATGATGACGATGCAGTGCACAAATCAACGCGATTTTCTAGTAGTGGTTTTGCGGGATGCCACAATTCGACACCACTAACAAGGGATCTCGCCCTCGAGATCCGCCTCATGGTACCGGAAGGAAGGTCGGCGATCTGATCCTTCGCGCTTCGTGTAGATCCTCGCGACACCACTAACGAGGGTTCATCCTCCATCTTGAAATTGGTGACACCACCAACAAAGGGTCTTTGATCCTGACCGTCGAGAGAACACTCCGGGAACAAAAGGTCAAAGGTAGAGGTATCCACAAATAAAGCCACCCCTAACTTCCGTGGTCGGAGTAAAATTGCTGGATCCACTGATTCGATGTACAAGAGCGAATGATAAGAGTAGTGGTATGGTAGCTACTCCATCCCGCACTCAAACCATTACTCTACACACAAATAGGCGGATTATGCAACCAACTCTCGGAATTAGACTGAAGATCTCGACAAGCGAGGTTCGGAAACAGAGGGGTGATGCAGACTCTGCATAGGATCTGGCGTAGATGATGTCGTCGCGTCGGAAAACACCGGAAGACCCAAACAAGGAACAAAGAATGGTAACACCGTAGACGGATTCATCAGGCAGCTTGAACACCGGATGGCGAACACCGTTATCAGAGGAAGAAGCGAAACCCTGAAGGTACGACGGAAACCCAACCACGAGAATTCCTGGACTCGAAGAAGAGAAGAGAGCAGATTCAAAACACGTAGAGGTAAGAGGAGAACAGCAGAGGGGTAAGGAATAAATTCAGACCTAACCAGAACTATCCAACCGATTTTGCAAAATAGTTTTGACACTCTACTTCGGCCGTTAGCTAGGTTATCCTGAAATTTGGACTTGGGTATAACTGCTGAGCTCTGATACCACTCTGTAACACCCTCAGAATCGGACCTATGCAAGTTTGGGCAAAATTCACCAAACCCGCATAGAAATGATTCAAAGGTGCCCACCAGGCACTTTCGTGCGGGTGGAAAACGAAGTAATAACATTACACAACAGTCCTCGATGGGACCCACGTAGCAGATATATATATATGACTCAAAGAGTCAAGAATACAAATATACGGTACAACGATCCAAATCACCTTGGAAAACGATGGGGCGTCCGACTACGGACAAGATGCAAATGGGGCTAAGAGCCCTGAAGAATAACCCATGGCGTCCATAACTCGCCCGAGCCAAGCCGGAAGGGTAACCCTGCTAACGACGTCGATCTCAAAACCTGCTTAAACAAAAAGGGGTGCCGACAAAGGGCAAAGGAAAAAGAAGGAGCGTCAGTACTGAGGCCAGTACACGGCGAGGCTAGAATTCGGCGGTCCTCGCCTACATAGGTATGGTGGACTGAAGCGGCAGCGGCAGCATGCACTAAACAACCTATAGAGACTCGATACACCTGGCGGAAATCAGAGGGGGTAAGAAAAACCTATGCGGATCCAACCTGAAGCTAACACCAAACAAACCCATCCTGGCATTTCCCCCTCGAGACCGTCGAGGAAGTCAACCGAGGAACTCACACAGTTGGCAGTTTTACTTATTAGGTTATCGTTGCAGCATTTACTAGTCAGGTATAGATAATCGTCCTGATAAAGTAAACAGTGGGCACTTTTAGTTAACCATTCCGTTATAGTGGCAGTACTTACTAATCAAATTCAGATAGCATGATGTAATCCCGAAACCCAGCAGTTGTTGGTACTTTTAATCAGCCAATTCCGTTGTAGTTGCAATACTTACTAGTCAGGTACAATTGTCGCAAGCGACAACCAAACAAGCAATTGTGGGCAGTATTAATTAGCCATTCCATTATAGTGAAGCTGATTACTAGTCATTATAAGTCAAATTTATAGCAGTAAACTTTAGTTATGCTTGTCTATGATCAAGAAACTGTGCTCCAAGTCGTCCATATCCGCGGACACGGCTTTCAGAAAGTTTTACCCGGCCGGGGTGCACCAATAGCAACACACGCTCGATCAGCCTCGGAAAAACCAAATCAAAACCCAACGAGGCTTTCACGACTGAACACTCACAGGATTCAGAAATATTTCAGGGGGCCACCCCTTGGAGTTCACCCGCAACGGAGTAAGCAAGCTCCGAGATGGACTCAAGGTTTGCGTCGATGGCTGTAAACGACAGCAGGTCCCCAATCGGGGACTGCCGATACCGCGAAAACATCCCGCTTACCTAAAGCGAAGGTGCTATCTCGCACAATTTAAATACAGAAAGTAGCATGGCATAAGTACAGGATAGTAAAAACACCTCAAACTAGTTTGTGGCCCCAAGAAATAAGAATGATTCAAGCTCGCTCGGGGCCCATATACCTCCGGAGGTTGATAGCGCGATAAAACAAGGAACAGGAATCAAGTACTCGGGGTCTTACGGGACACAAGTGGGCGTTCGGAAACCAAATATTTTCTATCACCCACCGATGCCTCTGCTTATTTCAATTTTAGTTGTCAAACAGAAATTAAAGTGACGATAAGTAAAACTAGAACCATCTCCAACATCAACATGCGGCAATACATCAGCAACTGTGGCATAGGACGACACGCATCAGCACTTGAGCAAGCAACTACGACGCGCAAGCCCAACTATCTACCAAACAACAGGTAATAGGGTGTGTCCAAGGCAATATGAGGCTGCAGGGAAAATATCACGGGTACGGAAACTACAGCATCGCAACTCAGATAGCAATAGATCAACTGGAGGGAAGTAAATACTATAAAAGTAAGATAGCTAGAAAGGGGGAGATGCTCGCCTGAAAACATTGTCGAAGGTTCAACCGAAGAACGGGGCGAAGCTCACATCAACTCAACGGCCTTATCCGCGAAGAAGCAAAACACTAGAAGGAACACCGGATGCAATATTTAATACAACGGCAGAAGATCGGCATGATGCATGTATGATGCATGACATGGCAAAGGTGCAATGCAATTAGATCATATTAAGCGGAACCGGGGTCCCGACAATTAATTAAACGGTCCAAGTTATTTAGATACCCCGCAATTTAAATGTTGTTTTAACAAGGCAAGATAAGATACCGGTTCGCTACACAAGTTTAAATGAGGCCAATATAAGGCTAGATTTGCCCGCATATGGGCCCCATGTTTAATTATTAGGTGAATCGGCATAAGGCCCCCAAACCACAGATATGCATGCGAGATGACAATTTAATATGCGACAAGTTGTTATTATGTTATAAAATAGGGTCCGAGGGAAAAGGGGTCACACATCAGAGGGGGCTCGACGATCTTGGGGTTCCGGGGTTCGGGGTTGGTCTCGGGGTTTAGGGTTCGACGGTTCGTCTTGGCGGAAGCGTTCTCGGGTTCTGGGGTAGATCTTGCCGCGTCCGGGAAGCAGAGCTTGGGTCGGTGTCGGGGCGCGTCGGATTCTTCGGGGTTGTTCTTGTCGCATGCAGATCTTGTCGGGTCCCACAGGGTCGGTCTTGCCGTTGCGAGGGTCTTGTCGAGGCCCGCGCCATCGAGTCGGTCTTGGCTTCGGGGTGAAGTACTTGGCGTCCGGGGTGCGGTACTTGTGGCACAGGGGCGATCTTGGCGTCCTTCCGGTTCGGGTTTGGCGTTCGAGGGAGGTACTTGTCGTTCTCGGGGCGTTCTTGGTGGTCATCGGGTCCGAGTGGCTGATCTTGTCAGTTTCATGTGGGCGTCCTCGATGTCGATAGCGAACTTGTCGGTTCCGCGGTCGTCGGGTCATGTCGACGGTTTCGATTGTAGATCTCTGCGTTCTCGAGGGAGTGCTTGTCGTTCCAGGGATCCTCCGGGTTCGGGGTGGAGGACTTGGGGGTTGGCGGTGTATCGTTGAGGTGCATGTCGAAGTGCTTAGCGGTGGTCCATCGAGCGTCACCAGGCTCATCCTCTCGATACCCTGTCAACGCGGAGATCTTGTGGAAGCTTGGCACCCCGCGAGTACACGGCTTCTACGATTCTTATCGAGGCCGGTATTGTACACCGGGGTCGGAGGAAGCCCAGGTCGGGGACAGCGGATGGCGGCGCGAGGCAGAGGGTCGACTCGAACGGCCGGAGCTCCGGCGACGAGGAGGTCTCGAGCCCAGCGGGGCAGGGCTTCTGGCGTGACGGCACTTTCGACACGGCCTGCTCGACACGGAGGCCTCGCAGGAGAGGGCGCCAGCGGAAGGCGGCAGACAGGTGTGGCCCAGGCTTCACGGGTGACGGAGGAGGGACGACGAGGCATGCGGGAGGCGGGCGTGAGGTGGTGGCAGCCGGGCGGAGGAGGCGTGACGGTGGCAGGCGAGCGGGGGGCCAGCGCGTGTGGGCCGTGAGGCGGCCGGGCGAGGGGATCGGAGGCGGAGGCGAAGAGGCGGGGTGAATGCGGAGCAGCAGCTTGGCGCGCGGGCGTGAGCAGGCTGGTTGGCGGGAGGAGGAGGTGAGGCGATGGCCGAGCGGCAGTGAGCGAGGGTCGACGCAGGAACGCCTGTGGCGAGGCTAGGATGCGTCTTGGTGGTGGGCGGAGCTGGCGCGTGAGGCGGGCTAAGCGGCGGTTGCGGGCTCCGGCCTTGAGAGGAAGCAGTGGCGAGGTTGGACGCGGGCATGGCCAGTGGAGGAGGTGGGGGTCTGAGACCGGTGGTTGCTGTGAGTGGAGGCGGCCAGCGCGGCGAGAGTGAGGCGAGGCTCCGGCTGAGGAGGCTGCGGGGTGGAGCGACGCGCGAGAGGAGAAAGGAGAGGACGCGGGGGAGAGAGAGAAGGGAGAGAGAGAGAGAGGGAGGGCCCGCAGGCAGGCGGTGGTGGGGCCAGACGTGGGGCTGTGTTGACTGGGGTGGTTGGGGCATGCTGCTGGCGTGCGTGTGTGTGGTGTGAGGTGGGTGAGTGGGCCGCGTGGGTGGCGGGGCCACGGGTCAGGGAGAGGGCTGGTGAGAGGGTCAGTGGGGGGAAGGGTGGACCGGGTCTGGGGGCTGGCGCGTGGCAGGTGGGAGTGGGTGGGCTGTGAGGGTGAGTGGGTTGAGAGGGTCCAGGGAGAGAGAGAGGGAGGGACAAGTGGCAGTGTAGGATTGGGTGAGGGGAGAGGGAAGCTGAGGTGGCGAGATGCTATTGGGCAGGGTGAGGTGGCTGCTTGGGTTGGGTAGATTAGTGGGTGGCTTTAGGAATAAGGGACGGACCGTTGTAAAAATCCTGGGGTGGTCGTTCGGGTCGCTTTGGCCCGTTCGACTGCCCCGCTAAAAATAATTATAATTTTTATTTGTTTTAAATAACACCATTTGCAAACCGATCGCAACAAACAAAAATATTCCGGCGACCCGGGGTTTGGCGTTTGAATAAAGATGGGGCGTTTTAGAAAACAAAACGGGCTTTGCGAAAAATAGTTTTGGCAAACAATGCATGATGATGACGATGCAGTGCACAAATCAACGCGATTTTCTAGTAGTGGTTTTGCGGGATGCCACACATTCTTCCTCCCTTATTCCCCCAATAGCTTTTGTAGCTTTGTTAGAATTTGGGAGAGAAGGACTTGCCCTTGCATTTGGTGCATAGGTTTGAGTTCTCCTCGGAGATTCGGCGAGTTCAAGCTTGTGAGCTTGTTTCTCTTGGGTTCCTTAGAACCCTAGACAGTTGTGTGGTTGGATTGTTGACCTTTTGTGGTTTTGTAGCCTTTTGTGGCGTTGTTGGCCTTTTGTGGCATTGTAGCTTGTTGTGGCTTTGTTGTTGGGAGCCTCCAATTGATTTGTGGAGTTAGCCCCAATCTTGTACGGGTTCGGTGACCGTCCTCAAGCGTTCCATAGTGGAGCGAGTGCCCGACTTTTGTGGTGCGCACTCGGGAGAATAGGGTGAGCCTTTTGTGGCGTCGTTGAGTTGCGTGCTTCCGCATCCGGGGTGAGGCCTTGTGTGGCGTTGGGTGAGCATCGATCCACCACACCTCGAGGTGCGCCATTTGTGGCGTTCGGAGAGCGTTGCGCCATCGCACCTCTCCAACGGAGACGTAGCTTCTTTGAAAGTGAACTTCGGAAAACAAATCTTCGTCTCCGCGTCCATCGGTTATCTCTCATCCGAGCCCTTTACTTATGCACTTTACATTGTGATAGCCATCGTGCTTGAAGTATTTATACCTTGCTATCACCTTGTTGCTTCTATTGCTTAGCATAGGTTGTATGTGCACCTAGGTGAACTTAGTGGCTAGGTTTTGTGCTCAATAAATTAAATGTTAGTTTTATTTCGCATTTACTTGAGCCTAAGCGTAATAATTTTAAAATCCTTTTCACCCCCTCTAGGCGACTTCCTTTGTACTTTCAACCATGCTCACTATCAGAAGATCTTTCAGATGATCGTTGGCATAAAGCTATGACAAAAGAATATCAGGCTCTTATAGAGAATAAAACCTGGAGGCTTGTTCCTCCAAACTCTACCAAGAATTTTATTAACTGTAAATGGGTATATCGTGTCAAGAAAAATGCAGATGGTACAGTTAATAGGTACAAGGCCTGTCTGGTTGCAAAAAGTTTTAAACAAAGATATGGCATTGATTATGAAGATACGTTCAGTCATGTTGTTAAGGCGGCCACTATGAGACTTGTTCTGTCAGTAGCTGTCTCCAGAGGCTGGAGTTTGAGACAGCTAGATGTCAAGAACGCGTTTCTACATGGCGTTCTTGAAGAAGAGGTCTATATAAAACAACCACTGGGTTTTGAAGATTCCAAAGCTCCACACTTTATATGCAAACTTTACAAAGCTCTCTATGGTCTCAAACAAGCCCCTCGTGCGTGTTATTTCAAACTAAGTTCAAAATTACAAGCACTTGGTTTTTTTCCCTCTATATCTGATACCTCAATTTTTCTTTACAAAAAGTCAGGTGTTATGATGTTTGTTCTCATCTATGTTGATGATATTATAGTCACAAGCTCTTCTGATCAAGCCATCTCTATTCTGCTGTGTGATCTTAAGGATGAGTTTGCTCTTAAGGACTTGGGAGACCTACATGTCTTTTTGGGCATTGAGGTGAAAAAGGTGAATGGTGGTTTACTTCTTACACAGGAAAAATATGCTACTGATCTGCTTGCAAAGGTTGGTATGAGACAGTGTATGTCATGTCCTACTCCTGTATCTTCTACTGAGAAATTGTCTCTTTGTGAGGGAACACCTCTTGATCCCGATGACATGACAGAATACAGGAGCATTGTTGGTGTTCTGCATTATTTAACATTAACACGACCTGATATTTCTTTCTCTGTGAATAAAGTTTGTCAGTTCTTACATGCTCCAACAACTTCTCATTGGACAACTGCCAAAAGAATTTTGAGATATATTCAGGATACACTGGATACTGGTCTTACTTTTTAGTGATCCTCGTATACTTTCCTTAGTGCTTACTCTGATGCAGATTGGGAAGGTTGTCTTGATGATAGAAGTTCCACGGGAGGTTTTGCCATTTTCTTTGGACCAAATGTAATCTCTTGGAGTGCTAGAAAACAAGCTACAGTCTTAAGGTCAAGTACTGAAGTTGAATATAAGTCCCTAGCCAATGCTACAGCTGAGTTAATATGGGTTGAAGCGTTGCTTGGTGAACTTGGTGTTATACTAAGGGAAAAACCATGTTTATGGTGTGATAATCTTGGAGCAACATATCTGTCTGCTAATCCTGTGTTTCATGCCAGGACAAAACACATTGAAATTAATTTTTATTTTGTCAGAGAAAGAGTTGTCAGCAAAATGTTAGATATCCGGTTTATTTCTAGCAAAGATCAAATTGCAGATAAGTTTACAAAGGCATTGTCAGTCAGAGATCTACATGAATTCAGACGTAATCTCAACCTCTCAGAAGGTTGTGATTAAGAGAGGTTGTTAACGATATTAGATATTCTGGTTTAGATAAAGTGTACACCCGGTATGGAGTAGTATTCCAACCGGTTTCCTTCCATCATACGTTTTCCTTGTACATATTCTTGTAAACTTAATCTCGGTGGTTATGTCCCGACTATATTAACACGCAACCAACACAGAGACCAATGTGTTGTTTAATCTAAAAACTAATATTAAAAACAAGTGCAAGCTAGAGTTGTTTCTCTTTCTTAGATGCGGGTGCTTTATCGGTTATTAACACCGTCTGATCAATGAAATAAGACCAACTCGCCGACCATTACACATATATTACCACAATTTTATAGCAAAAGGAAGATATATATGATTCTAATCTTTTTTTTTTGAAGAATATCTTGATTTACAATTAGGCTAAAGCAGGAGAATAGCATCCACTTAAGCGGCGTAGTATCGATGCAACATCTTATCAGCTGATTAGATCATTGACAGCTTATGCATACATGCACACGCATGCCATGAACATTGACGGTTGTCGTTACAAGGTGGAGCGATGGAGCGCTCTCTCCAGGACGTGGTGCCGCCACCACCGATGCCGGAGCCAGACTTCTTTGCCTGGTCCAGCCTGGTCTAGCACGGACTAGGAGTACGAGGAGTCCATTAGAGTTCGGTGTCAGCAGAAGGAGGCCGAGCGCCAGGCCAAGGCCCACCTTGAGCTTGCCGCTTGTCGTTCTCGACGACGATGCCGACCTCTCGTCCCAGCTGTGGCGGTACGGCGACGCCGGCTAGGGAAGCTCGCGCCCCGCAGCCGCCGAGCGACGACGACGACGGTAAGGCGTACCCGACTATACGGCGTTCTACCGTAACTTCTGCATATGAGCGGCGTCCAACGGCATCGGCATCGGCCTTTTCTTTAGTTTTTATAGCCTAATGATGTCAAAATTAGGGTGTTCGGCCGAATTTGATGTAATGTATACGAACTCGCCCACTATTAAATAAAATCGCCTATATTCGTCTAAAATTTGCCGAGTTTAAGTGAAATTTGGCCAAACCTAGAAACTCAGTCTAGAAACGACGACTGAAAAATTGGGCGTTTGAAGCCGAAAGTGACGTTTCGGGCCAACCGTTATATCCGTGTCCGACTATTTAGTTTAGGATTTCAGCCAGGAACACCGAACAAGTGGAGGTTGATGTGGGTGCTTTAGCAGTTAACACCATCTGATCAATGAAATAAGACCAACTCGCCGACCATTACACATATACTCGGAACGACCACCGGCGGGGGCCAAGGAGCTTGGGAGGCAGTGCTGCCGTGGGGGGACACGCCGGCGGGTGTAGGCAGTTGGAGGAGGGCGGCGGCCAACACAGGTTGTTGGGAGGGAGCGGCTGTCCCTCACGCGCGTGCATGAGGTGGGGAAGGGCGGCGGCTGATGCTCAGGAGGTTGGAAGGGGCGTGGCATTCCGGTGACGCGCAGGTGGTTGGTGTGGGTGGCGGGCCGGTGCGGGGATCTACCGACGACGCGCAAGATATCCGGGGGAAGGCGGAGGCCGACGCGCGAGAGGGTACATATACGGCGGCGATGAGGTTCGTGGATTCGAGACGACTCTTACCGGTCAAAGCAACGGAGAGAACCACGGAGAGGAGAGAGCCACGACGGAGAGAACCCCACGCCTAGAAAAAACACAGGAAAGACAAATCGACCAAACATACACGGGCACTGACAAATGGGACCCACAGACCACGGCCCACCGGTCGGTCAGCAGTAAAGAAATGCACCGCACACCCAAAAACCGACGAAGCCAACGCGCGGCCAGCAGGCAAGATCGGCAAAACACAAAACTCCCCGCAGGTGGCCTCAAAACGCTCACACAACACCACGCTTAAGCTTTTAGTTAATTACCACGATTTTATAGAAAAAGAAATATATATATGATTCTAGTCTCTTTATTTGTAAGAATATCTTGATTTACAATTAGGCTAAAGCAGGAGAATAGCATCCACTTAAGCGGCGCTAAGTATCGATGCTACATCTTATCAGCTGATTAGCTCACTGACAGTTTATGCATGCATGCACACGCATGTCATGAACATCGACGAATGTCGTTACAATAGCACTACTAGCTTGCCCTCCTCCTTGAAACAGGCTTTCGTTCAGATATATAAATATAGCAACCGTTTAAAACCGCTGCTGAGGCAGACATCACAACGCCCAAAAGAAAAATAAAGAAAACAAAGAAGAAAAGGAAGAGAAAACAAAGCCGACAACGGTGGCTCGATGAAAAGTGGATGACCCGCAACCGCTGTGACCTTCAAAGAATTTCCACCACGCACCTAGCATTCCGAAGCATCGCGTATCAAGCAACACCTTCAAGAAGGAAAGCGACGACAACGACGCTGCTGCCCGGACTAGACCTAGGGTTTCCCCGATACGCTACGGGAAGTGGGAAAGAGATACACCCGACGCCCTTCAGGAAGGACGGCAACACCCGCAGGCGTTACCACGTCGGTGTCAAGACGACAAGGATTTCTCTCGACCCCTCAAAAAACACCCTCCCAGACGCTACGAATTTCTCCACCCAGCTCGCCACCCACTAGCACACGCCACCACGGTCTTGCAGTCACCACCATCATCGCACCATGACCCACGATGTGAGGCTGGTACGACCGAAAAGAAGCAACTTCGGCGCGGGTTGACAAAACAATGACACGTGGGAGGGAATAACCTCCACCGCCGGAGGGCGATAGCCGACCAGATGTAGCAGCAAGGACAAACCAGGCCATCTCTGGCCCGTCCGAGCCCAAAAGGACTTGTGAAGCCTCGCCGCCACACTGCAGCAAGGGTATCACCATCGCCGTCAACCCAAACACTAGTCGCTACTCCTCAATCCACCAATGAGTCCACCGCCACCACAGACCCCTACCGCCAAATAGCAGCACCATCTCCGTCGTGGTCACCCGGACCTGCCGGACCGTTGCCGGTCTAAGGTTCAACACGCCGCTCGAGGTGGGACGTACACCGGTGCTAGGACGACTCAAACGAGGAAGCCATCCCTAGGTCTAGACCCACCTAGTCTAGACCCGCCGAGGAGCTGGAAGCAACGAAAACACGCCATGGCAGGGGGAGGGGGGACGCCGGCGGTCACCCGATCTGGGCCCGCCTGGCCTGGATCTGGTGTCCTAGCCGTAGCTAGGAGGCGGGCCGAGGCCACACACCCGCATCACCAGCCCCCTATAGGCCCAGATCGAACCCGAATGGGCCCAGATCTGGGCCACGCCGCCCTGGCCGCCACACTGCTCCCTGCCTCCTCCAACCTGCTTCACAGCGCCACCAAGCACCCAACGACGTGCCTCGCCCCGACCGGCCACACCACCAACCCATCACCGCGCCCTCCCACCCAGTGCGAGAGGAGGCCCACGCAGCCCCGCCGCCCTCGGCCCTCGCCGCCCAGGCCTGCAACCGCCAGCACAGGACACGGCCGCCACCTCGCCCGCGCGCCGTTGTCGCCATGGAGCCCGACGCCACGCTCTGCCCAGAAGAAGGCCCATGAGCAGCGCCCGAGAGAGGCGAGAGCCCGCCGATGGCCGCCGGCCGCCAGGCGCCCTCTGGCGCGGCTAGGGAGGAGAGGGAGAGAGGGCGGCGGCAGCTAGGTTCCCCTGCCGCGGCGTGGGCGAGGAGGACGAACCGTTTCGCTCTACTAGCTTGCCCTTGCTAGCTAGAGCCTAGTGGCAAAGTGAAAAAAAAGGCTATGTCCAATTAGTTAACACAGCCCCCACAGAGCTTGACTCCGACGGCGTCATTCATGTCCTCCTCAGGTGGCCGGAAAGATATGCGAAACCCTCAGCCATAGGTCGTACGTGCTCCCTGCATTTTCCCCGGCAAAAACTAAAGTAGTAGTAGACAGAGAAAAAAGAATGAGAGGGAGAGGGGGCTAATTTCTTTTTTTTTCTCCTTTCCCCGGAAGTGGAATATTAAACTGGGAATGGAACATATAGCTAAGCGAGCACTGGAACGCGCACAACAGGCCGGACAGGACAGGGGGCTGATGCAGGCGCATCCATGACTCGGATCCACCCATGGCTACAGTAGCACTTTTGCATCGATCCAACTCCTGCACCCTCTCCTTCCGTACTGTTTGTCAAGCGGCGATGGAGCCAGCGGCTATATAAACGGCACGGTCTCGGTGTGTGAGCTCATCGCCTCATTCCATCACAGAAGCCATTGCCTGCGTTCTAGATTCATCGAGAGCTCGAGCTAGCTAGCTGCAGGAGGGAGAAGCAGACACGCTCTGAAGTGAGAGGAAGCTACTAGCGTGTAAGATCAAGAGAGGAGGATATGGGTATGGGGTGGAAGGCTCTGAACAGCGTGAAGCCGTACCTGGCGATGGTGCTGCTGCAGGTGGGGTTCGCCGGGATGTACATCGTCGCCGTGTCGTCCCTCAAGGCCGGCATGAGCCACTTCGTCCTCGTCGTCTACCGGAACATCGTCGCCACCGTCGTCATGACGCCCTTCGCCCTCTACTTCGAGAGGTACACGCTTCGTCTATCTCGCACACACGCACATCGTGTGCTCGCTCCCATGCATGTATCATGCGAATGGGAAACACTGAGTGTGCAACTGCACATGCATGCATGATACCGTTGCCAATTCCTCCGATCCTTGGAACAAACATCAGCCGGTAGGATCAAACGCATACACACACACACGACAGATCCATGCCCTTACCAGTAATCACACTTTAATTTAGCGCATAAGCCAGTAGAGGATTTGATCTTAATTAGCTTGTAGGACATCTTCCCATAATATCGTAGCACTCTCCTCTCTTAATTAGTTAGACAATTAAGATACTGAGGGATGAACATAGTACGTTACATACACTAATAATATGAACTAGACAAGAACGGGGAAAACGACGGCGACTCGCCAATCGTGCTCATGCATGCATATGCTCCCCACGATCGACCAAACAGATCACACACATACGCTTTATTTCAGTTCTTTCAGTTTTTGTCTCACTTAGATGGTGCAAGCTGCACAACCAGCACTCGTGGATCCTAATCCAGGAAAAGCAAAGCACATCTTGATTCCTTATTCAGTTTTGTACCGGCAAGCTGGCTTTCCCGGCTTTCGTTGTCACGAGTTAAATCAGATACCTATATGGAGAGAGATCCATCAGAATATCAGAGTGGCGTATGTACCCAAGTTGAAAATGACACATATCTGGGCTAGCAGCAGCTGGTTAATTAACCGGCTTGTACGTGCGGTGTGTGTGTTCACGTACGTGTAAACGCACTTGGACGACCTCCACTAGGCAGTGTGCCCTGATTGGCCACCGGTGGGAGACCTACCACCGGTTAGTTACATGCATGGAGCTAGCTGACACTACATGTAAGCACTGGTGCTGACTGAGATCCGGCAATTAACTCGTAGTCCATTAATTTTGTACAGTTCATTTTGATATTTTTACCAAGATCACTTGTTGATTCATTCATGGAAGATATGACTAACGTGCCACATCTGCTCCAACTTGACATGTACAGGGGGCTGAGGCCGAAGATGACCGTCAAAATCTTCATCAAAATCCTGGGGCTCGCGTTCCTCGAGTACGTCCGGTTAACTAATTCGGCTGTAAATTCATGATGGCCAGTAGGCAGAAATTTAAACTCTACTACTGTACTTTGCTAACACGTGTGCGCGCGTGCGTGAATCTCTCTGGACCTGCAGGCCCGTGCTTGACCAGAACCTCTACTTCACGGGCGCGAAGCTGACGTCGGCGGGGTTCGCGTCGGCGCTGATCAACATCCTGCCGGCCGTGACCTTCGTGCTGGCCCTGGTCCTCCGGATGGAGAAGGTGCGGCTGCGCAGCCTCCACAGCCAGGCCAAGATCGCCGGCACGGTGCTGACGGTGGCGGGGGCGGTGCTGATGGTGCTGTACCACGGCCCCGCCGTGCAGTTCCCGTGGACCAAGGGCCAGCACCACGCCACGGGCGGCGGCAGCGGCGCCGACGCGCAGGGCGGCGCCGGGTGGCTGAAGGGCACCATCATGGTCATGGTGGCCTGCCTCGCCTGGGCCTGCTTCTTCGTGCTCCAGTCCAGCACCCTCAGGGAGTACCCGGCGGAGCTGACCCTCACCGTGCTCATCTGCGGCGTCGGGTCGCTCATGAGCGGCTCCGTGGCGCTCGTCGCCGAGCGCGCGAACACCCACGCCTGGGTCATCGGATTCGACACCCGCCTCTTCACCGTCGTCTACGCCGTCAGTGCCGTCCCGTGATGCATTATTTTTGCAGTTTATTTGTTGGTTCACTGACACGTGTGCGTTCTTCAGGGTATCGTGTGCTCGGGCATAGCCTACTACGTGCAGGGCATCGTGTCGAGGCAGAGGGGCCCGGTGTTCGTGACGGCCTTCAACCCGCTCTGCATGATCATCACCGCCGTCATGGGCTCCATCATCCTCAAGGAGGAGATCACTCGTGGAAGGTATACTAGTACCAAATTACATCATGTATATGCACATTATATTCAGATCAACGAGGCTAAATAAGTCCATGAATCATTTTCTTTGTTCACTTTCAGTGTGATTGGTGCGGCGATCATCGTGGTAGGGCTCTACTTCCTCATCTGGGGCAAGAGCAAGGACGACGTCAGCCAAGCATCCGGCGGCGGCAGCAAGGGCGCCGGCGATCTGCCCTTGACCAACGGCCACGGCAGCGGCAAGCACGAGCTCAGCAACGGTAACGGCGGCCACGTGTTCGACGTCGAGACGCCGACAGCCAATGGACACTACTAGTCAGCATTGGCCGTAAGCAGCTACTAATAGTACTACACGTCCATGGTCCATGTCCATCGATCCATGGACCAGTATGTATTCGTAGCTATTTCCCTGGCTGTGCATCTTCGAGCATCGATCGATCATGCGATCGACCACGGAGACGATTTTCCTGCACGTACCATTTTCCTTCTTTGTAAGCTTCATGCATGTCCTAATCAAGCTCCTCGTGAGAGAGTGAGTGATGTCCTGATTAGCAAGTGTAACGGATGAGACCCGTGACGTGCGCGTCCGGATCGCCTTTGCTTGCCTAATTTAATCAGATCTGCTTTGCCTTAACCAGTGAATCCAAATGTGCTCCTACTTTTACTTGTGGCTAGCTGCTAGTTCATTGTTGTCACTAATTTTTGTTTGCTTGTGTCGGCATGGAATGCATCCGAATGTGCTTTAGCTTTGAGGGACGTATGCATGCGGACGTATGCAGCATCCCATGATCTGCTCCTTGCTTTTTTCCGATATGCTGCTTGTCTCTCTAGTTAGCCCTGGTGACTGTCTACTGGATCGATGTCACTGGTATAGTCTATCTTCTCTTCTCTTCTTTTCTCTTGAACCGTGGTTTAGCCCGGATGGTTTGGTGGTGTTGATGCCTGCTCTTCGTGTGTTTCGACTATTGGCGTCCGCTCTCTCGCGGTACACTCCTAAATTTTTCTACTCTCTCTAATCCAAAATAAGCGTCGGAGATTTTTTTTAAACGAGGAAGTGTTGGAGATTTTGTACAAACTTTATACTAAATCACCGTATTTATTATGGATCAGAGGTAGTATTGAACTGCTCAAAGCGTTGTCGAACCCCCAAGTCGCATTGTTCTTCTTCTGTCACTCTTAAAAGCAGAGATCTGTCGCCGGAAACGTGACTGCTGGAAGAGAAAGAGAAATTCTAGTACCAATCAGTGCAAGTAGTTCTTGCACGACGGGCCTTCCTCCTAGTTAGTTAGTCCTTATCCCAAACGAACAGTCAACCTCTGTCAACTCCTATACCTCATATAAATCTCGCAACATGGAGATGAGTGGCAAGCGCATCATGCATGCATGACAAGTGTTGTGATAGTGCTGTGTGCCGGTGTTGCGCGTACACGCAGATGCATGAATGGGACCGAAAGCGTGATGGAGAATCACAGACGTCCCATCTGCGAGAGGTCGATCAATCAATCGCTCGAAAGTAAGCAGCACATATATGCCCGCATCGATCCCCCAGGATCGTCGGAGCTGCCTATACCTTCTTCTTTTGTGTCACAGTTAGGTACAGTACAATACAATGTAATAGTGTTGCAAGCGGCAACTCACATAAATCCCACACTTAAAAAAAATGTTTTGTCCAAAATAATAAAAGGCAAATTATTAAATTGTCCGTTAACCAACATGCCTAAAATAGCATATGTCATAAGAAAACGATCTTCTACTGAGGCCACCAGTAGATGTGATATCATTCTCAGGGGGTCTATGGGACGCGGCAGGCGACGCCTTACCCTCGTGCCTGGGCCGATGAGGTCGCCGGTAGCGAGTGCTTCTCCGGCGGCGTCTTTGGGATCGAGGTTTCACTGCCTGGGTTCGGACAATGGCTCAGATGGGGAGGAGTCCAAGGCTGCGCGGGAGGTGCTAGATGCCCTAGAAGACCCGTTGGGAGAGCTCGGGTGGACATCGGTCTGCCGACGACGGAGGAAGTCCGACGAGGAGCTCCGGCAGGCCTTCTGGGAGGACATTGGTTTCCCGACGCCGGCCTCAAGGTTCTGGGAGAGAGGCTCACCATCGTTGCCGCCACGGAGCTCTCCGGTTCCCTGCCGTTCCGCCTCACCGCCGGTGTGTCGCAGGGGTCTGGCGTATCCCGTGGGGATCCTGCTGCGCCGGGGTCCTGTGGTTCGACCATGGAGGGGTCCGCTGCCGCCGCGCAGAGAGTCGGCGCCGCCGGCGCTGGGGACTTTCTTTGATGCCGCTAAGTTTCGCGAGTCTCCTGGGCGTCGGGATCCGCCTCTCCCGTGGGGCGATGCAACTGCTACGGAGGTTGCGCGGGTGGACCAGGCTGTTACGGGAGTCACGTGGGTGGACCAGGCTGTTACGGAAGTCGTGCGGACGGTCCAGGCTGGTGGTCCCACCGGGTATGACTCGGTTCCTATTTTCTCCTAGACGTATATCACGGAACGTCTTCGTCGAGCGTGGTATCGGGATCAGTCTACGCCGCTGCCTTCTGCCAAGCCGCCACCCTCCCAGCCTGGACTTTTCGGTCACCAATTCTCGTCGACGCCAGCCTGTGCTTTCCACAGCTGCCAAGCAGGTCCTTTGTTGAGGTTGTGTCTCCGGCGGCCATGTCAGGGAGGGGCCAAGGTGCTAACCCTAGGGGACCGCCTCTAGCGCTTGTGCCTCGCGGAAATCCGGCGCCCCATGCCGGGCCTACTGCTGGACCCGCGTCGTCTGCGGGGCAGCCTATTGCGGCGAATTCTGCGGTGCCGGCTGTGGCCCCTTCTGCGCATGTTGTGGCACCTGTCGTGCCGGGCTCGTACCAGCAGGCGTCGGGACCTCTTGTAACACCCTCAGAATCGGACCTATGCAAGTTTTAGCGAAACCTGCCAAACCCGCATAGAAACGATTCAAAGGTGCCCACCAGGCACTTTCGTGCGGGTGGAAAACGAAGTAATAACATTACACAACAGTCCTCGATGGGACCCACGTAGCAGATATATATATAACGACTCAATGAGTCAAGAATACGATATATTATACAAAGATCCAAATCACCTTGAAAACGCTTAGAGCGTCCAACTACGGACAAGATGCAAATGGGGCTAAGAGCTCAAGAATAACCAATGGCGTCCATAACCCCGCCAAGGCCCGGAAGGGTAACCCGCTAACGACGCCGATCAAAACTGCTTAAACAAAAGGTGCCGACAAGGGCAAAGGAAAAGAGGAGCGTCAAGATCGAGGCCAAGACAGCGAGGCTAGAATTCGGCGGTCCTCGCCTACATAGGTATGGTGGACTGAAGCGGCAGCGGCAGCATGCACTAAACAACCTATAGAGACTCGATACAACTAGCGGCTATCAGAGAGGGGTAAGAAAGACCTATTCGGAACCAACCTGATACTTCCATCAAACAAACCCATCCCGGTGTTTCCCCCTCGAGACCAATCGAGGAAGTCGACCGAGGAACTCACGCAGTTGGCAGTTTTATTGATTCGGTTATCGTTGCAGCAATTACTAGTCAGGTATAGATAATTGTCCTGATAAAAGAAGCAGTGGCCCTTTTAGTTAATCATTCCGTTGTAGTTGCAACAATTACTAATCAGATACAGATAGCATGAGATAAACCCAAAACCCAGCAGTTGTTGGTACTTTTATTTAACCATTCCGTTGTAGTTGCAATACTTACTAGTCAGGTACAATGGTCGTAAGCGACAAACCAAACAAGCAATTGTGGGCAGTATTATTTATACATTCCATTATAGTGAAGCTAATTACTAGTCATTATAAAGTCAAATTTATAGCAATAAACTTTAGTTATGCTTGTCTATGGTCGAGATACTGTGCTCCAAGTCGTCCATAACCGCGGACACGGCTTTCAGAAAGTTTTACCCGGCCGGGGTGCACCAATAGCAACACACGCTCGATCAACCTCGGAAAAACCAAATCAAAACCCAACGAGGCTTTCACGACTAAGCAATCACAGGATTGAGAATATTTGGGGCCACCCTTAAAGTAGAACCTGCAGAAGCCGGCTCAAGAGGCGGACTTAACTTAAGGTTGGGACTACCGTGAACGACGGGAACCCGAAAGTGGTCTGGGCTTGTCGACACCGCGAATCGTGCCACGATCCTAAAAGACAAGGTGCTCCTCGCACAAAGTAGCATGACATAAGTACATGATAGTAAATAAAACCTCAAACTAGTTTGTGGCCCCAAGAAATAAGATCGAATCAAGCTCGCTCGGGGTCCCATATACCTCCCGGATGTGGATAGCGCGATAAATAAAGGAACAGGTATCAAGTACTCGGGGTCCTACGGGACACAAGTGGGCGTTCGGAAACCAAATATTATCTATCACCCACCGATGCCTCTGCTTACTTCAATTTTAGTTGTTAAACAGGAAGAAAGTGAACGATAAGTAAAGCCATGATCATCTCCAACGTCAGACATGCGGCAAAATACTCCAACAACTGTGGTTCTCGGCGACACGCAACAATACTTGAGCAAGCGACTACGACGCGCAAGTCCAACTATCTACCAAACAACAGGTAATAGGGTGTGTCCAAGGCAATATAAGGCTGCAAGGGATAAAACGGGTACGAAAAACTAGAGCATCGCAACACAGATAGCAATAGATCATCAGGAGGGAATAAATACTATAAAAGTAAGATAGGTAGAAAGGGGGAGATGCTCGCCTGAAAACATTGTCGAAGGTTCAACCGAAGATCGGGGCGAAGCTCACATCAACTCAACGGCCTTATCCGCGAAGAAGCAAAACACTAGAATAAACACCGGATACAATATTTAATACTACGGCAAAAGATCGGGCATGATGCATGTATGATGTATGGCATGGCAAAGGTGCGGTGCAATTATGTCATATTAAGCGGAACCGGGGTCCCGACATTTAAATATCTGGTTCAAGTTATTTAGAGCCCCCGCAAATTAAATGTTGTTTTAACATGGCAAAAGATAGCACCGGTTCGCTATACAAGATTTAAATGAGGCCAATATGAGACTAGATTTGCCCGCATATGGGCCCCATATATTAATTATGAGGTGAATCGGCAAAAGCCCCAAACCACATAGTATGTATGCAAGCATGAATAATTGTGTGCAACAAATATATATCATTTGTCAAATTTGGAGATAGCAATTAAAATATATGATTTATGATATTTTTAGTTGGAAAAGGCAAAAATGTTAATAGTTTAGTTACTTAGGATAAACCAAGCAGTACATAAATTTGATACTCCAATTACTTCAACAAACGAGAAAGATTTTATTTAAAAAGTATTCGAAATTATATTATGGTTTTAGAGTTATGTTTATCTGCATGTTTAGGGGATTCTGCGATGTTCCTTCGAACTCTGGCTGCAGGGACAGGGGATCTAGGAGATTACTGCTAGACTGGTGTTCGTGTGTTAAAAGAAGGAGTAGCTCTCCGTTTTGGAGCAGGATATGGGGCAGGTTAGACTGAAGAATAACAACAAAATAAAGCCTAACGAAACTGAATTGTCTCGGTTCTGAATTTCAGTGTAGATAACAGCAGAAAGGAGCAGCCGGACAGGACGTGCACGTAGATAGCTAAGTACACAAGCACACTGCTGAATCAAAGTTCAGCTGCGGAAAGAGCTAGCTCAAGCTAGTAGGCAAGCAGGTGAATCAAACATTTAATGCTAAAAGGGGCTAGCTGATTTGAACGTCGACATGCAGTTCTTGATGTCGCATGGTGTAGAACAAGGTCATGGACGCACTGTCTGAACTGGGTCACATTCATGCACGGCGGCAACATCCGGCAGGCGTGAAGACCACAAAGGAGGCAGGGCTGATAGGCCGAGAGGAAGCGGGGGTTGCCCGGCTAGAAGAAGATGCTTACCTTGGGGGTAGAGGGGCGCTTGCAGAAGCTGGGCAGGCGTGAAGACGTCGACACGGAAAGCAACACGCGGCAGAAGTCATCGGGGAAGAAGCTCTTGGCGGCATCGATCCGGGAAGCTCCGTCTCTGGCTCCTTCCTGAATTGGACGAGGACGACTCCTAATCCCACGCTCATATCATCTTGGCAACGATCATGGTAACAACATGGCCGGCGGGAGGCTGTGGTGACTCTCGCGGTTGGCTATGGAGAAGAAGCAGAGAGGGAGACTTGGCGGCGGCAGGATGGGGAAAAGCTAGGGTTGCTGGGGATTTGGTTAGGTGGGGATAAGGAGGACGGGAGATAGGCTACAGGCGACGTGGCCTCTTTTCCACCGTGTCACAAAGGAAGAAGAAGAAGAACAGGTAATATGAGATGCACAGGAGGTGCTTTGAGCAGCTAGCTGGACGTCTTCTCTTTATTTATTTATTTTCGTTTTTTTTTTCTTAATTGTTCTATTTATTGTTTTAACAATTTCAAGCAGCCAACTAATTCAAATTACTTTGAAACTTTTGCAGGTTATATTTAATAGAGGATTTAGAGCAACAAAAGACAAAAGGGAAAAATAGCAAGAGGGAGGAGATATGCCCACATATGTAATATGTATATGTGCCAATTTGGGCATTTTACAAGATTAGGGTTTTAATAAAAGAACAAGGACCCTTTTGAAAATATTGGACACCAGCAATAGTCCTTGTTGTAGAAAACAAACTAGAGATACAAAGAGGAAGAGAGTACGGTGATAGCAACAACAACACAAGCAAGACAAGATGAATGCAAGATCTAATATGATGCTCAAATGCAATGTGGCATGATGATATGAGCATGCGGTCATGATGATACAATGCACAAAAACAACGCGATTTTTTAGTAGTGGTTTTTGCGGGATGCCACAATTCGACACCACTAACAATGGATCTCGCCCTCGAGATCCGCCTCATGGTACCAGAAGGGAGGTCGGCGATCTGCGTCTTCTCGCTTCGGGTAGATCATCGCGACACCACTAACAATGATTCCTTCTCCATATTGAAATCGGCGACACCACCAACAAAGGTCGGTGCTCACGTTCGTCAAGAGAACACTCCGGAGAAACAAAGGACGAAGGTAGAGGTATCAAAAGATAAGGCCACCTCTAACTTCCATGAGAAGAGGAAAAGTTACATTGATCCACCAGTTCGATGTACAAGAGTGAACAGTAAGAGTCGGGTAGGGTGATCAGTCCATCCCGTACCCTAACTATCAACTCTATACATGAATAGGAAAATCAGGCAACACAACTCTCGAAATTTAGAATGAAGATCTTCATAAGCGGTATTCGGAACAAAGGGGTGATGCCAGCTCTGCATTGGATCTGATGTAGATGAGGCCATCACATCGGAAAACACCGGAAGATACAACAGAATTTTTTTATGAAAATACATAACGATTAGGTTTCACAATGGTTCCATTGGCATGAACAACACATGTTCAAGGTATACCCCAACTTCACCAATGCTCGTCCTTCTCATATGTTTTTCAACGATACGGATATCCAGCAAGGTACACATATAGATAAAACGCTCAAGAACAAAAAGATTGGATGAAGGGTACACCAAACGAGATGCAAATAAGATGTTTGTAGCGCCATCTTTATAATAGGAAAGAAGCGAAACCCTAAAGGTACGACAGAAACCCAACCGCGAGAAATCCTGGACTCGAAGAGAGCGAAGAGAGCGGATTGAAAACACGCAAAGGTGAGAAGAGAATAGCAGAGGGGTAAGGAGTAAAATCAGACCTAATCAGAACTATCCAACCGATTTTGCAAAAATAGTTTTGACACTCTACTTCGGCCGTTAGCAAGGTTATCCTCTGATTTGGACTTGTGGGGTTTCAGAATCGCCGAGCTCGATACCACTCTGTAACACCCTCGAATCGGACCTATGAAAGTTTTAGCGAAACCCGCCAAACCCGCATAGAAAGCGATTCAAAGGTGCACCAGCACTTTCGTGCGTGGAAAGCAAGTAATAACATTACACAACTTCCTCGATGGGACCCACGTAATGAGAGATATATATAACGACTCAATGAGTCAAGAATACAGATATATTATACAAAGATCCAAATCACCTTGAAAACGCTAGAGCGTCCAGCTACGGACAAGATGCAAATGGGGCTAAGAGCCCTGAAGAATAACCAATGGCGTCCATAACCCTGCCCAGGCCAAGCCGGAAAGGTAACCCTTCTAACGACGTCGATCCAAACCGCTAAACAAAAGGGTGCCGACAAAGGGCAAAGGAAAAGAGGAGCGTCGATCGAGGCCGATGCAGCGAGGCTAGAATTCCGGTCCTCGCCTACATAGGTATGGTGGATCAAGCGGCGGCAAGATGCACTAAACAACCTATAGAGACTCGATACAACTAGCGGCTATCGAGAGGGTAAGAAAGACCTATTCGGAACCAACTGATACTTCCATCAAACAAACCCATCCGGTGTTTCCCCGAGACCAATCGAGAAGTCAATCGAGAACTCACTTGATTGGCGCTTTATTGATTCGGTTATCGTTGCGCAATTACTAGTCGGTATAGATAATTGTCCGATAAAAGAAGCGGTGCCCTTTTAGTTAATCATTCCGCTAGTTGCAACAATTACTAATCGACTGATAGCATGAGATAAACCCAAAACCCAAAGAGCTTGTTGGTACTTTTATTTAACCATTCCGTTGTAGTTGCAATACTTACTAGTCAGGTACAATGGTCGTAAGCGACAAACCAAACAAGCAATTGTGGGCAGTATTATTTATACATTCCATTATAGTGAAGCTAATTACTAGTCATTATAAAGTCAAATTTATAGCAATAAACTTTAGTTATGCTTGTCTATGGTAGAATCTTGCTCTCCAAGTCGTCCATAACCGCGGACACGGCTTTCAGAAAGTTTTACCCGGCCGGGGTGCACCAATAGCAACACACGCTCGATCAACCTCGGAAAAACCAAACCAAAACCCAACGAGGCTTTCACGACTAAGCAATCACAGGATTCAGAAATATTTCAGGGGGCCACCCCTTAAAGTAGAACCCGCAACGGCCGGCCCGAGACGGACTTAAGGTTGTGGGGACTACCGTGAACGATCGAACCCGAAAGTGTGGCTGGGCTTGTCGACACCGGAATCGTGCCACGATCCTAACAAGACAGGTGCTCCTCGCACAATCGTAAATCTGAAGTAGCATGACATAAGTACATGATAGTAAATAAAACCTCAAACTAGTTTGTGGCCCCAAGAAATAAGATGAATCAAGCTCGCTCAGGGTCCCATATACCTCCGGATGTGGATAGCGCAATAAATAAAGGAATGTATCAAGTACTCGGGGTCCCACGGACACAAGTGGGCGTCGAAACCAAATATTATCTATCACCCACCGATGCCTCTGCTTACTTCAATTTTAGTTGTTAAACAGGAAGAAAGTGAACGATAAGTAAAGCCATGATCATCTCCAACGTCAGACATGCGGCAAAATACTCCAACAACTGTGGTTCTCGGCGACACGCAACAATACTTGAGCAAGCGACTACGACGCGCAAGTCCAACTATCTACCAAACAACAGGTAATAGGGTATGTCCAAGGCAATATAAGGCTGCAAGGGATAAAACGGGTACGAAAAACTAGAGCATCGCAACACAGATAGCAATAGATCATCGGAGGAATAAATACTATAAAAGTAAGATAGGTAGAAAGGGAGATGCTCACTTTGAAAACATTGTCGAAGGTTCAACAAGATCGGTAAGCTCACATTAACTCAACGGCCTTATCCGCGAAGAAGCAAAACACTAGAATAAACACCGGATACAATATTTAATACTACGGCAAAAGATCGGGCATGATGCATGTATGATGTATGGCATGGCAAAGGTGCGGTGCAATTATGTCATATTAAGCGGAACCGGGGTCCCGACATTTAAATATCTGGTTCAAGTTATTTAGAGCCCCCGCAAATTAAATGTTGTTTTAACATGGCAAAAGATAGCACCGGTTCGCTATACAAGATTTAAATGAGGCCAATATGAGACTAGATTTGCCCGCATATGGGCCCCATATATTAATTATGAGGTGAATCGGCAAAAGCCCCAAACCACATAGTATGTATGCAAGCATGAATAATTGTGTGCAACAAATATATATCATTTGTCAAATTTGGAGATAGCAATTAAAATATATGATTTATGATATTTTTAGTTGGAAAAGGCAAAAATGTTAATAGTTTAGTTACTTAGGATAAACCAAGCAGTACATAAATTTGATACTCCAATTACTTCAACAAACGAGAAAGATTTTATTTAAAAAGTATTCGAAATTATATTATGGTTTTAGAGTTATGTTTATCTGCATGTTTAGGGGATTCTGCGATGTTCCTTCGAACTCTGGCTGCAGGGACAGGGGATCTAGGAGATTACTGCTAGACTGGTGTTCGTGTGTTAAAAGAAGGAGTAGCTCTCCGTTTTGGAGCAGGATATGGGGCAGGTTAGACTGAAGAATAACAACAAAATAAAGCCTAACGAAACTGAATTGTCTCGGTTCTGAATTTCAGTGTAGATAACAGCAGAAAGGAGCAGCCGGACAGGACGTGCACGTAGATAGCTAAGTACACAAGCACACTGCTGAATCAAAGTTCAGCTGCGGAAAGAGCTAGCTCAAGCTAGTAGGCAAGCAGGTGAATCAAACATTTAATGCCAAAAGGGGCTAGCTGATTTGAACGTCGACATGCAGTTCTTGATGTCGCATGGTGTAGAACAAGGTCATGGACGCACTGTCTGAACTGGGTCACATTCATGCACGGCGGCAACATCCGGCAGGCGTGAAGACCACAAAGGAGGCAGGGCTGATAGGCCGAGAGGAAGCGGGGGTTGCCCGGCTAGAAGAAGATGCTTACCTTGGGGGTAGAGGGGCGCTTGCAGAAGCTGGGCAGGCGTGAAGTCGTCGACACGGACAGCAACACGCGGCAGAAGTCATCGGGAAGAAGCTCTTGGCGGCATCGATCCGGGAAGCTCCGTCTCTGGCTCCTTCCTGAATTGGACGAGGACGACTCCTAATCCCACGCTCATATCATCTTGGCAACGATCATGGTAACAACATGGCCGGCGGGAGGCTGTGGTGACTCTCGCGGTTGGCTATGGAGAAGAAGCAGAGAGGGAGACTTGGCGGCGGCAGGATGGGGAAAAGCTAGGGTTGCTGGGGATTTGGTTAGGTGGGGATAAGGAGGACGGGAGATAGGCTACAGGCGACGTGGCCTCTTTTCCACCGTGTCACAAAGGAAGAAGAAGAAGAACAGGTAATATGAGATGCACAGGAGGTGCTTTGAGCAGCTAGCTGGACGTCTTCTCTTTATTTATTTATTTTCGTTTTTTTTTTCTTAATTGTTCTATTTATTGTTTTAACAATTTCAAGCAGCCAACTAATTCAAATTACTTTGAAACTTTTGCAGGTTATATTTAATAGAGGATTTAGAGCAACAAAAGACAAAAGGGAAAAATAGCAAGAGGGAGGAGATATGCCCACATATGTAATATGTATATGTGCCAATTTGGGCATTTTACAAGATTAGGGTTTTAATAAAAGAACAAGGACCCTTTTGAAAATATTGGACACCAGCAATAGTCCTTGTTGTAGAAAACAAACTAGAGATACAAAGAGGAAGAGAGTACGGTGATAGCAACAACAACACAAGCAAGACAAGATGAATGCAAGATCTAATATGATGCTCAAATGCAATGTGGCATGATGATATGAGCATGCGGTCATGATGATGCAATGCACAAAAACAACGCGATTTTTTAGTAGTGGTTTTTGCGGGATGCCACACCTCTGCTCTTTCCGCAGGGGGTTCAGTTTAGGCCACCCGCGGCCTACTACAACTCGATCCAGGCTACCCCGTCTCGGCCTCGGCAACCGCCGTTTCGTGGACTGGTACCTATGTTCGCTGGTCATCAGCCTGCGTCTCTCATGCAGGGGGAAGCGCCGGGTCCTTTGTTCCAAGGTGGGATGTACGTCGGAAATCAGTCGGGTGGGGCTCCGTCACAGCCTGCGCCGCCGTTTGCCATGGGAGTGGGCGTTGTGGCGCCTGCTGTTCCGAAGAGGAAGAAAAATAGGAAGCAGCCACCGTCACGGGGGGCACAACCGGTCATTCATGCCCAGCCTGATCAGCAGCTTCATCTTCAACGGCAGGGGTTCCAGCAGTATGGGGTTCCGCAATTGCAGATACTTGGGTCTTATACCGCTCCTTTCACTCAGCAGTACAATCCGCAGGATCATCAGCTGATCCAACCGCCAGTAGTCACTTCACAGGGTCCGGAGGTATCATCTAGGGATATTGTTGGCAAGAAGAATATTTTTTTTGTTGGAAATACGCGGTTAATACACATGCTACTAAGGATTGTAAGGCGGTCCACTATTGTTACATTTGTGATTGTGTCAGCCACCCCACCTTGAGATGCCCGGTGCTGAAGCAGCCGCGCATGACTCCGTATATGGCTGGTATTGGCAGTGAGCAGACTGTTTACTCAGATTTCGGATGCGGTGACTCGTGATCATCTGGCGCACAGTCAGTACCCTATTGCTCTAGTGCGAGTGACTGGTCCGATGGTTTCTGCGGATGTCGTTCAGCGGCAGATTGCCAGGAGGTGTCAGGTGCATGTCCAGTGGAAGTGGGAGGCGTTGCCATATGGAGAGTCTGCTTTCTTAGTGAGCTTCCCGTCGTTTGAGGATTTGGACAGGGTTGATGGAATCCTTATGACTGTACCGCTTAGTACCGCTCAACTCACTTTCTCGGTTTACAAGATGGAGGAGGTGCCACACAAGTTTGAGATGCAGCAGGTTTGGCTACATGTCGAGGGGGTACCACACATTTTACGCTCTTTCCAGGGTTTGTGGGCTGTTGGAGGTCTCATGGGGAACACCCTTGATGTGGATTTATTCAGTCTGAGGAGGCGAGGGGTGGTTCACATTCTTGTGGAGATGTTTGATACGAAAGTTTTTCTGAAGTTGCAGGATTCTCTTGGCCACTATATTGTGTCTGATGCTGTGGTCAAGCATAAGGTGTTTGAGTTTCGTTTCCGGATTGAACCTAGGGGTTATATTCCGGAACCAGAGTTTGTCCCTTTCTTGTGGAGGAAAGGGGATGATGACGCGAATGATGATGCCAGTGGGAAGCCTTTGGAGGATGCTATGGATACTTCTGATTCTGCTACTGCCACTCAGGGGGTGGGTTCTGATTCTTCCTCCGCCGTGCAGGGTTCCTCCGCGCCTACTTCTTCTAGTTAGGGGGTGCAGAGGGTCAGTGATGTCACTCCTTTCAATGCTTATCCGGTTACTCAGCGGGGACGAGAGCTTCTAGACGCTCTTCCTTTAGATTCCCCTCTTCGTGGGAAGGGTTCTACTTCGTCGACTCGTGTTTCTTAGGCTCAGCTGCATGAGGCTTTTCGTTATGCTACTGCGCCTGTTATGCGGTCTACCTCAGCTTTGCCGGCGAGATCCAGGACACATATTTTGAGTAGATCCATTCCTGTTGTGGATTCTCGGCCGGTACTTATGGAGGTTGTCCCTTTGGATTCTTCGCGGAAGCTGACCAGGAGGGGTTGGCTACCCGCAACATTCGTGACCTGGTTGAGGATGAGGAGGTCGGGAGGCTGACCCTGGAGGGGTCAGCCGACCGCGTTCTGGTGGATGACCGTGTGTCTCTGGTCAGGGAGGACCTGGAGATGCATCCGAACGGGTGACCCACTTTGGTGGGTCTTGAGGCTTCGTTGGTCGATGGGGTTGACCGGACCCAGGAGGGGTCTGGGTTGCCTCGGTCTCCATCTCGGGCTTCTTCTCCGGGTACTGCTTCGTCGGTTGCGGTGCAGGGGGTGGTACTCCCTTCAGGCGGAGCGTGCGCCATGGAGTCGATGCCTCTGGGGCATCGGCTATGGATGAGGACTCCATGGTCAAGGCCATGCGTCGTAAGGCGGATAAGAACTTAGATTCGCCAGGTATCATGAGTTCTTCGAAATTCTTTTTGTCTTTTTCTACTCCTGTTATTTCTTCTAAACTAGCCAATGTTGGCATTAGTTTGGGGAGCTCTGTACAGGATGTACTTTTTTCTTCTAATGTTTTGTGACACATGGAGGTTGACCGTCTAACCGTTACTCCTAAGGTCGGCGTTGTTCCTGATGCTTCACTAACCGAGGAGGAGGAGTTGCATGCCACAGTAGATGGTCAACTCCTTTCTCGCTTAGTTGGTGAAGTGTCGGAGGTGGACTTTGATGAGACTGGGCTTGCCTCTTTGTATGAGTTAAAAGCTTCTGGTCGGAAATCAAAGGGCCAGCGGTCGCGCAGGAGATCCCGTGTATCCAAATCTCCTATAGTTTCTCAATGAATGGAATGTTTTCAAATAGCAGAGGTCTTCGTGACTTGGCTAAACATTTATTCTTCGCTGATTGTGTGAGAGATCATAATTTGGATTTTCTGGGTATCTCTGAGACTAGCAGACATGATTTTTCACAAGCCCTGCTCAATCGCCTTTCTGGTGGAGCAGACTTTACGTGGATATCACATCCGCTGCATGGTCATTCGGGGGGTCTCCTGTTAGGCGTTCGAGATGAGATCATGGAAGTTTTAGCTAGTTCGGCGGGAGATTTGTTCATAACACTCCATATCCGTAACAAGGCTGACAATTTCACATGGTCTCTAGTCGCTGTTTATGGGGCGTCCCAGGATGTTTATAAGGCGGATTTTTTACGTGGGCTTGTGAATCTGGCAAAGGACAATCCTTGCCCTATTCTTATAGGAGGGGATTTTAATTTGCTGAGATTCCCTCATGAGAAAAGTCGGGGTAGGTTCGATGAATATTGGCCATTTTTGTTCAATGCTGTTATTGACAGCCTGGACTTAAAGGAGGTTAGGATGTTAGGAAGACAATACCTGGGCTAATAGCCTTCCGGAGCCAACATACGAGAAACTAGATAGAGTGCTTATGGATACCGACTGGGAGCATAAGTTCCCTATGGTAACTGTTCGCGCTCTAGAGCGTATCGAGGCTTTATCGGATAATGCTCCTTTACTTTTGTCTTTTGGATCGCCACCACGGAAGTCCACGAATGAGTTTAAATTTGAACTCGGATGGATGATACGTGATGGTTTCTACGAGATGGTTAAGGCTATTTGGGTGAAACCGGTTGGTGGCCAAACGCCTATCTTACGATGGAATAACAAGATGCGTGTTTTATGCAAGTTCCTTCGTGGTTGGGCTAGGAATACAGCTGGAATTCTCAAAAACGAAAAAGTACGCCTAACTTCTATTATTGATGACTTAGAGGCTTCCGTAGAGGTTAGGCCGTTAACTGCACAAGAAGTTGAGCTTAAAAGTCAATCGAATGCAGAGATAGCCCGACTTCTACGTGAAGAGGAACTCAAATGGTACCAACGCTCTAAGGCGAAGTTTATTCTGTAAGGAGATGCGAATACTAGATACTTCCATGCTGTTGCCAATGACAAGCATAAGAAGAAACTTATTCGCTCTTTGATCTAGGATGAAGGTATGATTGAGGGACAGGAGCAACTAAAGTCATATATTACAACATATTATAAATACTTGTTTGGGGCACCAGTGGAAAATTCTTTCTCTCTGGATGAGTCTCAAACGGCCGACATTCCCCAAGTTTCTGAGGAGGAGAATAGCTTTCTGACTGCTTCGTATACCGAGGAAGAAGTCAAGACAGCGGTTTTCCAAATGGAACATAATAAAGCGCCAGGTCCCGATGGCTTCCCAGCGGAGTTTTATCAAAAATTCTAGGATGTTATCAAGGACGACCTGTTGAATTTGTTTGAATTCCTACAAATCGGCCAGTTGGATCTTTTTCGTCTAAATTTTGGTAACATAATTTTACTACCTAAGGTTAACAATGCAGAACGTATACAATAGTATCGCCCAATCTGCTTGCTTAACGTTAGCTTTAAGATTTTTACTAAAGTTTCCACGATTATACTTAACTCAGTTGATGATCATGTTGTTAGCCCTTCTCAAACTGCATTCATGCAAGGAAGAAACATCCTTGATGGTGTAGTAATTCTGCATGAAACAATCCATGAACTATACTCAAAAAAATTAAATGGTGTACTGTTCAAGATTGATTTTGAGAAGGCATATGATAAAGTTAATTGCTCTTTTCTTTAGAAAACACTCCGCATAAAAGGTTTTTCTGGGGAGTGGCGTGCTCTTATTCAGTCATTTGTGTCTGGGGGTAGTGTTGCCATTAAAGTAAATGAGGATACTGGCAAATACTTCCAGACAAAGAAAGGACTGAGACAAGGTGATCCATTATCGCCTTTACTATTTAATATAGTGGCTGATATGTTGGCTATCCTTATTGAGAGAGCAAAGGCGGGTTAGATTGAAGGATTAGTTCCACATCTTATTGATGGTGGTCTTTCTATTCTTCAATACGCTGACGATACAATTCTTTTTATGGAACACGATCTGGAAAAGGCTAAGAATCTGAAATTAATCTTATCAGCATTCGAACTGCTATCTGGACTTAAAATTAACTTTCATAAGAGTGATTTGTATTGTTTTGGCGAGGCCCAACAAGAGGCCCATCTTTATGATGAACTTTTCAGATGTGGTCAGGGGTAGTTTCCAATCAACTATCTGGGAATACCGATTCATTATCGACGGCTCACGATAGCTGAATGGAAACTTGTTGAGGAAAGGCTACAAAAGCGTCTGAATAGTTGGAAGGGCAAATTGTTATCCCTTGGTGGAAGACTAGTACTCATAAATTCAGTAATTACTAACATGGTACTGTATATGATCTCGTTTTTTCCATTACCAAAAGGTATCTTGAACAAATTGGATTATTTCCGATCAAGATTTTTTTGGCAAGGGGATAGTGAGAAAAAGAAGTATCGATTGGCCAGATGGAATGTGGTTTGCCGCCCGAAGGATTTTGGTGGACTAGGCATACATGATTTGCAAGTCAAAAACACTGCGCTCCTGGGCAAATGGCTTTTTAAACTACTTACTGAAGATGGTGTTTGGCAAACCATGTTATGGAGGAAATATGTGGGGTCTAAAGCAATGTTTCAAGTGGTTTGGAAACCCGGGGATTCACACTTTTGGGCAGGGATCATGGCCACCAAAAAACATTTCTTTCGTTTTGGTGCTTTCAAGATTAAGGATGGATCACAGATTAGGTTTTAGGAAGATAAGTGGCTTGGCCAAACTACTCTTCGCGAACAATATCTAGCTCTATATTCTATTGTTAGACACAAAGGAGATACTATTGCCACTGTGTTGGAGAATAATCCTCCTAATGTGTCTTTCAGAAGAACCCTCATTGGTCCTAGGCTTGTATCTTGGAACAATCTTCTTTTAAGATTATCCACGATACAATTGTCGAATGGTGTGGACGTGTTCAAATGGAAATTACTAGAAAGTGGTAAATTTTCTGTTGGATCACTTTATAGAGCTTTGTTCCAACCGGATATCCCGGTCGATGATAATAGTAAGATTTGGAAAATGAAAATACCTCTTAAGACGAATTTTTTTGCATGGTATTTACGTAAAGGTGTAATTCTAACAAAAGATAATCTTGCAAAGAGGAATTGGCAGGGAAGTTCACAATGCGTTTTTGTCATCACAATGAGATAATTCGCCATTTATTCTTCCAGTGTAAATTTTCTCGTTCTATATGGTCATTCATCCAAATAGCTTCTGGTTTATCTCCTCCAAGTTCAGTAACCAATGTTTTTGGTAATTGGTTGCATGGAATTATTGATAAGTACAGAATTTTATTTAGGGTGGGAGCGCTTGCCATTATATGGTCGATATGGCTGGGTAGAAATGACAAGATTTTTAATAACATTATGTCTTCACCTCTGTAGGTTATTTACAGAGCAACGACTTTTCTTCGATCATGGACTATTCTCCAACATACGGAGTTTGGTGACTTATTTGTGGAGGGATGTACGCGATTGGAGGATACGGCAAGGAATATTTTCTCCCGACATGGATGGCCGCGTGACTTGAGGATTGATCTGTCTTAGATTTTGGACTTTTTTCATTACCCGCTTTTTGTAATGTTTGCCTACTCTTTTTCCTCTATCTCTGTCGTTTGTGTGGCTATGTGCATCTTAGTTATGTAGAGGCCGGGTGTAAACATTAAATGTTTTCGTTAATATATGCGCCCATTTACAAAAAAAATGTCATAAGAAAACTCATACACTGAATCCACATATAAGACAACTTAGAGTTGCGGTATAAGCAGTATAGTCACTTGCATGCAAAGGGAAGGTGCCAGCAACACATGAACCCTAGGACACTATAAATACGAGTCAAAACCCAACCCCAAAGATCACAATCCTCAGAGCAGAGCTCGTAAGAATCACACTCAGACCAGGGGTTGAGTGAAAGGACACAACAGAAACTACACATTCTTAGTGAGTGAGAGGGATATCGAAAGGAGAAATGATCAAGAATGGGAACATGAAAATAAAGAACTGCACCAGATCTTTATCAAGCAAGCTTTGGATCTACAAAGGTTGTTATCTAGGTACTATAGAGTTCAAGTAGATGTAAATAGGGATCATCTGGATCTAGAGAGAGAGGATATAATTACTAGCACTGCCACAAACAGACTAGTACATGTGCTTATTCCCAAAGGAAGAACACCGCCAGATGTCAAGGCAATCAGGAGCACTAGACACATACATATTAAGTAAAGAAATTACCTAAATAAAATAAATAGAACAAAACCCTACTGTTATCACCTACCCTCACTTCCCTAGGCATTAAACAAGATGATTTTCTTAAGGAAGAGAAGGTAGGCAATAATGAGCATATTTTTTGCTTGAGCCAACATTACTGCAAGATTAAACTTAAGAGATGTCATAAACAACACACATATAGTTAACAACTGAACCTAAGTTCAGGAAGAAGTGAACAAGTACACAATATAACACTAATGATCATACACTGTAAAGTATGCATCTCTATCATTATAACACTGACAGATAAGTTCACTAAACAACTAAAAAAGACATTTAAACATATGGAAATATAGCTAAACTTCAATAGGATGCTTGAGTTGTGGATTTTAACTACATGAGTAGCCAAATCAACAACAAGTAGGAATTAACACTAAGTACTTGAACTTATGAACAAATCATCAGTGATAGAAGAACAACAATAGTTAACTAATAGTTTAGAGCCAATAAATTTAGTTAAGGATTTATCACACATAAACCAAAAATTAACCAACCGCATGAGTACCGAAGACACTGCAAAGTACCTAGAACATGCTGGAATGTTCTAGATATTTATAGAACAATCCCTAGAACCAAAATCGATAGAGGAAGAGCCTAAACCTAGAAATTTAGGAGAGACATGAGAGAGAGAGAGGACTAACCTTTCGCCGAATAGTAGTCGAGCTCACCGGTGGCCAGAGAGGAGGAAGAAGGGAACTGTAGCGATGGTGGCATAGGGAGCACCCATGGGTGGGCGACTCGGCCTGCACTAGGCCATGCTAGCGTAGGGGTGATGTTCTTTACGTACTCTAGCATCATCTCGATGACAAGGAAGTGTTGGACTAGCACCTAGACACGGTGGCTCCATCCCACCAAAAACCTTAGAGTAGGGTTAGGGTTGCGAGAGGCCGCAAGAGAGCGAAAGAGGATAAACTAAGCGATGGAAGTGTAGAGCGGAGCAAGGGAGGCGATTGAGATCCATGGCATCAACGGAGGTGGCCAAAATCAGTCGACACATGTAGTCTCTAGGGCGTGCAGATGATAGAGAGAGGGGAAGATTAAACTGGTTTGGTTTAAATGAACCGTTTTGACTGGTTTTGACCCTTTATGTTTGACTACTGGGACTAGTGGAAAAGTCTAATTTTACAATTACTCTAAAATGTTAATTAACCAAAACTAATGAAAAAACAATTCAGAAAAATAAAATAAAAATAACTCCAAATAGAGAAAAGATACAAGGATTCCAAATCCTATTTTTCTGGAATTGCTAAAAATACTTTTTTGTGAATAAAAAATCCAATTTGTTTATTTGATTTAAAGAAATACCCTTAAAGAGTAAAAATACTCTAAAACCCTTTAAGCACAAATAATATTTCTTAAAATATTGGAATATTATTGCGGACTTGAAAACAAACATTTTGAATTATTCAACATATTTTTTTTAAGATATATGAAAATTATAAATTGAATTTGATATAATTATATGATTATTCTAAAGTGAAATTAAAATAAAACCCTAAAAGGAGAAAATAAAACTAAAAACAAAGAAATGCAAATCAATAGAAAACTTAACACAACTGCGGTGACCCAGCACACCACTTCAAGTTGTAGTGCACAAGTCGTTGACATAATACGCATGAAGTACCATTTCATAAATATTACCTCAGAGTGGTATAATAGAAATATTGCATGTTCATATTATCATTCAGAAGATTACAAAATATGTGATATCCTCTTTGGTCT
The DNA here is from genome assembly GCA_030063025.1 of Avena longiglumis. Taxonomy (NCBI): domain Eukaryota; kingdom Viridiplantae; phylum Streptophyta; class Magnoliopsida; order Poales; family Poaceae; genus Avena; species Avena longiglumis. The sequence goes on along the minus strand of CP125978.1, from coordinate 453,398,452 downwards.
AGACAAGATTTATCTTTGAATTTGAAATTCAAACAAGCTAATTTCTTTGGCAATGGCATTACTTTATTTAGTACCACTGGATCTCAATAACTTATTTATGTAACTCTAGGCTGCTTGGCTCATTTATACCATAACTTATTTATGTAACTCTAGGCATTTCTTTGTCAATGCTTTAGTTTCGGGTCTTTATACTCCATATTCTATACCATAATATATTCCTTTAATGCCTCCCAAAAGATATGGTTCCTCGTAGTAGATATCTCCTTTGTTGTTAGTTTGGTCCGGTTCCTCTGTCTCGTAACTCTCAAAGTCTAGCAAGGGTTTAAGAATATAATTTGAGTATGAGCGGTACACAACAAATTCTATAATTTGTGTGTGGTGTAATCATTATTTAGGTTCCTTGGGTTTTCGAAAATAGTTTTATAGAAAAGGTAAGTTTTAATTTAGAAAATTTATGTCTGTCGATCTTAACGGGTTGTTAGAACTTTATTAAGTTCCTTTCCACGATGTGTTCTCAATCCATTCCTCGGATAGGGAGTAACATGTCACGTTTAATACACTATTTATTGGTGCGCTACTTTTCCCCCAAATGCCATTTGCCTTATTGCACTTATCACACTTCCTTAGGTGTGAGGTCGGTTCCCAAGTTTCTCCAACTCATGTCGAGCTTTACCGAATTTAGTAACACGTCTGTTATATTAAACCTGGTCAATGACCACTGTTTGAATTGTTGTACAACTAAGATACTAAAGTCATCATCTTGCAACAAAAGATGGGAATGTCACAGGCTTCCACCCACTTCCATTCCTCTCCAAGAACACAACACGACTTAGTCATCTGAAGGTATAAAAAACTAAGAAGCAACTTCTGCCTCTCTCGTCCTATTTCAAGATCTGTGGCTAGGGTGGTACATACGATGCCTTGGAATGATTAACTGTAGTTGTTGTTTAGGTCCTATGTTATTTGCCCGGTATAATGGAATCTTTACCACATGATTTCCCCTCTTATATCCCACCATGCTTTCATTTCCCAATAGTTTATAATTCAAGGAAACAAAATTTTGTTTTTCTCCCTCCTTTGTGAAGCTTTTTAAAAGTAGTTATAGATATATAGGTTTGAAAGATTTTGACTTGCAATTCTCATGAAAATGTTGACTTCACATTTTACTATGAAGGATTCAACTTCCCTGGTAACGGTAATGTAATGTAGTTCAAAGGTTCTACTTGACCATTGACCTCAAGTTCTAGAAATAACAATCATTGTCCAATAAAGACAATGTTTCGATAAAAGGCAATTGATGCTCTCAATACAACTAGATGAATGCAATTGTTTAAGTATTGTGATTTCATTTCTCTTGATTTGGAACGCTTTGATTTTTAGGTGAAGTTCTGTTGGGGATATGCTATATGGGTATCCTCATAGCATGTCACCTATCCGGATAATCCGGGTGGCCCACAGTTGGTAGCATAGCCTATGGCCTGCTGGGCGGCCCAGTTAGATGGATCCAGAAGGGAGGCCCATGACGGATAAAGGAAGACTACGGTTGGAGTCACCGACGTACCCGGAGCCTTGGAGTGCAAGATACACAAGACTAGTAATAGATGGTGTAGGACTCTGTAACCTGTCCGGCTAGGACTTTTATCTGTAACCCTAGGACCTGGCGACTATATAAGTCGGGCCTATGGGAGCCTTTAGGGCACGATCTCAGACGGTAACTTACAATCTCAGACAACCTCGCACAGCGAACCTATCTCTGTAACTCGGCTTATTGCCCTTATAGTGATTTATAGCAGGAGTAGGATTCCGCCACCGTTGTGGGACCTGAACCTGGGTAAGCTGTGTTACCTCATACCCGTCTACCGTCCGCCTTCCCCCACGTCTCTAAACACGCACTGTGAGGACCCCTCTATGGCGTACTCGTCGGCAATACCACGACAGTTGGCGCCCACCATGGGGCAAGAGGCGCTTCAGGATCTTTAGCGGGCGAGGACCAAGATCTTCGCGGGAATCGGCGAAACTGTAGCCATCGGTCGCGTTCTCTTCTCCGGCAATGTTCCGATCGTCCCTCCCGACAAGTTCTGGATCCCGGCGAAGACGAACCCTACGCGGTGTTCGATCGTTCCTATCGAAGACATCCACCTCTTCATCGGCGAAACCGACTCGGGCACTAGTTCCCTGGGAGTCGGAGGAGCATCAAGGCCCGCACAGACCGCCTACGGGCAGGATACGTCCGCGGAAGGATCGATGTCGGATCTCTCTTCGGAGTTTGCCATCAAAGATCGGAAAAATTCAAGGCCCACCCAAACCGCCCTTGTGCATGATATAAAGGTGGAAGATCGCTGCAAATCCGCCGGCTTCTCCCGTGCGTCTGGACAGCAGAGATCCAAGTTCGTCGGAGTGGTTACCATCTTTGATCTGGCGCGCTGCATTCAGAGAGAAGGCGAAAACCCTCGTGATTACCTGGCCAGGTGGCTCCGTATACGAGCCGATCTGGCCCACTACCCCGATGATAACGCTTTGTATCACTTCGTGGAAGGACTGGACCGTGGCACGCTTCTCCGACATTCTTTAAGGCGGCAGCAGGCAACAGGACGCCTTACCCTTGAAGAGATGGTGAGTACCGTCAACAACTACGCGGAGGCTGATGCAGCAGCCCAGAAAGCGCTTGCGCTCATCGACGGAGAACCTCTGATTCAACCACCGCCACCACCGCCTCCGGCCGCCATCGTCGCAGCTGCACCGCCACCTCCAGTCATCGTCGTTGTTGTTGCACCTCCACCGCCCGTCATCGAGGGAGTCCTGGCACCCTCCGACTCTGTCATTAACGTGCTTTATGCTGACTTCAGTGCAGATTCAGAGGAGATAGATTTTAGTCCAGAAGAGCTAGACTCCACTATGCAGGAGATATATTTTAGTCCAGAAGAGCTAGACTCCACTATGCAGGAGATGGAGGAGGAGTACACGTGCGACGAGCAAGCCAACAATGACGTCACGTCTCGAGGGGTGTTCGTCACCATTGGGACGGCGATGGATGAAGATCAACCCGGACGAGCTCCGCCTACAGCGATGGAAAAGGGGAAGGGGCCACTTATTGCTGCTAACGATGATCGCGCAAAGGTCATGCCTCCTCCGCCTAACCCAAAGGCCGGTAGAACTCAGATCGCCCGAGCAACAACAACACCGCAAACTTGCCGCCTCCAGCATCTACATTTGCAGCATCCCAAGTTACTCCAGCTGATAGAGTAATGTACGGCAATCTCCTCTTCAAGCCACTGACCATTGCTCATATCCGGAACGTGACCCAGCTTGACGATAAGCGCCAGCAGCTGCTGGAGGAAGCGCAGGCCATCACGGAGCAAGGCGCTAAGCTAGATCGAGATCTGGTCAACGCGCAGAAGTCCATAGAGAAAGCTGGAGCAATGGAGGCCGAGTACAAGACTTTGCTGCAGCAGCAGAAGGCCAAGAAAGCTCTGGCTCGCATCATCAACGATCCTGGTGTACGGCGCAACCTAGGATGGGCTTCCTCGAAGCCGGAACAAGCCAAGCCATACATTGACAGTGAAGGCAAGCAGGTGATGCCCACCCCACTCCTTAACCTCGCCATCGCCAAGACCCTTCTGGAGCAGGATAGATCGGCCGAGGCAGTGGAACAGGTCTATGACCTAGTGGCCAAGGCGGTGAAGAAGCAGGAAAAGGCCACCTCTCAGAGGCTTGAGTCCGACCCAGCGCTTTGCCAGTCTAGCCAGTATAAGACGCCAAGGAACATATCTCCTCTTGATGTCGGGTCCCAGACGGGTTAATCAGGACGAAGACGGAGGGATGCACACAACAGGAAGGATGCCATCCCCATATCCTCCGACCATGGAGAAAATGCCCGACCTTGTCGCCCATCGCCACCGCCCCGGTCCCCCCGACATCGCGAAGATTACAAGGCTCACCATCATACGGATATGCCCCCACCAAAGCAGTGCGGCATCATCATCCGCGACAACACGGAACAGACCCGTCATGACGGAGAGCGCAACCAAGGACACAGGAGCAGGTCACACCATGACCCTCCGTGTCCGACAAGCAACCGTGACAGGTGTGAGGCGTCGCAGGAGGGTAAAAGCAAGAAGGCTAACCCACCGCCACCTCCACCTCCGTCACCACCAAGCAGTAACCATGGCGGAGGGGGCCCGCGTCGTTCACGTAGCCCATCCCCTGTTGACAAGAAGAAGAAAAACCCAGAGCCGTATGATGCACGTTCGCGGATCGATAAGATCCACGAGGCCCGGGAAGGACCATACCTGGGACCACGTTGCTTTAGACCTGCAATACGGTCCGCAACTTACCCCAAAGGTTTCCGGATTGACAAGACCATCAAGCCCTATGAAGGCACCGCCAAGCCAGCCACATGGTTGCAGGACTACGGCAACGCGGTGGAGATCGCCTGAGGCAACCCCAACGTCGCTATCAAGTACCTCCCATTAATGTTGGCGGGCACAGCCCGTCAATGGATCGACGACTTGCCGGAGAAATCTATCTACAACTGGTTGGACATGCAAGAAGCGTTCACCAAGAACTTTGAGGGTACATACAAACGTCCCTGCACTATGGGTGATCTACAGCGGTGCGTGCAAGAGAAAGACGAGACATCTCGTGCCTACCTCTCCCGCTGGCTGGACATGAAGAATTCCTGCGCAGGAGTGCACGCTCAGACCGCCATGGACGCCTTCATCAATGGGTTGAAAAGGGGCATGTTGCTCCGACATAAGCTGAAGCGCTTGCAGGACAATCACCAGCTCGACTTGAACCAAATGATTCAGTTGGCTAGTGAGTTTGCAGCTGCCAACGACGATGCTCGCGGCTCCTTGCCGGCAACGGCTGTTCCAACTCAAGCTCGGAGGAACAAAAATACAAAGCGGAAAACCGCTCTAGAAGAAAAGCAATCTACCGACATGGTCGCTATGACTTTTGCAGGACGAGGCGATGGCGGACAACGTGGCCGAGGAAGAGGAGCTGGTCGTGGGCAGCAACGAGGAAGTGAAACTACCTCGGCGCCGCTCCGCATTACCCAAACCTACAAGGAGTACCGCGATATGTCGTGCCTCGTACACCTCGGCGTCAACGGCAAGGCCACCCATACCAATCGACACTGGAAATTCGTCAACGACCTCAAGGAAGACCCGGAGTCCGGCTACAAGCAAAGTTGGAAGAACAGACCACGAGGCAAGGGCAAGGGAAAGAAGAAGGAGGAGGAGTCCAAGGATTCAAGTGACATGGACGAGGACGTTGACCCCAAGCACGCCGCCAAGAGCGACGACAAGGGCAAGAACCCCTTAGCAAAGAAGGCTCCAGTCTACCACACTTTCCTTGGCACCCCCACCGTCCGACAACAGAAGACCTCTCTGAGGATCCTGATGGATACTCTCCCCCAGTTCCCTAGTACCTGTGCTGGTCGGAGGTTCTAATCACTTGGGACAGGACGGACCACCCAGACCTTATACCTACGAAGAACCAGTACGCCATGGTCATCAACCCCTTGATTGACGGCGTGGAGTTCACCAAGTGTATGGTGGATAGTGGAAGCAGCATCAACATCATGTACCTGGATACACTGCAGAAGATGAACTTGACGGAGGCAAACCTAAGGCGAACCAATACCATCTTCCATGGCGTAGTTCCCGGTCGGGAGGCTCGGTCACTTGGGTGCATTACACTTCAGGTTGCCTTTGGCGATGTTAACAATTACCGCCAAGAGCGCATGACCTTTGAGGTGGTCCCCTTCAAGAGCGTGTACCACGTCATATTCGGTCGCGACTTATTCCACACGTTCATGGCCAAGCCAAGCTTCGTCTACAACAAACTCAAGATACCCGGACCAAACGGTGTCATCACCGTATCCGGAAGCTTTATCAAGGCAAGGGACTGCGAGATCAATGAAGCAGTCGTTGCAGAAGCTATCCTCTACAGCGAAGAATTCAAAGAGATCCAGAGCAAGGTCGATGACTCAGAGATGCCCGCGTCGAAGAAGCAGATCTCCGACTCCGCTCCTGCGTTCAAGGCCGCCATCGAGACCAAGCCGGTGGAACTTGTGGTAGGCGACGCCTCCAAGGTCACCGCCATTGGGACAAACCTGGATCCCAAATAGCAAAGCGCACTCGTCGAGTTCCTCCTTGAGAATAGGGACATCTTTGCCTGGCAACCTGCCGACATGAAAGGTGTACCTAGGGAACTTGCCGAGCACAGCCTAAACATTGATCCAAAATCCAAACCAGTGAAACAACCACTACGACGCTTTGGAGATGAGAAGAGACGCGCCATTGGCAAAGAGATAGCTAGGTTACTTAAGGCTAGATTTATCCGAGAAGTCCTTCACACCCAATGGGTGGCCAATCATGTACTTGCCCCAAAAAGGGAACCAATGAATTAAGAATGTGTGTTGATTACACCGGCTTGAACAAAGCATGTCCCAAAGATCTGTTTGCTTTCCGTCGCATTGACCAAGTCATTGACTCGACGGCTGGCTCGGAACTTTTGTGTTTTATCGATGCATACTTAGGATACCACCAGATCAAGATGAGGAAGTCAGACCAATTGGTCACTTCGTTCACTACTCCATACGGCATGTTTTGCTATGTTACGATGCCCTTTGGGCTGAAAAACGCAGGTGCTACGTACCAGCGGAGAATGCAACATTGCCTTCACGACCAAATTGGTCGGAACGTTCACGCCTATGTGGACGATATAGCGGTGATGTCCAAAAAGTCAAACGACTTAATCTCTGACTTAAAAGAAACCTTTGATAATCTCCGGAAATACAACATGATGCTTAACCCTAAGAAATGCATCTTCGGGGTTCCAGCCGGCAAATTGTTGGGTTTCATCGTTTCCCATCGCGGAACCGAGGTCAACCCAGAAAAAATCAAGGCCATCTTAAACATAAACCGTCTGACATGCCTAAAGGACATTCAACGACTAACAGGTTGTGTTGCAGCAGTTAGTCAGTTCGTCAGCCGACTTGGAGAGAAGGCTACCGCATACAAGTCTTGAAGAAGGCGGACAATTTCACATGGACGGACGAAGCAGATTCAGCATTGAAGCAGCTCAAGGAGATTCTTTCCTCAGCGCCTATCCTTGCAGCACCCGAGCCTGGAGAACCCCTGTTAATCTACATGGCGGCAACCAACCGGGTAATCATCATCGTCGTCGTGGTAGAGCGGAAAGAACCAGGCTATGAGCACGGAGTTCAACGACCAGTTTACTATGTGAGCGAGGTCTTGACGCAGTCCAAGCAGCGTTACCCGCACTACCGGAAGATAGCTTATGGAGTATTCCTTGCTTCTCGGAAGCTGAGGCATTACTTTCAGGAGCACCCAATCACAGTGGTGAGCAAGACCCCACTATCCGACATTATCAACAACAGCGACGCTACGGGAAGGGTCGCGAAGTGGGGAATTGAACTTGCCGCCTTCGAGATCACCTAGAAGAGATGCGACGCTATCAAGTCACAAGCCTTGGCGGATTTTTTTGCAGATTGGACGGAGATGCCAGATGCTACTCCGTTGCCGGAACGAGAGTACTAGGTGATGCACTTTGACGGCTCAAAGCTGCTCAACGGCTCGGGGGCTGGTGTATTGCTACAGTCACCAACAGGAGACAAGATACACTACGTTCTGCAAATCCACTTCGAGGCTACAAACAACATGGTGGAGTATGAAGCACTCATTCACGGACTACGTGTAGCCAAGGATATTGGCATCAAGCGCATAGTTTGTTGTGGATATTCCGACTTGGTTGCCCAGCAGGTGGCTGGCACCTGGAATGCGTGGAACCCTATGATGGAGGCATATCGAGACGAAGTGGACGAGATAGCCAAGAGCTTCTTGGGCTACGAAGTCAAGTATGTGCCTAGGGATCAAAATGAGGCAGCTGATCTGTTGTCTAAGCTTGGATCAGGGCGCAAGCAAATTCCGCCAGGAGTTTTCCTAGAGCACCTGCGCACACCATCTATGAAGGGAGCCGACATCAACAACACAGACAGAGTTGATTCTTTCGTCAACATAGTGACCAAGGTCCCTCCGGCTTGGACAAAACCGTTCATGGAATATCTCGAACACGAAACTTTTCCCGACGACGAAGTCGAAAGACAGCAAATAGTACGACGAGCAAAGGGTTATACTATAATCAATGGGCAACTCTACAAAAGGAGCACTACTGGTGTATACCTAAAGTGTGTTTCCCAGCTAGAAGGCATGGGAATCCTACATGAAATCCATCTCGGAGATTGCGAGCATCACGCCGCTCCTCGATCGTTGGTCGCGAAAGCCTTCCGACAAGGATTCTACTGGCTGACCGCGAAGGCAGACGCCGACAAGCTGGTTGAGACATGCATGGGATGCTAGTATTATGCCCGACAACCACATGTTCCTGCTAAAGAATTGCGAACAATACCAATGACTTGGCCGTTTGCAGTCTAGGGGCTAGACATGGTGGGACCGTTACAGACGGCACCTTGTGGGTTTACGCATCTGCTTGTAGCAGTTGATAAATTCACTAAATGGATAGAAGCTAAAACCATTAGAAAGCTTGATGGGGCAAGTTCCCTCAGGTTTGTCCGGTATCTAGTGGTGAGATTTGGTCTCCCACATAGCATTATCGCCGACAACGGCAACAATTTATCACTCGGAGAAGTGGAGGCTTATTGTTGGGAGAAAGGCATCCGACTTGACATTGCATCTGTGGCACACCCACAGTCCAATGGTCAGGTTGAGCGAGCCAATGGATTAATTTTGCAGGGAATCAAGCCACGTCTTGAGGCACCGCTACATAGAGCAGCTGGAGCCTGGGCGGAAGAATTACCATCTGTGCTGTGGAGTTTATGAACTACACCCAATAGATCCACCGGCTACACCCCTTACTTGATGGTATATGGATCAGAAGCCATCCTACCTTCCGACATCCTCCACGGTGCACCAAGAGTTGCCGCCTACGACAAAGATGACGCTTAAAAATCCAGACTCCTAGATGTGGACCTTCTCGAGGAGGAGCGCGTTTTGGCTGCCAAAGATCCGCCATCTACCAGCAGAAGCTACACAGCTACCATAGTCGCCGCGTTCGGCATCGCTCATTTAAAGAGGGGGATTTGATGCTCCGACTTAAGCAGAAGAAGTCACACAAATTATTCCCGCCATGGGAAGGACCGTTCATCATAAGCAAGGCGCTACTCAATGGGTCTTACTACCTTGTTGACAATCGTGAACTGAAGGATAGACCCAACGAGGATCATAAGCGTAACGAACGTGACCCGGATGATGACTACCCGGAGCTTGATCGGCCATGGAACATATCACAGCTACGTCCTTTTTACACTTAGCATTTTTTATCTAATTGTGTACCTCTTATATGATCAATGAAATAAAGCTCTTTGGTTCACTCATATTTCTAAGTCTTTTACCTCCTTTAGTGTTCATTTTTGGATCATGTAAAACCTTTATGCACAAGCTTTGCGATTGCACTTGTGAAAATTCCGCCTACGGGCATTAGCTTAAGTTTTCTGGTCTACACGTTCTTTGTCGTTTTTATGTGGATTCTGGAGTAGTGACTTTTGGCACTTATTGTCGGCTATTTTGTGCTTACGTTATTGACAGTGCCATTGGGCATCATCACCTGAGCGCATGGTTCCGACAACGAGTCTTCCGACTCACGAAAAGTCAAGCATAAGAACCAAAGTTGGATAAGCCAGCACTTGCTTAAAACAATATATACATGCTGGAAACTAGTTCTTGAGCAGCAGGAAATAACAACCATTGGTTTCCGCCTTAAGTTACATAAACAAGTTTTTTCTGCATATGCACCAAAGGTGAAACAAATATTACAAAGTTGTTCTTCATTCCTTTGGCGCAGGTGACTTGGAAGCAGCATCATCACCAGCCGGAGAGCCACCCTCGAAGTCGGCGCTGTGGTGGGACTCATAGGAACCTTGGTTGCCGCTGTGGATGGTGTTCATTGGCACAAAGACGTTGACGTCTACCAACTCGGCAACTCTGGTGTCATAGCCCACGAGCTACGACAAGATGGATTCATGGTTAATCTCTTTGCCATTGTCATCTACGTCGGGAATGCCAGAGGTCATCGTGTCGATGTCGGCATCTTCATAGTGTGCCTTCACCATTGACAGTGCCATCCTTGCGCCAGCACATGCACATGAAGCTTTCCAGCTTGTGATACGCTCGGGGGCTCGGCGCAGAATCTCCGAGTACTTTACCACAGAGTCTGATGCCTTGATGTTTATCTGGAGAGGCTTGGCGATCTTCTTGGCTTGCATGATGGCGGTGTTGATAAAGTTGCCGGCAAGAACCATGCATTCCTTGGCTGGAGGAGACGATCGGGTTAAACCCATAGGAGCTGCAAATTCCGACAAGGAGCGCATGAGTTCAACAATTCAAAGTACCCAAACTACAGAAATCCAAGACGGAGAAAACTTACTAAAGATGATGGCCTCAGCTTGCCAGAGGGTGTCCGCCAAGGATTCTTTCTCTTGTTGGAGGAGCTTATACGCCTCGCTATGGCGTTGATTTTGCTCATCGGTAGCTTGCTTCTGATCTTTTAAGATCGCAATCTCCTCCTTCAAGCGATTGATTTACTCGGTGGCGGAGTCCTGCAGGGCCTTCATCGACTCCTCATGCATTTTCAGCATGTCCTTCCTCTCCTGCTTAATAATTTTGTTCTCGTTATCCAGCTCTTGAATGTGCTTGGATTGCTCGACAATATTCTTGGCCTTGGCGATGGTTTCTGTAAGTCGGAGAAAGCAAAGTACACAGTGAGTACTCGGAGAATATGGGCACAAAACCAAGTTGGAATGCGAAAAAGAAAACAGACGCTTTCTCTTGGTGATCTGTTCCTTCAAGAAGGCAGTTTTACCCTTTTCAGCTTCCAGGTCTGCGCGCATCTTCTAGTACTTGTCATTGGGCATGCCCCTCCGAGAACTCTCGTTCTATGGAAAAAAGGTCAAAGTTAAAACGTTGTTTGGTCTACTTGGAGCATCTAGCCGAAAATTTTACACCTAGACGCTCGGGGGCTACAGCGAGAGTTTTTGACTTAGTAATATGCTTAGCTTTTCTTTAAAGCATCTAGTCGGAACTAATTCAGTTCTCTATTAGAGGCTTGGGGGCTACAGTATAAAGTTTTTAACTCGGATATATGCTTAGCTTTTCTTTAAGCATCTAGTCGGAACTAATTCAGTTACAACTAGAAGCTTGGGGGCTACAGTATGGAAATTTATAAACACTGCATATGCTACTCTTAAAGCATCTAGTTGGAATATTTTATTCCACCTACATGCTTGGGGGCTACAGCGAGAGTTTTTCTAACTTAGTCACTCTTAGAGCATATAGATGCAAAAACCTATGGTTTTTCCGTCTACATCCTCGGGGGCTACAGTGGGATACTCATATGAAATGCAAAAGGCAAATAAAACTTACAAGTGCGATGATCTTGAGGTTTGTAGAACTCTCGGCCAGCAGCTTGCCGAAGGATTCGTTGTTTCCTTGCAAGATTTCTGCTTCTCGACGGAGCTCCTCTAGACCGCACATCGGAGATGTCGGTGCCGCACCAGGAACCAAAGTAGTGCTACCGGATAGACTATCTTTGGATAGGCTATGGTTTTCTTGGGTGCGGGGGTGTAGGGGTTCGTAGCATGGAAAACAAAAAATTTCTATCGCATACAAACAAACAAGCCAAGATCTATCTACTAGATTGTAGCAACGAGTCGATGGAATAACTTACCCTCGAAGATTCCAAAGCGGTTAACGAGAGCAGATTCTCGTGGGTGATGTAGTCGACACTCGATCTCAAGATCGCGAGACGATCCTTCCGGCTGCGTTCGCAGCGCTCAATCGGTCACACGTTTGGTACTCGTGAAGACCTTCCTCTCCCTTGTTCCGAGGGCGCGGAGGTTGTAGCACTCTCCTCGCGATTCCTAAGCAGCAGTGGTACCTAAGTAGAGGGGAGATCCCGCAGGGCTTCGCCTTAAGCCGGAGCGAGTATGGTGGAGTATGAGAGAGAGATATTAGTGGTCTAGGGTTTATACACACCAATTAGAAGGCTCTAAACCGAAGGCTAGTGCAATTAGAAGCTCTAAACCAAAAGGCTCTAAACCGGAGATTAGAGGATAGGAACTTGTGTGTCTAGAGGAGGAGGCCCTGCCCCTCCTTTTATAGGTGGGAGGGGCAGCCAAGGGGAGGGGAGTCCCTCCCCAAGTCGGCCTTGGTTGGCTACGGCTTGGAGGACTCCTCCCCAAGTCGGTTCCAACCACCTCTTGCTTGTTTCCCAGCTTCGCTTCCCACGTTTCTGTTTCCACAGTTTCTGTTTAGCCGTTTGACTTTCAAACTGGCTGTTTGACTTTTCATTTTTGGAACAGCAAGAACACTTAGTACATGATGCAATCATTCAATATGTAATGACACATTCATGTACCCTCTCCCCCGGAGTGCCGGCCAGTCCGGAACCTTCTAGAACATTCGATGAAAACACGGAATCATTCCCGAACTCCGAAACGGGACTTTCCTTATATGAATCTTATTCGCCGGATCACCTCGTGATATCCCGGATCCCATCCGAGACTCCGAACAACATTCGGTCTCTTTCTCATAATACCATAATTACTCAAACAACGTCGAATCCTTAAGTGTGTCTCCCTACGGTTCGTGAATTATGCGACATGATCGAGACACTTCTCGAACAATAACCAATAGAGGAATCTGAAATTCATATGGCTCCCACATATTTCTACGATTACTTTGCGATCGAATGAACCACTTACATACGATACCAATTTCCCTTTGTCTCATGATAGTTTACTTATCCGAGGTTATGATCGTCTATCTCTCGCATACCTAGTTCAACCTCGTTACCGATAAGTAATCTTTTCTCGTTCCGTGATATGTGATCCCTTGTGAGCGGTCACATGCTTGCAAGCTAATTGGATGACATTTCACCGAGAGGGCCAGAGTATATCTATCCGTCATATGGATGGACAAATCCCTCTTGATCCATGTGTTTCAACAAATACTTCGAACACTCAATGCCACCTTTATAGCCACCCATTACGGTGTGGTGTTTGATGACATCAAAGCATCCATCCTAAAAAGGTGATATGCATGATCTCATGGTCGAAGGAATTAGGTTACTATGTATCAGAAAGCATATAGCAATTGAACTATTGAAATGACTTGATCTTTATGCTACGCTTATCTATAGAAGTATGTCCATCACATCATTCTCCTAATGATATGATCATGTTGTTAATAACATCTCTATGTTCATGATCAGGAAACCATGATCATATATTAACCAACAAGCTAGTTTAACAAGAGGCTTTACTAGGGACTCTTATTTTAGTTTACAAATCACACAAGTATTAATGTTTCCGGTTAATACAATTATAGCATGGTATGTAAACATTTATCATAAGTGTGAAGATATGATAATAACCACTTTATTATTGCCTCTTGGGCATATCTCCAACTGTCTCCCACTTGCACTAGAGTCAATAATCTAGTTTCAAACCTTTGTGTATTCAACACCTATGGCTTTCCGTGTTGTATGTACACGATTGCTAGTGGTCAAGATCTCGGATCTAACACTTCGTGTCCGTGTAATTGCATGTCTTTGCGTCTCACGCATCACTCATTCTCTAATGAGATGGCTTTGTATAAATTTGGTCTTCGGTGTGACCTTTAGTTCTTTGGGGTTAAAACATGTTGATAATATTGTCGCACAATATATCTTCATAGTATTATCCCTCGTGAACTACACCTAGTTTGATAACAAACTACTTGACACAAATGCCCTCTTTTGCGCTATAATAGCAGTCATACTTAGCCTTTTGTTGTAGTATCATCACAATGTCTTAACTTTGGAACTCATCCAAATCCATTATGGAACTCACTTTCCATTATATTGTGCCACCCTTAGTTTAGATTGAGATAAACTTAATTTGTACTTTGTGACAAAGCTAGTATCAATGTAGTACTTATACAATGAACTAACCATCTATTTGTCACTTCTACAAATAATATACTCTTAGTTCTTCCAAAAGATCATAAGAATATCCTTACTATTGTCCAATGATCATCTTATGAATTATTCTGGTATATGCTCATAACATTTAGAGCATAGGACATATCTGGATTTGTACATATCATAGTATGATTGATATAAATATTCTTTGTGATTTCATACATCAAGTATCAATCTATACTTGATTATTTGTTTCACTTTACCAAATGTCAATACACTTGAATATATCATCAACATTGAACTCTTTCAATCCTTTCTGTGCGACAAGAACCTTTTCTTGTAGTTTCTATATTGAACTCATTCAATATCTCGTCTATGTACTTCTGGCACAACCATATTAGCGTCTATTGATGCCAAATATTTGGGTTTTGCCTAAGCCTTTCATCGAGATGAAATTCTTAATATGTGTTAATAAAATATACATCATTTCCAATCAACAATATGTCTTCCGCATAATGTATTAGAAATATGTCTTAGCGCTCCCACTTAATTTTTCTTGCAAACGCAAGCATCTTCATTGTCTCTGATGAAATTAAACTCTTTTAACAGTTTCATCATAGTGAAGATTCCAACTCCGCTATGCTTACTTCAACCATTGAAGTTTGCATATGTTTTTAGCATCACTTGAATTTAACAAAACCCTTTGGACCGCGTCATGCACACGTCCTAGGTAACAATTCTATTAGAAGAACTTGTTTTGTTTATTCAACTACCATATAACAAAATTATATGTAGTGGTTGCTACATTAATCCGTCTAGACTAAACATCGCTATGAAAGATCAAATCTTGTCATATACAACCTTTGAACATTGTTGTGAACTCTTTCCCAACATGTCGACTATTTCATAGATGTGAAACATCCATGTCTATTTCTTTATAGATCCAAACACAACTGTAAGGTCTTACACCTTTCTCGAGGGTCCTTCAAGTTCAAAACTTGATTTTTCGTGTATGGAACTATCACGGATTTTATGGCTTCAAGCCATTTGACGGAGTCAGGGCCCATCATCGCTTCTTTGCATGTAGTCAGTTCATTATTCTCAAATAATGATTCAACCCTCAAATCTTGGTATTTGATTGTTTACTCGACCTACTTGGTTCAATAGAAACTTAGATCTCTGTGACCACAACCTTTGAGGCACGTGAGCCATGAGCATTGTTGCTGCCTCCGGAACACTTTTCGGCGCTGCGCAACTTTGCACATATAGCTAAGGTTCTTTTAACCTTATCAAAGTTCTATTGTCCTCCCACTTAACTTTTTCACGAAAAATTCCTTCTCAAAGAAACTTGACGTTCTAAGCAACAAACACTTTTGTCCCCGGTGTTTATGGAGGAATACTTAACAGTTATACAAAGACAGGTTCATCCGACTTTGGTTGCACACATCTTTCTTATGCATAGCATACCAATGTTTTAAGAAAGGACTACTTGGGTTTTATCCCAAACCATAACCTTATATGGTGTCATTTCAACGGATTATGATGAAGCTCTTTTCAGTGGAAAAACGGTAATCTCTAAAGCTTTTAATCTTTAAAATACAATGGCAGTTTTATAAATTACACATTCGATCTTACCATGTCAAACAAGGTTTAATTACATATCTCGAATGCTCCATACTCTTATGGTGTTTCGGAAAATGTAACCACGAACGATTCCTTAAATCTTAGGTATTATGCTAAACTCAGAACTCAAATATCTTCCTTTATGATCTTATCATAAACTATTTATATTCTTGTTACAATGATTTCACTTCATCTTGAAAATCTTTGAACTTTTCAAATATTTCACACTTCATCCTTATTAAGTAAATATTCATATATTCACTCAAAATTTCGGAGAAAGCAAATGAAGTTGAAATCCATCGCTCTTGACTACACATAACGGACTTTATACAACAATATGTACAAATTCCAATAAGCTAGTCTTTCGTTCCCTTTTTGGCCTATGAACGAAGTTTCAATTATCTCTAGGAAAGTTTCTGGCGTCATTTGATCAAAATCTAAAGACTCCAAAATTCCATCCACATGGAGTTTCTTCATGTTTTCTTTCCAATATAATTTAAACGGCGATGTCACTTCCTAAGTGATCTTTCAATCAATTTGTCTTTCGACATTTTTAGCACTAGTTTTATGGATGTGATTTCTCCAACGAGATTTGTGAATCATCCATCTTTTATGGATTACGGAAATTATTTGAACAACCCTTTTGTTCTCATAATACCTGATAAAAAAAATTATGAAGGCAAGCTTTGATGTTTAACGAGCAACACAATAACCCTTTATTTGTTCTCGATAAACATCATCACATATTCTTTTGCTAGTTACTTAGGCCATTGTAGTTCATGAATTGTGTTGTTTCGTATGACGATTCACACCAACAAATTCAGTATCAAATACTTAGGAACCACATTGTTTAATAAGCAAAGAATATAGCCATAACATGTATATCAACTATATACTTAAACTGAACAATTCTAGTCTTTTCTTTTCTGCCATATATTTATGAGATTCTCTTTCAGTATTTCCTTTTCTGTATGAAAGAATCTATCAACATAAATAGTGGAGTCATACATATGACACATAGTCCAAAGCGTGTATAGTTAAATACCAATGTCTTTGGACTTGCACTTTGAAGTAGATCACCTATTATTAAGTGTTTGGTGTTCTTTCAAATTCCTTTCTTTAGTAATCTCTTGGTGTAGTAAATATTTTACCTACATCAAATATTCACCCTTTCATGGAATTATCCATGATCAAGCTACTTTTAGCTTGTAACGGTGAATCGTGAGTATAATGTTGCTCTCCAAAACCTTTTGGAGGATTAGGACAACTAGTGTCTCCAACCTTTTGCAAATTCTCATCAAATATGAGAACATGACTTTTGCCATATTATACTCTATCATGTTGTAACCAAAACTTCGTTTCAGATATCACAATATCTTCCACACATCATGGTTTCTGAAACAACTCTTTCAGATCCTAGATAACCTTGATATTAAGAGAATCCTTTGAATATCAAGAATCATGGAGACAAACATGATACTTATATACTAACACTTGGAATTGTTACTCTTGATTTAATACTAATTATTAAACTTCATGAAGTAAGGAACTTCTTGAAAGTTTGCAATAGGACTTTTAAACTTTAGATTAACACTTCAAAACAATACGATACCTTAAGTAAAGTAACTAACCAGAATTCTATAGTTCTATCATCTCAATTATAACTAAGCGCAAGGTGGTAGCGGATGCCAATGACTACAACAACTATGCAAATTCACTTTGATTTAGTTTATGATAAATTGAGTTCTAATTAATAATTAAATTAATCTTGGTGAACTCCCACTCAAAACAATATCCTCACATTGTTTTAGTGATCACACGAACCAAATCCACCACATCAAAACCGATCATCACGAGAGTTGATATAGCTTCAATGGCGAACAATCAACATGTTCATCATATCTACTATATGACTCATGCTCTACCTTTCGGTAATCCGTGTTCCCGAGGCCATGTCATACATGCTAGGCTCGTCAAGATCAAACCTTAGTTTCCGCATGAGCAAATCTGGCTTGCTCACGTTGTATACACTTGCGTAATCTAACACACCGATCATCACGTGGTGCTTCGAAACAACAAGCTTTAGCAACGGTGCTAACTAAGGGTGAACACTTTATGACTTGAAATTCATGTGCATGAGGGATCATCTTATAATGCTACCGTCGTCTACTAAGCAATACAAGATGCATAAAGTATTAACATCACATGCAATTCATAATATGTGATATGATATGGCCTTTCTTCTTTGTGCTTCTGATCTCCATCTTCAAGCATGATCATGATCTCCATCATCACCGACATTGCATCAAGGTCAATGATGCTTCTCAATGATTGTCGTCCACCGGCTTCAACTATTACAACTACTTTGAATAGACACGCGGGTCTTAACATAAATTAAAGACAACCATATGGCTCCTGCCGGTTGCCTACTTACAATAAGGAACATTCAATACATCATATATAATCACAATCATGGCCATATCACATCACTGCACACCCCTGCAAAACAAAGTTAGACGCCTCTAATTTCTTTGCATATTTTACGTGGTTTGGGGATTTCAATAAGTGTCGTTCTAACTTACGAACAAGAACCACAACATTGATACTAGTATTGTTAATCACCCGTTGTAAATTGGATCTTAACTATGCTAGGAGAAACAGCACCATAAAGCCACTTATGCAATACAAGTTGCATGTCAAGCGTGGAGCAAGTCTCATGAACGATGTCATGTAAGGTTAGCCCGGGCCGCTTCATCCCAACATACCGCAAGATGCAAAGTACACAAGAAGCAATCGACAATAAAAGCATCAACGCCCACAATGACCATTGTGTTCTACTGCAAGCGGATCTACATATAGACACAGCTCGATACCCTGTAGGGGTTCGTAGCATGGAAAACAAAAATTTCTATCATACAAACAAACAAGCCAAGATCTATCTACTAGATTGTAGCAACGAGTCGATGGAATAACTTACCTCGAAGATTCCAAAGCGGTTAACGAGCGATTCTCGTGGGTGATGTAGTCAGACACTTCCGATCTCAAGATCGCGTAGACGATCCTTCCCAAGACCTGCTCCAAGAAGTGCTTCCTTGATCGGTCACATGCCTGTACTGACGAAGACCTTCCTCTCCTTGTTCCAAAGCGGAGGTTGTAGCACTCTCCTCGCGATTCCGGAAAGACAACGACGTGGTACCTAAGTAGAGGAGATCCCAGGCTTCGCCAAGCCGAGCGAGTATGGTGGAGTATGAGAGAGCTATTAGTGGTCTAGGGTTTAGACACACCAATTAGAAGGCTCTAAACCGAAGGCTAGTGCAATTAGAAGCTCTAAACCAAAACGGCTCTAAACCGGAGATTAGAGGATAGGAACTTGTGTGTCTAGAGGAGGAGGCCCTGCCCCTCCTTTTATAGGTGGGAGGGGCGGCCAAGGGTAGGGGAGTCCCTCCCCAAGTCGGCCTTGGTTGGCGCGCCGGCTTGGAGTGACTCCTCCCCCAAGTCGGTTCCAACCACCTCTTGCTTGTTTCCCACATTTTCCTGTTTTCCACATTTTCCTGTTTTAGCCGTTTGACTTTCAAACTGGCAGTTTGAATTTTCAGTTTTGGAACAGCAAGAACACTTAGTACATGATGCAATCATTCAATATGTAATGACACATTCATGTACCCTCCCCCCGGAGTGCCGGACGATCCGGAACCTTCTAGAACATTCCCGATGAAAACACCGGAATCATTCCTGAACTCCGAAACGGGACTTTCCTTATATGAATCTTATTCTCCGGACCATTCCGGATCACCTCGTGATATCCCGGATCCCATACGAGACTCCGAACAACATTCAGTCTCTTTCTCATAATACCATAACTACTCAAACAACGTCGAATCCTTAAGTGTGTCTCCCTACGGTTCGTGAATTATGCGGACATGATCGAGACACTTCTCCGAACAATAACCAATAGAGGAATTTGGAAATTCATATGGCTCCCACATATTTCTACGATTACTTTGCGATCGAATGAACCACTTACATACGATACCAATTTCCCTTTGTCTCACGATAGTTTACTTATCCGAGGTTATGATCGTCGGTATCTCTGCATACCTAGTTCAACCTCGTTACCGATAAGTACTCTTTTCTCGTTCCCGTGATATGTGATCCCTTGTGAGCCAGTCACATGCTTGCAAGCTAATTGGATGACATTTCACCGAGAGGGCCCAGAGTATATCTATCTGTCATATGGATGGACAAATCCCACTCTTGATCCATGTGTTTCAACAAATACTTTCTGAACACTCAATGCCACCTTTATAGCCACCCTTTTATGGTGTGGTGTTTGATGACATCAAAGCATCCATCCGGAAAAGGTGATATGCATGATCTCATGGTCGAAGGAATTAGGTTACTATGTATCAGAAAGCATATAGCAATTGAACTATTGAAATGACTTGATCTTTATGCTACGCTTATCTATAGGAGTATGTCCATCACATCATTCTCCTAATGATATGATCCTGTTGTTAATAACATCTCTATGTTCATGATCAGGAAACCATGATCATATATTAACCAACAAGCTAGTTTAACAAGAGGCTTTACTAGGGACTCTTATTTTAGTTTACAAATCACACAAGTATTAATGTTTCCGGTTAATACAATTATAGCATGGTATGTAAACATTTATCATAAGTGTGAAGATATGATAATAACCACTTTATTATTGCCTCTTGGGCATATCTCCAATAGGGGGCGCCGCCAACGACAGAGGTACCTTCTTCCACCACCGCCTTACTGCCACCGATGGCATCCTTAGCCGGAGCTTCAGCCATTTGGTGGGCGGCACTCTCCTGCGTCGCCTGCTTGCCAACGACAACAACCTCGGTAGAGGCACCTGAGTCCACTTCCATGGCAGAAGGGCCAGATGCCTCCTTAGCTTGTGAGCCTATCGGGGCAGACGAAGGCTTGACGGAGGAAGTGGTAGGGGCGATGGCGGGAGATGCGTCGCGATGCAGCATGTCCTTGATGGTTCTAGAAGCCCCCAATTTGGAGGTCTTCTTGAGGCTGGTCGTGGATTTCTTCCTGAAACGTGCAAAATGCATAAGTACAACAGCAATACAGATAAATAGACAATGTCTGAGGAAGAGAAGCTTACACAAGTGGGGGTGATTTAGCAAAGGGGGTCCCGGTAACTTTTCTCTTTTCCACCTCCAGGGTGGCGGTAGTCTTCTTGGAGGCTCCACCCTCCGTCTTCTTCTTCTTGCCTCCGTCGGCAGCGTCAGAGGTGGAGCTCTTCCGCTTTCGCGCCAACGGAGCATCGTCGTCGGACACGACCGTGACTTCCTTCATCTTTGGATCATAGATTTGAGGAGCCATGTTGTCATCATCTATGTCGCTAAGCTGTTAAGTGAGAAGTCACCGTGTTAGATGAGATGCCATTTGCAAGACGGAAGAACTAGAGTATATATCATACACGGAAAATAAATACCTACCTTTGATAACTTGTCGGCTACGAACATGTCATAGGTGATGGTGAAGTCACGCTTCTTGTCCTTCACCTTGACGATGTCCTTAAGGCGGAGCTTGAAGGAGTCGCTCGAAAAGTTGTCCACGGACATGCGGAGGCTATCCCTTCTATCGCTGGTATACTCATGCATGAGCTTCGCGCGGTGCTGCAGAGGTTGGATTCGCCTGATGAACCAGCACATGTCTAGGTCCAAGCCGGTCAAACCCGTCTCTACGAACCACTCTATCCGCCTTATGGTGCGGGAAGCATCGAGGTCGGAGGGAAGGGAGGCCTGGTATCTCCATGACGAGGCTTCAGCGGCGGCTCTGTCAACGAAGTCTGGGTACGTTACTTGTCGGCCAGACAGAGGAATGTCTGGGTCGTAGAAGTACGTCGGTTGCCAATTTTTGCGGGACTCGTGGCCGACGATGTCGGGGAACCGCCGGCCAGGTCGAATCTTGAAGCTTATGGTGCCACAGTTCCTAAGTTCTTCCTTACTAGCTCTGGCTTCACGTTTGACGGTGAAGAAGTACACGAAGAGGTCTAGCCTAGGCTTTATCCCTAAATAACCCTCGCAGAGCACCGCGTAGTTGCTAAGCACTAAGATACTGTTGGGAAAAAGATTCTGGGGCTGGACTCTATAGTGGTTTAAGATGGGGAGGAAGAAGTTGGAGATGGGCAGGGAGACGCCGCGTACCAGTTAGGCTTTGAGGTACACCTTTTCTCCGGCTTGGGGAGAAGGTGTCACCTCGCCGGCAGGTGCCGCTCGCCAGGCGAGCCCCTCCGTCGCAGGGAGGTAGCCCTCGGCAATCAGCTCTTGGATATCACGGTCGGTGATATCTAAGCCGCGCCAGTCGCCCTTGTGCGAATCTAGCTCCTCCTCCAACGGCTCCAGCGCCGCCAGATTGTGGTCGCCGCCGGTGGACTCAATCACCGCCGAGGCGGGGATGACCAAGCCCTCTGGAGGCACGACAATGGAGCTTGTCGGCTTTGCCGTGGCTTCGCTCGACGTCGCCATGGAAGGGGAGGTGCTGCTGCTAGACATGGAGAGAGGTTGGATGTGACTGGTGCAGATTGAGGCTAGGGTTTTTTGCGAGTTCAGCGCGGAGAGCTCGAGGAGGCACGCGCTGGAGGAAGAAGATGATGCGAGGAGAGAATGAGGTAAAAAGTGGAAATTTCACCACGGTTACTATTTATCATCTCCAGCTCCAAGATTCGTGCAGCTTGATCGGACGGTTGCCGCGTAGACGACGTGTTTGCGAACGTGTGCGGAAATTTTGCCACGTCTCCAACCGTCGCCGCCAACGGTTCGTATCGCTCGCGCGGGAAAATCGGACATGATTGCATTCTCTACATGTGTGAGTTACGAGGCGTCGCTGACCTAAGTCTACGTCGTCCTAGCTGACATAGGCAGATGAGCCGTCACATCGGAAGATTCCGTCATGGACGGATCCAGTCCGGCTACGGAAGAGTACGATGGAAGATTCAACATTTCTCCGACTTACGTGTTGAAGACGGAGAAAACCTTGCAGAGTTCTTTGGGAGGACTACAAGATATTGTTTGACGATTTGCCGACATCCATCTAGACAGAGCATTCCACACGAAGAGACAAGACGGCGCAAGATCTCGGAGTTCTCCGGGGGCTACTGTTGGGGATATGCTATATGGGTATTCTCATAGCATGTCACCTATCCGGATAACCCGGGTGGCCCACAGTTGGTAGCATAGCCTATGACCTGCTGGGCGGCCCAGTTAGATGGATCCAGAAGGGAGGCCCATGCCGGATAAAGGAAGGCTACGGTTGGAGTCACCGACGTACCCGGAGCCTTGGAGTGCAAGATACACAAGACTAGTAATAGACGGTGTAGGACTCTGTAACCTGTCCGGCTAGGACTGTTCCCTGTAACCCTAGGACTTGACGACTATATAAGTCTGGCCTATGGAAGCCTTTAGGGCACGATCTCAGACAACCTCACACAGAGAATCTATCTATGTAACTCGGCGTATTGCCCTTATAGTGATTTATAGCAGGAGTAGGATTCCGCCACCGTTGTGGGATCTGAACCTGGGTAAGCTGTGTTACCTCATACCTGTCAACCGTCCGCCTTCCCCCACGTCTCTAAACACGCACTGTGAGGACCCCTCCATGGCGTACTTGTCGGCAATACCACGACAAGTTCACCTTTTAGGGTTTTATTGAATGTCACTTTAGAATTTTTATATGTGAATTTCTCTTTGGATATTCATATAATACAATAAAATTACTTTGCACAATTCAGAGTGTGTGTTTTTAGTTGAAAATAAGATTCCAATAGTTTAGGGAATATTATTTAGGGTTAAATATTTTTAGACTATTCTTACTCTATTAAAAGCATTTCTTTTCATTCCAATAATCAACTTGGAAGTTTTGGTTATAAAACTATTTATAATAATTTTAAAAAATAGCATTTGAGTTTATTATATTTTCCCTTTTTGGAACTCTTCTTATTTTAATTTTCTAAAATTCCTAATAGTATTTTTGTTAGCATGCCCTTTTGGAAAAAATTGAAATGGCCATTTTCCCCTGGTCCCACTAGTCAAACCAAAATGGTCAGAATGAGTGAATCAGTCCGGTCGAACCAAACCGGCCCCCGATGAGCTCGGCTCCCATTTGGCCAAAGGTAAGTGGCTCTCTCCTCTCTCTATCGCCTTCAATTTCTACTACTGGCTCATCTATATTTTAATGTTTGCTTGTTCTGGTAATGGCTATTCTAGAGTTCCTAGAATGTTCTAGAGGTTTCTAGTAAGTTCTAGGGTGTTAATTGATTTGCTATGGCTCAACTTGGTCCCTAGTTTATAGTGTTGTTCTTTGTTTATCTCTGAATAGAGGTGTTCTTGACACTTTCTTCAGTTAATAGTTGATGCATGTAAAGTGCATACATGAACTTTTTAGTTTCTTGTCACTTATTCCATCATATTCCAACATATTTGAATGTTATCTACTATTATAAACATGTATTGCATTAATTTATGGGTATTAACCAATGATCCCTTTTATTTGGTTTATAACCGTGTAGGTTAGAAACCCCAGTTTTCGTATTTTTATGTTTCAGGGTCCAATACAGAGTCAAATTGGGCTAGGATTTTTCCGAAGCATTTTTATAGAAGGATAAGACCCTAGGCTTTGAAGCAGCAGAGGGGAGTGATTGCTATGAAAATAGACATCTTTCTCCGCATTTGAATTGCATTTTAAGTCAAATAGTTGACCAAGAATCTCTCTAGCCTTGCTACTAATGTCTAATTATTGTAAAGATGTGCAATCCTTGTTTTAAATTGTCTTGTGCAGCAAATCACACTTTTAAGGAGAAATCAGGAGCGTTTATTGAAGATTATGAGGTTGCCTACTCAGCCAAGCAAACCAGGGTCAAAAAGGGACCTCCAGAAGGTTTAACGACCTGCCGTATGGGAAAGGCCCGCTCGTATGGTCCGCCCGTACCAGGTGGCAGCGGCTCTGTGATTTCAAACGCTGCAACTTTCGTGAAGGCACCTATATATTTCATGACTCTCGGTGCCGTGTAGAGAGATGTCATTTTCAGATTGCATCACAACACCACTGAAGGAGATCCACCACAATAGTTCATCCTCTCCACCCTTCATCCGCTCCATAGCCATAATCTTGTACTTAAGATCTCCTTGTGAATTGGCGACCATTGTAAGAATATTTGATTTTAATTAAATATTTTGCACAATGTTTTCTATCCTTGATCTTATTGTTATGAGTGAGTAGTCCTCACGGGTTGTGGGTTGGGGTTAAACTTCACAATGATTATGTGCATATAATACATGGAAATATTGTATGGTGATTGAATAGAGATATGTATATTTGTATCTTTGTCTCTTGTCTCGATCCATGGATTTGTAGGTACCTAGGATCCAGGGATTGATAAAGGATCTAGGTGAGATGCGTGGTGAACGGCGACTTCACGCAAAACCCAGTGACATCAAGGGGAGTACGGTCTTCATTTAGGAATCCACTTGGGAGTATAAACAACAACATCATCATTCTTAAGGCTTTGATCTGTATTTTGCTTAATAATTGTGTGGTTATGTCTCTCAGATGATATCTAGTTTAATCCTAGGTACTAATCCATGCATATATAGGATTAATATTATTAATTGCTTCACTGATCACTAATGTTCTACTTACTTTAAGTGGTGTTTTGCTATATGTACTATAAGGATGGCAATTTAATCTATGGATCCGAGTATCCACGGATATCCGACCCGGCGGGTAAGGGTATGGAGGCCTAATTATATCCACGGATTTTATAGGGCGGATATCCGCTAATTAATAGAGAGGTAATGGATAGTGATTTCGCCCCATGGATATCCAACGGATACCCGGCTGACATGTGGAACCCACATGTCAGTAAGATTGTTTTTTTACTAGTGCAATATTTATTCAATAAAAGGCCCCAACTTCCAAGCCGTAGGTCCAAATGCCCAACTAAGCAGTCCATGGATATCCCGTGGGTTTGGATCTGGGACGACATCCATCTCGATGGATATCTTCATGGGCGGGCAAGAGTGAGGCTCATGGATTTGGATTTGGTTTTGGTATATCTGTCCAAACCCTCTCCATCGCCATCCTTAATGTACTACTTGTTTAATTGTATAAGCTTAGTGTTATTTTGTACTCGTAGTCGACTTGGCTACTAAAGTAGTCAAAATCCACAACTCAAATATTATTTTTATACTTAATTATATTTCTTTAGTAGTCTTTGCTAGCTAATTACTAGTTTTGTCTATTATTGACACACTTATAAAAGCTTGGGATTTAATATTTGTATCCATTAGGATTTAGGTAATTAAGTAATCTTGTCTTCCCCAAACCTTTGATTCAGTGTTACTATAAGTGTGTTGATTACTCCTTAGTGATTCCGTCTTCTCTTCCTTGCAGTAACTTGCTTGGCTAATGAGCTATAGTGTACTGCCTACATTTTCTTTCTTAGGCACATCTTCACTAATGCTAGAGAAAGTGAGGGTAGCTTGTAAATTATGGTTCTAGGTCTTAGGTAATTTATATACTATTTCACATGACTATGCCATTGTAACTTGATTGGCATGGCATATGTGGTGTTCTCCATTAATGGAGATGCACATGTGTTGGCCCTAGTTACCCTAGGTGCTACTACTTCTACTCTCCCTCTCTACTATTATCTACTCTAAAGTTTGGCTACAACCTTTGGAGATTCAAAAATATGCTTGGTGAAGATCTATTGCAGTTCTTTCCTTTCCAATCTCCTGTTCTTGCTTGAGACCTTTTCTCAGATCCATCTCTATTACTAGTGAGTGTGGTTTCTGGTTTTTCTCCTCTCTCTCAACCTCTCATTTGAGAGTACTTCTTATGAGATTTGCTTTGAGGATTTTTATCTCAAGAGGTGGGTTTGGGGTCCTATTTATAGTTTTATAGGGTTCATGTGAGATTGACACCTTGCTATTTGCATGCAGTGTGACTAAGCTTCTTATATCGCCTCTCTAGTTTGTTTTATATGTGTATTCAGTGTATTAATTAATTGTGGTTGTATGCCTAATAAGGCATGTAATTTTATTAAGGGCTAGTTTAGTACTCCCTCCGATCCATATTAATCGTCACTGGATTGGATGTATCTAGAACTAAAACATGTCTGGATACATCTATTTCTACGACAAGTAATATGGATCGGAGGGAGTAATTTTATTGGCCAAGTTTGTATTTTGACAAGTGGATTTCTTAATATTGTTCTTGTGTATTTGTGCAATGAAGTAAAACTTCATGTTGTTTCCTGGTGGCTTATTAATTCATGATCTGTGATCTCTAAGTATTCACTATCATGTTCTTGGGTTCTTTAAAAGAATCCATTAAGTTGACGTGTATTCTTTATTGTCTACGTACTTGCGATGTCACTTGTCTTATAGTTTCAATTCCTACTAGGATTTTCATCTACTACTATCTATTTGTTATGGGATATCAATCATGATCCTTTCCAGTGAACAACACCATCTTAAACCATGCCTTGCCTTCTACTACTTACTGTCAAACTACCGTTGGTTGTTGTTGCTTTCTAATGCTTTGTTGTTTCTAATCCAGTGCACTAGAGTGACCTTTCTTTCCTTATTTGCACTTGCACTGATCCTTGTTCATAACCCTCAACAATGTTCAGTACTAGTTCCTATACATTTTCCTTGGATTCTAAAACAAATGAATTCACCTAATGGTGGATCCAACATTCCTAACCATCAACAAATGGTTTTGTGTTTCATGTTTGTGGTGCACGTCAAGATAGGATAGAAGGTAAAGAAGAGAAACAAATAAGATGAGAAGAACTATCTAGTGTAGTTTATGTCATTTTCTTTTTTTTTGTAGTACTTTGTAGTAGGACATGCTTACTGCCTGTAATTTCTTTTGTAAGATCACTTGTATTCACTTTGTAACCATTTGATTATCAATGAAAAACAAATTTTGGTTATTTTCAAGTGTTCATTGTATTTTTGTGAATTTTCTATATTTACTTATGAATATTTGAATTCAATTTTAAATTATTCAACCTCAATTTTGAACTCAAATAGTGAATTCCAATTCTCTTTACAATCTTATTTGTGTATGTAAGTGTGTTTGAGTCTTGGACTCAAATTTAATGTGTTTGAAACATTTTGAATCCTAAGTTTTCAAAATATGAAGTCCTTTGAAATTTGAATTCAAACTAGAGTTGACTCTAGATAATTTCAATCCTCCATGTCTTCTTAAAACAAAAGTTTTAAAATTTTCACACTTTCACAAATGCATGCATGCAAAATTTCACATTTTACAAAACAGTCCTAAAGCGTTCCTATTCTTTGGGTCATTACAACAACACATTAAGATATTGCATTCATATAATTGCATTAGAACATCAATTGATTTTTACCGAAACATTTTCTTTATCGAACAATGGTTGCTATTTCCAAAACCCGAGGTCAGGGATCAAGTAGAACCTTCGAACTGCATTATATCGCGGTTATCAATCAAGTTCGATCTTGCACATCCTTATATTTTTTATATAAAATGCTTTTCAAAAGTATCACAATGGAAAAACAAAACAAATTATTGTTTTATGAATGAAATGAATCACGAATTGATGGGCAATGAAATCATGGTTGGAATACATGATGAGAAATTATGTGGTGGAGATTTCATTGTATCAGCAAAGTCTCGCTAGGATATAAAGAACAACTCCAGACAGTTATTCCAAACCAACGTATAAACCACGCTGACCATAGTTCTTGAAATGGGACGAGCGAGTCAGAAGTTTCTTCTTCGTTCGGTACACCTTCGGATGACTAGGTCGGGTTGTTCCTAGGGGGGATAGCAGCAGGTGGGATCCCATAATGTCCCCATCTTGTGTTGCAAGATGATGACTCTAATATCTTAGCCATGATAGCATTTAAATAGCGGTCATTGACCGGGTTTAATGTCACATGTATGCTACGGGATTCGGTATAGCTCGACATGAATTGGATAATCTCGGTAACAATCATTAGACCTAAGGAAGTGTGATAAATGCAATAAGCCTAGGAACATTTGTGGGAAAAGTAGTGCCCACCTCTTGAGAGTGTAAAATGTGACATGTTATTTCCTATCTGAGGAATGAATTGTGAACGCAGCGTGGAAAGAAAGTAATAAATTTCTAACAACCCTGAAAACGGACATACATAGTTTTTCTAAACTAAAACTTATCGTTCTAAAAAACCATTTTCGACACCAAGGAACCTAGATGATTGATCCATGGTTCATACACCCAATTAGAATTTGTCGAGTATGCTCGTACTCAATTTTATATTCTTAAACCCTTGTTAGACTTTGAGAGTTACAACACTGAGGACCACGATGACACCAAAGACGAAGGGGAGATCTACTACGAGGAGCCGGATCTTTTAGGAGACATTGAAGGAATAGATTATGGTATAGAATATGAAGTAGAGTATGAAGACCGCAAAACAGAAGCATAAATGAACCGAGGACTTATATAAATAAGTTGCCGAGCTCCCATGGTACTAAGTATAGTGGTACCATTGATAGATAAACTGGTTAGTTTGCATTCAAATTCAAATATGAATCATCAATAGCCCAAATAGGATATCAAATCTTTTGTATACTTTTGATTGATATTGATACACATGTAATGTTGAGGACCCGTAATGTTTCTGTGTTGTACCACTCTGAGAGATGTAATTTTACGAAATGGTATGTTTCATGAGTATTATGTCAACGAATTGCGTACTACAACACGCAGCGGTATGATGGGTCATCGCAAAGGAGCGAATAACACCTAGCTAGAAAATTTATGTTTTAGGAGGGTCTAAAAGGATTTGTAAGAATCAAATTTGAACTGGCTAAATTAATGAGAAAATAAGGATATCAATGGA
The DNA here is from genome assembly GCA_030063025.1 of Avena longiglumis. Lineage (NCBI taxonomy): Eukaryota > Viridiplantae > Streptophyta > Magnoliopsida > Poales > Poaceae > Avena > Avena longiglumis. The sequence continues at coordinate 453,368,903 of CP125978.1, read as the reverse complement.
TATGATCGACATAGGACATACCATGAAACTAGAGGTGTTCTAGAATAGCTAAAGTGTTAGCAAAACAACAAATAATCCAAGGTGGTTGCCCATTCTCGGAAGCACGAGTTTCTCTGAGGTGGTTGCTCTCAAATTATAATCCAGACGGTTGCTCTTTCTCAGTCGATGGGAGTAATACCAAAATTGGTTGCTCTCAAAGTATAATCCAAGGTGGTTTCTCATTCTCGGAAGCACGAGTTTCGCCGAGGTGGTTGCTCTCAAAGTATAATCCAGGTGGTTGCTCTTTCTCAGTCGATGGGAGTAATACCAAAATAATCCAAGGTGGTTGCTCTTTTTCACACGCAATACAAATGGATGGAGTTAACTGATCCGTGTGAAGATCTCATTTTATAACAAAACGACCAAGACTGAGAGACCGATGGGCAAGGTCCTTCTATTTTTCTGACCTCATCCATACTCAAATTGGCACTGAAATCAGTGTGAATCGATTATTATATTACGCCTTCACAATCAGTGAGGAGGACGATCCATATGTTTGAAAGACTTGACTTGTGAAGTCTATTTCTTTTCTCAGTTCCATGCATGTACAATCCTCTACAAGAAGAGGCCCCAAGTAGGACGAAACGGGCATACTTCCTTGAAGCCAAAATTACAGAGCCACACATCTGGTTTTCACACCCAAACCAAGATCCATAGCTCCACCAAAAGGGTGACGATCGAGGGCTAGCTCCATGGATCCTCGAGGCCAGCAAGATGCTATGAACATGACGAGGGCGCTGGAGGCCTTGTCTCCCTACCTCAACAACCCACGGCAGACGGTCGTCCGGATACAAGTTTACATGGCTTTGGTAGCCGCGATGCTGTTTCTGCAGCTCATACTTGGCTCCTGCCGCCGGCGCTCCGGCCACTGGTCCGTCCAAGGTCCCCTGTGGCTGTCCTACACACTCTCCTTCCCTCTGATTACCTACACCATCGGTCAGATGGTGTCCTCGCCGGTGAAGAATGCACTATACCCTCTCTGGGCTATTCTCATCTTCTCCGCCGTGGGGTGCACCAACTCCATCACGGCTTATGGCCTCGAAGACAACAAGCAGTGGAAACGGTACATCTTTGAGCTGGTTCAGTATTATGCTTATATAGGTGTTATATTCCGGCTGCTTAATCAGGCTTCTCGCGAAACTTATTACAATATCGGTAAAACAGCACAAGCATACCTAGCCCAACAGCCTGTTGCTATCACTATTCTATTCCTAGCTGCCGTGGTATTTACGACCAATTTCGCCAGAGTAATCGCTGGTTGGATGGTCACAAACTCTACTCCCAGCGCACGGCTAGCCAGATACATGAGACTTCTTGTAGCCAAACACACAAGAAATCATGTTAATAACTCGGAAAATGCTCCCGAGCCCACCAATCCAAAAACCATGGAAGGATACAAATACCTTGTCCGACCAATCCACAAACATGATGTGATCCCGGCTGAAGGTGGTAGAGGTACCATCACTATCGATGAAATCTGGAAAATGGAATTAGATGACAGTTTGCTCAACACCACTGGAGGTGGCTCACACATGAAAGATGTATGCCTTTCATTTGCTTTGTCTCACTTGCTCAAGCGCCGCTTCTTTGATATGGATTGTGCGGAAGCTGCTCTTTCTCAGACGCGCAAGTTTGTCCTTGATGGTTTGCTGTCAGAGGAGGATGCCGTCAACAATTACAACAGAGCATTTCATGTGATCGAGGTAGAATTGGGTTTCCTCTATGATTTATTCTTCACCAAGTATGCAGCTCTCTTCCACATGGAGATTTCTTTCCTTCTTATGGTTCTTTTCAAGTTAATTTCCATGGCTATCTGCTGGATGTTTCTGCTTCAAGAGGCCCCTATCATCAAGACACCCGATCCAGTGATCGAAGTTGGCACAACGACTGTCGATGTTACCATCACAGTCATCATCATGGGCTCTCTCTGCTTTATTGAAGTACTCCAGGCCACACTCTATCTCACATCCGATTGGGCCACAGTTTCACTTGCTTGCAGTCGTGGGCGAACAATCAAAACCCAGAAAATCATCCCGTCCATTATTTGGTTTGTTAGAAGATTTAACTTGTCCAGATACTGGAAAAGTATGATAGCCGGGCACAAGTTTGACAAGTTTCTTGACAAGCTTAACTTGTTTGGATATTGGCAAAAAAAGATGGGCCAGACATGTGTAATTGAAAGTTGCTTGCGTGTGGATCTCTATTCTGTAAAGCCCCCCATGGATTTCAACTACAATGGTGATCTCTTGATGAAGCTTTTTCTAAATTCACCACGCAACTTTCAAGGGCTCATTCATTCACTGGTATTCTCAAGGAAAACGTCCATAGTGGTTTCTGATCTGGTCAAGAGAGAGATTGCTTCTTGCTTGAAGAGATATAGGGATGGTGGTCCTTTAACTAATGGGGAGGCTGCATTGAGGCGTCATGGCGCCTTTCAAAATCTCTCCTGGACACTGAACTCCCGCAATCAGACTCGGATAATGCTTATTTGGCACATTGCAACCGAGTACTGCAATATTGCATCTTCGGATGAGGCAAAGGAGAGTCAAAGCGATCAAGTGAAGGAAGAAAGCTGGCAGAAAGTTGCGATCACCTTATCCAAATATTGTGCATACTTGATGTCCTTCGCTCCAGATTTGCTTCAGGAGAATACCACAGATACACTATACCATTTCAACACTGCTTTATTTCGAGCAAAGAGAAGTCTTGGTGAAAGGAAACCAAGTAAGAAAGTATTTCTGGACATAATCGAGGAATCTGAAAATAAAAAGAAAGATACCGTGATCAACATTTCCAGGGGAAACAACAGCAACGGTACCAACATCAATGACTTCATCAGAGGCTTGAAGCTAGGGACGGAGCTGGAGAACATGGAAGACGACCGCCGTTGGCAGCTGCTGGCAGAATTCTGGGCCGAGACCATCATCTACATCGCTCCATCGGACAAGGCCACGGCACACATGGAGCACCTTGCGCAAGGAGGGGAGTTCCTAACTCATGTCTGGGCTCTCCTCACTCACGCGGGCATCCTGAAGCGTGACTAGGAGCACAGTCCTGAAATAATTCTGTAATGCTGGTTTCTGCATTCTCCTCCTAGGCTAAGCCACTAGATGTGTGTTTTTCTAATTCCGTTTGGTTTGATGTTTAATGTGTTTGAAGATGTCCGTGATGTCGATCAGTCAATAATATATATGTTATACCATAAATATCCTTGTTTAATTGCACTTTCGGAAAAAACAAAAGAAAGCAACATCATTCTCTCTCCTGAATGGAACGATAGCAGGTCAATCTAGCAGCATCCTAAAACGAGAAGGAGATGAATTGATTTGTGAAGTTGGTTGGTCACAAAAAGTTCTCTTGGCAACATGTTCACTAAAAAATAAGAACCGCCAAAATTTGAAGAATACAATACGATTATTCACATGTTGGATGCTAGGGTACTACAACCCTCACGTCCAACTCTAATTAAATCATACTAGTGGGACAAGGAATCCGCCCCGAATGGTACGCCGCTTGCAACCCTAGTAACCGCGAGTTGGTCTCCTCAATGGCTCAGCCTCGCGAGAAATAGGAACAGATGACGGTGTGGCGGCGACATCCGCTAGCTATACATAAAAAAACTGGCCCGGCCCGAAAAAGCCTAACAGGTCGGGCTTCTTTGACCCGGGGGCGGGCCTGGGCTGTAGATCTGTGGCCCGGTGGAAGTTTGGGCCAGGCTTGGGCCAAGAAAAAGATGATTTTAACGAAGGTCTGGCCCGACAGCCCGGTGATATTTATGCATCTCATGCTGGGTCTGGGTCAGAATTTTAGGCCCGATAGCTGCGCCGGGTCGTGCTTGGGCCTGGGTTTTCTGTGTCGGGCTTTTTTTGACTCGGCCCGAAGCCTGGCCCAGAACGGGAAATGCCCAATTATAACTCATAGTTGTGAAGTCTTAAACGAAGACAACATCATCTGTGTGAGAGCTGCAGAGGGTCCGCCGACGTCAAAGACCCGGCTGCAGCGCACCGTTCACGGGTGGGGGACACGACAGCACATCTGTGGCGGATTGCAAGAGCGTCGTCAAAGAAATCGGTACTCCCCCAACACACGCCAGAGAGATTCATATGCTCATGGCATGCATTAGTTACCCCAAACCATAGGCATGTGATGTGTAACATGATGAGTTCGATTGATCGGCTCGCAATACATGAGTTCACCTTACGTCTACCATGGATGGGAGAATCGACTCTACTACCATTTATTCAGAAGGTTACTCTCAGTCGATATGTACCACGTCCCATGTACAAGTTGGTCGGCGCTATGTGCGACAAGCGATGTTCACGAATTGGCCCGCCTTAATGGACTTGGCAAAAATTCTACAAGCACGTGGGTCATCTCATAATACTGTTTCGAAGTTTTGACAACTCATGGCCGAAAGAAACTAAACATCTCGGGATCGGTCTTGTTGTGCAAAGGATAGCACCAATGGCTTCACTACGTCAATTTTTTAGGAAGTACTAGCAGAATATCGCCATACTTTTGAAATACTCAATGAGAGCTTAGAGAAAAATCTGAGGTGCTCAAGAAGAAGCTTGAAGAGGAAAATTTACAGACATATGCAAAGCTCGAGAGAGACCTTCAAAATATCAAGTCTATGTCGTTGAGGCAAGAAGATAAAGCTCTGCAAGCCTGTTGAATACTGTATATTTGGTGTACTTCAAGGAGACCTTTAAAATATCTCGGCATCACTCCAACCGGTGGCATCGGGGAGCAGGTGGCTTGGTTGTCTTGTCGATCTCTGGATCCGGCGAGATTCGTGTCTGGTGGTCGGCAATCGGAACTCTCGCAGGTGGTGATCGTATTGTTGTTGTAATTGTGTTTGTTGTCTTACAGTTGGGCACAGATGATGACAGACGGCGATGTTCTTCTTCTTTGCATCGAATAAAGTTAACAGCATCGAGATCTGGTGACCACGAGGAAGATTCCTGGTAGACGTGCCACAAAATCTCAGTCTTGTCACTTGTGATGGCCCGGATCATCGGCTCGAAAAGCATTGTAATATGTGAAGGTTCTCCCCCAGATCTCGATATGGCGGTTGTTTGCCTCTTTTTCCCGCGCTGCCATGGTGGTGCCGGAGGGTGATGGTGGATGACGTTCCGGCGGAGCATAAGTTTCTCCAAGAGTGAAATTGTAATTGTTTTACTTGTGGGTACTTTGTGAAAGAGCGTATCTAAACTGAAGGACTCCGCCCCGCTTTATATAATAAAGCAAACAAAAGTTGGACAAGTTTGCAAGCGATTACAACGGAAAACAACACAGTTCCACAGATAGCCTACTCAATATTAAAAAACAGGAGGAAGGTTCACACGCGCAGACAAAATACCAAACACCCACCCACATTTAAGCTCCTAGCCTTGCATATAAGCTTCGAAGTGCCGCCAAAACCACCTCCGGTGCTTGCCTGTCCAGCCACTTACTCAACAGTCTTCGGCTCTGCAAGGATATTACCATTTGGAATATGAAATCAATTGGTTTGTTAATGAAGGAGTTTTCAATAGTCATCTTATTGCGAATATTCCAAAGTGTCCAAGCCATTGCAGAAAATAAGATCCACACTATTCTACGAACCTACCCCATCAGTTTTGTGCAATCTCTATGAAATCACCAGCGGTTCCAAGAGCAAGAAAGTAATTCACGAATACATGTCCATATAAATTTTGCCAAATGACATTGGAAGAAAATGTGGTTGGCATCCTCCATCTCCCGCATAGCGTACATATTCCGTACGAAGGTCCCCTTCTAATCCATACTTGTTCAGACGTTGGTAGTTGGTTTCTAATAAGTTGCCACAAGAAAATTTTAATTTTGAGGGGGATTTTAGTAATCCAAACATCCCTGAAGTATAGGGTGTTGTTCCCTTGGCATAGTTTGAGATAGAGGGAGTGGGTCGAGAAGCTCCCCGATGCCTCCAGAGCCCAAGACACAACGTCCCTCCCCTCAGACGGCGAAAACCAATCAATATCGCGGTCGAGGTTATCCCATTCGATAGCTTTCGGAGTGCCAAAGTTGTACCTAAACCCTGGGTTCCATCCTTCCCCATCCTAGGCCTCAGGCATCTTCATTGTGTGGTCGGCACAAATTGAGAATAGCAGGGGGAAATCTATCATGCAGTGGGCCCTTGCCCACCCACCAATTAGTCCAAAACAGGATCGATTGGCCATTATGAACCTCAAACTTGGCTCCAAGTTTGAAGAAATGCTTGATTTTCTGTATATTGTTCCAGAATTGAGAACCCTTCCTCTGTGGGGTGGTAAACACGTTACCCTCGCTAATATATTTGGCCCGTATAATGCCCGCCCAGAGGCCTTTCTCGTTTTAGGCAATTTTCCAAATTCACTTGGCAAACAACGCCACATTTAGCAACTTCGTATTGGTAATCCCAAGACCTCCTAATTTTTTGGGCTTGCACATGATAGGCCAGTTAACTAAATGGTATTTCCTGAATTCCCCCACACCCTCCCAATAAAACCGACATCTAGTCTTGTACATGGATTTGTGGGTGCCATCGTACAGTATGTGCAAACACATCACAAAGATGGGTGGGCTAGATAGGCAGGAGTTTGTGAGGATAAGTCTAGACGCCACCACCAAGAATTTCCCCTGCCAAGGATCCACCCTATGCCATACCTTCTTGGTTAAGAATTCCTAGTCTTTAAGCGAGAGGCGCTTGTCTAAGAGGGATAAACCCAGATACTTGATTGGGAAGTTAGTCATTTTAGAGTTGAGGAAATTAGCAATCCTAATTATCTCCTCGTCATTGATCCCAGGACAACGAATTCACTCTTGTTGAAATTTATTTTGAGTCCCCACATGTCCTCAAAGAATAGCAGGATAAACTTGGTATTGGCAATGGTTAGAGTGTCGGGCTCAAACATCACCTTATTATCATCAGCGTATTGTAAGTGAGAGATTCCAAAGGGGATAAGGTGGGGTATCATCCATTTTATGTGCCTAGCCTTTCTTGCATTCTCTAAGATCATGGCCAGGGAATCATCCATGAAGTCAAAGAGGAGAGGGGATAGAGGATCTCCCTTCCTCACCCCTCGCTCATTCTTGAAGTAGGGCCCCACTTTTCCGTTAATATTGATAGTTGTGTGTACTCCCGAGACAAGCTGCATAATCTGATGAACCATCCCAAGTTCAAACCCTTTTAATTTAAGCACCGATCGCAGAAAGTCCCAATTGACTCAATCGTATGCTTTCTGAAAATCTAACTTTAAGAACACACCCTTGTCTTCTCTCATCTTGACTTCATGGATTATTTCTTGCAGTGCTAGCACAATTCGTGTAGTCCCCTGCTTTTGATAAAAGTTGTTTGGCGCCACTTAATAGTTCTACCCGCAATAGGAGATAAGCGCATTGCGTAAGCCTTCACCATGAATTTAAAAATCACATTAATTAGAGTGACAGGCCTAAACAACTTAATGGATTTCGCCCCAACTACCTTAGGTATAAGCTTTAGGATACCATAGTTTGTTCTAGCGCATCCAATGTTCGTTTTGCAGCTCCATGTTTGAATTTATCGACTAAACTTCTTTTAGAAACACCGAGTATAACATGAATGTGCATACACGCGCACACATCGACCACCGTTCATCCGAGTCATGGAGACACATATGGCGTCAAACGGGATTTGACTCGTGATGGGCTTAGAAATCTCAGCCCTCTACAAAACAAAGGAAAACAGAGGAATTTTAGAGGACTGGATTCCTATAGAAAAACATGTAATGTATCAATTGATACAAAGGAATATGAATCTTTAATTTTGATGAAATTCCTATGGAATAAGCTAATCCATGGGAATTTTGAAGGAACATGAGGTCTCATATCATGCTATTATCTCTTTGTATCAATTTCTATGTTTTTTATGTGACATTGAAATGGTAATTTGGAAGTTTTTTTAGAAAACTAGAAAATATGACACCTCAATTCCCAGGCTTTAATTTTAGCGTATCAAATGGTCGATAAAGACTTTTACAATTCAGGTTTCTTAGCGTTATATCCTAACTATTTTTTTTAGCTAAGATACAATACTTGCATGTAGTCATAGTAATTTTTTTGGCTAGTTCAATCACATCCTTAAGAAACAACACTTTATAGACAATGCATTGAGGTATTTGTCTCTTAATTTTTAATTTCTTCTACAAAAACATGCTAAGATACTATGAATGTGAAAGACCAAATGCATTGTCTCTTATAGCCCGCTATACTAGCTATATTTTAAGAGGCTATCTCCCATGCATTGTTTTTTAAGAATGTCTATCTAAATTTGATGATTTTGGTTTAATGCATTGGGCTAGAATTGTTTTTTGTCCGCGACTCCGTACAAGAGTTAAGATACATCCTCGATCTCTTTTAAAAACTAAAAGGATCATATGGGCACCTAGAGGAGGGGTGAATAGTTGCTACTTCGAATTTTCTTCTTTTTCAAATTAGGGTTTGACAAGAAAGGTAAATTCTCTAGATTATGCAACTAAGGTGAATTTACCTATATATCAAACAAGCACTAACTAGCATAACACTAAGCAAGAACAAGTAAGTGAAGTGCGGTAAATGATAGAAGTCACCAAAGTGGTGGACGCGGAGACACAAGGATTTGTTTTCCGTAGTTCCTTCCTTTTGAGGAGAAATGCGTCTACGTTTGGAGAGGGGGTGGTTTCAAACCACCAACGCCACGAGAGGCCTTCCTTGTTCTCCGATGAACCTCACCCCAAGGGGTTCGATTCACCTTCCACTATATCAGCAACCTTCGAGGTGGAAGTCGACACCTTTACAACGAGTTCGGGGCACACATCCACAACTTAATTGGAGGATCTCAAATATAAGAAAGTTGTCAAAACAATCAAAGACAAGCTTGTAAGAAACCAAATCAAAGCTAGGGTTTCCAAAGAAACACTAGAGCATGGGGGACCTCAAGTGAATGAGGGGGAAATGAAGATCTCTCTTGGTGAAGTTGTAGATCAAGGCCTCCTCCTTCGATTATCCAAAGATCAATGACTTTGGATGGTTGGATGAAGAGATCTTGTTGATTTGGTGGCTCAAATGGGGGTAGTGTTCTTGAGTGGGTCGAGCGGCTAGAGGAAGGGGATAAGGTCCCCTATTTATAAGCAGCCTCCTCCACTGAACCATTTTCTGACCGTTGGAGAAAAGTCAGACCGGAGACTCCGGCCTACATACCGGAGACTCCGGTCTACACCGAAGATTCCGGTCCATCTCCGGACCAGCCTTCGAACCAGCATACTGACTGACCAAGCCCAGTTGCGAGCCAAGTGGGTCGGAGACTCCGGTCCAAATGCACCGGAGACTCCAGTCTGAGGCTCACACCGAAGACTCCGTAGTAGTCTCCGGACCTTGCCCCGGACCCCCTATCATACTGTCCTAGCCAGAATTCTGTAGCCCCCTCTGGGGATACCTGCGGAAACTCCGGTCCACACCGGAGACTCCGGTCCAGCCAGACCGAAGACTCCGGTCTGGAATTTCTAGAATCATGTCAATCTTGCAGGAATGTTTCCATAGTGTAAGGGTCCTTTTCACTTAGCATTATATCAACCTGTAGACAATATCATACTATAAAAATGATCTACTTGTTGTTAACAAACACCAAAAGTGATTATGACAGTAAATGTCCTTTCAATCTCCCCCTTTTTGGTGTTCGATGACAACAAGAGATTTTGCATGGAATAATTTGTATTAAGATCCCCCTGACTATGTGCATTAATGTAAACAAGTAAATCATGCAAGATAGATGGTACATAGATAAATCACATAGTTCTCACATGAGGTACAATAATAGGTGCACAACCACATAGTCACACACAAATAGCGAATATTCTCGCAAGCACATAATAAGGCAAATAAAACACGAAGTTCGAGATAGAAAATGAACATCAAATCCAACCCAAACCCATGCAAATCAATGACAATGCCTTCTCCCCTTTTGGCATCGAAACGCCGAAAAGGGAAAATACCTAAGCTAGCGCCCCAACAACTTAGTAGTCCTTGCCATCCTCGTCATCCTCGTCCATGTCCTGATCCTCATCACCCTCATCATAGTCATCATCATCATCAGGAGTTGCAGGTCCTTTGTCGTGAGGGCGAGAAGAGGAGGTACCCTGGTACCCATATCCAGAGGTGACATCTGAAAAAGTCTTCCAGTCCACCAAGCTGTCATGTTGGGCATTCCATGCCCCAAAAGAAAGAGTGTGATCTGACTCAGTGGACTTCTGAGCACCATGCTCATCATTGTACTCACCCTCTCCTTCCTCATCATCCTATTCTCCCTGAGCCTTAATTTCCTTGAGGAGATTCTCAATGCGTCGATTGCTTTGGTAGGAGATATGATGTTGCTTACGGATGTCAACAATCATGCAACATAGGGTCCTCTCCCAGAAAGTGGCCTTCTTGACCTTCTCATGTACATAGTCACGGGTCATGGGAGGCATGGGTGCATTGGAGGCATTCTTCCTCCGAGCCCTAAGAGGAGAGGGGGCCCTCTCAGACTTAGTGATCTCCTCATCCTCATTGCCATACGAACGCCTAGGAGGAGTCCCCATGCGCCCATTCTGCTGCAGAGATACCAGAGTGTGCTCGGTAAGGTTGGGAGCCAAGCCAAGTGGGAAATCATGCTCCTTGGATTTGATGAGCTTCATAACGAGTGGTGCATATGGAGGATACTTTTTGTACAGAATGGCATGGAACATCTCCTCAAATATGAAATCCATTACATCAATAGGATTAGCATCTGCCTCGGGGCCAGCATTGTAAATCCTGTGGATATGATAGAGTAGGTTGACCAGCCCACATCTAATAGCATCATCATTCCCAGCACTTGGTGAGTTGGTATGACGGAATATCCTCAGCATCAGATTGTAGAGGGGCTTGAGTCCCTTGGACCCCCCTACAACACCCTTGCTGCCATACAAAGGTGCAAGCTTCATCTTGTTCTCCCCAAGAGCCGCCGAGTGCATGCGCAACCCAATAGGAGTGGATACGCCATGGAAGGTCTCGAAGATGACATTGCCAAAGTCATAGAAAGTAGCCGAGAAGCGGGTGGTGCCAGTCATCCAAGTCATGGTCTTGTCTTGGTCAGATACAAACACAACGGTGGCGTAGAACTGCTGCACAAGTGTGATGTTGTAGTCTTCACGAAGCTCCATCAAGTTGAACAGCCCCAACTTCTCACAAATCCATAGTGCATCAAAGAAGTAGGGGATGAGCCTTATCTTCTCAACACTCATAAACTTCTGGGGGCACACAGGTGACTCCTTGAGCACACCGTAAACATCCTTCATGAACACAGCCTGCTCCTTCCTCCAAAAGCGTGGATCCTCGCTAGTACGTGGCAAGTCATAGAAATCAGTCTTCCGCGGCTCGCGGTACTCATTATTTGACATGTTGGGCAAAGACTGAAGATTGTCATATTTTTCCTTCTTGGCACGGTTCTCTTGCTCAGTCCTTTCTTGCTCCCTCCTCATATATGCTGCATCACGGGCCTGATGTCTTCTGTTGGATGGGGCACGATAAACTGACCCTCGGACTCATCATAGCGAGGATCGACCCTCTTTGACTTGGCCTTGGTGCGAGGAGGACGACGAGAACTACCACCTGTGAATAGCAGTGAGGGAGATAGCATGGAGGTAAGCATATATGTCCCAAAGATGCAGCACAAGAGCTTTGATGCATTACAGAACCTATTTAAGTCACCCCACACCGGAGTCTCCGTAGCTCAGACCGGAGTCTCCGGTCCTGTGGACCGGAGTCTCCGGCCCTAGGGCCGGAATCTCTAGTCGAGAGCTCGGGCATGAGCTGGGAGGCTGCTGGAGGGGGTGAATCTAATAGATCGGGCAATGCAACAAGGCTAAAGTACCAGAGTGCACACATACGAGTGATTCCAATGGACAAAACAGCACCAATCCTCAAAAACATATCTAGAAATGAACCCTAGGAGAAAAAGAGGAGGAGAGGTACCAGATATTTCCATGGGATCGATTCCACCAGTGGGAATGACCCAATGGAGGAGAGGAGGAGGTTGGCCAGCGGCACGGTGGATCCCGGAGGCTTCTTGACCTCCGGGGAGGAGTTTTGGAGGAGGGGGCGACTGGTATGAGAGTGGGGAACGGGGGTGGATGAATGAAACTGTTGTTTCAGTTCACCCCGTCCCCTCCCTTTAAGTGGGAGAAACCGTCTGGACCGGAGACTCTGGTCTACACCGGAGACTCCGGCCTCCACCGGAGACTCCGGTGCGAGCGCATCGGAGACTCTGGTCCTCCTCGACCAAAAACTCCAGGTTTTGTGTTTGGGGACAAATTTGAGAGATAAAGTGTTTTAAGACAAGGTATAGGCTTGGATTAAGATGTCACACTATGAAAAATCAATAAGATCGGTAGAAATCCACTAAAATCTTCAAGAAAGCTCCAAATAGACACGAACCAAGAACCAACTCTTCACTAAGAAGAGGACGGTGGCCGAGGCCACCATGTAAGAGTTTGTGGCATGACACCGCGAAAAATCATCCTTGGGTTCATAACCACTACTCATCAATGAAGCTCACATATCATAAAATGATATTAAGAGAATTGACTTTTTTGATTTTGGCATTATGGGGGGAGGGATAGTCCAATGTATTAGGACTGCACTCCCCCTATGTCAATGCCTGCACCTAAACCAAATAAGGATCAAGACGTAGGTGAGTATGCAAGGTGGTCAAGTCAAGCTCCTTGAATCTATGATATTTAGTTCATTCCTCAAATAACAAAACCTTGCTTCATCAAGTGGCTTCGTGAAGATGTCGGCAAGTTGGTCTTTGGTTGACACATATGATAGCCCAATATCACCTCGAGCAACATGATCCCTAATGAAGTGACGGCGAATCTCAATATGCTTTGTCCTTGTGTGATCCACCGGGTTGTGTGGAAATCTTGATAGCACTTTCATTGTCACATAGAAGAGGCACTTTGTCACAATGGACACCGTATTCCTTTTAAGTTTGCCTCATCCATAGAAATTGGGTGAAAGCACTAGCAGCTTCCACATACTCGGCTTTGGTGGTGGAGAGAGATATACAATTTTGCTTCTTAAAAGACCAACATACCAAGGACCTACCAAGGAATTGGCAAGCCCAGGATGTTGATTTTCTATCATCCTTATCACCATCCCAATCCAAATCTGTGTATCCACAAAGAGCAAATGTTGACCCTCGAGGATACCAAAGACCATAATGTGTGGTATGAACCAAATATCGAAAGATTCTCTTGACCGCCATCAAATGGCTTTCTTTAGGAGACGCTTGATATCTTGCACACACACCTACACTCAACACAATATCGGGTCTATATGCACAAAGGTAAAGCAAAGAACCAATCATGGACTGGTATACCTTTTGATCTACATCTTTACCATTTGGATTTAGTTCTAGATGAGTCTTTGTAGCCATGGGGGTAGGAGCACCATTCAAATCTTTCATGTTGAATCTTTTGAGCATATCTTGAGTGTACTTGGCTTGATTGAAGAATGTTCCTCCTCTTACTTGCTTGATCTCAAAACCAAGAAATACTCTCAACTCCCCCATCATAGACATCCGGAACCTATTAGTCATAAGCTTTGAGAATTCATCATTAAAAGCTTTGTTAGATGAGAAAAAGATAATATCGTCAACATATATTTGGCATACAAAAAGCTCCCCATTAACCTTTTTAGTAAAAAGAGTGGGATCAATTTTCCCAACCTCAAACCCACGGTCAAACAACAACTCTCTAAGGTGCTCATACCACGTGCGTGGGGCTTGTTTGAGCCCATAGAGCGCCTTATCAAGTTTGTAGACATGGTTTGGAAGTTGGGATCCTCAAATCTCGGGGGTTGCTTTACATATACCAACTCATTCAATGGACCATTAAGTAATTCACTTTCTACATCCATTTGTTGCAACTTAAAGTTATGATGTGCCGCATAAGCAAGAAGGATACGGATGGACTCAAGGTGAGCCACGGGTGCATATGTCTCTCCATAATCAATGCCTTCAATTTGAGAGAACCCTTGTGCAATCAATCTTGCCTCGTTCCTTACTACAATTCCATGCTCATCTTGCTTGTTCTTGAATATCCACTTGGTGCCTATAACATTGCGGCAATCCTTTGGATTCTCAACTAACTTCCATACTTTGTTTCTCTCAAAGTTATTGAGCTCTTTGTGCATTGCTTCCAACCAATCCAAATCTTCAAGGGCTTCCAACACTTTGTTTGGTTAAATCATGGAGATGTGTGCTTGGTGTTCACTAAACCTCTTCAATTGTGCTCTTGTGGGCATTCCTCTCCTAAGATCTCCAACCACATTCTCTAGAGAGTGATCTCTTAATTCCAACATCCTATCCATTCTAGCTTCACGACGAGTATGGATCTCCTTGTTGTTTCTTGGGGGACCTCTTCATCATTTTGGTCCTCGTCTTGACCATCAACTTGACTTGATCATCATCTAAATCATTCTATTCATTAAGAGGAAAAGATTGACCTTGGTCTTGATCAGGCACACTACTAGAATTGAATTGAGCGTGTCTCAAGGCAGTTTGTATGGATCTTCCTTGTGTAATTGACTTGGCAGCACTTGAAATTCTGGAGAATGATGACTCGAGCTCCTCCTCACTAGAGGTGTCACCTTGATCAACATGTTGAGGGTCCACAACTTGTCTTTGTCTTGGGTCATTGTCCTCCTCGGTGGATGGAGCTTGTTGTTGTTGTGAAAACGAGGGCTCCACTTGAATAGAGCATAGTTCTTCTCGATCTACCATAAGGGGTTCCTCAATAGGGCGGATATACCCCACACCCATTCTTCCTATGGCACCCTGAGGCATTTCATCATTCTGCACTCACATATTTCCTTTTTATCCAAGCATCACCCACATGTGAGGCACCCACATTCCTAAAAGCGGTGGCGGTGGACTTGAGCCTACGATACATGTCTTCATGATCTTCACCTTCCTTCATATAGAAGCCTTCGACTTCATTGCTTAGTGCATCATACTGGTTCCTTCTCATGCTCTCATTCCCAACATACAACTCTGTGAGAGCATCCCAAGCTTCATTGGCGGTGTTGAGGTGCTCAATGTGTGGGTAATCTTTTGTACCCAATCCTTTTTGTATCATGTGCAAGGCGGTGGCATTGAGTTGACTATTGACAACTTCTCATCTTGTCAAGTTGTTGGGATCCCCAATATAGATTCCTTGTTCAATGATGTTCCATAACTCAATACAAGAGCTGCGCACATGAGATTTCATTAGAGATTGCCATTGAGCAAAAGTAGATGCATCTAGATTTGGTGGGTCTCCTCTATTGTTTATATGAGGGTGAGGAATTGGAGGGTCGGGAGAGTACCATCCATGAGAGTCATGGTGCTCTCCCTTCCCACCATCCCTTTTTGTGGAGGAATTAGTGTTGTCTTGATTACCCCCCACCACCATACCCTCGGGTGATGCCGGGGCATTCACCTTAGGTAATACTGATGGAGGTTCCTCTTGAGGAGAAGGGAATGATGAGCCACCTTTATCTTTAACAAGTTGCTCAAGTAGTTTGTGCAATTGTTTGATCTCGTTGGCCATGGTGGAGCTCAATCTTGTTTCCAAGTTATTGAGATCATCCATGGTCACCGAGGTAGGCTCACCACCACCTTCCCCATCGTTGCTACCCATATACTCTTAGGTGGTAAAGCCCGAATAAAGAGCCGAGGCTCTGATACCAATTGAAAGGATCGTATGGGCACCTAGAGGGGGGTGAATAGGTGCTACTTCAATTTTTCTTCTTTTTCAAATTAGGGTTTACAAGAAAGATAAATTCTCTAGCTTATGCAACTAAGGTGAATTTACCTATATGTCAAGCAAGCACTAACTAGCACAACACTAAGCAAGAACAAGTAAGTGAAGTGTGGTAAAGGATAGAAGTAACCAAAGTGGTGGACGCAGAGACACAAGGATTTGTTTCCCGTACTTCCTTCCTTTTGAGGGAAGTACGTCTATGTTTGGAGAGAGAGTGGTTTCAAACTACCAACGCCATGAGAGACCTCCCTTGTTCTCCTATGAACCTCACCCCAAGGGGTTCGATTCACCTTCCACTATATCGGCAACCTTCGAGGTGGAAGGCCTACACACCGGAGATTCCGGACCAGCATACTGATTGACCAAGCCCGGCCTACACACCGGAGACTCCGGTCTACACCGGAGATTCCGGACCAGCATACTGATTGACCAAGCCCAACTACGAGCCAAGTGGGCCGGAGACTCCGGTCTGACGCTCACACCGGAGACTCCGTAGTAGTCTTCGGACCTTGCCCCGGACCCCTATCGATGTCCCGGCAGTGCAGAGCCCCTCGGGATACATGGAAACTCGATGAATTTCCAGAATCATGTCAATCTTGCAGGAATATTTCCATAGTGTAAGGGTCCTTTTCACTTATCATTGTATCAACATGTAGACAATAGCATACTATAAAAATGATCTACTTGTTGTTAACGAACAACAAAAGTGATTATGACAGTAAATAACCTTTCAAAAACGCCTTGCTTATGATACCGTGTCAACATACTAGCATTGTGAAAACCCTAACATCAATGTCCGAGCCCACTTGCCACGTAGCCACCACACAATAAAAACGAGATTACTTCACATGAACAGATGAACCACTTTGCTAAGTAGATAATTTCAGAAAGGAAAATGATACGATGCCCCGAGGGGTCACATCCTCCTATCGTCTGGGTCGTGTGACGAGCGGTATATCCCACCTTATCTCTTACTCGGTGCTGATCGTTCCCTTTTCCTTATCCTTTCCCATCGCCGAAATCAATCCCACAGAAATTGTCGCCGCCTAGCTCCTCATGCGTCCCCCCATCGCCGAAGATGGAGGTCACCAGGGGAGAGAGCTCGCACATGCCTCCATATCCTCGAAGAGTGCTCGCACCTGCCTCAACCGTCGCCGCTCTTCTAGCTACAGACGAAAACGACGGGCGGCCACCCGTCTCACCCTGCACCGACCGCCTCCGTCTTCGGCATCGACGATCGTCCTCCTTCTTCGCCGTTGACGACCATGACGACGGGTCTCCATCTTCGTCTCCGACGTCAACGACCACTATGGTCGGCCTCCATCTTTGTCTCCGGTGTCGATGACCGAGACGGCCAACCTCAATCTCTGGCGATGGCGTCGACGACCGCGATGGTGGTCCTCCATCTCCTCTCCCGCGTTGTCGAAGCCAGTGATGCTACTAAAGCCAGTCAGTAGTACTTACATAGGCTAATAATGAGCGGGTTTCAAATTTTCTAGGATTTTTGCTACATACTTATAATTATTTTGCAACCTATTTGTTTATGTTATGCTACATTGATGTTTCCAAAATGCTACCGTGTTTGTTTTTAGCCACTGCGTGGAAAATGCATAAATAGATGCTACAATAGCATAATTATTTTGCTACAACAGTAATATGGTTTTTTGCTATAATAGATTAAATTTTTTTGCTATGAGAGTCTCTGGCGATGTCTTGGGTGTGTCAGATTTGTGGCATAATTTTTCCCTACAACCGTTTTATGATTTTTCTACAATAGTAAAAAGTGTTTGCTATGAGGTTTTCGGTAAGGTTTCCAAGAAAAGTCTCTAGCGAATTCGGTTTGCTATGGTAGCAAATCTTTTTTTACAAACACTTCGGCGATGTCCTTTTTTGCTACAGATACCTTTTTTGCTGCATTTATTTTCTAGTTTTTCTACAATACAGCAAAGTTTCTGCTACGATGCCTTCGGCGAGGTCCCCGTCGGAAATCTTCGGCTAAAACAGTTTTGCTACATTAGAACAAACTTTTTGCTACAAAGTATGCGATGAAGTCTGGGACGGAACTCCAACGAGGTCTCGAACTTTTTATTTTTTTCTTGTGCAGAACCGTCTTTTACTTACTACATGTAGGATATTTTATATAAAAATAACTTTTATAACACAAGGAGTATTAGAAGCCATTTTTGGTGACACGTGTGGCATGGGACCCGGGGGATATGGAGCAATTATGCCCGGGGACGCCTACCCACGCCGTCTCTCCCCTCGCACTACCGCAGGCGTGCACTCTGCAGCTCCCTCCCTCACCCCCGCAAGGCGGAGATCCCCACGTCGGCGGAGATGGCGCCCTTGGCGGCGTTAGCGCTCGCGGCGGCTCTTGCGCTTTCCTTCGCATCTCTCCGTGCTGAGGCGGTGTGGCTCGATTTGCCGCCGACGGGGACCAAGTGCGTGTCGGAGGAGATCCAGGCGAACGTGGTGGTGCTCGCCGACTACTCCCTCATGTACGAGTCTCACCCCTCCTCCCACCCTACCCTCGCCGTCAAGGTAATTTATCCTTAATCCTACTCCTGGTTCTACTGTGCAACGGATGACTTAGTTTCTTCTGGATCGATAATTTGAGCGAGTTTTGTTGATTATGCGGCCGTATAGAAGGGGTATGTTTTTGCTGGAGCCCGTGGCTGCCGCAGAACGCGGATTTACGGTTGATTTGTGCTGGAGTGAGTGGGCAGCAATGTCGTCGTCGTGCTGTTGCAACTGTGCTTCAGTCTGTCAGGATTTTATTTTGCATCGTGCGATGTGACGAAAGCAGAGTGTTAGTTGTTGAATATCTTGCTGTTGCTTTTAACTAGATTTGTAGTATGACTCATGCTGCTGACGCAGACTCTGCGGTGCTCGGTGATGAACGCTAGATTTATCTGGTTTATTGAACCGTGTCGAATCCTTCTGTCATGCTCATGGTGTCTTCCTTCCAGGATGCCACTCGTGACAGCATATATGCTAGGCGATTCATCTTACAGGATTCCACATTTCCTTTAATACTGACATCTTTATTAAAAATCCCCTGGGTGTGAAGTAAATGGGGGTGGTAGGAACTGCACCGTTGCAAAGAAAATGTGAAAGCAGAATAAACCAGGGGACAGTCTTAATATGTAAGCTTGCAATAGATAATTGATGCTACTTTATGTGAACAATATCTACTCCATCTAACTTTATTTATACGAAGACAATCTTTATTCCATGATCAGATCCATTTTTCTCATTGGGTCCGTTCCCCAAACTATCAACTAATGTAATCAGATAATTTACCCACCTTTTCGGTTTTATGATTGGCACATTTGCTTAGATGTGTTATTGCTACATGTTGAACAGTGTTTATAGCTATTTTGCAGCTTATGAATGAGTACTACAGCTCTTTATTAGCAATTTTTGCCAGAATTTGAGTTTGGTAATTTACAGTAGAATAGTAGGGGAAATAATGCTAGTCCAATCCTCAAGTGTCAAGCTTAGCAATTTGCTTGTTCGCCGTATTGTAGTATGAATTATTGCCACCCTTTTGTTGTTACAAATCTGTAAATGCCTGTGCTTTCTGCAGGTTACTTCACCATATGGGAACACCTTACATGAAAGTGGAAATGCTACTGTTGGTCAATTCGCATTCACAACCTCAGAAGCTGGAAACTATCTTGCCTGCTTCTGGATAGATAGTGCAGAGAAAGGATCAGGAATATCTGTAAATCTTGATTGGAAAATTGGGATTGCAACGAGGGACTGGGATGCTATTGCTAAGAAGGAAAAACTTGAGGTGAGGCTATGAATTGCAAAATCATTGACCAGTCAGGTTTCACTGAGCTCAAGTCATTGCTTCTTGTTTCTGATTACATGCAATCTGAATATCATCTGTGCAGGGCGTAGAACTAGAACTTAGGAAGCTGGAGTTTACAGTAGAGGCCATTCATCAAAGGATGATATCTCTCAAAGCAAGGTAAGTCGTCTATTTTACTTCCACATTTGACATCAATCTGGAAAAATACCATCTGTTACTGGAACTGGAGACTTGTAACTTTCTAAAACTTGGTACATAATTGTCTCTGGAAAATAGTTCACTGGGTCACATAGTCCAAATAGTTAATGCGGTCATCAAGTCTCGATGCCGAACTTATTTAAAATGGCACCACTATTGATGAAACTTGCGATCTGCTGCCCACAGAGGATCTAGTTTAGTTATATTCAACGGTCTGTTGTGACTTGATTCATTCACCTGTTTACTTCTGTATAATCTGTGACAGGGAGAACATTTAACACTTGTCCTACTACAAGATTTCAAATTAGCAGTACAGCCAGTGAATCGCTTTAATCTTTCCATGCAGGGAAGCAGAGATGCGAGAAGTGAGCGAGAAAACAAATGGTAGAGTTGCTTGGTTCAGTATTTTGTCGCTGGGCGTCTGCATCGTTGTTTCAGTGTTGCAGCTGTGGCACCTCCAAGGGTACTTCGTGAAAAAGAAGCTTATCTAGATTGCTCGTTTGGTGTTGCGCTGTAACTCGGAATATGTTGTTTCATCTTGGAGAAAAGGATATGTTTGGCATGGTCAGTTTGAACTTTGGAGAAAAGTGAGAGACTTCACCAGTACTGATGAGCAAGTTGTACTGTATATGTAGTCTAACCATGATTCAGTTTAGATGTGCTCTGCATTGTGGTTGGAGAATATCTTGGCTACCTGTGTTCTTGTTACCTTCACCTCTGGTCTTTGTACCATCCATATCTCGTCTAGATAATGACGAGTCAGAAACAGTTTTGTACTCCTGTAGTAACATGGCCGTGTCTCAGGGAGTCTGTATCAACCGGTGATGCTGCAAGCATTTCTCTGAATACATCAGATTACTAGCCTTGTAAGCACCGGCCAAACAACGACAAAGCATTTTAATCTTGTTATGTTATTATTCCCGTGACGAGTGATCATACGTCTACGGCAAACCTTGCCCTATTTTCTTACTTCCGTTGTCTCTTTCCGTTTGGTTTTCTCTAACTAACTTTGCTTTCAGACAGAAAAGTATCGCACAAAACAATGAGAGCAGAGTATACACAAACAAAAAAGAAAAGCTGATATAGTTGAGAACAAAATCGTCAAGATCAAGAGAGCAAGGAAACTGCTAGTGTTCACACTTCACAAACCGGGACATCAAATTTGCACAACCAATGTGTGCCCAAGTCCGCCCATTTTTTTTTTAACGCCTAAAGAGTTGCTGAGATTGATTCCTCAAAAAAAAATTTGCTGAGATTTGTCAAGACAAGTGTGGTTTAGTTTACCCATGGTACTGACAGCGTTGTTTTGCCACGGTTACTAGTAGTAAGTACTAACACTAATCAAATGTATTGTCAAAACGGGGTTACTGAATAGTTATAAAAAAGTTCTAATGCAATCAAAAGTCAAAACAGCCGGCCTATGTCGTGACTACCCTTTCTTCCCATCCGCCATTCCTAATACCCACCCACAACAATCTGATGCTAATATTACTATTGCGACCCTGTTCACGTCACCGTTGCGGCAACGGCGAGCTCCAGCGCCAGCCAGAGCCAGCTTTGCAGCTGCCCCCGGACGCAACGCAGCCGCAGTCGCCTCCGGTCCTGGCGATCTTCACAGTATAGCTTCAGAGCCAGAGAGACCTGCGCCAGATGCGATCGCCATGGGCAAGGCCAAGGCAGGTGACGCTGCTGGAGCCCGCCCTGGTTCAGCAGTCAGCCAGGAATCCACGCTTCGCCTTTGCCGATGCGCCGACACGATCGGCAAATCTCTCAGCGCCAGTTGCATCGTTGCGCTGTTCCTGGGCATCGGCGTCTTCCTCTCGGCCTTGTTCCTGCTCCTTCATCTTCGGCCATCCGGGAGCATCCCTGACGACCCTGGCACCCTCATCGGTAAGACAAGACAGCTTCTTCAACATGATATTTCAGCAAAAATCTGTTATACCAGTTGTTATCCAATCATATAGTTTCCAGGGTTCCATGTTGATAAGTTCCATGAGGAAGTTGTCATGAATCTAGTATAGATAGTAAAATATGAAAAATTCGTTCAATAATCAATCATAACCAACAACCAACTACTGGAGTTCCCACTTTTGATGATAAAACATCCAATTCTCCAGGCGGGATTCAGGCTAGTTTCATCTTGTTGAAGCCGCCTGCACAGCTAGCTTCACATGTCACCATGCTAGAACAAGAGATATATCATCAAATAGGAGTCCCCAATACTGAGGTAATGGTACTACAGTACTACAATTACTAGCCCCAGTTCAAGCACACGAGGCATACTGAATATTGACTGAGATTTCTGCAGGTTTCTGTTATCATGCAGACATTGAGTAAGAACGTCACTTATGTAGAATTTGGCATTCTTCCTGACACGACGGACTCCTCCATAAGTGCCCAATCTATGCAAATACTGAGACAAAACTTGGTACGGCTTACACTCCAACTGCTGAATTTATCACTGACAACATCAGTTTTTGGAGATCCGTTCTGCGTAGAGGTGCTGGGGTTCCCGGGAGGGATCACCATGGAAGTCGAACACCCACAACAGAATTCTACTGTAGACCCTGCACAGCCTATTTTCAGCGTGACACTTGAGATAAGCATACGCCAGATAAGGGGATTGATTGAGGAGATGAAGATGAGTTTTGGACAAATGTTGGAGCAGGTAACATAAAAGGCATACCCTTCTACATCTATCTAATGTGCATATTTTGTCAAGTCATGAATATATTTTTTCTAAAAGACCTTGATGTAAAGTGACCACATGACATCTATGCAGGACATATATGTAGATCTAACAAACAAGAATGGCTCCACGATTGACCCACCAGCTATAGTGCAAGTTTTCCTTTCCCCAAATGATCGCAGCATTTATCAAGACCCTCCGAGGCTCAAACAACTTGCTGAAATCATCATAGAATCAAATTCAAGGAACCTGGGCCTAAACGCATCAGTTTTCGGTAGAATTAAGGATCTCAAGTTGGCTCCGTGTCTACAAGGCTTAGTTCCATCACTTGCTCCTAGCTCATCTCCAACGCCAATACCATCCCCTTCCATGCCTTCATATTCACAACCAACTATACCCAACATTTGTGAATATTGTCCATGCCCAAGCTGGCTAACAATACAAGATACAACCATTCCACATCGCAAGTTAATGCGACTTCCTCCCATGGCAATCTCTCTTCAACTACCAACACTGCTTCATAGCGGGAACCCGCCTGGGAGCAGGAAAAATGGCAATCCAGTGGCAGCACCAATTTCCACTGCACCATCATTCAAACCGTAGTAAGATAAGTTGCTTTTGGATTCATCAGTGTACACCTTAAATTCTTTCGATCTTTTTATGAGACTAATATGTATCCTGTATTGCCAATGATAAGAATACACCAATACATCTCTTACCTTATCAATGTTAGGTATAAAGAATGCATTTACCTCTGCTTTAAAAAAAACATAAAATTAGAAGGACTGTATGACACTAATTAAGGAATTCAGATACATTCTTGTTGGTGTATACTGGTCTGATATTTTTCTATGTTGAATTTTCTCCAGGTAGTTATAGTCAAACTTTCAAGTTCTAGGAACTCTACGAAACCATGCCACCTCAGGCATCAGAATTTGCATGTTAGGACTGTTTTGCAGCTCATATGGCAGTGCAAGGAATCATTTACATTCGCTGGTTGCAGCAAGGTTAGGATGTGGCGATTCCATGCTTAAACTAACGTCCTCATAGTCACAGTCAAGTGTAAATACAAAATGATGTTCACAAGAAAGCTGGATAAACCCCAAGGTCCATGTGTAATAGCAGTAGCAGGTTACAGCTACAAAGGTGGCTGGCCACCATATGTTCCTATGGATATGTTGCTAGTTGTTTACCCATCTCGATAGTAAATTTTGCCCCATCCACCAGGAAGCTTGTGCATTTGTGTATGTTGTACATTGTTTATCACCAAGAGCACCTTGAATATAGGCTTAACTGGTCTGCATCTTGCTGATGCATCGAATGTTTCCTAAATGCTTCTGGCGACAAGGCAAAGGGTTCAAACTTCTCTATGAGAGAAAACTCAGCACTGCAAGCTTTCACATCTGTTTTTTCTTGTGTCATTACTGATTACTGAGTATTAACATGTATATCTTCTCGAGAACCATGACAAGTAATTGTGTGTCTCTATATGAATTACTTTAAATCCGCACATAATCCCAACTATAGAAAATAATAGGTTACATTGTTACAACCAAAGAAAAAACACCAGTGAAAATCTGGCCATTGAATTCCTTTGAGAAAGTATATCCTTACTGATCAAACACGCTAGATACTTTCTTTTGTATTAGCTCCACACTTAGCCGGGGAGATAGTCTGGGTAGTATTTCCTGTAATATGAGTAGTTTAGTCACTAGACATTTCAAAACAATGAAGACTAGAACAGTAAAAAAAGATGAGGTGGTAGCTCTCACAAAATAATGCATCATCAGAATAATGGAAATATCAGATACCAACAAGGAATTGCGAATGGTCCTTTTTTTTCCTGATTTTGTTGCTAGTGATCTTCTTAAGGTGTGTGCAGGTCAAGGCACACATGTGTGGTAAACCAGCACCAAGTTTTGTACTAGCCATAAGTCCATGCCATTTTCTCATATACCAACCATGGTGAACCAGCGAGGCATACCCTTCATCCTCCCACACATTTTTGTTAATTTTGACTACTCCCAGGCTTGCATTGCATAGTCATGTTACTAGAAGGAACATCAGCAAAAAATATACGAGTACAAAAACATTGACAAAAGGTAACGGCGAGAAAATCAAATAGATACCTCGGTGCCGTCCGGAAGCACCTTGGCCAGCACCGGGATCTCGTACTGGTACAGCCGCTCCCACTCTGGATCCGTCGTGATGTCCCTTTCCTGGTCGAATTCCAGCACCCAATGTAAGCATGATGCAGGGGCAAGGAAGAGAAAGGCACGTCAGCTACCAACAGGTTCTGGCTTGATTGCTTGCCTGGAGGTCAAGGGAGGCGAGGGAGTAGGGGGTGCCGGCGAGCAGAACGGCGGCGTGGAGCTTCTCCTTGAGGCCGTCGCAGAGGCAGCACCCGGGCTTCGTGTACAGCACCAGCCTCCGCGGCGCTGGAGGCGAACTCGACGCCTGCTCCCCGGCTGCCGCGGCGCAGAGGAGGCGGGACGCGGATGCTCGGACACGCGGCGCGAGGCGGACGGCGGCCGCGCGCGGGAGGAGGGATAGCGCCGCCGCCATGTGACGGTTATGGGGCTTGACTGCTCTGCTCGGCGGTTCGTTTCGTCGCTGGCTGGAGAGGGAGGCGGGTCCAGGGGCTAGCCGCAGCGCTCCCCAGATGAGGCGCACGGCGGCACCGGCCGCGGCCGCGCGTGACCGGAGACCGGTAAATAGCCCGTGGGCCGAACGAAAGCAGCATTCTAGATAGTCATAATGGGCCTTGGCCCCGGCGAGCGTCATACACTGAGATGAGATTCATCCGGAAAGAAATTGGTAGTGGCGACCCGACAGAGAGCAGCCCACCCAGTTCACGATGAGATATTTTCAAACTGGGCCGGACATTTCTCAGAATTTCTGAGCTTATTTTGAGGTAAAAAAAATACCTGCAGTGAGAACTGGATTACAGTACATTCAGAGACGTGCCAATGGGGCAATTGGAGTCACTATATCCTACTACCTCCGTCAGCAAATAAGTGTACATCTAGCTTTTGCCTAAGTCAAAGATAATCAAATTTGACTAACTTTATAAAGAAATATAAAAACATATATTAAATAAAATTGATATACTATTATAAAACTAGATTTAAAAATAAATCTAATGGTATCAATTTAGTGTCACAAATGTTGATACGTTGTCCTAAAAAGTTAGTCAAACGTATTAAAGTTTGACTTGGTACAAAGCTAGAAGTACACTTATTTGCGGACGGAGTGAGTAAATACTGTTCTGCACGGTGACTAGGGTGACAAAGTGGCACCCGATCCAACCCGTTTTGTAGTTAAAATTGGTTATCCTAGTTGTAGTTTTTTTTAGCAAATTAGTCTAAACTAATATAATTTTACTTTCACGGGCTTATAGGGTTGCCCCTTGCAACCCTAATGGCGACTGCATCACACTTCTGCAGCTTCTACAGAATAGCGCTAAAGAAGGATTAATGCAAGATTTTTTTTCGAGAAGGGGAAATATTGAATCGAATGCACAGAGCCATTTTTATTGCAACTTTATCATTCGAAGTAAGGATTCATACATGATATGATGTATTGTACTCTCCTTCATCCTAAAATGGATATCACAATTTTTTCTTGATTTTCATGTGTCTAGATGTGTTTTAGTGTATAGATACATACAAATCTTGTCAAATCTAAGACATTCTTTTTACAACGGAGTGAGTATTTATAACCTTTTTACGAAGTGTTTAGTTTACCATGGTGATCTGCAGCTCTGCACTGGACAAAACTATCAACTCTGCATTACTTTCCTTCGAAATTTCTGTCGATATAGAAGATACTCACTCCGTTCTAAAACATAAGATTGTTTATACTTTTTTAAAATACATATATTTAGATGTCTTTTAGCATATAGTTTCACTCATATGTTTCGGAAAATGATCTTATACGTGGAACGGAGGGAGTACGTGTTATCACTAGTCAGTACCCTTTCTCACTCTCTCACTAGCCACTAGCCCACTATTTCTCTTCCTGGAGGACAAAGTATTTCTATTGAACATCTTTATTTGATTATTATATCAGGGCCTTACACTCCTTCAAAATATAGCTGAAAATACAGAGTACCGTTTCTCACATCACTTGATGACAACGAGAAGAGAGCGATCCAAATTAATATTATTCCATCATGGTTCATGAAAGTGAAAGAGATCTGCTACAGATATTAGAGGATTACCTAAGCATGACCAGGTCGCCAACAGTCAGTATCATTTGTTCATGTCTGAACATTGATCTCGATATAGTGCTTCAGATGGCCTCTTGTATTAATTCGCAGCCGAAAATGAGAACACTGTGTACAAACGCGTTTTGCTAAGCAGATACGCCTAGTAGATTACTGTAAACAAGATGCCACATTATCTTGGCATGTCCTTTTTAACCCTATCGTTTTCAAATAAATAAATATGAATAAATACCTTTCCTGTGCCTCCTATGCCAATGCTAGTCGAGCATTTGGACATTTTTAGCGCCACGCGTCATTGCATAACAGCCTGTCATGCAATGTCTACCAATTCCCAAACACTGTCAGGAAAACGACTGATGCTGACCGAGAAAAGGAATCGAGATAGTTTTTCAAACCGGTGGCGTTCTTTTCCGTATCGAAACACTTTCAGCAGAATCTGATGTAAAAGCATGGGATCGGCGATGAAAGCTACTGAAACTGAAAGGCCAGTGCTGTAAACATAGCATAAAAGCTAGCTGGCTGTATGGCAAGCACATGGTGAAATTGTGTCGATCGCCCCCTTGTCTCATGCAGAAAGATGGTCGATTCTTGAGAGCAACAACTTACTGATGAAAAACAACACTGACTTTGTGTTATCAGGATGCAGATGGTGTGTGAGGTGAAGTGATCTTAGAATATGTTTTCTTTGGTCCTGAATCGTAGACTAGAACAAACGGTCCTTTTACCATGATGCGAGAATATAGATTTACAGGGGAATCGCTATGATTTGATTCTATACGGAACAGACTATATAATCACTTTCCAGCTTGACGGGTCGTATCAGACAACGCTGGGAGCTCAAATGACCCAAAAAATAACAGCTATGCTGGTCCTCAGATTCTCTTGTGTTATATATTGATCTAAATTCTCTTTAAAATAGAACTTCATGCTTTATAAATAAAAGCAGGTGAGACCATTCTTTGGTAGCATAGACCACGCCCAAAGGAAGACACACCCCGATACACTATGTTGGAGCAGCAACACACACATGCCCGAAATAAAAACAAGGAAAAAAAAGAATGGAGACGGAGGCGGATCGACTAGATGATGAAGACCGCTACCACTACGCCCTCCGAAGAATGTCCACCCCTCTCCTAGCCCCGACTCGTCAAGCACCAAGCAGCACCCTCAAGAGGGAAAGCGACCGCTGCTGCCCGAACCAGAATTGGCCCTAGGGTTTCCCCCGGCACACTAAGGGAAGTGGGAGAAGGGTAGCCACGACGCCCTTCAGGAAGGGAGGTGCCACCCACGGGCGGCACCGCGTCGGTGTCGGTCGCGCCGACAAGGATTTCTCCCGAAGACCCTATCCACCCGCCTCGGACGAGTCGTTGCACAGGAGACCCGCGAGGGCAAGGCCTCGCCACCACCAAACTTGCCGCCCACGAGCACGTGCCACGCCAGTCCCGACTCCACCATCATCATCTCACCGAGAAAACCGCCGCGAGGTCTACAAGATGAGGCACACGTAGTTCGAGACAGGGCTAGCCGAGCCACGTCCGTGCGGGAGGGAACTGCCTCCACCGCCAAGGACGATAGTCGACCGGACGTGACCACCGGCACACCAGTCCCCGTTAGGTCCGGTCGGGTCCAACGGACCTGTAAAGCCCAGCTGGGCGATCCACGAGTCTAGCCGGGCCCAGAAGGGCCCGTAAAGCCCGTAGTCACGCTGCAACCAGCCGGACGAGGACACCGCCGGACCTACACCCACCTACCGAGCCACCAACCGCAGAGCAAGCCCGCCCTAGCCCAGATGGAGCCCTAAGGGCCCAGATCTAGGACAAGGAATCCAAGCCAGATCCGCCGCCACCACCTGCCGCGCAGACTACCGCCGCCACCGCGTTAGCCTCGCTCATTGCCGCCGAACCTCCGCCGTCCAGCCGCGCGCCAATGGAGGAGAGGCCCGACCCCGGTCACGGGAAGAGAAGCGCCGCCGCCGGGCCACGCGCTGGCGAGCCTGCGATGGCGGCGGCGAGGTGGAGAGTGGGAGGAACTAGCGGCGAGCCTGATGGGAGCGACCCCGTCGCCCTCATGAGGGGGGGGAAGGGGGCGAGAGGGGTCAGGGACTCGTGGGGTTTCGTTGATCTAAATTCTATAAAGTATAGGCCAACTTCTGACGAGTGAAGCGAGACCGTCGCCGGAGGCTTGAGCCGGACATAGCTTTGAAGATCTAGGTTTTCACCGCTATATCAACTTCTTCTAAGACGCCAGTTGGGATAAGTTGTATCTGTGAAAATCCTCGGCGTTGTGTAAACACTCCCCGATATAGTGAAGTTTTACTGGCCGACGTCCGTAGTTTTTTTCTCTCTTTGTTGAAGAGGTTTTTTCACGTGTTTTGATTTCGATCTTCGTTATTTACTTGTCGCAATTATAACATCTCGCGTATGTTGTATTCACCTGCAGACAAGAGACAAGCGTGGTTTCATCATTATTTACAGCTTACACTGTAGTCGATCGGGGCATGCATGTGCTACCAGCTACTTAGTTATGTACTAATTGTGATTCAGTTAGAGAGTAGTAATGGATGCAATCTTACTTTCACTATCTGTCTTGAGATCGCAGAATATGTGCTGTCCTGTCCATCTGCTGTTAAGCACCAGCATCAGAGATTAATTCACGTGGGCAAGTGCGGCGACATAGCGGCTCTAGCTTGTGCTCGAGCACAGATGCAGTTAACATATCTTTGTTTTTACTTATACGTCGATGAGATCTCGTAGAGGAGTATTTGGTCTGTCCTAAATAATATTGTCGACTCTGAAACAACTTTCTCAGAAGATGATGATGGATAACAACAAGCACTGCCTAAACCTAGTGTCTGAAGGGGGGGTTAGTAAGGGATCAGATAAAATAAAAGGAGACCAACTTTTACCAAAGGATGTCAAAAAGAAAGATGACATTTGACATCTTACTACTGTCTGAAGCCTGATCACATCTTACAAGGGAATTAGCCAGGTAAACATGTCCCCTCTCAAAACACGCACAGAAAAAAAAAACAAGATCACCCACGAAACGAGCAAACGCAAAACCCCATCACGGGAAGAATAACCAGCCAGGCCAGGAAGCTTCTCCCCTTCTTCCCCCCGCCCATCCCACTGTCCCCCGCTCCAAATGCATTCCAGCTCCTCGCCTCGAGGCAGGCCGCGAGATTAAACCATTCCCGCTGTCCATTTCCCCTGCTGCTCGCTTTGACGATCGATCGGCTCGTAAAGCGACTGCATCGTGCATTTATGCGAGAGAATTTCTTGTGCGAGCTAGCTAGGCTGTGAAACCGCGTGTGTCGTGGGGGGCCTTTCCGAGCGGCACGTACAGGCAGCTAAGCTCCTTTGTTCCCTTGCGCGCGCTTATTTATTCATTGTCTCGATCCATTTTTTGCTGACATCTCCCTCTGAGCCTGAGACTTGGTCTTCTCCGGACAACTGTATGATGATCCTGCGAAGTGGACGGGTGCTAGGTACATGCACGAATGATGCATCATCGAAGATAAGATCTGAAAGCTACCTGGCGATGCCGATGGACGATGAGGTGACCGATCGGTCGATCGATCGAGCAGGATTCAATGCAGCATATCTGATTAGGGCGATGTTAATTAATTGATTAAATAATGTCTGAGAAACAGGGGGCTAGGCAGGCTAGGCTAGGCTGTTCTTGGTCGCTTTTGACCGTCCTGGATTTCGGGTTGTCCACCGGCCGATTTACTGAAGAAGTGAAGGGAGGAGACCGCCTGTCCCCCTATCTATCCTCCGCTGTATCTGTGACGTGCTGCTGAATGTGAATGGGATGTGATAAACTAAGCCAAGACCGGTCGTGATCAGGTTGTTGCGTGAGAACATAAGCATGTCCAGAGTTTCCTCTTTTTCTTTTTTACTTCTTGTGAAGAAGAGTTTCTGAACTACTTAGTAGTGTTGAAAAGGTGCGCTCGCTGATATGTATGTCGACGGCTGCTAGCTCGTCGGCAGGTGGGCTTTTCGTGCAAGCTGCACGAACAGTGGACGATGCGGCAGCTAGACGAACCCTATAGCTAGTTAGCGTTTCGGTTAGTGTCACTGGGATCCATGAGCGTCAGACGATCTTGTGAACGCGGTGTAGCTAGCTCGTGGGAGCTCCCTGCTGACGGTACAATGAATGAAATGTATACGTAGTACATTTTTTTTTACATTTTTTCCTAGTAAGAAAGGAGAATGACACAGCTCTGTACACTTTGACCAGCTAGCTCCTGGCTTCCTGCACGTAATAAGTACTGGCCGGCGCCGTCATTGACCAACACATCGGACCCAGCCCCCGGCTAATAATGTTCAAAAAAAAAGCCCCCGGTTAATCCTCTTTTCTTTTCGATAAAAGGAGCATAGCCCCCAATTTCCATATTTTAATGGAAACTGATAACCCGGTTAATCCTCCACACAAGAGTTACTACTGCTAACCTTTTATGGAAAACAATGGCTAGTAGTAAGAGCATCTCTACTCGCCTAACCAGGACGCCGATCCGGACATCGAATTTTGGTCCGGACGCCGAAAATCGGTCCAGTCGCGTATCCAAGGAGCTGTTTCCGTATGGATTTCGGCGTGTTTTGGTCCGGCCTACCCAGGCCGAACTCAGGTTCCCGGGTACGCCGGACGTTGCAAAAAAGGGCGTGGGCCAGCTCTGCCGGCGAGACAGTCCCATTTTCACCCACTCCACTCGCCCAGACTGCCGCAAGAGCTCTGTCGCCATGGCTTCGCCGGCGGAGCTCCCCCGCGCCGAGACATGCCCACGCCTCTAGCTACGCTCGCCGTCGCTGCCGCCTAGCTCCACGCCGCCTCTTTCGCCGGCCTACCCTTGCCGTAGTTGTGCTTCGGCTCGGTGCGCCCACCACCACGCCCGCCAGGTGTTCGACATTTGGCCGAATTCGGCCATGGACTCCGACGGCGACGACGTGTTGTCCACTGACTCTGACGAGGGCGAGATACTCGCCATGGATTCTGACGCCGAGGAGTTGCTCGCCGAACTGCTGGAGGAGGAGAGCACCGAGATCGCCGAAAGTGAAGAGCACTTGCATATTCTCGCATCGCTCGCCCAGCTGTACATGCAGATGGCGAAGCCGAAGCGCGGTGGTCCGGCGCCGGCTCGCATGAAGTGCAAGGCGAGACAGAGGATAGAGGGCTATTGCATGTTGTACGCCGACTACTTCGTCGACCAGCCACTGTTGGGGTTTGTAGCATGGAAAACAAAATTTTCTACCGCATACAAACAAACAAGCCAAGATCTATCTACTAGATTGTAGCAACGAGTCGATAGAATAACTCACCCTCGAAGATTCCAAAGTGTTTAACGAGAGCAGATTCTCGTGGGTGATGTAGTCGTACTCTTGCCGATCTCAAGATCGTGTAGACGATCCTTCCGGCGCTGCGTTCTAGCAGCTTCATGATCGGTCACACGTTAAATCGGCGAAGACCTTCCTCTCCCTTGTTCCAGCAGGCAGCGGAGGTTGTAGCACTCTCCTCGTGATTCCGGCAGCACGACGGCGTGGTACCGGAAGTAGAGGGGAGATCTCGCAGGGCTTCGCCTTAAGCCGGAGCGAGTATGGTGGACTATGAGAGAGCCTCGGTGATCTAGGGTTTAGACACACCAAGTAGAGGGAGCTAGGCCGGCGGCTAGGGAAAGTAGAAGCCCCAACTCGGCGGCTTGGGAGAAACCCTAGGGCGGCAGCGGCTATGGTGGGCGGCGGCTAGGGTTAGGGTTTAGAGGGGCAAGGTGTGTGTCTAGGAGGGGCAGCCCTGCCCCTCCTTATATAGGTGGGAGGGCGCGGCCAAGGGGGGGGGAGTCCCTCCCCAACTCGGCCTCCTTGGTCGGCGGTGGAGGGAGAGGGACTTCCTCCCCAAGTAGGTTTCCTACTCTCCATCCACCAAACAAAATAGTCGTTTGACTTTTCAAATTGGCGTTTGACTTTTCAAACTAGGATTTGATTTAACCCTTTATTTTGTTCAGCAATGACACCTAGTACATGATGCAACCATTCCAACTTGTTATGACACATTCATGTACCCTTCCCCTCTGGAGTGTCGGGCATTTCGGAACCTTCTAGAACATTCCCGATGAAAACACCGGAACCATTCTCCAACCCCGAAACAGGACTTTCCTTATATGAATCTTATTCTCCGGACCATTCCGGATCTCCTCGTGATATCCCGGATCCCATCCGAGACTCCGAACAACATTCGATCTCTTACTCATCATTCCATAACTACTCAACAACGTCGAATCCTTAAGTGTGTCTCCCTACGGTTCGTGAATTATGCGGACATGATCGAGACACTTCTCCGAACAATAACCAATAGAGGAATCTGGAAATTCATATGGCTCCCACATATTTCTACGATTACTTTGCGATCGAATGAACCACTTACATACGATACCAATTTCCCTTTGTCTAACGATAGTTTACTTATCCGAGGTTTTGATCGTCGGTATCTCTGCATACCTAGTTCAACCTCGTTACTGATAAGTACTCTTTTCTCGTTCCCGTGATATGTGATCCCTTGTGAGCCAGTCACATGCTTGCAAGCTAATTGTATGACATTCCACCGAGAGGTCCAAGAGTATATCTATCTATCATATGGATGGACAAACCCCACTCTTGATCCATGTGTCTCAACCAATACTTTCTGAACACTCAATGCCACCTTTATAGCCACCCAGTTACGGTGTGGTGTTTGATGTCATCAAAGCATCCTTCCAGTGATGGTGATAAGCATGATCTCAAGGTCAAAGGAATTAGGTTACTATGTATCAGAAAGCATATAGCAATTTGAACTATTAAAATGACTTGATCTTTATGCTACGCTTATCTATAGGAGTATGTCCATCGTACCATTCTCCTAATGATATGATCTTGTTGTTAATAACATCTCAATGTTTATGATAGGGAAACCACAATCATTTATTAACCAACAAGCTAGTATTATGAAGAGGCTTTACTAGGGACTTCAATTTAAGTTTACAAATCACACAAGTATTAATGTTTCCTTGTTAATACTATTATAGCATGAATGTAAACATTTATCATAAACACAAAGATATAATAATAAATACATTTATTATTGCCTCTAGGGCATATCTCCAACAGTCTCCCACTTGCACTAGAGTCAACTAATCTAGATTACATGGTAATATACCGAACACCCATGGCAGTTTGGTGTTGGTCATGTTTTGCCCTCGGGAGAGGTTTAGTCAACGGATCCGCCACATTCAGATCTGTGTGTACTTTGCAAATCTTTATGTCACCATCTTGGACATGTTCTCGAATAGCGTGAAAACGTAGCTTGATGTGCTTCAGTTTCTTGTGTGACCTTGGTTCTTGCGCATTGGCTATGGCGCCCATGTTATCACAGTAGATAGACATTGGGTCCATCGCACTTGGAACCACACCGAGCTATGTAATGAACTCTTTCATCCATATCGCTTCTTGTGAAGCCTCCGAAGCAGCCATGTATTCCGATTCAGTTGAAGATCTCGCCACAACGCTTTGCTTTGCACTCCTCCAGCTAAGTGCTGCACCATTCAAAGTAAATTCGTATCCGGATTGTGATTTAGAATCATCCGGATCGGTGTTCCAACTAGCATCGGTGTAACCATTAACAACGAGTTGTTCATCACCTCCATAAGGAAAAAACCATATCCTTAGTTCTTCTCAAGTACTTAAGGATGTTTTTGACCGCTGTCCAATGATCCACTCCTGGATCACTTTGATATCTGCTAGTCAAACTAACAGCATATTCAATGTCGGGTCTAGTACATAGCATGGCATACATTTGAGATCCTATGGCTGAGGCATAGGGAGTCTTACTCATCCTTTCTCTATCTTCTGCCGTTGCTGGACTTTGAGTTTTACTCAAGGTCGTATTGGGCAACATGGGCAAGAACCCTTTCTTGTTATCTTCCATTCCAAATCTCTTTAGAACTTTGTCCAAATATGTACTTTGTGACAATGAAATTAGGCGTCTCGATCTATCTCTATAAATCTTTATGCCTAATATGTAAGCTGCTTCGCCAAGATCTTTCATTGAAAAACTATTATTCAAATATTCCTTGACACTATTAAGAAGGTCTACATCATTCCCAATCAACAATATGTCATCTACATATAGTATTAAGAATGCTATAGAGCTCCCACTCACTTTCTTGTAAATACAAGCTTCTCCATAAGTTTGTATAAAACCAAAACTTTTGATTACCTTATCAAAACGTTGATTCCAACTTCGGGATGCTTGCTTCAATCCATATATTGACCGTTGAAGTTTGCATACCTTGTTAGCATCTTTAGGATCGACAAAACCTTTGGGTTGCATCATATACAACTCTTCATCAATGTCTCCATTGAGGAACGCTGTTTTGACATCCATCTGCCATATCTCATAATCATAATATGCAGCGATTACTAACATAATCCTCACAGACTTTAGCTTCGCTACTGGTGAGAAAGTCTCATCGTAGTCAACTCCTTAAATTTGTCGAAACCCTTTTGCGACAAGTCGAGCTTTATAGACAGTAAGAGTACCATCAGCATCTGTTTTCTTCTTGAAAATCCATTTGTTCTCGACAGCCTTCCGGCCATCCGGTAAGTCCACCAAAGTCCATACTTGGTTTTCATACATGGATCCAATCTCGGATTTCATGGCTTCTTGCCATTTATTGGAATCTGGGCTCATCATTGCTTCCTCGTATGTCGCAGGGTCATCGGTGTTGTCCACCAACATGACACTCATAACGGGATCATACCAATCAGGAGTGGTACGAGTTCTCGTTGACCTGCGAGGCTCTGTAGCAACTACAACCAAAGTTTCATGATCATCATCATTAGCTTCCTCTCTTATTGGTGCAGGCACCACAGGAACTTCTTCCGGTGCTGCGCTACTCGCAAATTCGAGAGAAGGTTCAACAACCTCGTCGAGTTCTACTTTCCTTCCAGTCACTTCTTTCGAGAGAAATTCCTTCTCTAGAAAGGATCCATTCTTGGCAACGAAGATTTTGCCTTCGGATCTATGATAGAAGGTATACCCAATAGTTTCCTTTGGGTATCCTATGAAGACGATTTTTCGCTTTGGGTTCAAGCTTGTCCATTGTAACTTCTTTACATAGGCTTCGCAACCCCAAACTTTAAGGAACGACAATTTAGATTTCTTCCCAAACCATAATTCATACGGTGTCGTTTCAACGGATTTAGATGGTGCCCTATTTAAAGTGAATGCGGCTGTTTCTAATGCATAACCCCAAAATGATAGCGGTAAATCTGTAAGTGACATCATAGAACGAACCAAATCTAAGAGAGTTCGATTACGACGTTCGGACACACCATTACTGTGGTGTTCCGTGTGTCAATTGTGAAAGTATTCCGCATTTCTTCAAATGCTCGCCAAACTCGTAACTTAGATATTCACCTCCACGATCAGAACGCAGAAATTTAATCTTGTTGTTACGTTGATTCTCAACCTCACTTTGAAATTCCTTAAACTTCTCGAAAGTTTCGGACTTATGTTTCATGAAATAGATATATCCATATCTACTCAAGTCATCCGTGAAGGTAAGAACATAACGATAACCATGGCGATGCTACACTCATTGGACCACACATCGGTATGTATGATTTCCAATAAGTCCGTAGCTCGCTCCATCATACCGAAAATGGAGTCTTAGTCATTTTACCCATCGGACATGCTTCGCATCTTTCAAGTGATTCAAATCAAGTGATTCAAGAAGTCCATCGAATGGAGTTTCTTCATACGCTTCACTCAATGTGACCAAGACGCGATGCCACATATAGGTCGAGTTATCGCTCAATTTCAAACGTTTAGCTTCAATGTTATTAATATGTGTATTTCCACTATCGAGATTCGATAAGAATAGACCATATATCAAAGGTGCATGTGCATAAAACATATTACTCATATAAATCGAACAACCATTATTCTCGGACTTAAACAAGTAATCGTCTCGCAATAAACAAGATCCCAATATAATGTTCATGCTTAATGCAGGCACCAAATAACAATTATTTAAGTATAAAACTAATCCCGATGGTAGATGAAGAGGTAGCGTGCCGGCCGCGATCACATCAACCTTTGATCTGTTTCCCACGCGCATCGTCACCTCGTTCTTCGCTAGCTTCCGTTTATTCTGCAGTACCTGTTTAGAGTTACAAATATGAGCAACCGAACCAGTATCAAATACCCAGACACTACTACGAGTACTAGTGAGATACACATCAATAACATGTATATCGGATATACCTTTCTTCTTGATGTTGCCGTTCTTCAAATCCGCCAAGTACTTTGGGCAATTCCGCTTCCAGTGACCTTCTCCCTTGCAGTAAAAGCACTCTGAATCAGGTTTAGGTCCAGCCTTGGTCTTCTTCGTCGGTGCGGTAACTTTCTTACCACCCTTCTTCAAGTGTCCCTTTTGCTTAGACTTGCCTTTCTTGAATTTGGTGGTCTTATTGACCATCAACATTTGGTGCTCTTTCTTGATCTCCACTTCTGCAGATTTTAACATGGAGAAGAGTTCTGGCAACTGCTTGTTCATGCTTTGCATATTGTAGTTCATCACAAAGTTCTTGTAACTTGGTGGTAGTGATTGGAGGACACGGTAAATCCCCAATGCATTAGGAATCACTATGCCCAAGCTTTGAAGTTTGTTGGCGTTCCCAGACATCTTAAGCACATGCTCACTGACGAAGCTGCCCTCTTCCATCTTGCAGTTAAAGAACTTTTCAGAAGCCTCATAGCTCTCAACTGCCGCGTGAGTCTCAAAGATCAATTTGAGTTCACGGACAATATCATGTGGGTCTGAATTCTCAAACCTTTTCTGAAGATCCGATTCCAAACCATACAAGATAGCACACTGAATTGTGGAGTACTGATTCTTCCGAGCGAGGTAAACATTCTTTACTTCATCGGTAGCAGTAGCTGCAGGCGGGTCACCTAGCGGTGCATCCAGCACATAGGTCAAATTACCAGCATTGAGGACAATCCTCAAATTGCGGAACTAATCCGGGAAGTTGCTTCCATTGTTTTTCAACTTTTCTTTCTCTAGGAACGCATTAAAATTGATGGTAGGGGCCGCCATTGATCTACAACATATTGGCAATAGTTTAGACTAAGTTTATGACAAATTGAGTTCTAATTAATAGTTAAATTAATCTAGGTGAACTCCCACTCAAAACAATATCCCTCACATTGTTTTAGTGAACACACGAACCAAATCCACCACATCAAAACCGATCATCACGAGAGTTGATGTAGCTTCAATGGAGAACAATCGACATGTTCATCATATCTATTATATGATTCATGCTTTACCTTTTGGTGATCCGTGTTCCGAGACCATATCTGTACATGCTAGGCTCGTCAAGATCAAACCTTAGCTTCCGCATGAGCAAATCTGGCTTTCTCATGTTGTATACACTTGTAGAATCTAACACACCCGATCATCACGTGGTGCTTCGAAACAACAAGCTTTAGCAACGGTGCTCACTAAGGATGAACACTTTTAGAACTTGAAATTTATGTGCATGAGGGATCATCTTATAATGCTACCGTCGTTAACTAAGCAATACAAGATGCATAAAGGATTAACATCACATGCAATTCATAATATGTGATATGATATGGCCTTTCTTCTTTGTGCTTCCGATCTCTATCTTCAAGCATGAACATGATCTCCATCATCACCGGCATTGCATCAAGGTCAATGACGCTGCTCCATGGTTGTCTTCCACCAGCTTCAACTATTACAACTACTTTGAATAGACACGCAGGTCTTAACAGAAATTAAAGACAACCATATGGCTCCTGCCGGTTGCCAACTTACAATAAGGAACATTGCATACATCAAATATAATCACAATCATGGCCATATAACATCACAGCACACCCCTGCAAAACAAAGTTAGACGCCTCTAATTTCTTTGCATATTTTACGTGGTTTGGGGATTTCAATAAGTGTCGAACTAACTTACAAACAAGAACCACAATGTTAATGTTTGAACTATCAAGTGCCCATTGTAAATTGGATCTATACTATAATGGGAGATACAGACACCCGCAAAGCCACTTATGCAATACAAGTTGCATGTTGAGCGTGGAGCAAGTCTCACGAACGATGTCATGTAAGGTTATCCCGGGCCGCTTCATCCCATCATACCGCAAGATGCAAAGTACACAAGAAGCAATTGATAATAAAAGCACCACCGCCCATAATGACCTTGTGTTCTACTCGTGCAACATATCTACATATAGACACGGATCTGATACCACTGTTGGGGTTCGTAGCATGGAAAACAAAATTTTCTACCGCATACAAACAAACAAGCCAAGATCTATCTACTATATTGTAGCAACGAGTCGATAGAATAACTCACCCTCGAAGATTCCAAAGTGTTTAACGAGAGCAGATTCTCGTGGGTGATGTAGTCGTACTCTTGCCGATCTCAAGATCATGTAGACGATCCTTCCGGCGCTGCGTTTCGGCAGCGCTTCCGCAGTCGGTCACACGTTTGGTACTCGACGAAGACCTTCCTCTCCCTTGTTCCAGTAGGCA
The DNA here is from genome assembly GCA_030063025.1 of Avena longiglumis. NCBI lineage: Eukaryota > Viridiplantae > Streptophyta > Magnoliopsida > Poales > Poaceae > Avena > Avena longiglumis. Next base: position 453,329,486 of record CP125978.1, on the reverse strand, counting down.
GCGGAGGTTGTAGCACTCTCCTCGTGATTCCGGCAGCACGACGGCGTGGTACCGGAAGTAGAGGGGAGATCTCGCAGGGCTTCGCCTTAAGCCGGAGCGAGTATGGTGGACTATGAGAGAGCCTCGGTGATCTAGGGTTTAGACACACCAAGTAGAGGGAGATAGGACGGCGGCTAGGGCAAGTAGAATCCCCAACTCGGTGGCTTGGGAGAAACCCTAGGGCGGCGGCGGCTAGGGTTAGGGTTTAGAGGGGCAAGATGTGTGTCTAGGAGGGGCAGCCCTGCCCTTCCTTATATAGGTGGGAGGGCCAAGAGTATATCTATCTATCATATGGATGGACAAACCCCACTCTTGATCCATGTGTCTCAACCAATACTTTCTGAACACTCAATGCCACCTTTATAGCCACCCAGTTACGGTGTGGTGTTTGATGTCATCAAAGCATCCTTCCAGTGATGGTGATAAGCATGATCTCAAGGTCAAAGGAATTAGGTTACTATGTATCAGAAAGCATATAGCAATTTGAACTATTAAAATGACTTGATCTTTATGCTACGCTTATCTATAGGAGTATGTCCATCGTACCATTCTCCTAATGATATGATCTTGTTGTTAATAATATCTCAATGTTTATGATAGGGAAACCACAATCATTTATTAACCAACAAGCTAGTATTATGAAGAGGCTTTACTAGGGACTTCAATTTAAGATTACAAATCACACAAGTATTAATGTTTCCTTGTTAATACTATTATAGCATGAATGTAAACATTTATCATAAACACAAAGATATAATAATAACTACATTTATTATTGCCTCTAGGGCATATCTCCAACAGCCACTCCATGGAGAGGACGTGTTCCGCCCCCGTTTCAGGATGAGCCGGAAGCACTTCCTCAGGATCGTGCATGCCATCCGGGAGTTTGACCCATATTTCCTTTGCAAGAAGGACTGCACCGGCTTGGTTGGGTTTTCCTCGCTTCAGAAGTGCACCGTGGCAATGAGGTTGCTTGCATATGGAGCGCCGGCTGACAGTGTCGATGACTATCTCCGCATCGCTGAGTTTGCTCGAGGAGGACGAGCCATACCATCTACAGGGTCATCTTGCCGAGCCTGATCATCAGGTGCCTCCAACATGGGCTGCATTCATCGCAATGCGTCGGGAGATCCGAGATCCGGTGATGCATCAACAATTGCAGGATGATCTTGTCGAGCACCTATGGACACGCAGGGCAACACGACGTAGATGCTGAGCATGAACTGGCCGAACTTGGCCGAAATATGTTGTAATTTTATTGCAGGCCGAACTATGTTTATAGTACGCCGAACTCTGTTTAAAATTTCACCGAACTTTGGTCTCAAAGTGTTCTGTAATCATCGTATCACGAACCATGCCGAAATTTGGACGAATTTTAGCCGAATTTGAGCCGAATTCTAGAGGGAATTGGCGACCCGGGAACTCGGCCTGGGTACGCGAGTGGGAAACTGGGCGTACCCAGGCCGAAAAATTGAGCCGTCCGGGCGAAATTTGGTCCGGATTTTGGCCTGGGTTCGGCCAACAAGTGGAGATGCTCTAACAAAATACCATCTCGTATGCACGGACCAGTAGTGATATGGCTATAGGCGCAAGCAAGCCTATCCATGGCGCGCTCCTAAAGGTCACAGACTGCACTAGTAGAGGTTGCCATATTGACGGCACTCAGAAAAAGAGATACCTCACGTTCGTGCCAGAATTGAAAACAGAAAAGTAAAACACAATTCAAACATGTAATTAAACGACTGATTTCATTCAAATTTAAGGAATATTACATATTTTTGACAAAAATAAACTAAAATAATCCTAAACTAATAATAGCCGTCAGAGGAGGACCCCTCAAAGCTAGAGCAATCAGAGTCGTCGAGGTCGATGATGCCGACCGTTGATGTCTACGCACTTCTATTTTTGCAGACAGTTGTTAGGCCTCCAAGTGCAGAGGTTTGTAGAACAGCAACAAGTTTCCCTTAAGTGGATTACCCAAGGTTTATCGAACTCACGGAGAAAGTGGTCAAAGGTATCCCTCTCAAGCAACCCTGCAATCAAGATACAAGAAGTATCTTGTGTCCCCAACACACCCAATACACTTGTCAGGTGTATAGGTGCACTAGTTCGGCGAAGAGATAGTGAAATACAAGTGGTAACGATGCCAAAAAAATAGATGATGGCTCAGTTGATGTCGAGCCTGTTGGGAACCCCAAGAGCAAGGTGTGAAGCAGCACAACAGCAAGTCTTCCCTCAGTAAGAAACCGAGGTTATCGAACCAGTAGGAGGAAGGAAACATCACACTGGTGTTGCAATCAACGTGGAGACCTACACAACACAAACTCAAGACTTTGACCCAACTAACAGTAAGGTTGTCAATCTCACCGGTTGTTGTAACAAAGGATTAAACGTATGATGTGGAAGATAATGGTGGTTTGCAACAAGTATCAGTAGAAGATGTATCAATGGTAAAGATTGAACCGACGTCCATAGTTCACTAGAGGTGCTCTCCTTAGATAAACAGCATGACATGAAGGATAAACAAATTACAGCAGGGCAATTGACAGGAACTGAGCAAGGTATAACAATGCAATAATAGCCAGAAAGATCCTATAAGATTCGATTGGGCAATACAACAAGATACATAGACCGTCATCCAACTGCATATATGACTAGAAGTCCACCTTCAGGTTATCATCCGAACCCCCTCCAGTATTAATTTGCAAGCAATAGACAACTGTTTTAAGCAAAGTGTGTAAGGTAAACAGTCCACATGTTCCATAAACAAGAGACTGTTGTTTTATCCCTAGTAGCAACAACACATCTACAACCAAAGAGATTTCTGTCACTTCCCTTGGAAACTAGAGGCATGAACCCACTATCGAGCATAAATACTCCCTCTTGGAGTCACTAGCAACTACTTGGCCAAGATAGCTACTAACAACGGAGAGCATGCAAGATCACAAACAACATAGACATGATAGAATCATAAAGACAAAACCATTAACCAAACTGACATAATAATCTCAATATCCATCGGATCCCCGCAAACACAACATGCATGATTACAAATAGATTAGATCTTAATCATGAACGAAGCTCACAAGATCTATTCATGAAATCACAAGGAGAAGATACAACCATCTAGCTACTACATAGACCCATAGTCCAAGGTGGAACTAACCACGCATCATACCGGAGAAGAAGGCCTCAGGGATGATCTCCCCTCTGACAGGGTGCTAGGGAGAACTTCAGATCCTCCTCGATCTAGGGACAATGGTGTCGAAATCTACAGACGGTTTCGTGGAGATTTGATCGGGTTCTTAGGGTTTAGGCATCGGGGGCTTCTTATAGGCGAAGGGGAGTCCGAGGAGGCGACCAGGGGGGGCACACCCTGCCTAGGCGCGAACCCACCCCTGGCCGCGCCTAGGAGAGGTTTGGCTGCCCTGGCTTGCCTCTCCATCTCCCCTCTGGACTTCGTGATTCCCACGGAAATTTATTGACTTTGGCTTTTGTCCCGTCCAATTCCGAGAATATTGATTTTCTACCTTTCTGGAACCAAAAAACAGAAGAAAACAGGCAACTGGCACTGTGGCAACTTGTTAATAGGTTAGTTCAAGAAAAGATATTAAAACACCTCAAACAAAGACAAAGCAAAGCAAAGTAGATACTAAACAAGCATGGAACATCAAAAATTATAGATACGTTTCCGACGTATCAAGCATCCCAAGCTTAACTCATGCTAATCCCCGAGTAGGCAAGTGATAAAAAGAAAAAAAAATTAGGTGACATGCACCTTCACAATGAAGATCTAACCAATTGCAAGCATTGAAAGTTGGGATCAAAGAACTCTAAATATGAACATGAAAGATGGAGTTCTAACAGTAAGACAAAGCGACTATTGTTGCAACATGACAAGATACAGACAAAGATCATGAATAACATGCATTGAAAAACATTTGTTTGTTTAACATATAGAAAACATGGCATAGTGGCAATCAGCTTGTCCCTCATAGAGTAGAAATATAGATGCATAGGACACCTTCAAAGTTCACAAGGGTGACTAGAAACAAGTAGCACAAGAATAAGTAGTATCACAATATGCATCAATCAATAAGCTTTGGGACACTGCACATAGAACTAAGAATGGCAACTATGCTCTCTTAATGGTGCCTAAAGGTAGAAGGTGGAGACTCAATAGTGGTGGAAGAAAGGCCTTTTATAAAGGAAGGGGGATTTCAAGTTTCAAAAAGAGCTTCCAAAAATTATGGTACTTGTTAGCTTTCAGCCCTCATTGCCCCTATCATAAGCATATTGAAGTGATTAAGGTTAAAGTGAACAAACTATGGAGTATATTCTTGACAAAGTATAATGTGGCACCCCGCAAAACCACTACTAGAAAATCGCGTTGTTTTTGTGCATTGCATCATCTTGACCGCATGCTCATGTCATCATGCCACCTTGCATTTGAGCATCGTCATCATCTTGCATTTGCTTGCATAAAATTATTTGCGGAAAAACCTATTTTGTTTTCTACACGCCCCGTCTATGTTCCAAACGCAAAACCCGGGTCTCCGGATTATTTTGTTTTGTCTGCTATCGGTTTGCAAAAAACCTGTTTTAAACAAATAAAATAATTAATTATTTTAGTGGGGGCATCCAACCGGGCCGATCCGACCCAGTCGGCCACCCCCAGAATAAATCGGTCCACCCAAATCCCTAACCTACCCAGTCCTATTTCCACCCAATCCTAATCTACCCACCAATCACAGCTTGCCATCTCACCCTCTCCCCCAATCCCCACCCATGTGGCATCCCGCAAAACCACTACTAGAAAATCGCGTTGAATTCGTGCATTGCATCGTCATCATCATGCATTGTTTGCTAAAACTATGCTTGCAAAGCCCGTGTTGTTTTCTAAACGCCCCTCCTTATTTTCAAACATCAAAACCCGGGGCTCCGGAGTATTTTGTTTTGTCGCTATCGGTTTGCAAATGGTCCAATTAACACAAATAAAATTTATAATTATTTTTAGTAGGGGCAGTCGAACGGGCCAACCCGACCCGAACGACCACCCCCAGGTTTTTCAAACGTTCCACCTATCTGCCCCATCTAATCCTAAACCCACCAGCTATCCTACCCACACCCCCCTGGCCACCTCACTCCCTCCAATAGCATCTCGCCACCTCATCTCACCCTTTCCCCTAGCCAACCAGAACTTGACACTTGGCCACCCCCTCTTCCTTCCTCTCCTCTCTCTCTCTCTCCCACCAACCAGACACACAACGCACACCCCACCCCTGGCCACGTTGCCCTCTTTCCTCCTCTCGACCGCCTTCCCCCCACCCCCACGCGGGGCCCACCCGCGTCGACCCTCTCACGCGCCACGCCATCATGGTCCTCCCTCGACCCACTCCATCACGCCGCTGCCGCCCACGCCCGCCTCCCGACAAATCCTCGATCCTTCCGCCGCCCCTGGGACCCACTCCCCCGTCTCCTTCCCCAGAACCGCCTCCCCCGGACCCCCTGGCGGCACGCCTCTCTCCCCTGGCGTCCCTCTCCCCTCTGCGCCGCCGAGCTCGTCCTAGTCGCCTCGACCAGCTTCTCCAACCGCCTCTCTCCCTGCCTCGCTGAAGCTCCACTAACCTGCGTTCGCGGAGTCTGCGCCCCGGCCGAGCCCGCCTCGCGCCTCCTGAACCGCCTCCTCCGTGGCGCGCGCCCGCCGCCTTCCTCTGCTCCACCTCCGCCCGCCACCCTCTCCGCCTCACGCCCGACCTCGCGCGCCCCTCACCCGCTCCTGCTCCGGTCCCTGGCCTCCGCCCGCCTCCGCCTCACCGCCCGGCCACTCAGCTCGACTCCAGGCCCGCGCTCGCCACACCGCCCGCCTGTTCCCGCTTCGCTACAAGGCCACACTGCGCGCCCGGCGGCCAGCGCCGCCAGCTCCTCGCTCGCCGTCTCTGGCGATCGCCACCGCCTTCTCCCGGGCCGCGCCTGCCCTGCAACCCTCCGGGCCGCGTCATCACCAACCCTCCGCCGCCGAAGTCCTCGGCGGACACTGCTCACGCCACGCCTCCTCACCGCCCTCTCCATCCGGTCTCCCCGCCGCCGGCCGCCACCTTCCGTCGTCGCCCCGCCTGCCGTCGACGCCATCGGTGCCCGGCCGCGAGTCGCGTAGCTCTCCCTCGGCCTCTGCTCGTCGTCCTCTTCAGGCCGCGAGCCCCAACCTGCCAAGCTCTGTTTCAGTACCATGAAGTTTTACACCCTCTCGCGTGAGACATGTGTGTTTGTATGTGTGTCCCTGTGAACACTTCAACCATCACAAACTTTCAGCGGATCCGAAGACCTATGACCACCAGGTTCGACCGTATCTTGACAAGTTCTTCGAGCGGGCGCTCAGCAATCAGGCCGACCCGACGCACGGACGACAAGATCTGCTACGCGGAGCGCTAAGGCCGTGCCCGGATCCGGAGTCCGACACCGACAACTAACACCGTGGAACCGACATGATCGACCTCACCGACGCCATGATCTCCCTCACGGAATCCGAAGCGCGGACCCGCCAAGACCCTCGCAACGGCAAGATCGACCCCGAGGGACCCGGCAAGTTCTTCTCGACGACAAGATCATCGACATAGAACCCGAAGGACACATGGGCGACAAGGACTCCCTCGAGGACGCCGAGTGCTTCACCCCGGACACCGAGACCCCGGATGCGCCAAGACCCTAACCCCGGAGCCGAGAACGCATCCGTCGAACCCGAACCCTGCATCGAACCTCGACCTCGAACCCCGGAACCCTAACAAGATCGTCGAACCCTAAATGTGTGACCCTTTTCCCTCGATACCCTATTTTATAAATGCATAATAACAACTTGATTGCATATTAAATTGTCATTCCCGCATGCATATCTGTGGTTTGGGGGCCTTATGCCGATTCACCGAATAATTAAATATGGGGCCCATATGCGGGCAAATCAAGCCTTATATTGGCCTCATTTAAACATGTGTAGCGAACCGGTGATATCTTTTGCCTTGTTAAACAACATTTAATACGCGGGGGTTTAAACAACTTGAACCATATAATAATTGTCGGGACCCCGGTTCCGCTTAATATGACCTAATTGCATCGCACTTTTGCCATGTCATGCATCATACATGCATCATGCCGATCTTCTGCCGTGTATTAAATATTGCATCCGGTGTTTCTTCTAGTGTTTTGCTTCTTCGCGGATAAGGCTGTTGAGTTGATGTGAGCTTCGCCCGATCTTCGGTTGAACCCTTCGACAATGTTTTCAAAGCAGCATCTCCCCTACCTATCTTACTTTTATAGTCTTTATTCCTCCTGTTGATCTATTGCTACCGTGTTGCGATGCTTTAGTTTTCGTGCGTGAAATCCCTTGCAGCCCTATATTGCCTTGGACACATCCTATTACCTGTTGTTTGGTAGATAGTTGGACTTATGCGTCGTAGTTGCTTGCTCAAGTGCCGATGTGTGTCGCCATATGCCACGATTCTTGATGTTTTGCCGCATGTTGATGTTGGAGATGGTTCTAGTTTTACTTATCGTCACTTTACTTTCGCTTAACAACTAAAATTGAAATAAGCGAGGCATCGGTGGGTGATAGAAAATATTTGGTTTCGACGCCCACTTGTGTCCCGTAAGACCCGAGTACTTGATTCATGTTCCTTGTTTTTATGCGCTATCCACATCCGAGGTATATGGGACCCCGAGCCGAGCTTGATTCCGTCTTATTTCTTGGGGCCACAAACTAGTTTGAGGTGTTTTTACTATCCTACTTATGCCATGCCATGCTACGTATTTAAATTGTGCGAGGTACACCTTTGCATCTTTTAGGATCGGGACACGATTCCATGTCGACAATCCCAGCCACACTTCGGGTTCCCGATCGTTCACACCAGATACCCAAACCTTGAGCCCGTCTCGAGTCACCGGCTTCGCTATGGGATCTACTTAAGGGTGGCCCCTGAAATATTTGAATCTGTGATTGTTCACCGTGAAAGCCTCGTTGGGTTTTGATTTGGTTTTTCCGAGGTTGATCGAGCGTGTGTTGCTATTGGTGCACCCGGTAAAACTTTCAAAGCCGTGTCCGGATATGGACGACTTGGAGCACAGTTTCTTGATCATAGACAAGCATAACTAAAGTTTCGCTATAAATTTGACTTATAATGACTAGTAATCAGCTTCACTATAATGGAATGGCTAATTAATACTGCCCACAATTGCTTGTTTGGTTGTCGTCATGACAATTGTATCTGACTAGTAAGTATTGCAACTACAACGAAATGGCTGAATAAAAGTACCAACAACTGCTGGGTTTTGGGTTTATCTCATGCTATCTGTATATGATTAGTAAGTACTGCCACTATAACGGAATGGTTAACTAAAAGTGCCCACTGTTTACTTTATCAGAACGATTATCTAAACCGACTAGTAAATGCTGCAACGATAACCTAATAAGTAAAACTGCCAACTGTGTGAGTTCCTCGGTTGACTTCCTCGACGGTCTCGAGGGGGGAAATGCCAGGGTGGGTTTTGTTTGGTGTTAGCTTCAGGTTGGATCCGCATAGGTCTTTCTTATCCCCTCTGTTTTTCCGCCAGTCGTATCGAGTCTCCATAGGTTGTTTAGTGCATGCTGCCGCTGCCGCTCAGTCCACCATACCTATGTAGGCGAGGACCGCCGAATTCTAGCCTCGCTGTCTTGGCCTCGATCGACGCCTTCTTTTTCCTTGGCCTTTATCGGCACCCCTTTTTGTTTAAACAGGTTTTGAGATCGACGCCGTTAGCGAGGTTACCCTTCCGCTTGGCCAAGGGTGGTTATGGACGCCATTGGTTATTCTCCGTGGCTCTTAGCCCCATTTGCATCTTGTCCGTAATGGACGCCTATCGCTTTCAAGGTGATTTGGATCTTTGTACATTATATATGTATTCTTGACTCATGGAGTCGCCATATATATATATATCTCGTGGGTCCCATCGAGACCTGTTGTCATGTTATTACTTTCTTTTCCACCAAGCGAAAGTGCCTGGTGGGCACCTTTGAATCGTTTCTATGCGGGTTTGGTGAATTTTGCCCAAATTTGCATAGGTCCGATTCTGAGGGTGTTACAACCCACCTTGCCACCTCATCAATCCACAGCCCCCATTCCCCCCTCTCTCTTTCTCACACAGCCCCACCTACTCCCTCTCCCTTACAACCTGGCCCCACCCTCCTAGCCCACCTCCTCTCTCTCTCTCTCCACCCCACACAGCCACCACCCAACACACACAACAGCACACACGCACGCCCCCGTCGCCTCACCCGATCCCCACTCATCTCTCCTGGCCCCACCCTGCAACCCGGCCCCACCCGCAAACCCACGCGAGCCCGAGCCCCGTCCTCTCGCCCCTGCCCCCACCTTCTTCCTCCCCTCGGTCGGCCTCCCTCTCTCCCCCGTCGTCGCTCCTCCCCAGTTCTCTGCCCGTCCTCCTTGCCCCTCCGCTTCCGGCAGCAGCACCCGGCCGCGCCCTCCCAGCTCTCCACCTCGCTGCCTCCGGCGCAGCCTCAGATCCTCGCCTGGCCTCCTCCACCGCCTCAGCGCACGCCTCACCTCCCGCCTCCTGCCCAGCGTCTTCGCCGCCTCCCGAACCTGCCCAAGGCCGCCCTTGCCGCTCGGCCTGCCCGGCCGCCACGCTGACCGTCGCCACGCCTCGGCGTCGCAACCTCCGCCGCCCACCCTCGTCGTTCACCACCTCCGCCGTCTGGCGCTCTCCTGGCCGCGTCGCCAAGAACCTCGCCACGGCCGCCCTTCCGCAAGCCCGGCCCGCGTCGCCCGCCTCGCCTTCCTCAAGATCCCCGCCGGCGAGCCGCCCTCGACCTCGCCCCGCTTCGGCCTCCTCCGCACGCGCGATGTCGCCGTCGACCGCCCCCCAGTACCCGGACCCACCTCGCCTGGCCCCGCCACCGTCATCCTGTGGGCCCTCTGCCTCCCGTGTGCGCGTCTGTGTGTGCTCGTGTATGTGTGCCATGGGGATATGCTTGTGTTCCCTATGGCTCGTCTTGATGCACCCCAAGTTCGCCAGCGACCTTCGGCGCCGAACCGATGACACTCGACGAACCTCCGGCAAGATCTTCGACATGGCCAAGATCTACCGCAACCGAGTCCGGCACCGACAAGTGAAATCAGAACCACCAAGACCTTCGCCGCGGAATCCCCAAGGCCTTCGATGTGGAACCACAAGGTATACTACGGCCCAAGACCGGTCGAACGCCAAGTTCGCCTCATGAACCTCAAGACCAACTCAAGACGCCAAGGTCGCCGACGCAGCATGCCAAGTACTTCACCCCAGATGAGACAGGTACTACTTCCCGGTACGCGAACCGACAAGATCTTCGCAACGACAAGATCGACCCCGACCAGGGCGAGTCCGATGCGCCCCGACGCCACACCAAGCCCTTCCCGGATGCGAGAACGATCCCGCCGAGACCGAACCCCAGATCCGGAACCTGAGACCAAACCCCGAACCCCGGAACCAAGATCGCCGAACCCTAATGTGTGACCCTTAACCGAGAACCCTATTTTCATAAATTGTCAACTATATAAATTGTTGCATATCTAAATGTTCATATTTGCACACATATCATGTGGGTTTGGGGGCATTATGCCGATTCACCATATAATTAAATATGGGGCCCATATGCGGGAAAATCTTGTCTTATATTGGCCCCATTTAAATTTCTCGTGATCGAACCGTACTATCTCTTGCCTGTTAATACAACATTTAATTTGGGGTAGTTAAATAACTTGAACCATTTAATTAATTGTCGGGACCCCCATTCGCTTAATATGACCTAATTGCATCGCAGACTTGCCATGACATACATCATACATGCATCATGCCCGATCTTTTGCCGTAGTATTAAATATTGCATCCGTGTTTATTCTAGTGATTTGGTTCTTCGCGATAAGCCGTTGAGTTGATGCGAGTGTCGACCGCTCTTCTGGATGAACCTTCGACAATGTTTTCAAAGCAGCATCTCCCTTTCTACCTATCTTACTTTTATAGTATTTATTTCCTCTCCTGTTGATCTATTGCTATACGTGTTATGCGATGCTCTAGTTTTCGCACTCGACATCCCTTGCAGCCTTATATTGCCTTGGACACATCCTATTACCGTTGTTTGGTAGATAGTTGGACTTATGCTGCCGTAGTCGCTTGCTCAAGTGCTGCTATGCGGTCGCCCAAACCACAGCTTGTTGGAGTATTGCCGCATGTTTGATGTTGGAGATGATCATGGCTTTACTTATCGCTCACTTTAATTACTGTTTAACAACTAAAATTGAAGTAAGTAAGCGAGTAGGGCAATAGATGTTATTTGGTCGTTAACCGTCCACTTGTGTCCCGTAGGACCCCGAGTACTTGATACCTGTTCCTTGAATTTTCGCGCTATCCACATCCGGCAGGATTATGGGACCCCCCTGAGCCAGAGCTTGATTCAGTCTTATTTCTTGGGGCCACAAACTAGTTTGAGGTTTTATTTACTATCCTGTACCTATGCCATGCTTTACTGCTTTACTTACGATTGTGCGAGGAGCACACTGTACTGTTTAGGTAAGCGGAATGTTTTCGCAATATCGACAAGCCCAGTTTTGGGTTCCCAGTCGTTTACAGCGATTGTCGCAAACCTTGAGTCCGCCTCGGAGTCAGCTAACTTCGTTGCGGGTCTACTCAATGGGGTGGCCCCCTGAAATATTTCTGAATCCTGTGATTGCTTTGTCGTGAAAGCCTCGTTGGGTTTTGATTTGGTTTTTCCGAGGTTGATCGAGTGTGTTGTTATTTGTGCACCCTGGGTAAAACTTTCTGAAAGCCGTGTCCGGTTATGGACGACTTGGAGCATGATTCTCGATCATAGACAACTATAACTAAAGTAGTGCTATAAATTTGACTTTATAATGACTAGTAATCAGCTCAACTATAATGGAATGGCTAAATAAAACTGCCAACAATTGCTTGTTTGGGTTGTCGCCATGCACCATTGTATCTGACTAGTAAGTATTGCAACTATAACGGAATGGCTGAATAAAAGTACCAACAACTGCTGGGTTTTTGGGTTATCTCATGCTAATGGTATCTGACTAGTAAGTGTTGCCACTACAATGGAATGGTTAAATAAAAGTGCCCACTGCTTATTTTATCAGGATGACTATCTTTACCTGACTAGTAATTGCTGCAACGATAACTGAATCCATAAAACTGCCAACTGTGTGAGTTCCTCGGTTGACTTCCTTGTTTGGTCTCGAGGGGGAAATACCAGGATGGGTTTGTTTGGCGTTAGAATCAGGTTGGTTCCGAATAGGTCTTTCTTACCCCTCTCTGATAGCCGCCAGTTGTATCGAGTCTCTATAGGTTGTTTAGTGCACGCCACGCCGCTTCCACCATACCTATGTAGGCGAGGACCGCAATTCTAGCCTCGCTGCAATCGCCTCAAAGATCGCTTCTCTCTTTTTCCTTTGCCCTTTTCGCACCCTTTTGTTTAAGCAGGTTTGCGATCGATGTCGTTAGGTGGTTACCCTTCCGGCTTGGCTCAAGGTGGTTATGGACGCCATTGGTTATTCTTCGTGGCTCTTAGCCCATTTGCATCTTGTCCGTAGTCGGACGATCATATTTTTAAGGTGATTTGGATCTTTGTATATTATATCGTAATCTTGACTCATTGAGTCGTGGTATATATATCTGCTCAGGGTCCCATCGAGGACTGTTGTGTAATGTTATTACTTCGTTTTCCACCCGCACGAAAGTGCCTGGTGGGCACCTTTGAATCGTTTCTATGCGGGTTTGGCGGGTTTCGCTAAAACTTGCATAGGGTCGATTCTGAGGGTGTTACATATAAGTTGACAATCTCAAGTCCCTTGAATACGAGGGCCACACTTCATGCTACTCAACTTCAGTCACCTGTAAGTTCTTGTCATTATAAGTATTTGCATATCATAGAGAACCGCCAAGGGGGTACCCCTTGCACATGGTACAGGAGCTTTCCCATAACCAAAATGACAAGGCAAGCAGACAATGAGTATCTCAGCGATATTTTTATTTACTAAATGCATAGATTTTTATTGAGGATGCTTCAAAGATAGCTCACTATGGTGATGCTGCAAGTTTTCACCATGATTAGGCATGGCTTAGGCTAGTGGCCTAGGCGTTTCTCTAACACAGAATACAAACTCCATGGACTTACAAGCTCCCTCTTTATTTCATACCGGTGACATCCATAGACAAAAGAGCATGATATCAACTTAGTACAAAGTACAAGTGCAATGTTAAAAAGTTCCCCGTGACAGCACGGTTCTGCTAAATCCAACGTATAAGTGCAAGCATATACAACATAGACGACACAATGGTTCAAGTTTATTAGGGGCAAAGAATATAAACTGTGCCATCAAGTTTGTGAGGGATTTAATCACCAAGTTTTCACATAACAAACTAGTTTTAATTGGAAGATAGCTGAAAACAAGAATATACTTGGAATGATGTAACACACCATGCATAGGAGTTTATAGTGGAAACTTTGGAAAAAACTTGATTTCTTGGGAGTTGGAATCATGGGTTGAGCTTACTCATATAAGTGGAGGCTAGCAAAAGACTGGGAGCTACCAAATAAGAGAGCAATAGTGGCCATAATCATGCAGAGCGACAAAACATTACTAACTAAAGCATAGAGTGGTACTACAAGTCAAGTACTAAATGATCATAGAGTCTGTGGTGACTTGTTCATAGTCATAACATGGTGTGAGCATGTGCCAAGTCAACCCAAACAAACCTCAAAGGAGAATACCACAATACTATGTTTTTGCATGCTAAAACAACACATAATTTCTTTAAGGCACACTAAGCAATCCCAATGACTTGGAGCAAGCCATGCTACAACAATAATTACTAATCATAAGTTCAAAAAAACACCTAGAATGACATGATAAAGTCTAAGTCACGGTCAATGCAATCTCCTCTTGCACTTCTAAGCAAGAACTTTCTACTACTTTCCAACACTAAGCAACTTATTTGCAACAAAACACAACGAAGGTGGGGGTCCAAACTACTCAAGCAAACTAAAAAACTAAGCAAATCAAACGAAAATTAAGACGCTCCAAGAACAACACAACTATGCATGAAACAATAAAAACGAAGTGTCTAGACAGAACTGAGCTTTTTATTGATGAAGAAGGGGATGCCTTAGGCATCCCCAAGCTTTGACGCTTGTACCTCTTGGATATTTCTTGGGGTTACACCATGGTGGCATCCCCAAGCTTGAGCTTTTGTCCATTCTTCATCTCATTACATCATTCTCTCTCTACACCTGATTTTTTTTCCTTCATACAAAACTTCACACAATCTTCATTAGCAACATTAGTTTATTCAAAATATATTAGACCTCTGGAAAAGCTTTGGAACAGCAAGACTTTTCACTAAAAACATAAGCTATTGTAGTAACTCCTTCAAAAAGCTCAATTCCCCAAAAGAGAACTCAAAAAGGAATGAATAATAAGCAAATGTAAATAATGGCAGAAATCTGTTAAAACAGACCAAAAGGTAGAAACCGATTTTTTCGAAAATCTTCTGTTGCTCAAATAAAAAAGTGTTCAACTAACGAAAGTTATCTAACATACTAGGGGATTTATTAGTAAATTATCAGCTCAATCCGAGTTACAGAGACTCCTCACGATTTTTTATGGCTGAGGACAAAAATCTGTTTTGGGACAGCAATTCCCCAAATCTTACTTCCCTCTCATTAGAGGTCATTCTTGGTATAAAAAGCAAACAAATAGGATAAGGAGATGTAATTACTGAAGTAATACCTTCCAAGACTCAAGAAAACTCTTAGGTTATCTCCCAACAAGTACTTTTCTTTAACGCCTTTAAGTTAGGCACAAGAAGCAAGAAAAATCAAGTATTTTCAAATGATGAAGCATTAACATCAAACCTTGCTTTCAAAGGAGGAGCAAAAAGGAACTTCTCTATCCTCATAGGGAAGTGTTCAATACCTTTCTTGAATGGAAAATTACATTTAATGGTGCCTTCTTTCATATCAATGATGACGCCAATAGTTCTAAGAAAAGGTCTTCCCAAAGTAATAGGACAAGAAACATTGTATTCAACATACAAAATATAGAAATCCATAGGTACATAAGCATTGTTAACCATTATGAGAACATCATTAACACTCCCCCTGAGTTTCTTCTTAGCATTATTATTAAGTGGGACATCCAAATAGCAATCTTCTAAAGGTGGCAAATCAAGCATTTCATAAATCTTTCTAGGCATAATAGAGACACTAGAACCAAGGTCACATGAAGCTTTGAGATCAAAGTCATTCACTTGCATATTAATGATGGGTTCCCAACTATCTTCTACTTTCCTAGGCATAGAAGCTTTCTGTTTTAGCTTCTCTTCCTTAATCTTAACAAGAGCATCAGTAATGTGTTTGGTGAAAGCAACATGCATATCACTAGCATCGATTCTAGCAAGCTTTTACAGGAACATAATCACTTTAGAAATATTGCAACCTTCAATATCAAAGTCAAACTTAGCATCACTAGTAGTAGGCATAGTAGGAGGAATAGGGACTGCTTGTGGTTTAGTAGTGATGGTACACACACTATTGTTTCTATCAATTTCAGCTTCCCTTTCCCACTTAGCATGAAGTTGAGATAACAGCCTAACATTTTCATCAATAGTAACTTGTATGGCATGAGTAGAAGCAAAGGTACTCTCCATGGTTTCAGGTTTAGCAGCCATTTTATTAATCAAGGAAGACTGAGCTTCAGACAAAGAGGAAATATTTTTCTCAACATTTAAAAGTTTTTACTTTATAGCCTTATTGAAAGTGGTTTGTTTACTAATAAAGTCTTTGAGCATGAATTCAAGTTCATAGGGGGAACTTCTAGCATTATTGTAAGAGATTCCATAGGAATTGCCGTTATTAGGAGGATAAGGCCTATAATTGTTGTTACCACCAAAATTATTCCTATAGGCACTGTTGTTGAAATTGTTGTTTCTAATGATGTTCACATCAACTTGATCTTCTTGATCAACCAAAGAGGCTAAGGGAACACTATTAGGATCTGGAGGAGCTTTCCCATTAACAATCATAGCCATAATAACATCAATCTTTTCACTCAAAGAGGAAGTTTCCTCAACAAAATCTACCTTCTTACCATGTGGAGCTCTCTCAACATGCCATTCAGAGTAGTTAAGCATCATATTGTCAAGGAGTCTTGTTGCAGCACCCAAGGTGAGGCCCATGAAAGTACCTCCAACAGTTGAATCCAAAGAGTTCCTAGAAGAGTAGTTCAAACCTGCATAAAAAGCCTGGATAATCATCCAAGCAGTGAGTCCATGAGTGGGAGAATTCTTAACCAAAGATTTCATTATTTCCCAAGCCTGAGCAACACATTCATTATCAAGTTGTTTAAATTTCATAATTTCACTTCTCATAGATATAATCTTAGCGGGAGGGTAGTACTTTCCAATAAAAGCATCTTTGCACTTAGTCCAAGAATCAATACTATTTCTAGGCAAGGATAGAAACCATTCTTTAGCTTTTCCTCTCAAGGAGAAAGGAAAAAAAGATTAAGCTTCATAATATCTCCATATACATCCTTATACTTTTGCATCTCACAAAGTTCAACAAAGCTATTGAGATGGGCAAGAGGATCATGAGAACTAGCACCAGAAAATTGCTCTCTCATCATAAGATTCAACAAAGCAGGCTTAATTTCATAAAAGGTAGCATCAGGAGCAGGTGGAGCAATAAGAGTGCTTAGGAAATCATTGTTGTTGGTGATAGTGAAGTCACACAACTTGGTGTTCTCAGAAGGTTCATTTTGGCAAAGGTGGACAAGCCAAAACAAAGAAGAATCTAGAGCATGAACTATTTTTTGTGTTTTGAATAAATAAAGCAAAACAAACTAAACTATTTTTGGGGTTTTTTGGAAAGAGGCAAACAAAACCAAGCAAAAAACTAAGCAAACTAAAAACAAAGCAAAGAGAAAGGAAGTGGAGGACTCCTTGTGAAGACGCCCTTAGCCTCCCAAGAACATCGCTGAAAAGAGCTTGATGTCTACGCACTTCTATTCTTGTAGACAGTTGTTGGGACTCGAGTGCATAGGTTTGTAGAATAAAGAAGTTTCCCTTAAGTGGATTACCCAAGGTTTATCGAACTTAGGGAGGAAGTGGTCAAAGTTATGCCTCTCAAGCAACCCTGCAATCAAGATACAAGAAGTATCTTGTGTCCCCAACACACCCGATACACTTGTTAGGTGTATAGGTGCACTCGTTCGGCGAAGAGAGAGTGAAATACGAGTTGTAACGATGCCAGAAAATAGCTGATGGCTTAGTTAATGTCGAGCCTGTTGGGAATCCCAAGAGCAAGGTGTGAAGCAGCACAACAGCAAGTCTTCCCTCAGTAAGAAACCGAGGTTATCGAACCAGTAGGAGGAAGGAAACGTCACACAGGTGTTGCAATCAACGTGGAGACCTACACAACACAAACTCAAGACTTTGCCCCAACTAACAGTGAGGTTGTAAATCTCACCGGTTGCTGTAACAAAGGATTAAACGTATGGTGTGAAAGGTAATGGTGGTTTGCAACAAGTAAACAAGTAATGGGAAGATGTATCAATGGTAAAGATTGGACCGGGTCCATAGTTTACTAGAGGTGCTCTCCTTAGATAAACAACATGGCATGAAGGGTAAACAAATTACAGCGGGGCAATTGACAGGAACTGAGCAGGGCATAACAATGCAATACTAGTCAGAAAGATCCTATGAGATTCGATTGGGCAATACAACAAGATACATAGACCATCATCCAATTGCATATATGACTAGAAGTCCACCTTCAGGTTATCATTCGAACCCCCTCTAGTATTAAGTTGCAAGCAACAGACAACTGTTTTAAGCAAAGTGTGTAAGGTAAATAGTCCACATGTTCCATGAACAAGAGACTGTTGTTTTCTCCCTAGTAGCAACAACACATCTACAACCGAATATATTTCTGTCACTTCCCTTGGAACTAGAGGCATGAACCCACTATCGAGCATAAATACTCCCTCTTGAAGTCACTAGCAACTACTTGGCAAAGATAGCTACTAACAACGGAGAGCATGCAAGATCACAAACAACACAAACATGATAGAATCATAAAGACAAAACCATTAACCAAATTGACATAATAATCTCAATATCCATCAAATCCCTGCAAACACAACATGCATGATTACAAATAGATTAGATCTTGATCATGAACGGAGCTCACAAGATCTATACATGAAAGCACAAGGAGGAGATACAACCATCTAGCTACTACATGGACCCATAGTCCAAGGTGGAACTACTCACGCATCATACCGGAGAAGAAGGCCTCCGGGATGATCTCCCCTCCGGCAGATTGCCAGGAAGAACTTTAGATCCCCCCGATCTAGGGACGATGGTGGCGGTAGCTACAGACGGTGTCGTGGAGATTTGATTGGGTACTTAGGGTTTAGGCATCAGGGGCTTCTTATAGGCGAAGTGGGAGGCCGAGGAGGCGACCAGGGGGGCCACACCCTGCCTAGGCGCGGGCCCATCCCTGGTCGCGCCTAGGGGGTTTGTCCGCCCTGGCTTGCCTATCCATCTCCCCTCTGGACTTCGTGTTCCCCACGGAAAGTTATTGACTTTGGCTTTTGTCCCGTCCAATTTCGAGAATATTGATTTTCTTCATTTCTGGAACCAAAAATAGAAGAAAACGGGCAACTGGCACCGTGGCAACTTGTTAATAGGTTAGTTCTAGAAAATATATAAAAACACCTCAACGAAAGACAAACCAAAGCAAAATAGATACTAAACAAGCATGGAACATCAAAATTATAGATACGCTTCGACATATCAACCGCCTTCCTAGACTTGAGCACCTCATTGTGTCTTGGTAGAGCTCCGGATTTCCGCTGCTCACTCAATCATGCTGCCGTGAGTCGCCTGGATGATGAACTCCTCCCGTGTAGTTTTGTCTTCATCTCCAACTTCGCAGATGACGAGCTGCCCTCTCATCCTTCTTCAGGGTGTGGAAAGCAACACCGTCAGAGAGATGCTCCACATGCCTCTTTGGGGGCGCGGAACACAATGCCTCGCGCCCTAGAGCTCGAAGATGAGGTGCACGAATGAGACACACGTGAATACGAACCGTCCGACCATGAAGGAACCGAAGACGGGGCGATCCAAGCTGCTCCATAAAGCCCCGATGCTATCATGTGGGAACGGGGTGTTTGGGAGGGTTGTATACTACATGCTATAGTAATTTTGTAATGTTCTATTTCAGATATGTATGGATGAAGTCAATGTAAACAATTGGTTTATTTTACTTGATAGATGATTTAGTCACATGAATCTCGAGTAGAAAGGGGTAGACGGGTCTTGGTGCAAAATTATAGTTGATTGTAGTTGGTAGATGATTTTAGGTGAATTTACTATTAGTTTTAGTTTGTTACATGATTTTGCATGGTATATGGGTTTTTTAGTTGGTACATGATTTTAGGTGAGTTTAACTTTAGTTTTAGTTTGTTAGATGATTTCATGTAGTATATGTATTTTTTTTTGTTGATTTTAGTGGTAGATGATTTTAGGATATGTTAAAATATAACAATTAGTTTGTGTTTGCTATTTGTTATCTCTCACGTGTTTAACATGGTGGATGAGAGCGTGACATTTACAAGAAGGCGGCGAAGGTTCCCATCGTCGATCGCATCAAGCACCATCTTGCAACATGGAGGGGCTAGGAGATTGCGGCGCACGCCTACAACTGGTTGTCGATATGATAGTGCACATGCATTTACGGCGATAGCACCACAGAATGGATACGCCGATGACCAAACATCGGGTCCGCCGGCATAGACCGTGACCAGCCCAGCTTCGCCAAGCATCCGTCCAGAGAATTGCCCTACAGAGTTTCACGCCACGACGGGCCGCCTTCATGTAGCTACTTTTCTCTTTACCTCATTAAACTTTGAAAAATCATAACTAAATCATTCTAATTTGTAAAAATACAAATAATATATCAAAATTTGCAAAAATAAGATCTATCTATTTACACTCAAATATTACACATTTGTAAATAAAATTAAGTGAAACATAAAATATTATATATAGTTTAAAACGGCATAAGAAATTCAAAAACGATTCAAACAATGCGAAACCTTCGTGTGGTGTCATATCATGTGACATAGTTATAAGAAAAAAAATATCAAACTTGGTATAATGATTATGTCTCAAAAAAACCTTCACAAAATAACCTATCTCATTCGAGGTTTCCTGGCTTTCGGGTCAAATGATTAATGTTATGGCTAGAATCAAGGCATAGTTTGTGAAAATATATCCATATTATGCATACATTTGCATCATGGGATGACGAACAATGTTGTAGGAGGAAGTTTTCCTTTTCGTCGCACCAAAAAGCCATTTTCCATTTTCTGAGTGCAAAAATCGCGGTTTTGTGAAGCAACCACCAAATGGCTAATTCAAAATTCTACCACCAAAATTTTCCAAAATACTATACCACCTTACATGGATAATGTCCTAACAGGGGGATCTCAAACCTTTCCGTCTATCCCTGGTGAAAAAGACAAATTCCTGCCGAATCGGTAGGAAGTGGGTCAGATATGAACTATAGATACTGTAGGGATTCGTAGCATGGAAAACAAAATTTTTCTATCGCATACAAACAAACAAGCCAAGATCTATCTACTAGATTGTAGCAACGAGTCGATGGTATAACTTACCCTCGAAGATTCCAAAGCGTTTAACGAGAGCGGATTCTCGTGGGTGATGTAGTCGATTCTTCCGATCTCAAGATCGTAGACGATCCTTCCGCGCCATCGCTCCGAAGCGCTCGCACGGTCACACGCTCACTGGTGACGAAGACCTTCCTCTCCTTGTTCCAAAGAAAATGCAATGAGGTTGTAGCACTTCTCGCGATTCCGCAAAGACAACGGCGTGGTACCTAAGTAGAGGGAAATCCCAGGCTTCGCCTTGCCGAAAGTAGTATGGTGGAGCTTATGAGAGAGGCTATTAGTGGTCTAGTAATTAGACACACCAATTAGAAGGCTCTAAACCAATTAGAAGGCTCTAAACCTGGCTAAAGCAATTAGAAGCTCTAAACCAAACGGCTCTAAACCGGAGATTTAGAGGTAGAAAGTTGTGTGTCTAGGAGGATCCCCGCCTCCTTATATAGGTGGAGGGGCCTTGGCGCCAGGAGAGGAGGAGTCCCTCCCCAACTCGGCCTAGGGTTGGCCGCCACCGAGGAGTCCAACTCCTCCAAAGTTGGTTCCAACTCCTCTTGCTTGTTTCCCACAATTTCGCTTTCCCACGCTGTTTTAGCCGCTTGACTTTCAAACCGCAATTTGACTTTCATGTTTTGGAACAGCAAGAACACTTAGTACATGATGCAATCATTCCAATATGTAATGACACATTCATGTACCCTCCCTCGGAGTGCCGGACAATCCGAACCTTCTAGAACATTCCCGATGAAAACACCTAATCATTCCCAACTCCGAAACGGACTTTCCTTATATGAATATTATTCTCCTGACCATTCCGGATCACCTCGTGATATCCCGGATCCCATCCGAGACCAACAACATTCGGTCTCTTTCTCATAATACCATAACTACTCAAACAACGTCAATCCTTATGTGTCTCCTACGGTTCGTGAATTATGCGGACATGATCGAGACACTTCCTAACAATAACCAATAGAGGAATCGAAATTCATATGGCTCTACATATTTCTACGATTACTTTGATCGAATGAACCACTTACATACGATACCAATTTCCCTTTGTCTCACGATAGTTTACTTATCCGAGGTTATGATCGTCAGATCTCTGCATACCTAGTTCAACCTCGCTATCGATAAGTACTCTTTTCTCGCTCCCGTGATATGTGATCCCTTGTGACCAAGTCACATTCTTGCAAGCCAATTGATGACATTCCACCGAGAGGGCCCAGTATATCTATCTCATGTGGATGGACAAATCCCTCTTGATCCATGTGTTTCAACCAATACTTTCCAACACTTAATGCCACCTTTATAGCCACCCGCCACGGTGTGGTGTTTGATATCATCAAAGCATCCATCCGTAAAGGTGATATGCATGATCTCATGGTCAAGGAATTAGGTTACTATGTATCGTAAAGCATATAGCAATTGAACTATTGAAATGACTTGATCTTTATGCTACGCTTATCTATAGGAGTATGTCCACCATATCATTCTCCTAACGATATGATCTTGTTGTTGATAACATCTCAATGTTCATGATAGGGAAACCACAATCATTAATCAACCAACAAGCTAGTGAAGTATAGAGGCTATACTAGGGACTTCAATTAAGTTTACAAATCACACAAGTATTAATGGTTTCCTTGTTAATACTATTATAGCATGAATGTAAACATTTATCATAAACACAAAGATATAATAATAACTACATTTATTATTGCCTCTAGGGCATATCTCCAACAGTCTCCCACTTGCACTAGAGTCATCTAATCTAGATTACATGGTAATATACCAACACCCATGGCAGTTTGGTGTTGGTCATGTTTTGCCCTGGAGAGGTTTAGTCAATGGATCCGCCACATTCAGATCGTGTGTACTTTGCAAATCTTTATATCCCCATCCCGGATATGTTCTCGAATAGCGTGAAAACGCAGCTTGATATGCTTCACCTTCTTGTGTGACCTTGGTTCTTGCGCATTGGCTATGGCGCCCATGTTATCACAAGATATAGACATTGGGTCCAACAGACTTGGAACCACACCCACCAGTAATGAACTCTTTCATCCATATCGCTTCTTGTGAAGCCTCCGGCAGCCATGTATTCGATTCATTGAAGATCTCGCCACAACGCTTTGCTTTGCACCTCCAAATTAATCACGCACCATTCAAAATAAATACGATCCGGATTGTGATTTAGAATCATCCGGATCGGTGTTCCAACTAGCATCGGTAACCATTAACAACGAAATGCTCATCACCTCCATAAGAAAGAACCATATCCTTAGTTCTTCTCAAGTACTTAAGGATGTTTTTGATCACGTCCAATGATCCACTCGGATCACTTTGATATCTGCTAGTTAAACTAACAAAGATATGCAATGTCGGGTCTAGTACATAGTATGGCATACATTAGAGATCCTATGGTCGAGGCATAGGAGTCTTACTCATCCTTTCTCTATCTTCGCCGATGTCGGACTTTGAGTTTTACTCAAGGTCGATTAAGCAACATGGGCAAGAACCCTTTCTTGCTTTCTTCCATTCCAAATCTCTTTAGAACTTTGTCCAAATATGTACTGTGACAATGATATTTGGCTTGATCTATCTCTATAAATCTTTATGCCTAATATGTAAGTTTCGCCAAGATCCTTCATTGAAAAACTATTATTCAAATATTCCTTGACACTATTAAGAAGGTCTACATTATTCCCAATCAACAATATGTCATCCACATACAAGATTAAGAATGCTACAGAGCTCCCACTCACTTTCTTGTAAATACAAGCTTCTCCATAAGTTTGTATAAAACCAAAACTTTGATTACCTTATCAAAACGTTGATTCCAACTTCGGATGCCCGCTTCAATCCATAGATGGACCGCTGAAGTTTGCACACCTTGTCAGCATCTTTAGGATCGACAAAACCTTTGGGTTGCATCATATACAACTCTTCATCAATGTTCCATTGAGGAATGATGTTTTGACATCCATCCGCCATATCTCATAATCATAATATGCAGCGATTGCTAACATAATCCTCACGGACTTTAGCTTCGCCACCGTGAGAAAGTCTCATCGTAGTCAACTCCTTGAATTTGTTGAAACCCTTTGCGACAAGTCGAGCTTTATAGATGAACTTTACCATCAAGATCTGCTTTTCTTCTTGAAAATCCATTTGTTCTCGACACCTTCCGCCATCCGGTAAGTCCACCAAAGTCCATACTTGGTTTTCGTGACATGGATCCAATCTCGATTTCATGGCTTCTTGCCATTTATTGAACTGGGCTCATCATCGCTTCCTCATATGTCTCGGGGTCATCGGTGTTGTCCACCACCATGACATTCATAACGGAATCATACCAACTGGAGTGGTACGAGTTCTCGCTGACCTCCGAGGCTCAGAGCAACTTCAACCAAGTTTCATGATCATCATCATTAGCTTCCTCTTATTGGTGCAGGCACCACAGAACTTCTTCCGTGCGCGCTACTCGCAATTTCGAGAGAAGGTTCGACAACCTCGCCGAGTTCTACTTTCCTTCCAGTCACTTCTTTCGAGAGAAATTCTTCTCTAGAAAAGATCCATTCTTGGCAACTAAGATTTTGCCTTCGGATCTATGATAGAAGGTATACCCAATAGTTTCCTTCTGTATCCTATGAAGACGATTTTTCCCTTTGGGTTCAAGCTTGTCCTATGTAACTTCTTTACATAGGCTTCAGATCCCCAAACTTTAAGGAACGATAATTTAAGTTTCATTCCCAAACCATAATTCATATGGTGTCGTTTCAACGGATTTAGACGGTGCCCTATTTAAAGTGAATGCGGCGTTTCTAATGCATAACCCCAAAATGATAGCGTAAATCTGTAAGTGACATCATAGAACTAACCATATCTAAGAGAGTTCGATTACGTCGGACACACCATTATTACCGTGGTGTTCCCATGTGTCAATTGTGAAAGTATTCCGCACTTCTTTAAATGCTCGCCAAACTCAGAACTTAGATATTCACCTCCGATCGTAACGTAGAAATTTAATCTTCTTGTTACGCTGATTCTCTACCTCACTTTGAAACTCCTTAAACTTCTCGAAAGTTTCGGACTTATGTTTCATGAAATAGATATACCCATATCTACTCAAGTCATCCGTGAAGGTAAGAACATAACGATAACCATCACATGATGCTACACTCATTGACCACACACATCGGTATGTATGATTTCCAATAAGTCCGTAGCTCGCCCATCATACCGTAAAATGGAGTCTTAGTCATTTTTCCCATCGACATGCTTCAGATCTTTCAAGTGATTCAAAATCAAGTGATTCAAGAAGTCCATCGAATGGAGTTTCTTCATACGCTTTCACTCGATGTGACCAAGACGACAAAGCCACATATAGGTAATTATCGCTGATTTCAAACGCTTAGCCTCAATGTTGTTGATATGTGTATTTCCACCATCGAGATTCAATAAGAATAGACCATCTATCAAAGGTGCATGTGCATAAAACATATTACTCATATAAATAGAACAACCATTATTCTCAGATTTAAACAAGTAACCGCCTCGCAATAAACAAGATCCCGATATAATGTTCATGCTCAACGCAGCACCAAATAACAATTATTTAAGTATAAAACTAATCCCGATGGTAGATGAAGGGTAGCGTGTCGACCGCGATCACATCAACCTTTGATCCGCTTCCCACGCCGCATCGTCACCTCGCTCTTTGCTAGCTTCCGCTTATTCGCAAAGACCTGCTTCGAAAGTTACAAATATGAGCAACCGAACCAAGATTAAATACCCGTGCACTACTATTTAGTACTAGTGAGATACACATCAATAACATGTATATCGATATACCTTTCTTCTTGATGTTGCCGCTCTTCAACCGCCAAGTACTTTGGGCAATTCCGCTCAAAGGACCTTCTCCCTTGCAAGAAAGCACTCAAGATCGTGCTTAGGTCCAGCCTGGTCTTCTTCAAGGTGGTAGCTTTCTTACCACCCTTCTTGAAGTGTCCCTTTGCTTAGACTTGCCTTTCTTGAATTTGGTGGTCTTATTGACCAACAACACTTGGTGCTCTTTCTTGATCTCCACTTCGCAGATTTCAACATGGCAAAGAGTTCGCAACGCCTTGTTCATGTTCGCATGTTGTAGTTCATCACAAAGTTCTTGTAACTTGGTGGTAGTGATTGAGGACACGGTAAATCCCCAAAGCATTAGGAATCACTATACCCAAGCTTTGAAGTTTGTTTATGTGCCTGCACATCTTAAGCACATGCTCACCGACGGAGCTGCCTCTCTTCCATCTTGCGCTTAAAGAACTTTTCGTAAGCCTCATAGCTTTCAATTGCCGCATGAGTCTCAAAAATCATTTTGAGATCTTCGACAATATCATATGGGTCTGAATCCTCAAACCTTTTCTGAAGCTCCGATTCCAAACCATACAAGATAGCACACTGAACTATGGAGTACCGATTCTTCCGAGCGAGGTAAACATTCTTTACTTCATCGGGAGCATTGGCAGTGGGTCACCCAATGTGCATCCAAAGACATAGGTCAAATTACCACCTGTGAGGACAATCTCAAATTGCGGAACCAATCCGAAGTTGCTTCCATTGTTTTTCAACTTTTCTTTCTCTAGGAACACATTAAAATTGATGGTAGGGGCTGCCATTGATCTACAACATATTTGCAATAGTTTAGACTAAGTTTATGACAAATTGAGTTCAAATTAATAATAAAATTAAACTAGGTGAACTCCCACTCAAAACAATATCCTCACATTGTTTTAGTGATCACACGAACCAAATCCACCATATCAACATCGATCACGAGAGTTGACATAGTTTCAATGGCTTAACAATCGTCATGTTCATCATATCTACTATATGATTCATGCTTTACCTTTCGGTGATCCGTGTTCCGAGACCATGTCCAGACATGCTAGGCTCACAAGATCAAACCTTAGTTTCGCATGAGCAACTGCTTGCTCACGCTTGTATACACTTGCGTAATCTAACACACCCGATCATCACGTGGTGCTTCAAACAACAAGCTTTAGCAACGGTGCTAACTAAGGGTGAACACTTTATGATTTGAAATTGATGTATGAGGGATCATCTTATAATGCTACCGCTGCCTACTAAGCAATACAAGATGCATAAAGGATTAACATCACATGCAATTCAATATATATGTGATATGATATGGCCTTTCTTCTTTGTGCCACCGATCTCCATCTTCAAGCACGAACATGATCTCCATCATCACCGCATTGCATCAAGGTCAATGACGCTTCTCCATGGTTGTCGCCCACCGCTTCAACTATTACAACTACTTTGAATAGACACGGTCTTAACATAAATTAAAGACAACCATATGGTTCCCGCCGTTGCCGACTTACAATAAGGAACATTGCATACATCAAATATAATCACAATCATGGCCATATCACATCATCAGACACCTCGCAAAACAAAGTTAGACGCCTCTACTTTCTTTGCATATTTTACGTGGTTTGGGGCTTTCAATAAGTGTCGCTCTAACTTACTTAACAAGAACCACAACATTGATACTAGCATTGTTGATCACCCGTTGTAAATTGGATCTTAACTATGCTAGGAGAAACAGCACCCGAAAGCCACTTATGCAATACAAGTTGCATGTCAAGCGTGGAGCAAGTCTCATGAACGATGTCATGTAAGGTTAGCCCGGCCGCTTCATCCCAACATACCGCAAGATGCAAAGTACACAAGAAGCAATCGACAATAAAAGCATCAACGCCCACAATGACCATTGTGTTCTACTCAGGCAACAGATCTACATATAGACACGGCTCGATACCACCGTAGGGATTCGTACCATGGAAAACAAAAATTTCTATCGCATACAAACAAACAAGCCAAGATCTATCTACTAGATTGTAGCAACGAGTCGATGGTATAACTTACCTCAAGATTCCAAAGCGTTTAACGAGAGCGGATTCGTGGGTGATGTAGTCGCATTCTTCCGATCTCAAGATCGTAGACGATCCTTCCGCCACCACGCTCCTGCAGCCCCCGCAATCGGTCACACGCTCAGACTGACGAAGACCTTCCTCTCCCTTGTTCCAAAGAAATGGAGGTTGTAGCACTCTCTCGCGATTCCTAAGAAGACAACGGCGTGGTACCTAAGTAGAGGGAAATCCCACAGGCTTCGCTTAAGCTTAAGTAGTATGGTGGAGCTTATGAGAGAGGCTATTAGTGGTCTAGTAATTAGACACACCAATTAGAAGGCTCTAAACCAATTAGAAGGCTCTAAACCTGGCAAAGCAATTAGAAGCTCTAAACCAAAACGGCTCTAAACCGGAGATTTAGAGGTAGAAAGTTGTGTGTCTAGGAGGATCCCCGCCTCCTTATATAGGTGGAGGGGCCTTGGCGCCAGGAGGGAGGAGTCCCTCCCAACTCGGCCTAGGGTGGGCGCCGCCCGAGGAGTCCAACTCCTCCTCCGTGTTGGTTCCAACTCTTGCTTGTTTCCCACAGCTTCGCTTCCCACGCTTCGTTTTAGCCGCTTGACTTTCAAACCGCAATTTGACTTTCATGTTTTGGAACAGCAAGAACACTTAGTACATGATGCAATCATTCCAATATGTAATGACACATTCATGTACCCTCCCCGGAGTGCCGGACAATCCGAACCTTCTAGAACATTCCCGATGAAAACACGGAATCATTCCCGAACTCAAACGGGACTTTCCTTATATGAATATTATTCTCCGGACCATTCCGGATCACCTCGTGATATCCCGGATCCCATCCGAGACTCAACAACATTCGGTCTCTTTCTCATAATACCATAACTACTCAAACAACGTCAATCCTTATGTGTCTCACGGTTCGTGAATTATGCGGACATGATCGAGACACTTCTAACAATAACCAATAGAGGAATCTGGAAATTCATATGGCTCTACATATTTCTACGATTACTTTATGATCGAATGAACCACTTACATACGATACCAATTTCCCTTTGTCTCACGATAGTTTACTTATCCGAGGTTATGATCGCTTGTATCTCCTGATACCTAGTTCAACCTCACCGATAAGTACTCTTTCTCGCTCCTGATATGTGATCCCTTGTGACCAAGTCACATGCTTGCAAGCCAATTGGATGACATTCCACCGAGAGGGCCTGAGTATATCTATCCGTCATGTGGATGGACAAATCCCACTCTTGATCCATGTGTTTCAACCAATACTTTCCGAACACTTAATGCCACCTTTATAGCCACCCGCCACGGTGTGGTGTTTGATATCATCAAAGCATCCATCCGTAAAGGTGATATGCATGATCTCATGGTCGAAGGAATTAGGTTACTATGTATCAGAAAGCATATAGCAATTGAACTATTGAAATGACTTGATCTTTATGCTACGCTTATCTATAGGAGTATGTCCACCATATCATTCTCCTAACGATATGATCTTGTTGTTGATAACATCTCAATGTTCATGATAGGGAAACCACAATCATTAATCAACCAACAAGCTAGTGAAGTATAGAGGCTATACTAGGGACTTCAAATTAAGTTTACAAATCACACAAGTATTAATGGTTTCCTTGTTAATACTATTATAGCATGAATGTAAACATTTATCATAAACACAAAGATATAATAATAACTACATTTATTATTGCCTCTAGGGCATATCTCCAACAGATACATGATCTGATGCTCATGTTTTTTTACAAAAATAATTTTTAGGTTTATAATATGCTATTTTATCAGAGATCCACTTCAAGTTTATCGAGGCTCAGCCCCGAGCTAAGAATCTTCATGCCCGTCGTTCGATAAAGTTTGTCGATAGTTTAAAACGGGCATAAGAAATTCAAAAACGATCCAAACAATGCGAAACCTTCGCGTGGTGTCATATTATGTGACATAGTAAGAAGGAAAAATATCAAACTTGGTATATTGATTATGTCTCAAAAAAACTTCACAAAATGACCTATCTCATTCGAGGTTTTCCGGCTTTCGGGTCAAATGACCAATGTTATGGCTAGAATAAAGTCATAGTTTGTGATAATGTGTTCATATTATGCATATATGTGCATCATGGGACTACGAACAATGTTGCAGGAGGAAATTTTCTTTTCGTCAAGACAAAAAAGTCATTTTCCATTTTCCAAATGCAAAAACGAGCGGTTTTATGAAGCAACCACCAAATGGCTAATTCAAAATGCTATCACCATATATTCCAAAATAATATACCAACTTATATGTATAATATCCTCAAAGAGGGATCTCAACCCTTTCAGTCTATCCCTGGTGAAACAAATTTCTGCCGAATCGGCAGGAAGTGGGTTTGATATGAACTATAGGTACATGATCTAATGCTCATGATTTTTTATAAAATCATTTTTAGGTTCACAATATGACATTTCATCGATGTCCACTTTAAGTTTATCGAGGCTCAGTCCCGAGCTAAGAATCTTCATGCCCGTCATTCGACAAAGTTTGACGATAGTTTAAAACGAGCATAAGAAATTCAAAAACGATCCAAACAATGTGAAACCTTCGTGTGGTGTCATATTATGTGACATAGATAGAAGTAAAATATCAAACTTGGTATATTGATTATGTCTCAAAAAACCTTCATAAAACGACCTATCTCATTAGAGGTTTCGTGGCTTTCGGGTCAAATGACCTATGTTATGGCTAGAATTAAGGCATAATTTGTGATAATGTGTCCATATTGTGCATACATGTGTATCATGGGATGGCGAACAATGTTGCAGGAGGAAGTTTTTCTTTTCGTCAAGCTAAAAATCCATTTTCCATTTTCCGAGTGCAAAAATGGTCAGTTTTGTGTAGCAACCACCAAAAGCCTAATTCAAAATGCTGCCACCATATTTTTGGAAAATAGTAGACCACCTTACATGTACAATGTCCTAATAGAGGGATCTTAAACCTTTCCATCTATCTTGGTGAAAAATACAAATTCTCGCTGAATCGGTAGGAAGTGTGTTAGATATAAACTATAGGTACATGATATGATGCTCATGATTTTTTAAAAAAATCATTTTTAGATTTACAATATGCTATTTCATCAGAGATCCGCTTCAAGTTTATCGAGGCTCAGCCCCGAGCTAAGAATCTTTATGCCCGCCGTTCGACAAAGTTTGACGATAGTTTAAAAAGGGCATAAGAAATTCAAAAACGATCCAAACAATATGAAACCTTCACATGGTGTCATATTATGTGACAATGTTAGAAGGAAAATATAAAACTTGGTATATTGATTATGTCTAAAAAAAACTTCACAAAATGACATATCTCATTTTAGGTTGCCAAAAAGCCATTTTCCATTTTAAACGGGCAAACAAAATTATGGCTAGAATCACGGCATAGTTTTTGATAAGTTGATATTGATATCATATTTGGATTACTCTCATTTTTCTGATCAATTTAGACATATTATTTGTCGAATTCCAATTTACGGATTTAAAGATATTAATTATTCCATATTAAATAGGAAAATACAAAAGGAATAAAATCATTATATTTTTGTTTGAATTCAATAATATTTCTACTTATTTATGATTGTTTACTTAAATAATTGTTTGTAATTTCAAAAAATACAAACATGTGACATGATGATATAAGAGTTAATAGGATTGATATCATAATATTAACAACAATGTATAAATTGCTTTGCGAAAACAGATTCTGAAAGAACGAGAAAGTTAAGTTGAGCATGCTGGAGTAGTAAGGATGGGTGACCGACCAGAAATTTTGACCAAGACTGCAATTTGATCAAATATTAAGTGTAATTAGTGTTAAAAATGTTCAAAGTGAGAGATTAATGAGTCAAACAATTTAAAGATTTAAAAATGAGAAAATTTTAAAAAATTTAACTGGGTAGGCTATGCCGACGGCCACGCCAAGGACAATCTCAGCGAAGCGCACCAACGACTTCCGTGCTGCGACGAGAAAGATTCGCCGGTAGTTTCACGCCGACAGCCGTCATCGTAGGCTACACAGAGTTTTTTTTTTCTCCGCCCGCTTTTAGCCCTTAGCTTATAAGCACTCGTCCCGAGGATCAACTTTCCCACGTATATTGAGCCTACTCGGTAAACCGCGCGTCCAGTGACATGTGTGGTTCGTCACGATGGCCTAGGAGATAGAGAGAGAGAGTACCGCCTATTTCCGTTACAAGACCCGGGTAACCGAATGACTCTACTGGAGACTCTTGGGAACACGACATGGACAAGGCATAGGTGATGTTTCGTTTTTTGTTTGAAACAGGGCCAACGATTCTCAGGAGACATTTCTCCAAGCTTAGTCATGGATATGTACTCATCATGGAAGAAAACCATATCGTTCTTCGTCGCTAGAAGATCAATCACGTGACGCCGGCATGCATACGGAGACCCTAGCTACGGGCCGGTCCTAGCTTGGCATAGCATAGCCACCACTCTCACATTCGCGACAAGAGATTCTGCTGCCGTGCCGCCTGCCTCAGCTCACCGTCGGCGTCTACGTACCCCGTGCGTGCTGCAGCAGCCTGTACCCCCGACCGGGCTGCTCGAGTCCAACAGCACGCCACTCGGATCGAGGGAGGGCGCCACAAGCGGAACAAGAATTTTCTAAATTTAACTTCATGTGAAGTAGTGTCGACGCTAGCATGATGTCAGTTATATATTATCCAGAAAAACTGAAAGATATTTTTAACTTATGAAAAACTTATGAAACATTTTTTACTATTTACAGACTATTTCAATATTTTATTTTTACAGCCTGTTTTAATATCTCAATAATGTGTTCCAATGTTTCAGTCTGTTTCAATTAGCAACATCAGCATGACGTCACCCATGTACGGACTAAAAAACTAGACAAATACACAATCTCAAAAAAAAAAAGACATTGCTACATAACAACTGGTCTAGAAATAACAACTTTTGGCGGATCAGACAGCTTGTGCACGGACCAAGCAAGTGTCCACGTGAATATGTTTGACATGTACTAATTAAGATTGATTTTATCCCTAAACAGAGTTAATTAACAATGGTTTAGTATCTACGCACAAATAAATAAAAATGCTCTAGTATAAAAAATGAAATTTAAAATGTTTTGTAGGTTAAACCGTTTATCCGATTTAAAATTGCTTTCACCGTTAAACTAGTCGCGTCGAGATCTTTAAAATTAGATTCCATATTGATATGTTTTAACGACTTTTTTTAAACCCAAAAGGTTATCCGCATGTAACACGTAACTTATCCAGGCTGTACTATATAAGTTATCCACCAGTTAACATATTAGTTATCCACCCTACGAACGGATTGTGTGTTTGAGTTTTTATATGCGTGCAAAAATATAAATATAAACTCTAATTTAGGATCATCTGTTTACGATATAATAAATGAACTCTTATGCCACATCAACCAACCGAAGTTGTAGTAAACAAATGTAACATGCAACCAGTGGCTTTATCGCCCGTTGTCGCTACCACATCATACGGATGACGAAGCCTCGAAAAGTGTAAGGGTGCCGAGTCTTTCATTGTTCGTCGATGCGAACGCATCGACGTCAACAAAGTCTCGATACCCCTTTCAATTAAATTAGTCCGTAGCTCATATCTAATAAATAAACTAAAATACATGGACAACCGAGATTTTATGATGCAAAAAATACAAAAGTTACCCACACGAGAAATACGAGAACGACTCGGTCAAATTCGTTTATATGGTGGATAACTTATATGTTATAGGGTGGATAAGTTATATACTATGGTATGGATAACTCATGTATTAAATGTGGATAACTTGTTGGTCCAAAAAAATTCATCGAAACATATCAACATGGGATCTAGTTTTGAAGATCTCATCACAATTAGCTCAATGGTGAAAACGAATCCTAAATCGAATGAATGGTTTGATCTACAAAACATTTTGAATTTTTGATTTCATCCTCGGCTGACTCTGGCTCTGACTCACGTTCACACTTCAGCCTCACGCGGACACACTTTCAGATCCGGCCTAATCAAACCGCAGAACGTCAGCTCGCCAGGTTTTATAATCCATCGACCGGTCGGAAGATAGATTTCCCGTAAAAACAAATGGTAAATAAGACTACTCCACATAAAGTTAAGTTTAGAAATACTTTCCCGGCCACAAGTCTAAGATCGATCGGCCAGGCACCCTCTACTTTCCGATCTCGAACAGCACGCTTTCTCCTCAACACTTCTCCGGTCGTCGTCGTCGTCATGAGCTAGCTGGTCACGAAGCTCGCGCGCCGTCACGGTTGGCTCGACTCGGAATTCCAGAGATCCTCGTTTCTCTTGTGGGGAAACTCATTAGCACCGTCTCCTTGACACCAGCACCAGAAAATCAAACCAGCTCGAAAAGAAAAAAACGAAAAAAACACACTAGAAATCATCAGACTTGCTGGAATAATACCTGGGTGAGAGCTACCTGTCCGTGGTCGGCTGTCACCGTTCGTCAGCCGCAGAGTCAAAATTAACAGATTTGGTTGACAGAAAAACTACTGCATCGCTTTCGTGCTCTTTTTTTCTGGGAAGCAAAGGTTCAGTCTTTTCACTCGCTGACAGTGCAAGCGATACTTACACGTGCCGAGATTTGCAATCATGCGACCGGGTCGAACTTCGCAGACACTTTTCAATTCTTCATGCCTTCACATGTACTCCCTCTTCCGTTTAGAAATATAAGATGTTTTATATTTGTGAAGGAGATGTATCTAGACATCTTTTAGTCCGTCTTTTCACTCGCTGAGAATGCAAGCGTACATAGTACACGTGCCCGATAATCCGAGATTTGAAATCATGTGACCGGGTCGAACTTCGCAGACACTTTTTCAATTTTTCATGCCTTCAGATGTACGCTGGGTAGCCCGGTACGACACACCTGTCCGCCGTTTGTACTTGCACGGCTCCAACAAGCAACTCGCGTGCATGAGTGGTTACATTGTGGAGGTAGTGTTCGACTTAATCTTATCCCTGTCGGGTGTCTCTCTATGGGGTAATGTGGATACGTTTTCACTAATGATTGTGGTTTTTATAACACTGGCTTTTGGAGGTAGTCCCAGCTAGCGCATCCGAGGAAAAAAGAAGAGAATACAAGGGGGTATAACTTGCACGTTACTGCGACAGGCGCCAATAAGCTAATTAAACCGGCTATATATGACAGTATTATCTCTACGACGATGTGATAATAATCATATAACACGGCCGACTCAGCTGGTTCCTACAACTAACACTGCTGGGCAGAGCGTGGGTGTTGGCGGGACACACCACATCTGCACTACAAGATATATGTCCGCACTTATTAACCAGCCAGCCAGCCAGCTCTGACAAGGTCTCACCTATATGTGCGATGCCAATCCTATATATGCATGTCATCTCGATCCAACGGACGATGGATCTTCGATCCTCGACGTACGTCCGTCCGACGCGAAGCTACGTCAGCTGAACCGCCGTCGCTATCCCCAAAGCTAGGCAGGAACAGAGCAGGATCCGATCGGTGCAGCCCCGCCTCGACCGCGACCCGTACGTACTGTACGTCCGTCGTGTCAGCTCGTAACTGCTCCCCTCGACGCGGTTTTGCGGCCGGAGGCCAGTGCAGGTCCAGCTAGCAAACCCATATATTCTGATCCCGCGCGTCGCAGCGACGTACGTGTAGTACTGACCGAATCCGGAAGGAACCTCTCGATCTCGGCCGTACGCGCCACCGCCGGCTGGCTGGCTGTCCGGTCCGTGCGTGCGTGCGTCCAGCGAGCCGCCGTACGTCGCGTGCCCCCACCGTGCGCGACCGGCCGAAGCTGCGCGCGAAGGCGCCTCACCTCGCCTCTCGCCTCCACCAGAAAAGAAAATGCTCATTTCCTACTGCCCATGTTACCAGCCAGCAGCTCGGATTTCCAACGTCGTTTGCGCGTGGTTTCTCACTACTGTGCACGCACGCCATGCCATTGCCATGGCCATGGCGCCGGTCGCGGTTGGTACGCTACCTCGCTCGTGCTCACGTACGTACGTGCCCGAGTCGACCGACCGACCGACCGGACACCGGTCCATGCATGCATGCGCGTGCCAGTGCTTCTCGCGCATGCAGCTTTTTTGCACCCGAAGTCGCGGCAGCCAGCGCTCGATTTGTACGGGAAGAGACCCAAACATTCGGTCTCGTCTCGTGGTAATTAGTTGAGCGGGGTGCTTTGCGTGTGCATGTGGGCGGCTGGCTACATGTCGAGCTAGAACGGATTGGACGGTGCAGCACGTATGTATGCGGAGTCTGTAGCGGGGTCCTGTGTGGAGTCAACCCGTCGGCTATTCACCGTTGAAAGTAGCTAGCACGTACGGCTGCACGAGGGAGGTTAGGCCCAGTTTGGTTCTCGCCTGTAATAACCTGCCATCGCCAAAATTAGCGTGCCAAAATATTTGGCGGAGGGTTCTCGCGCCCTGAGATGGCCAAATACCACCTATTTCTTTTTAAAATATAAGATATTTTAGTTTTATGAAGCAAATATATCTAGACTAATTTTAGTACGTAGGTTCACTTCGATTTATAGCGAATCTAGACACTAAAATTAGATTTTTTTTCATAAACATAAAATGTCTTACATTTTGAAACGGTGGGAGTACTTGGCAAGTTACGAGCTCCAAAAGCTCCACATAGTATGCAACAGAAAGGTTGGGAGCAAACCAAACAGGAGGCAAAGCATGGGGGCACAAACCAAACAGACTCTGAAACATGCGTGTGCTGGCACGGGTACGGCGGCTTTTACCTCACAAGTCACAATGGCGTGCAGACATTTTATCCGGCTAGAGGGAGGGACATTACAACATACCGTAGTTTTTACATGTGAAAGAGGTCGCACAGACACATGAATTAAGTAGCATTAGAAGATAGTGAATGCACCATGATCGGTAAGGCAATACGTCATCTAGAGAATAAAATTTGGTTGGGAGCAAACCAAACAAGAGACAAAGCATTTGGAGCACAAACCAAACGGTCTCTAGAACATGTGTGTGCTGGCACGGATACGGAGGCTTTTTACCTCACAATGGAGTGCGGACCAAAATCCCCGCTAGAGGGAAGACATTACAGCATGATTTTTTCATGTGAAAGAGCTTGCACACACGCAAGGATTAACATTACTCTCTCTGATTCGTAAGTGTCACTCATTTTGTACTAAGCTAGTATAAATTTTGTACTAGATGAGCGACACTTTTTGTGAATCGAGGGAGTAGAAGATAGTGAACGTACTATATCGGTAAGACTAGCCATAGTGCAAAGTAACATATACTAGTGTCATACACTAAGTCATACATATCATCTTTATAATACATAAGAATAATTATATAATATCATAGATAAATATATTAATTAGCTTGTAGACCCATTTCATTTTAAAATATGTGATGGTAAGGTAACATAGCTAGTTAGTACCACATTCATCTCTCGAGTCAATTAATACCACGTCATTTTGGCTAGTTGGCATTGCATGTAGTTGCGTGTTCCTATCTTAATTACTTTCACTATGACTGGTCTTAGCCAATAGTATGTGTCATCTAGAGAAGAAGAAATTGTTGCACGCCTTGCTATCACTTAACAATTAATGGTTGATTGCTCCTTAAGGCCTTGTTCGGTTCACACAAAATTAGACGGGATTGACTTGGATTGAGGGGGATTGGATCCCATCTAAGCCAAATTCCACCCTAATCCTCTCCATTCCACTCCAATCCACTAGCTAAGGGGATTAACCGAACAAAGCCTAAATGGCAGCATGAATAAATTTAAACTAGAAAAGTGTGCAATATAATTAACTAGGGGAGACATCATAAAGAAATATAGTGAAGGGGGACGAGTATGATCTGTCACCGGAAGGAATCTTCTATCGCGACATTCATGTGTCTAATCATCTAAATTTCATTTTAGCAGATTTTTCTTATTGTCCAAGTGTTTGTAATAAGCTAGCTCATGCACTAGCAGCACGGGATGCTCCTAGTGAGGAAGTCCGGTCTCTCTGGCTGGAATCACTCCTGAACATTGTTTGTGTTATGGTGACCAGCAATTCTCCGGAGTCAGTTGTGTAATGGAATCATGTGTTCCATTTCAAAACAAACAAATATAGTGTATGTTTTCACTAGAAAGAGATAATCTTTGTGAGGAGAAGCGATACTTGTGGATGTATCTATTACCGATAGTTGGATAGTACTATTTATATTTCCTTTTTTGTGTGTGGGGCGGAGGGGAGAAACGGCCTCCCTCGTTAGACTAAGAGCATATGTACCGTGTAGCTATGTCTAAAGAAAAAAGAAGGCTAACAAAGCCACGTTCTCTCCATCCTATAGACATTTTAAGGGTCCCACTCAACAGGAAAGTTGCAGCCTTTTACGAACTATTTTTGTAGTTCACTCATACACGGTCAAGTGAGACCATTAGTTGATTTTTTTCTTAAACAGTTGCTTCTACTAGACATAGGTATAAGCATTTTTTGGCTAGCACCATCCTCTCCACCGTGCTAGACTTAAACTTGTAGGGAAAAGTTGCTCTTAGACATCTCATTTTTGTCACGCTGCACACAATCTAAGATCCAACTACTTTACAGGGTGAAGTCACCGGTGAACAGTTGGTACCTTCGGATTGAAAATGGACAGGCAAGAGTAAGTATTGTAGCAGATGTACTGCAGACGTCCCTATGGCAGATGTACTATGGGCGAAAAAGTGGTAGCACCTCGGCAGTGGCGGAGCTTGGCAGGAACAGCAGGAGGGCGAAACACAAAATCTGAGAGTTGGGGGGGAAGGGGGGCTTGTACTAAGCTCCGCCACTGCGCCTCGGTCTTTGTTGCGTTTGTTTGTTTTTGGATCGCCATTTGTTTTGTATTTGTTCTGTTAGTTTTCCTTCTTCTTTCCCCGGTTGAACTTGTTCGAGCTTTCAATATAAGTTGGGTCTCCTCTCGGGGTGTCTTGTTTAAGAAAATGATAACAAATAGGATGTAGGTGGTTCTTGTAGCAGTAGACTATCCATGTTTAGCAAACCATCAATTCTTAATCCCACGGCTAGAAAAGGAGGCCAAGTCACCCGAATGTTCACGGGTAACTTCACTCCATAAGTTCACTTGATCTCAATCCGATTTTGGATAATAAATAAAGAGAAAATTACCGAGTGGTGGTGTTGGGCTTTGCGTTCACCATGGTTTACAAAGTATACCACGTGAGATTGTCAATCAAATTTTAAATTTTATTCTTTTATTTGAAGATACACAACAGGGAAACCCATGAACAATAGATAGAAAAAAACAAATACTTGTATTGTAGTAGTAAAGAGAACGCTCGTGTATGATCCAGTGGGTTTTTAAACTACAAAAATGATCGGGGTGGTTCCCATATTTAATTTACCATCTAGGGTTGCGAGTGAGAATTAGGGCTTATAGACACAAATTGTCGGTACTCCCCCCCCCCCCCACCAATGGAGGTGGCGAATAAACTCAGATAAAAAATCAGTGTTCTCAAAGTTTGACCAAGAATATATACAAAATATGAAGATTTGTAGTACAATATCAATAGACTCATCATAAGATATATTTGCATAATATACTTATGGAATTTTATAGTTGTTGATATTTTTCTTTAATTAATATATTTGGTCAAAGTTAGAAAACATTGACCTTCTCAATAAGTTTATACAACACCTATCTGGAACAGATAGGTAATAAGTAGGCCCCAAAAATTTGCTAAGTCTTGTTAGTACCCATTATAATTTTTTCCAACAGAAATTAATACCAGTTGTACAGAGAACCAAAATCTTTAAGCAACATGCAATGAATAATACAAATGGAAGGCATAATGGTATGTGCACTGTCTCAAAGATTTAGATTTTTTAAAATGAATAATACAAATGGAATATTGAAACGACAATATCGTAGTTGTCTTTAGTAGCACTTTAACATGGTGACCCACCTGTCAAAGTGTAATTCTTGTTAAAAAAATATAGATAGCGTAATAATATAGGTGGTATAATAGTGTCCTATAAGCAAAGAGGTGAGGTGCATTGGAAGTAAGGAAGAGAGAGGGGGATTTGTGGCCTTAATGAAGCTCCATCACTACTAGTACATTTTTAGAGGTCAACAATGTCAAAATATGTCTGTACAATTTAGCTATACTTGATAATGCATACAAAACCACGATCTATAGGGTGGGTGTGTGGCTTGGGCCTCGTTTTGCCCTCAACATGGAGCGCACTGAAGTTTTGGCTACTAAGAGAGGCTACTTTTCTCCTTACAAGAATATACCAAAAGTATTTTAAATTAAAACCATTTTTTTTATATTAATATATAAAGCATACATGTCGCCACGGTAGTAATCCGTCCGGAGAGTGGTCATCAGCTCGCGTATCTATAAGGGTCAAAGAGCTGACAACCATGCATCTAGGAATCTGTTTGCGATTTAAAAATTTAAAATAAATTATCTTTTAAACTGTTAATCTGATTGATGATCTGTTTTCACCGTTGGGTTTGTCTAGACTACTGTACTATACTGTACTACTCCCTCCGTTTCAGGGCTTAAGGCGTCCTCGATTTTACGTGTTTTTATCTTTTAAACCATGCCAGATTACTGTACTATAGCTATCAGATTGATAGCTAAGAGTTACCGACCAAATAATATATAGTCACCAGATAGGCCGTAGTAAAGACGTCAGCAGACGGCTACGTCGATGGCTTAGCCGTCGGATTAGTTTTTTTTTCAGATTTTTTTCATTTTTTCTTAGTTTCTTTATTCAAATTATTTTACTTTTTTTCAATTCTTTTGAATTGTTTAACTCGTTAATAGTATATTTTTTAACTCTAAGAACACTTAATCTTCGATTAAATTGTACTCATGGTCAAAATTTTCAATCGGTCGCCCATCGTTACACTACTCTAACCCCAACACGTATAACTTTTCTGTTCTTTTCAGATGAGCTCCCGATAAATAAATTAGACCTTGTTGATAATACTACCTTATCAATCCTATTAACCCTTGAACATGGTGTTACACGCCTTTGTTTTTTAAATTCAAAAATTTATTTAAGTAAAAAAATGAATAATTAATAATAATTTTAAACTCAAATAACAATAAAATAATTTTTTATTTTTCTATTTAATATAGAATAATTCTTATCTTTAAATTTGTAAATCAGAATTCAACAAATAATATGTAGAAATCGATT
Source organism: Avena longiglumis (assembly GCA_030063025.1). Lineage (NCBI taxonomy): Eukaryota > Viridiplantae > Streptophyta > Magnoliopsida > Poales > Poaceae > Avena > Avena longiglumis. The sequence goes on along the minus strand of CP125978.1, from coordinate 453,288,457 downwards.
AGAAAAATGATAAGAATCTAAACATGACATCCCTATCATATTTTTAATCATGTATCATGTCTTTTTAAATAAAATTTATTTAATAGTGTTCAAGTCATCAAAAAATTATATCAAAATTTCCCTTTTGAATTTGAGGATTCTAAAAAACCTAGGCTCGGGGCCGAGCCTCGCTAAATTTGCATTGGATATCTGAAGAAACATCATATTATGAGTCTAAAAGTGATTTTTTTCAAAAAATCGTCAGCATTAGATAATTTACCTGTAGTTCAAATCTGACTCACTTCCTACCGATTTGACATAAATTTTTCTTTTTCACCAGGGGTGGACAGAAATGTTTGAGATATCCCGGTTAGGACATTGTTCATGTAAGATGGTCTAGTATTCTTGAAAAATAGGATGGTAGCATTTTGAATTATGTCTTTGGTGGTTGCTTCACAAAACTCCTCGTTTTTGGCACTCGGAAAATGAGAAATGGTTTTTTCGTGCGGCAAAAAAGAAATCTTCTACGTGCAACGTTGTTCGCCATCCCATGATATACATACGTGCACAATATGGGTACACTATAACAAACTATATCGCGATTCTGATCATAACATTGGTCATTTGGCCCGAAAGCCATAAAATCTTGAACATGATAGCTCATTTTGAGAAGGTTTTTTTAGATGAAACCAATATACCAAGTTTGGTATTTTTTTTCTTACAATTATGTCACATAATATGTCACCACGCAAATGTTTTACATTGTTCGGACCATTTTTAAATTTCTTATACTCGTTTTAAACTATGGTCAAAACAACGGGCATGAAGATTCTTACCTAGGGGATGAGCCTCCCTAAACTTGCATTGGATCTCTGAAGAAAAATCATATCGTGAGTATTATAAAAAATCATGAGTATTAGATCATGTACTTGTAGTTCAAACCGGACCCACTTCCTGCCGATTCGACACACCTTTGTCTTTTTCACCAGGGAAGAAACATAATATTATGAGTCTAAAAATGACTTTTGCAAAATATTATGAGCATTAGATTATATACATGTAGTTCAAAGCGGATCCACTTCCTACCGATTCTGCAGACATTTGTTTTTTCAACAGGGGTGGACGAAAAGGTTTGAGATACCCCGGTTGAGACATTGTCCATGTAAGGTGGTCTAATATTTTTGAATAAGGTAGTGTCGTTCTGAATTATTGCTTTGGTGGTTGCTTCACAAAACGCCCCGGTTTTTTTACTCAGAAAATGGAAAATGGTCTTTCCGTGCGACGAAAAAGAAACCTTCCTTATGCAACATTGTTCGTCATCCTATGAAGCACATATTGTTGAGAAATAGAGCAATTTACCAAGCGAATTATCCATAATAAACGCTAGATAAAACATGACTAGAATAATATGCAATATACTAATCATGTTAAATAGCGAATACAAATTAAGGCATATAGTCAAACAAACTGCAAGACATAAAACTTTGGATAGAATCAGAACAAGATTGAGACAGAAGATGTACACGGCAAGAAAGGTATGGAACCGGGCGTTGGAACCATCGTTAGCCATGTCGTCGAGGAAGAGGGTCGATGTCGGGAAGAAGTCCTCGTCGGGAAGACGCCGCTATCTGTGAGGGAGTCCGTGATTGAAGCCCGAGTCGCTACCGATAGTGCTCCCAAAACCTTATCGCCCTTCTCCCGTGGGACTCGGCGGGGGTCTCGAGGTCATCGTCCCGGCCATGGCACGCCGCAAGACGGATGGGAAGATGGAAGTAGCGCAGTTGCTCGAACCGGAGGCGAGATGTGTAAAACGTCTAACCGAGAGGAGGCGCGACCTCTCTCTCTTATAGGCGCAGAGGGGAAGGCAGACAATGCAGAAGATGAAACGAATGGACGGAAGGTGAAGCGAACAGGCGCATTTAACTCGTATTAAAAGTCCATTCAAAGCAAACGTTTCACCTTCGTATATCTGTTCATATACCATTCATGCGTGACAAAATAAAGCTCGGCTCGGCGAGATTCCTCAGAACCATGGCTGCGCGTGGCGAGGCGAGCGAGGAGGAGGAGCGCGCGTGTGGAACTCTCTCCTTCTCCTTCTCCTTCTCATCCTTTTACCAAGTGGTAGAAGAGCTCACCTTATAAGCTGGTCCAACTTCCACTCAACTAGCAATGTGGGACTAAACATTTGTCCCACCTCTTGTCTTGCATGAATGGGCCACATGGGCCTCTAGGATTTTCAGGAATTATTGTAATAGAAAATGGGCTAGACTATTTGGGCCAAAATTCCAACAATCCCCCACCAGATCCCAGAGGCACATGTAATCCGCCTTTGGTTCCAAAATACTGTTTATATACCGGTACTATAGTGGAGACTGTTAAGTTGAACTTCCACCTAGAATTCTATGCTACACTAGGTTGCGACTTGTACAGTGGACTATGCCTTGAACTGCAAGTTTGCTGCAATCTAGCTTCACACGAAGTCTTGACCGACATCGGCTACTGGGACTTCCCCAGGTGGAGCTTATACGTCATACTCCATGACCTTTCATGAGTTTATTAGAGAGCACCCTACTCTCATAGACCGCGACGTTTTAACAATCAGACTCATATAGGTGTGTTCTTCAAAAGATGTTCTGGACAACATCTTTGCTTAGGATAAGCCACTTAGAACACATTAAGATAATAAATCAACCGCCATGCGAATAGGAAAGTATTGCATCTTTATGGAGTGGTGTTTAAAGTAGGGATACTTTCCTCTCGCCTAACCAACAACTTGTTTCCCAATTCTAATTCACGGGATCTCCGATCACATAGAGTGGTTTACCACGTGGAAAGCTCAAATTGTGGGTCTCATACCCATCTCCTTCGATGCATTTTCTATCACGCTATGCGTAGACCCTTTGTGAAGGATCTGCCAAGTTTTTAGATGTTTGGATATAATCCAATGCAATAACTCCGAGTTTCTCATTTTCTGACAGATTTCAATCTCCTCTTCACATGTCTTGAGGACTTCATATTATCCTTAGAACTGTTCACCTTAATAATCAGTTTGATTATCACAGTTCATTGGAATTGCGGGTATAGGTTTTCAACCACGTAAGTCCATCAAGAGTTCACGAAGCCACTCTTCAACAAGGTGGCCGTGTCTAGTGCCGTGAGTTCTGCTTCCATAGTTGACCTCGTTAAGATGGTGCCTTGCAAGACTTCAAGAAACAGCGCCACCACCAAGTGTGAAAACATATCCACTCGTGGCCTTTATCTCATCAAAGATCGATATCCAATTTGAATCACTATAACCCTCTAGTACCCTCGGATACCCGGTATAGTGTATGCCATAGCTCATGATACCTTTTAGATATCGCATAACTCTTTCAAGAGCATGCGTTGATCATCTCCGGATTTGAGACAATCGTGAGTTTGCTTACAAAGGCGATGTCGGTCTCGTGGCACTAGCTAAATACATAAGCGAGCCAATGATTTGAGAGTATCTTAGTTGGTCTCTAGCATTTCCTCGATTTTTCAAGCAACACACTAGGATCATACGGTGTAGGAGAAAAATTGACGCTATACAAAACGACTCAAGATCTTTTCCATAGTGGAATGAAGCAATGTAATCCCACCATCATCATCTCTCAATAGCTTGATGTTCGATGACATCGCTACTCCCATCCTTCATCTCAAAGGAACGAGATAAGAAATCTTTGACCTCCTTAATTGCATTAAGGTTGGTTCAAAATCGATATGTCATCAACATACAAACAAAGGATGACTCCTCACCCCACCATGGAGATAGTATACACACTTGTCGACCGTTTACAACAAAGCCTGCGGTTAAGGTTTTATCAAATTTTTCGTACCGCTTAGGTGCTTGTTTAAGACCATACAAAGACTTGATGGCTTGCACACTTTTCTTTCTTGACCATTTCGCAAAACCATCTGGTTAATCCATATAGATTTCCTCATCCAACTCTCCATTTAGGAAAGTCGTCTTAACGTCCATTTGATGAACGAGAAGACCGTGTGAGGCAGCGAGAAAGTAGTACTCGAATGGTGGTCAACCTTGCTACGGTGAGTAAGTGTCAAAGAAGTCTTCACCTTACTTTTGGGTATAACCCTTGGCCACAAGCCTTGCCTTGTACTTCTCAATAGTACCATCAGGCCTTAGTTTCTTCTTGAACACCCATTTACATCCTACTGGTTTGCACCCATAAGGACGATCAGTGATCTCCCATGTTTCATTAGCTAAGATGGAATTCATCTCACTATGAACAACTTCCTTCCAATAGTCAACATCAGGAGATGCATAAGCTTCTGAAATGGAAGTGGGAGTGTCATCGACAAGGTACACAATGAAATCATCACCAAAAGACTTTGCGTCCTTTGCCTTTTGCTCCTTTTAGGAATTTCATTATCATCCTCCTTAGGACTTTCGAGTGTTCAATCGGAATGGTAGGTTCGGAGAATATAGCAAATTCTGATTAGATGAACTAGGTATCTGGATTTGATGAGTTAGGTTTATCCTTCATTGGAAAGATATCCTCAAAGAAAGTCGCATCATCGACTCCATGATTGTACCGACATGAATGTCGTACTTCAGATTTTACTATCAAGAATCTATAACCAATACTATGAAAAGCATAGCCCGTAAAACACAATCAATGGTTTTTGGTCCAAGCTTGCGCTTCTTGGGGATTGGTACATTAACCTTGCCAAACAACCCCAAGTACGTAAGTAAGAGAGTTTTAGTCTTTTCTTCTCCCATTCTTGAATGGAGTAATTTCTTTGTTCTTTGTGGGAACTCGGTTTAGGACATGACACGCGTCAATAATGCCTCCCCACCATTCCTTAGAAAGACCGATGTGTCTAACATGGCGTTAACCAAATCTGAGTACGGTTCTTTTCTTTCGCTACTCCATTTGGTAGGGTGAGTAGGAGGCGTCCTCTCATGAATTATACCATGTTCCGCACAAAAGAATCAAACTCGTTGGAAAAATACTCTCCACCGATCGACCTAAGCCTCTTAATCTTTCGATCAAGTTGATTTTCCGCCTCGACTTTATAGATTTTGAAGAAACTCAAAGCCTCATCTTTTGATTTGGAAGATACACATGACAATATCTCGTAGAGTCATCGATCAAAGTCATGAAATATTTCTTTCCACCTTTTGTCAACACACCATTCATCTCACAAAGATCGAATGTATGAGCTCTAGTGGTGTTAAATTTCTCACTTGCAATCGTATGTGACTTGCGAGGTTGTTTAGCTTACGCAGAGACTTGGCACTTAGATCCCTTAAGTTGAGAAATCAGGGATTAAATTCATTTTGGCTAGCCGTCCATACAACCAAAATTAATATGACAAAGATTAGAGTGCGGACATTTGATTCAAAATTTGTGTAAATATGATTAACAAATTTATTACAAATGTCTCGATAGAGATAAGCGGAACAAGCCTCGCATTCATAGCCTTTACCAATAAAGGTTCCATACTTGAAATTACAAATTTATTGGACTCAAATACAATCTTGTAGCCATCTCGACACAAAGAGATCCGCTAACAAGATTTTTATTTATTGAGGGAACATGATGCACGTTCTTGCGCACGATCTTTCCGAAGTGAACTTCAGATCGACCGTACCAACACCATGAACAGAAGCATGCGAGCCGTTCCCCATCAGCACGGTTTGAGTCCCTCTAACCTGATATGAAGAAAACATGGAAATATCAGAACAGACATGTACATTAGCGCCCGTGTCAATCCACCAATCAGGAGAATGACATAATGAAAGAATAGTAGGTAATATACTGTTGGAATTATGCCCTAGAGGAAATAATAAAGATGTTATTATTATAATTCTTGTTCATGATAAAGTTTATATTCCATGCTAGAATTGTATTAAGCGGAAACTTTAATACTTGTGTGGTTTGTGAACAACACCGTGTCCCTAGTACGCCTCTATGGACTAGCTCATTGATCAATGATGGTTAAGGTTTCCTAACCATAGACATGAGTTGTCAATTGATAATGAGATCATATCATTGGGAGAATGATATGGTGGATAGACCCAAACTAAGTGAAGCAATTAGATCATTTCATCGTGTTCATCTTTGCGAAGCTTTTCCTATGTCAAATATGGTATTCCTTAGACCATGAGATAATGCAACTCCCTGGTATCGGAAGAAAGCTTTGAGGTCATCAAACGTCATCCTATGAGAGGGTGATCATAAAGGTGTATCTCAGGTGATCGGAAAGTATCTGTTGGGTTGTATGTATCGAGATGGAATTTTTCCCTCCCAAGTCGGAGAGATATACTTGGGCCCACTCGGTGTCGATATCAACACCGCTTGCAAGCATTTGGTTAAGGAGTTAATCACAAAGTGATATCGGATTACGGAACAGTAAAGTACTTGCGTGAACGAGATTGAACTAGGTATGACGATACCGATCGAATCTCGAGCAAGTAAAATATCGCGAGACGAAGGGAATATATATATGGGATTGATTGAATCTGGCATCGTGGTTCATCCGATATGATCATCGATGAATGTGTGGAGTCAATATGGGTGCCTGCACCCGTTGTTGATTATTGATAGAAGATCATGTCGCATATTCTCGAACCGCAGGTCACACACTTAACGTGTCTCGACGCTAGGATAGATTGGATAATTGGTTTATGATTTTTTGTTCGAGTCTCGGATGGGATCCGGGATATCACGAGAGGTTCCGGAATGGTCCGGAGAATAAGATTCATATAAGGCGGCAGTTTTGGAGTTGAATTGTTAGGATTAATCGGTATTGTCTGGAAGCTTCTAGAACCTTCCGGAAGGGGACCAACGTGGCCCCACCTTCCGGGAGGGGGCATGGGCCTATGAGGGAGTGTCTTGGCTGCATTGGGCCAGGGGCACAAGGCCCCATAGGGCCCAGCCGATTCTAGAGAGATTTGACTCGTTTAAATCTCGGGATAGAATTTCTAGATAAGGGAGAGTTTAAATCGTTTAAATCTAGAGATAGGATTTCTAGATAAGGAGAGTTTAAATTGTTTAAACTAGAGATAGGCTTGGAGGAGGGGCAGGGCTGGCCCCTCTATATATAGAGGGTGGTGCGCCTCCCCACACACCTTCCTCCAAGCCCTAGCCTTGCTACCTTCTCTCTCCCTCCCGATTGTTTGTGGCGAAGCCTGCAGCAGAAATTCTCCACCATATACACCACGCCCGCCGTGTTGTATATCCAATCTATCTCTCCACCATACTCGCTGGTCCGAGGAAGGAGGAGAAGTCGAGGTGTTGCGTGTGCATCTCACGGGCACCGCCACTTGTGGTGCTAGATCGGATCGGATCGCGAGGAGGAGGCGAGTGCGACTACATCACCCACGTTAACGAGCGTTCCATGTCGAATCTTCAAGGGTATGAAGATCTAATCCAATCTCTCGTTGTTTGCATCTCCTAGATTAGATCTTGGCTTTCCTTGATTCGCTCCGTAGAAAATTTTGATTTACTATGCCGCCAAACCCATCGCTGGTATCGAGCTAGATCTATGCGTAGATGTGTTTCACGAGTAGAACGCAACATGGTTGTTGTGGGCGTTGATGTTTTCTTGCAAGCCTCTTGTTTGTGTTCTTCTTATGACGGGATAGTGAGATTGAAGCGGTCTAGGCCAACCTTACGCGACGCCGTTCGCGAGACCGCTCCGCACTTGACGTGTGGCTTGTACCACACATTTGGTGGATGTCGATTTCTCTCACTATAGTTGTCATGAGATTAACACGAGTTTGGCAACCATAATATCACCGTTGTGGCTTTCCGTAGGTAAGAATCGTTCTTAGCATCTACTCCCAAAAGCCACGTAAAACATGCAACAACAAAGTAGAGGCGTCTAACTTGTTTTTGCGAGTGTTTTACGTGATATGGTATGGCCCAAGATGTGATGTGTATAATGTATGCGATGATCATGTTTTGTAATGTTTCACGACTTGCATGTCGATGAGTACACAACCGGCAGGAGCCATATGGTTGTCTTTATAATTGTGTATGACCATGAGTCAACTTCTTATACGCCATGTAATAGCTTTACTTTATCGCTAAGTAGTTAGCAATAGTTGTAGTTGCTATTCGTGGTGGAGGCAATCATGGTGGAGTGATGGAGATCATGCTTAGAACGCACAAGATGGAGATCATTGCGCCAAGATTGGCTATACCATGTCACATAAAGTTATATGCATGTGATGTTTATCCTTTATGTATCTTATTATGCTTAGATCACGGTAGCATTATAAGATGATTCCTCACTTAAAGATCAAGATAAAAACTGTGTTCTCCCCAAGTATGCACCGTTGCGAAAGTTCGTCGTGTCCAAGCATCACGTGATGATCGGGTGCTATAGACTCTACGCTCACATACAACGGGTGCAAACCAGTTTTTGCACACGCGGAAATACTTGGGTCTAACTTGACGAGCCTAGCATGTACAAACATGGCCTCGGAACACAAGAACCGAAAGGTTAAGCATGAGTCATATGAATGATATGATCGACACTTCGTTGTCCACCATTGAAACCACATCTCTTCTCGTGATGATCGGATTAGGTGTGGTGAATTTGGATCATGTTCACTAAACAACTTGAGGGATGTTGAATTTAGTGGGAGTTCATCTAGTAATTTGATTAAGTTGAACTATTTATCATGAACATAGTCTAAATTGTACTTGCAAATACTGTAGATCCAATGGCCAAGTCCAACTTCAACTTCAACGTTTTTGCTGAGAAAGAAAAGCTTAGAAACAATGGGTCTAACTTCACCAACTGGTTCCGCAATCTAAGAATCATTCTGTCTGGCGGACAAAAGGACTATGTCCTTGAGAAAGCATTAGGTAACCCCCTGCCGTAGATGCGCCGGCTAATGAAAAAGTTGTTTATCAGTCGCGCAAGGATGATTATGATTTGATTAAGATCGTCATGTTGTATGCTATGGAATCGGATCTTCAAAATCGTTTTGAGGAGTTCGCCAGGCCCTTTGAGATTCTCGAGGAGCTGAAAAACATGTGCACTCAAGCCCGCTCGAGATATGAGATATCTAAGAAATTCTTTAACTACAAGATGGAGGAAGGAGTTAGTTAGTGAGCACGCCATTAAGATGTCGGGCTACACTCAACGCCTTGAGCAACCGGATCGCATGATTCCAGAGGAGCTCAAGATTGACACTCCTAGCTACAAAAGTTTTGTAGTTGATCACAATCGATTGGTTCCAGATATGATCACCGAGCTATTTGCTAAGATGAAAGTAGCGGTGAACATCAAAAGAATAATCATGTGTTGATGGTCAACAAGCCCCCACCTTTAAGAAAGGTAAGGAGCAAGGAAGCCCTTCAAGAAAGGCGGCGCAAGCTGCGTTCTTCCGAGAAGAAGCTCAAGTCCGGTCCCAAGCCGACATCGAGTGCTTCTATTGCAAGGACAAGGGTCATGGAAGCGCAATCGTCCAAGTACTTAGCGGACAAGAAGGTGGCACCATCAAAGGTATATTTGATATACATGTTATTGATGTTTTCCTTACTAGCCCTCGCTAGTGCCCGGTATTTGATACCGTTGGTTGCTAATATTTGTAACTCAAACAGAGCTACGGAATAGACGGCGGCCATGAGGGATGAGGTGTATGGCGTTGGCAACGGATCAAGAGTTGATGTGATGGCCGCAGACGCCTCTCCTTAGTTTTACCTTCGGATTAGTTTTAAACCTTAATAAGTGTTATTATGTGCTGCGTTGAGCATGAACATTATTTCGGATCGTGTTTATTGCAAGACGGTTATTCATTTAAATCGGAGAATAATGGTTGTTCTATTTATATGAGTAACATCTTTTATGGTCATGCACCTCTTGTGAATGGTTTATTTCTTCTAAATCTCGAAAGGGATGAAACACACATCCATAACATTAAGGCTAAGAGATGCAAAGTAGATAGTGATAATACTACTTATTTGTGGCATCTGTCTAGGTCATATTGGTAAAGCGCATGAAGAAACTCCATTTTGATGGACTTTTGGAGTCTCTTGATTTTGAATCATTTGACACATGCGAACCATGCCTCATGGGCAAGATGATCAAAACCCCGTTCTCCGGTATGATGGAGCGAGCAACGGACTTGTTGGAAATCATACATACCGATGTATGCGGACCGATGAGTGTTTCGACGCGCGGTGGATATCGCTATTTCCTCACTTTTACCGATGAATTAAGTAGATATGGGTATATCTATTTAATGAAACATAAATCTGAAACATTTGAAAAGTTCAAGGAATTTCACAATGAAGTGGAGAACCATCATAACAGAAAGATTAAGTTTCTACGATCCGATCGTGGGGGCGAATATTTGAGTTATGATTTTCTCACGCATCTTAAAGCAAGTGGAATCGTTTCACAACTCACGCCACCCGGAACACCACAGCGCAATGGTGTGTCTGAACGCCGAAATCGAACCCTATTAGATATGGTCCGATCGATGATGTCTCTTACTATTTGCCGTTGTCATTTTGGGGTTATGCATTAGAAACCGCTGCATTCACTTTAAATAGGACTCCATCTAAATCCGTTGATACGACACCGTATGAACTGTGGTTTGATGCTAAACCTAAGTTGTCGTTTCTTAAAGTTTGGGGATGCGAAGCTTACGTCAAGAAGTTGATGCCGGACAAGCTCGAACTCAAAGCGGAGAAATGCGTCTTCATAGGATACCCTAAGGAAACTATTGGGTATACCTTCTATCACAGAACCGAAGGCAAAGTGTTTGTCGCAAAGAACAGTTCCTTTCTTGAGAAGGAGTTTGTCTCGAAAGAAGTGAGTGGGAGGAAAGTAGAGCTAGACGAGGTTATTGAACCTTCTCTTGAATTGGAGAGTAGCGAAAGACCTGAAATTGTTCCAAAGGTCACCGCACCAACAATAGAGGAAGCTAATGACAAGGATCATGAAGCTTCGGACGATGTCGCGCATCGAACGCCGCAGTCGACAAGGTCGCGTCTCCCCGAGTGGTACAGCAACTCGCTTGACTGTCTTGTTAGTAGAAGACAATGAACCTACGAACTATGAGGAAGCAATGATGAGCCCAGACTCGAGAATGGTCGGAAGCCATGAACCGAATTGGGATCCATGAGCGAAAACCAAGTATGGACTTTGGTGGACCCTCCTAGCACCGAAAAGGCCGTTGAGTGAAAATGGATTTTCAAGAAGAAAACGACGCGATGGTAATGTTACCGTCTATAAGCACGCTTGTCGCAAAAGGTTTTCGACAAGTTCAAGGTGTTGACTACGATGAGACTTTCTCTCCGTAGCGATGTTTAAGTCCATTCGGATTTTATTAGCAATTGCTGCTTTCATGATTATGAAATATGGCGATGGATGTCAAGATCGCTTTCCTCAATGGCAACATTGATGAAGAGTTGTATATGATGCAACCAAGGTTTTCGATCCTAAGGATGCCGATAAAGTATGCAAACTTCAGCTGCTCCATTTATGGATGAAGCAAGCATCTCGAGTTGGAACCTTCATTTTGATCAAGTGATCAAGAGCTTTGGATTTGTTCCAAATTGCTCTGAAGCTTGTATCTACAAGAAAGTGAGTGGGAGCTCTGGACGCTTCTGCATCAGATGTGGATGACATATTGATTATCGAAATGACATCAACATGCTTAACGATGTGAAGAGTTATTTGAACAAGTGTTTTTCAATGAAAGACCTAGGTAAAGTCGCTTATATATTGGGCATCAAAACCTATAGAGATAGACAAAGACGCCGATAGCTTTAAGCAGTACATACCTAGACAAAGTTCAAAAGGTTCAATGGATAAGGCAAAGAAAGGTTCAAAGCTATGTTGTCGTAAGATATTGAGCAAGGCTCGGTCCACTATGAATGATAGGGAAGCTATGAGCAAAGTGCCTTATGCCTACCATAGGTTCCATCATGTATGCCATCTTGTGTACTAGACCAGATGTGTCCAATGCTCTTAGTTTGACGCAGATATCAAAGTGATCCAGAGTGGAACACCGATGCCGTGAAGAACATCCTAAAGTACCTAAATAGAACTAAAGAAATGTTCTTAGTCTATGGGGTGATGAACAGCTTGTCGTAAAAGGTTACGTCGATGCTAGTTTCGACACCGACAAGGATGATTCCAAATCTCGCATGTGATACGTGTATATTTTGAATGGAGGAGCCGTGAGTCGGAGAAGTTGCAAGCAAAGCGTGATCGCGGATCTAAAGAGAAGCGGAATACATGGTCGCTTGTAAGCGCCAAGTGAAGGAGTTTGGATCGTAAACTTCATCATCGAGCTTGGCATGGTTCCAAGTGCATTGGACCCATCGGAGATATTGTGTGACAACACCGGCGCCATAGCACTCGCTAAGGAACCAAGATATCATCAAAGACCAAGCATATCAACTGCAAGTTTCATATAACGAGATTATATAGATGGAGATCCAAGATTAGCAAACTACATACGGATCTGAATGTCGCAGATCCATTGACTAAACCTCTTCCACGTGTAAAACATGATCAACACCTCAGTGCCATGGGTGTGAGATTGTTGCGAGATGTAAACTAGATTATTGACTCTAGTGCAAGTGGGAGACTGTTGGAATTATGCCCTAGAGGCAATAATAAAGATGTTATTATTATAATTCTTGTTCATGATAAAGTTTATATTCCATGCTAGAATTGTATTAAGCGGAAACTTTAATACTTGTGTGGTTTGTGAACAACACCGTGTCCCTAGTACGCCTCTATGGACTAGCTCATTGATCAATGATGGTTAAGGTTTCCTAACCATAGACATGAGTTGTCAATTGATAATGAGATCATATCATTGGGAGAATGATATGGTGGATAGACCCAAACAAAGGAGCAATTAGATCGTGTCATCGTGTTCGTCTTTGAAGCTTTTCCTATGTCAAATATTGTATTCCTTAGACCATGAGATAATGCAACTCCCGGTATCGGAAGAAAGCTTTGAGGTCATCAAACGTCATCCTATGATAGAGTGATCATAAAGGTGTCTCTCGTGATCGGAAAGTATCTGTGGGTTGTATGTATCGAGATGGAATTTGTCCTCCCAAGTCGAGAGATATACTGGGCCCACTCGATAATCGATATCAACACCGCTTGCAAGCATGTGGTTAAGGAGTTAATCACAAAGTGATATCGGATTACGGAATGAGTAAAGTACTTCCGTGAACGAGATTGAACTAGGTATGACGACACGATCGAATCTCGAGCAAGTAAAATATCGCGAGACAAAGGGAATATATATATGGGATTGATTGAATCGGCATCGTGGTTCATCCGATATGATCATCGATGAATGTGTGGAGTCAATATGGGTGCCTGCACCGTTGTTGATTATTGATAGAAGATCATGTCCGCATATTCTCGAACCCAGGTCACACACTTAACGTGTCTCGACGCTAGGATAGATTGGATAATTGGTTTATGAATTTTGTTCGAGTCTCGGATGGGATCCGGATATCACGAGGTTCCGAATGGTCCGAGAATAAGATTCATATAAGGCGTGCAGTTTTGGAGTGAATTGTTCCGGACACCCATTGTACCGGAAGCTTCTAGAACCTTCCGTAAGGGGACCAACGTGGCCCCACCTTCCGGGAGGGGTCATGGGCCTATGAGGGAGTGTCCTGGCCGCATTGGGCCAGGGGTACAAGGCCCCATAGGGCCCAGCCGATTCTAGAGAGATTTGACTCGCTTAAATCTGGATAGAATTTCTAGATAAGGGAGAGTTTAAATCGCTTGAATCTAGAGATAGGATTTCTAGATAAGGAGAGTTTAAATTGTTTAAACTAGAGATAGGCTTGGAGGAGGGGCAAGGCTGGCCGCCTCTATATATATAGAGGTGGTGCGCCTCCCCACACACACCTTCCTCCAAGCCCTAGCCTTTGCTACCTTCCTCTCTCCTCCCGATCGCTTGTAGGCGAAGCCTGCAGCAGAAATTCTCCACCATATACACCACGCCGTCGTGTTGTAGATCCAATCTATCTCTCCACCATACTCGCTGGTCCGAGGAAGGAGGAGACGCCGAGGTGCCGTGTGCATCTCACGAGGCACCGCCACTTGTGGTGCTAGATCGGATCGGATCGCGAGGAGGAGAAGCAGTACGACTACATTACCCAATGCCGAAACTTTCCATTGCGAATCTTCAAGGGTATGAAGATCTAATCCAATCTCTCTCGTTGTTTGCATCTCCTAGATTAGATCTTGGCTTTCCTTTAGTTCGCTCCGTAGAAAATTTTGATTTACTATGCCGCGAAACCCATCATATACCATACCCAACATCTTTCATCTCAACGTCGCCCATGACAACATTAGCAGTCTTGCTGCTCTTCCCATGTTGGCGTTTGTCAAAGCGGTTAGGACAAGCAGGAGCCCAATGATTAGGATCACCGCACACATGACAAGCACCTTTCCTATTATCAGTCTTCTTCTTGAAGCTGGTGGACTGTGAGGCCTTGTTCTTTCCATCGAACTTTCCTTTGTCATCAAACTTTCCTTTGTTCTTGAACTTGTGAGGCTGGAAGTTCCTTTTACGTACCAGGTTGGCATTAGAACCTCCCTGTACCTCGAAAGCACGTGTGTATTTTGCTCGCCTTCTCTTCCACATCAAGAGTCCCAATGAGATCCGCCACGGAGAACTCTTGTCTCTTGTGCTCAGAGAAGTAGCAAAATTCCTCCATGATCGGGAAGTTTGGCAATGATGCCTCCGCAACAAACTTGTCCCAGAACACAAGTGAAGTGCTCAAGCTCCTCGGCAAGTGATCAGATCTCATGAGCCCGCTCCACAATGGAGCGGTCATCAATCATCTTGTAGTCATAGAATTGTTCCATGACATACGATTCACCGCCAAAGATCGAGACTCCAAATTTTCTCTCGAGCATCCCACATATCTTTGCCATTGCTAAATGATGATATGAATCGACATTGTCGCCAAGGATGCCGATCAAGGCAGCCTTGAAAGTAGTATCAAGTTTTTGAACGCCTTCCCGAGCGGATTAAATTCCAGTAAGCGCCTATAGATGGCGTTATAGCAGCTCATGGTGCGAAACCAGCATCGCTCTCGACGCCACCGCTTGTAATTCACACCTTCAAACACGTGGTTTCATAGAAGCAACAAAGCCACTTGGGGCAAATTGCTGAAATAAGGTTTTGGATTGTTGAGAACAGAGCAATTTACCGCTTAATTATCCATAATAAACGCTAGATAAAACATGACTAGAATAATAGGCAATATACTAATCATGTTAAATAGCGAATACAAATTAAGGCATATAGTCAAACAAACCGCAAGACATCAAACTTTGGATAGAATCGTAACAAGATTGAGATGAAGATGTACACGGCAAGAAAGTGGAACCGGCGTTGGAACCATCGTTGGCCATGTCGTCGAGGAAGAGGGTGCTGTCGGGAAGAAGTCCTCGCCGGGAAGACGCTATCCGTGAGGGAGTCCGTGACGAAGCCAGAGCAGTCACGCCGATAGCGCCCCAAAACCTTATCGCCTTCTCCCGCATGTGACTCAAGCGGGTCTCGGAGGTTTACTCTCCCGGCCAAGGCACGCCGCAAGACGGATGGGAAGATGGAAGTAGCGCAGGTTCGAACCGAGGCGCAAGATGTGTAACGCCTAACCGAGAGGAGGCGACCTCTCTCTTATAGGCGTAGGGAAGGAAGACAAGCGTAAGATGAAACGAATGGACGGAAGGTGAAGTTAACAGGCATTTAACTCGTATTAAAGTCCATTCAAAGCGAACATGCGCAACCCATGGCTACAAGCATCGTGACGAGGCGAGAGGCGAGGCGTGGCGTGGCGAGAGGCGAGGAGGAGGAGGAGCGCGCGTGTGGAACTCTCTCCTTCTCCTTCTCATCCTTTTACCAAGTGGTAGAAGAGCTCATCTTATAAGCTGGTCCAACTTCCACTCAACTAGCAATGTGGGACTAAACATTTTTCCCACCTCTTGTCTTGCATGAATGGGCCACATGGGCCTCTAGGATTTTCAGGAATTATTGTAATAGAAAATGGGCTAGACTATTTGGGCCAAAATTCCAACACATATGTCCACAATATGGGCACACTATCACATACTATGCCGCGATTCTGACCATAACATTGGTCATTTTGCCCGAAAGCCATGAAATCTTGAACATGATAGCTCATTTTGAGAATAATTTTTTGAGATGCAACAAATATGCCAAGTTTGGTATTTTCCCTTGCAACTATGTCACATACCATGACACCACGCAAATGTTTTAAATTGTTCGAACTGTTTTTGAATTTCTTATGATCATTTCGAATTATGGTTAAAATGACGGGCATGAAGTTTCTTACCTAGGGGATGAGACTCGCCAAACTTGCATTGGATCTCTCTAGAAACATCATATTGTGAGTTTAAAAATGATTTTGCAAAAATTATGAGCATTAAATCATGTACCTGTAGTTCAAATCGTACCCACTTCCTACCGATTCGATACATATTTGTCTTTTTCAACAGGGATGGACATAAATGTTTTAAATACTCTGGTTAGGACATTGTCCATGTAAGGTGGTCTAATATTTTTATATAATAGGGTGGTGGTATTTTAAATTATTACTTTGGTGATTTTTTCACAAAATGCCCCGTTTTTGGTAGTAGGAAAATGGAAAATGGCTTTTCCGTGTGACGAAAAGGAAACCTTCTGTTGCAACATTGTTCGCCATCTCATGGTGCACATGCGTGCATGATATGGGCACACTATTACAAACTATGCCGCAATTCTGGCCATAACATTGGTTATTTAGCCCGAAAGCCATGAAATCTCAAACATGATAGCTCATTTTGAGAAGGGTTTTTCTGAGATGCAACAAATATACCGAGTGGTATTTTTCCTTGCAACTATGTCACATAATATGAAACCACGCGAATGTTTGAAGATTCTTACCTAGAGGATGGGTCTCGTTAAACTTGTATTGTATCTTCGAAGAAACATTATATTCTAAGTCTAAAAATGATATTTTGCAAAAAATCACGAGCATTAGATCATGTAACTGTAGTTTAAACCGGACTCACTTCCTACCGATTCGGCAGACATTTGTATTTTTCAACTGGGGTGGGGCGAAAATTTCTGAGATATCCCGGTTGGGACATTGTCCATGTAAGGTGATCTAGTATTTTTGAAAAATGAGGTGGTAGCATTTTGAATTATGTCTTTGGTGGTTGCTTTATAAACAACCCTTTTTGGCACTAGAAAAATAGAAAATATGTTATACGTAAAGTATATGTAATATGTTTATATTTTATTCAACAAAAATATGTAATATTTGAGTTTAGTTAGAAAGATTTTTTTCTGCAAATATTTGATACATTATATGTATTTTCCTAAATTAGAATAATTTAATTATGATTTTTCTAAGATTAATATGATAAAAAGAGAAAATAGACGTAGTTATGAAATCTAGGCCGACGGCTCACCGTCACAACTCAGTCTACGCCGACGGCTACCGTCGGTCTATTCCATTCTACATCGACAGCCAACATGGGCCGACGGCCAGTTTACTCAGCTGCCCTTCTCGAGGCTTACACCGACGGCCTTGACAATTAGCCGTCGCCGTAGAAGCTGGCCTTCGACGTCTTGTTTCTTTCACGTAGTGTTTAGGTAACTTCATGCCAAGACGCTAGAGGCAACCCTGTCCAGGGTTTTTGGGCTGATCAGTGTGGCAGAGAGTCACTTAGATGAACGTTCCATACGCATGCCGGTCATGGCATGCATTGAGAAATAGAACCTTCTAGCTGTACATATTCAGCGTGATGATCTCGTTTCCGAGTAATCATGGATTCGAACAAGATAGGCCACGGCATATGCACACCAACACCTGCAATTATCATAACGAGCATGCTGCAGCTCTTAATTTGAGTGAACTTTAAGCATAAAACGTGTTGTGCTGCCGAGGTGCTGACATGCTGCATACGTACATTCGTAGGAGAGCTAGCACGATCCTTCCTTTGCCCCTCTGTAGGATTCCTCGGTCAGCAGTATTTCCTCTGAATTATTTCAAATGCAGTCCCATGGACAGAAAAACAAATACTACGGAGTATTCTACTAGCGTATATCAGCGTGATGTGGTGGAAATGGTTATAATACACAACACACGACGGATTTCAGGTGAGACAAAGGAAAGCAGAGGTAGTCACAAATGGTAGCCTGATGCGGCTGGTTCCTATAAATAAGCCACTCTGCACCAGCCACAACAACAACACTCAGCTCGCTCTCACCTACACACCCAACCCAACCACCCCTACTGCCTGCACTGGTCTCGCACTCTCTCGTTCCAGCCATCACCATCGCTAGCTCGCGCATCAGGAGTTCAGATCGATTGGCATCGGAGCAAAGAGCGTGCCTCGGTGAGTGAGTGTGGTCGATCGTGGAAAAATGGTGAAGAACGCGCAGCAGCAGCAGCAGGAGGGGGGAATGAGCAACGGCGGCAATGCGGCGGCGTCGGCGGCGGCGAGGCAGAGGCAGCACCAGCAGCAGCAGTACAAGGGGGTGCGGATGCGGAGCTGGGGGTCGTGGGTGTCGGAGATCCGGGCGCCGAACCAGAAGACGCGCATATGGCTGGGCTCCTACTCCACCGCCGAGGCCGCCGCGCGCGCCTACGACGCCGCGCTGCTCTGCCTCAGGGGCTCCGCCGCCGACCTCAACTTCCCCGTCCACCTCCCGTTCGACCTGCCCGCGGCCGCCATGTCGCCCAAGTCCATCCAGCGCTTCGCGGCCGCAGCCGCCTCCAGCCCCCTGCAGCCGCAGGCCATGGCCTCCTACTCCGCTTCTTGGCCCGGGGCCGCCCCTCAGCCGTGCGGCTACGGCGGCGCCTCGTTTGGCTCCTCCACGGAGGAAGAGGAGGAGAGTGCCGGCGACAACGGCGTCGATCGCAATGACGAGGTCATGGCGCACGACGACGTGGACTACGGCGCGCTGGCGGACATCGACGCCTTCTTCCAGTCCCCCAAGTGCATGGACTACTGCATGGACCCGTGCAGCACCTTCTTTTCGCCGGCGCCAATGGCCATGGCGCCCACCGACTGGGAGGAGGAAGGTGAGATCAGCCTCTGGAGCTTCTCCTCCCTCAACTGATCATCCAGCTCAATCAATTAATTCAAGCTCCGAGACAACCAAGAGCGAAGTCCGGCCATGGAGACCAATTAATTGAAGCTTCGACTGGTCAAATCGCCACTAAGGCACTAAGAAGCAATTCAACACTGACAGATTAATTTCTACTACTGCTACGCCTACGTGATCAAGAAGGAATTGGTCACGGTAGAATAATCAGCGTGCCCACGATCATGGGCTCGCGAAGAAGTGATGATTATTTCATTCTTATAGTTCAATACCAGTAGTACTACTGGGGTGTACCAGCACGTACTAGGCTAATTATGCATTTCTGGGGGGAGCTCAAATGGAGCTTACATGTTTTAAAGCAGCTTCCCATGGAGCTAACTCCACTCAATTAGTTACATGTCATACTATCTGTAAAAGTTTTTTCTCCAGGTGTGCAAGCAAATGGATTATGATTGAGTACTACTGCTCTTCATGTTTTAAGGCCATTTTCTCTTCTTCCATGGAGCTAATAATGAACTGGATGGTGTGCTCAATTGCGGCATACTATATAACTATGGTGTAAAAACTGTTTCCCTGCAACTGCAAGAAATTGATCATGATATACTTCTTACTTATGTCCAAAGCATTGTCCATTTACTAGCGCATTTGTGGCATCATCACATCATGGGTTCTAGTCCACGCAGGATTTCTGGATCCTCGGTCGTGACTGCAGCTAACATCTCAGCGTGGGTCGTGTATTTCTGCCTTGTGGAGTTGTGGGCTGTAAGCGCCTGCCCAGCAATAATCCGTGTAGTATTTGCAAACCGGAAATCTAGTGGAGTGTTACGATTATCTCAATATTCTTCTTAAAATATTTGTGAAAAACCTAGTCGTGGTTAACTTTCCCTAATTCCCGCGAGAGTTGAACGGTTAACTGAATCCATGTGACTCTGGTTCGAGGCGAGCTGAGAATTGAGATGCTGCTGTCACTATCTAGTAGAGCTTCCGGTCAAAAGCAGCATATAGATCTTCCTCTCGCTGTCATGTACAACAGCTGGTTATCACACAAGATTTGTAATTTAATCGGACACAGGATGAGGAAAGCAAGGTAAAAGAAAAAGACGATTAATGTCTTTTTCTAGAAAGAGTATTGTTTTGCAGTTTGGGTCCCGACGGGTTCTATGCACGCCCGCGCCTGACCCGCATCGCCCCATAGCACCCGGTACCATGAAGGGCGGCTCTATATATGACCCATGAAGGGCGGGTGACAGCGGGACAACGATGTGACCCATGAAGGGCGGGTGACAGCGGGACAACGATGTGGCGGCTGAACTAGGACCCCACGCTTGACATGTCGTCACTCTCCGGTCGATGCGCCTTCCATGCCCACGCGTGCGCGCCAGAGCAGGGCCCGTGTGGCCTCGACCTGGCAGCGCCCTCGGGGTTTCATGGTCACGATTTTTTTGGTAGTGGGTTAGGGGATTAGGAGAAATCCCTGCTAGTGTCCCAAGACGCCCGAGGGCGTCATCCTTGCTTCTTGAAGGGCACCATGGTTACCCCCTCTCCATGCCCCTTCGAATACCACGGGTAACCCTAGAACCGGCTTACTCGTTCGGGCAACAGAATCGTGATTACTTCGCTTATCTCCCTGAAGGTGCTGTCTTTGGTAGTCGAGATCCATGGCCTGAGAAGTGGCGTGGTGGGGTGAGTTCGGACGACGACATGGTGGATGGCTGCCATCTTACTTTTGCATCGTGTAGCTAATATCTTCGTGCTCTGCGAGTTGTGTCTCTTTATTTTTCTGTTGGACATGTTTTTTTCTGCTGCCTAGCATTTTTCTTGTTAGTAAAATCCTGCATGATTATTGTTTTATTTATAATATAAAGCAGGGTTTTCCTTTTCTGGTTCGTGAAATCTTTTTTTATTTATAAAACAGGACAGAAAACCTACAAAATAGAGCACGAATTTTATAACCCGACAAACCGAACGAGACGGAACACGCCCTCTAGCTCTCGCCTCCAGGCTCCAGCTCCCCCAATTTGGGTTTACCCTACTCTCGTCTCGTGTCTCCGCCGCAGCCGCCCAGCGCCGCCGCGAACCATGGGCTACTCCAAGGACAATCTCCTCGCGCGCCTAGAGGTCAGTACCGCCACACCTCTCTCCCCCCTGCCTTCCCCGGCTGCTTCGTCCTTGCGTCGCTCCCCCTGGGCCGCGGAGATCGGCTGGATTTGGGCTTCCTTCTCCCGCCGGTACCCCTGGTTTTAACGCCGACGAGGGTCTTCCCTCGAGACTGATTCAGTGGGTAGCTAGCTGGTCCGTAAATCCTAGTGCGAGAAAGCGTAGCTACGGCTGAATTGAGTTTTCAGTGTTAGCTAATGTGACAGTAGGGTTTAAACTCAGAAGTGCAGAATTGCCTACATGTATCGCATGACTACATCGATGGCGTCCTCCGAGGGTGCACACATATAAAGTTCGCTAAAGTTCTAGCCGTACAACTTACAATGTGGCCAGAGCTAAGTTTGGCCTCTTGTTTCATGCAGGAGCTTAAGATCGATTTTAAGCGCTACGATCACCCGGTTGTGTTGACGGTCGAGGAACAGGTTTGTGGACCTTGGAGTTCGTACATCGTTCTACAATGGCCTCGGATATATGTACTTTTATTGCTAACAGAACTTCTGCTATGACAGGCCAAACATGTGGGAAATTTGGGAGGTGCTTTGACTAAGAATCTACTTTTGAAGGTATGCGCGTTGGAACTAATGAACGGTTAATTTGCCGGAGCCCGATAGACGTATGTTCATGTACTGATGCATTAGAGTTGTGGGTTTCAGGACAAGAAGCACCGGTTGTATATTGTTTCTGCACTTGCTGAGACCAAAGTTGACATGAAAAGTAGGGGAATTTTACCGATTATTAATGTTTTTAGTGTGGGAATCAGGTCAATTAATTTTGTTTTCTCTAAAATTATTAGTTCTGGGCCAGCGTCTTGGTGTGGGAAAAAATGGTCTACGAATGGCTCCTGAGGATAATTTGCATCAAGTACTTCAGGTCAGTCGTTATTTATGCTGTTTTAGAAACAACTGTTTGATTTTAACTCGGTATGAATGGGATGAACTGAAAATACATAGTGCATATTTTTGGTTCCACGAATGTAAGGTAGCAAGTAGTGTCCAGCTGTCCTGTTAGTTTGTCAGGTTTACCTGTTAAGAATGGCTGATAAAATTTTGTACTCCCCGGTCCAGAAATAAGTGACTTGGATTTATCTAGATTCGCATGTATCTAGACATGTTTTAGTGTATAGATACATACGAATCTAGAAAAATGCAAGTCACTTATTTTCGGACGGAGGGAGTAGTTAATTCAGAGGGTTTCCTCTTTTATTGTTAAGTTTGCCATCCTTACAAAAGGTGCATGTCAAAAGGTTGTTTACTGTTGGAGGTCTTACCTCCTTAGAAAACGAATTTACTTCTCACAATTTATAGTTTTGGGTTTAGGAAACAAGAAGTCTTGAAATGACAACATTTATCAAGTAGTACTCCATCCTGCCTGTTTGTTAGCTCATTTATTTACTTTAGATTTGCATGCTCTTTTGACATGTTAATGTGTTCCTTGCTCCTTGACTATGTTCAGGTACCGTTAGGGTGTGTTACTCCGTTTGCGCTATTCAACGAGTCTGCGAGGTACAGTGGCTCCCTGTCCCCAGCCATAATCTTTTTTTCTACTTTGTGAGCCATATTTTGGACAGACTTGTAAGGATGGTGACAACTGTCCACTTCCTGCTTCCCTAAACATTAAGTGGTGCATTGTTAAGCCATCATGAGCATGACAGACCTTTCTACTTCATTCCATGTGTTTAGTTCAAAGACCAGAAGTTGTAACAAACCAGCTGAAATGCTTAAAGCCACATGCAAGATTATTTAGAAGTTATTTTAGTTGAAGTGTTCCGTATTCTCTTTTGTATTGACCTGCATTACTGTCCTATATTATACTCTCTCCAGGAATAACTGACTTGAGTTTATCTAGATTCGGATGCATCTATATATTAAAATGCGCCTAGATACATTCGAATCTAGACAAACTCAAGTCAGTTATTTCTGGACGGAGGGAGTATTTGTTTTGTTTATGCTTTCCAAGTACTCTGTTTTTAATGATTTATATACTTTTGGCAGTGCTGTCTCATTATTACTGGACCAAGGGTTTAAGTCTAAACAGAGCTGCTACTTCCATCCACTGACAAATGATGTGACTATTGGTATGAAATATTGTACTATCACTTCCTTCACTTGTAATGTTTCATTACTTTCATTCAATAAATAGAATCACATGCTGTTGTGTTACCTCGCCATGATGCTGCACTTGCACAAAGGTTGCCCATCTGATGTATCTTTGTATGCATTTTGGCAAAAAATGAGGGGCACTTAATGCTGAACCTTTGCTTAATTGTTGTTTCCTGATTAATTTATCCCAGCTCTCAGTTCAAGCAACCTGGACAAGTTTCTCCTCTCCATTGGGAAGCAACCAGCTTATGTAGACTTGGAGGTAATTGTCGGATCACCAGCCTATCATTTCTTACATACAAATATTTGAGAGGCTAACATGATTGTTTTCATTCAGGCCTCACCAGTGGTAGGTAAGGATAATCCTCCTGACCTAGCAGATCTTGTGCCTTCTGGTGCGATCAGTTTCCCAGAAGAATCAGTTGAGAATGTGACACCGCCACATACTCAAAACAAAACTGTACCCAAAGAGAAAACATGTCCACCAGGTGAGTCACTGACGTGCATCATGTTCTTTATTTTTTTTGCATTGGTCACACATTTTTTGCTTTGTATAACAGTTCTATTGGTAGACAATGCTGGCAGATTCAGTTGTATGGTCCTGTGTTGAATATAAAAAAAAAATTTGACTCGATGTGTTGGCCAATTTGCTATGCATGCCTTCGATTGGTGTGGTTGTTAATGTGTGCAAGCAAAGTTTCTGTAGCATGCACTGAAATACTATATAATGCCAGGAAACATAAAGGTGCTATGTAGCACCAGTATCATTGCTAGTCATGTTGGGAAATTTGAGCTCTGTCTAAGACCATGCCATCAAAGATGGAATGAGCCTGCACTTGATATGGTTATAGAACTAGGGTTGAGAGCTGGGAAGATATTTTTTGTTACTGCCCAGGACATGACCAGCACCCTGTTTGTCATCTACCTTTGTTTGTCCACCAGCAAGAGAATACACTGCCTGTCCCTAGTAAAATTTAGGCATTTACCCAACAGCTCCTTTCTCCATGAAAATAGTCAATTGTGTGGGCATGTGGAGCAATAGATCTGGTACAATCTGGGTAATTTGGTTTACCTGACATGTATGGTCTAATATATCTGGAATATCGTCACACATTTCTTATCAGGATTGAGACAAGCCAACCGTAGCACATCAATTAATTTCTAGTATGAATCTGATTTCTGAAGAAACAACTGCCAAGTGGTTGCACGAGATAGGAATACTGAATACTGCACTGGGAAGATACACCATCTTTAGTCACTTATTGTCCTATGATTTTAGGCATTCAATATATTTATAAGCTTTCTGGAGCTTTTCATGTATCAACTTTCAACAGTAGATATAAAATTTATGTTCTTCAGAAGTGAAGACTAAGCCCAAAGATCAGAACAAGGGGGCATCAAGTTCAGAGAGTAAAATTCCTACTAATGGTGCAAATATCGAGAAATTTGTAACAAATATGTTTGAGATCATCTCCCCATTGCTCCTGTCTCAGGTAATTTAGTGACTTTATTATCATGTTAGTTTTCTTATATGATACCTGCCCCTTGTGTTGATAAGTATTTTCCTGCAGCTAAAAGAAAAACTGAATATTAAGGAGGAAGAGCTTTCTCCAATATTGAATGGCTGTAAAGAAAAAGCTGCCCCAGATCTCGAGAGATTTACGGTTAGTTTCTCTTCTTCTGTTTGTTAGTAGCTAGCATTGCTTAGTAGTGATATTCTTCAATCAAATGATATAAAGTCGAAATCCTGGCTTCTACTAAAAGTAACTGGATTGAGGATGCTACTAATGGTCAGCATAGAGTAGAGAAAATTACATCTCTTGTTAGAGTACATCACATTATGCTTCTTCCATGGGAAATTTCCAATCTTAGCTTGAAAGACTCATATACGTAAGGTAACTCTGTGGGTGTGCTAAAGGCTGATGAATTAAGCTGATATCTCCTCATGGCATTTGAAGGTTCAAAATGTTCTGCTCATTGAAGGAAGCCCCCTATTTCAGATGGAATTTTTTTCTCCTGGTGTCTGAATCATATTATGAAAAATTGTTCAGTACTGCAAGATAAAATTAACTCGCTTTGCTCCACGAAATTTGGTAGTATTATTGTAGTTTAGACTTCGATTAACCTGATCCAAAAATCTAATTTGCCCCTGTTATAAACACGAAGAGGGATTTTCGATAAAATGCCACATGTGATGTAACGGATGTCTAATACGAATGTTTTAATGCAGAGTTTGTTCAAAAGTGCAGCATACTCTGCAGGATTTCATGCTGGCTTCGACACTATGCTCAAAAACGGTTTAAGTGAAATGCCCTCCCGGAAATAAAGGGTTAATTTGAGACAAGAGAAAGTGAGTTAATTTAGTCAATGTTGTATGCCACTCGATGTAACATCAAATCATACTATATATACTTGTCTTTTGATGTTCTGTCTTTGTGATTTTTTGGGGGATTTACTCAATTGCTTTCACACTTGCTGAAAGATCTTAGCGGCAACTCAGCAAAAAATCAGAATCAGAACTCTGCATAACCTCATTGTTTACAGTGTGTGATGCACAATTACATTTTCGGGCGTTCTTTTCTGCATTGCCCAGTATCGCATGGCTTACATTACGGTGACCTCTATTTCATCTCCAGCTTCTGCATGTCCACTCCATAGAGCATACACCATTGCTGTTGAACTGGCAGAAATTTATTTACAGAGGGCGTCACGCTTTACCTGCCATTGAGTGCCAACAAAATGTATGTCAGTAAGCATATTTGTGCGGCAGCTCTCTGTTGATCGCATGAATGGTATGGACCTGTTAAGGAAATAAAAAGGGGTCGCTGGTACCTGATGACTTAACTGACCAAACATGTTCAGGTTCCCTTGGCATAGTGACTGGCACCCAGCTAGAGAAGAAACAGAGAGCGCCACCACGCGTAGAAAGCTGAAAGCAAGTTGCAGAAACAGAAGGAACATCTTAAAAAAAATCATGATGTTAATCTAAAAAAAAGAAAATATGTTCTTCCACTGAGGATTAGGAGTACATTAGTGGCAAGCAGTAGTGTTTGTGACTAGAGTTTTCAGATGGCTCTGCCTCTGCCTCTTGGGTTTATGTCAGACAAAGAAAGAGAAGAAGAAAACGGAAATAGCGACGACAACGAAAGTCTGGAGGGCCGTCAGGTCATTACCGCCGGCGTCGCCTGCGTCTGGCCTGCCGTGCCCATGCCCGTGCCCGTGCCCGTGGCGGCCGTACTCCCAACCGTCGTCCGGGTCCTCTGTCCCACGTGGTGGCCACATCCACGACAAGGGCCCCCACCTCACCATCGTCGGCGGCTCCCTCTCCCCGTGTGTGTTCCTTGCAGCACCACCACCCCCGGCGGTATTGCTGCGACGTGCACTGGAGGTGGTGCCAGTGCCTGGCAGCTGGTAGCGGCAGACGGGGCATGAGTTGTGGAGGCGGAGCCAGGGGACGATGCAGTCGGAGTGGTAGACGTGCTTGCACGGCAGCTGCCGCGCGGCCTCCCCGAGCTCGAAGTCCTCCTTGCACACGGGGCACTGCGAGTGCGAGCCGCCGTCGTCTGACATGTGCGCGGCGGTGATCCGCACCGTGGGGAGCGAGTCGATGGCCGACGCCGCCGCGGGCGCGGGCCCGGGCCGGTCGTTCTGGGTGAGCTCCTCGACGAGGCTGTTGAGGTCGCCGCCCATGAAGTAGTCCCCCGGGTCGATGGCAGGGGCCGCGGACGGCCGCCGCGCGACCGGCGCCGGCGGCGGGGAGGGCATGCGTCGGCGAGGGGGAGGCGCTGGTGCCGGTGCAGGGACCCGCCGCCCTGGCTCCGGCACCCGCGGAGGCAGCTGGCGGAACGCGCGTCCTGGCAGGGCGGGCGTGCCCCCGACGCCGGTGCCGTGGACGACCCAGCGGCGCGGTTGCCCGTCGTGGTGCGGCGAGGCCAGGTGGTACGGGAAGAAGCCCGGCGGCGGGAGCGCGGGGCGCGGCGGCGGGTCGATCTCGTGGAGGAAGTGGCCGTAGCAGCGCGGGCAGAAGACGTCGGTGGCCGGGTAGGAGATGATGCGGAGCGCCCGGCCGCACTCGTAGCACCAGTACATGCGGCACGTCCGGTGCCGCACGGCGTCGCCGCCGTAGCCGTACCCAGGCATCATCGTCGACGCGCAGTCGCGCACTTGGGCCAACGCAGACAGACAGACGTACACTTGGCTGATCAGGTAGCTAGGTGGAGTGCTCGCGAGTTCTTGGGAAATAAAGAGATTGCGTCCGGTTGCATGGGACGGGAGGTTGGTTTTAAAGAAAGGCAATGCAAAAATGGTGGAAGATTGTGACACGGGCGGGAAAGGATGGCTTTGCGGGGGAGATGAAAGCGATTCTGCGGTGATCGTTTTGGTTTGGCGAGGCTGTACATGTTGCGCGGGCGTGGGTGACTTGTGCGTGGCGCAAACCTTGGAGGAGGCTGGTTGCTTGCCGGCCAGGAGGAAGAAGAGGGAGCGTAGAGTGCGAAGCCAAAGCGAGGAGAGGGGTGGCGGTGGCGGGAAGTAACTGTGGAACCAACGAACGAACGATTGGGGAGGATGAAACACTGATAGCGACCCAGCCTTCCCGTATTTTGCGTCCCTGCCTTGAAACGTACTTGCTCTTTTGCTGTAAAAAATCCACATTCCCCTAGTCTCTATATGGAACATACTGATTTGTTTGTAAAGATGACAGCGTCCATGACACAGTGATACACATCAGTCGTTTTTCGTATGTGCAATTTTAAAAGAACTATGGAATTTTGAATTTCATACCATATGCTTGTATTGTATAATGATGTAGACCTATAACACTTGGACTCGCAGCTAGCATTTTACTTATTTTTTTTATATCCGATCACAACAGGCCTGCAACCGCAAACTAAAAAAAGAGGCGGCTTAGGTTCTACCCTAGCAGCCGCCTCCGTCTCCTCCATCTTCTTCGCCGTCTTCAATCGAAAATTGATGGGTCGCCGTCTTCTCGTCCACCTCATCGGCGGCGATCTCGTTCGTACCGTTGAGGAGGGCAAGAAATTGTCTTGTCGTTGCTCCCCTAGAGCGGTCGATCTTGTTCAGTCTATGCGTGTTTCAGATTTGGTGACAGAAGACTCTGATATTCAAGAGTTTAACGGTGACGATTTTGGCTCTGGACGCTGGTCCTTAGGGCACGGGTACGAAGACTCCCCGTATGTTATCAACAACGTCATGCTGGCTCCGATAGCGGAGCGGCATCAACGACGCATTGTCGGCTCGCTTTGGGGACTATAGTGGTGTGGTCCAATGATCTCAATGTAATTTTCATTATGTTTGAGATTGCTTGTACTTCTTGTGAACGTGTACAACATATTTGTATTTTTCTAAAAAAAATACTTGTTCTTTTTTATTAGGGAATTCATTTCCTTTTGCTATTCTTTTTGTTTGAGACAATTTGCTATTTATTTAGCTCTATGCGCCCCTGACAAAGAAAAACGCTGCATCACGTGGGCTAGAAGGATTAATAGACAAACAAAAACAAAATGACTATTTTACTAGGCTTTAGGTCCTCTTTGTGGGCTACATATTGTGGGGTTAAGTTGGGAGCTGCTAATTATCGTCAGCCGCGGCACCAACAGCTAGCGCCCCAAGACGGCGGTAGATGGCCCGGCCCATTAGATTCTGCTAGCATGTACTTCTTCCTTTCTCTTTATTTTTATTAATTTAGATTTGGACGACCAATTTCAAAAAATCATAAACCAATATTCAAAAACATGAACAAATTTTTAAAATTCATGAGCCAATTTCAAAAAAAGTCATGAACCAAATCTAAAGACCATAGACCAATTAAAAAAAACATGATTTTTTCCAAAATACAACGAACATTTTCCAAAAAAACAAAAACGAAAACTAAAAGGAAAACAGAAAAACAAAAAAGAAACAAAAAGGAAACATAATAGAAAAGGGAAAAAGAAAAAAAGAAAAAGACATCAAACCGTGGAAATAGACAAGCCCAACACGAGAGAGCCCGTGTGCGGCGGTAGCCGCCCAAGTCGCAACGGGAGGCAATTAGCTTTTCTGGGTTAAGTTGGCAACGCGAACTCCCTTTAGAAAAAAAAATATTGGCACCACAATGGCTAGATAAAAGAGTCACTTCCAGTATGTCCTTTTTTGAGTGGCTTCCTTCCGATGATGAAGGGTCAGATGGTGATTTAGATCCAGAGGATGATGATGGATTTGAGACATTGTCACGGGCTCTGCTAAAAGGAAGGAAAAGCAGGGTCAAAAAGAAAGAGCAAGAGTGTGGTGTGATGAGAACATACTACGACCTCAAGAAGGACTATGCCTTAGGATGTGTTTCCTAGATGTGTACCAGTTCAGGAGAGCTGTGCAAACACTTCATATTGTACATCTTAGGTACTTCAGGCACCACAAAAAATTGCAAGGACGGATTGATAGTAAATTATGCTCAAGAGAACTGTCATTTTTTTATGGTTGGTTCTCAGATAAAGAATGAGAAATCATTATGCCTAAAAAATATGCACTTTGAGCACACTTGTGACACATTAGGTGAGCACTGCAAGGTCACAGGCAAATGGGGTTACAAAGATTTGTGAGCCCAACACTAGAATTGATCCAAGGATAGGCATTAAGACTGTGATGGAAACAACCAAGGAGAAATTTGCTGTAGATGTTCCTAAAATGATGGCATACAGGGCAAATAGGAAAGCTTTACAGGTTGCGCTTGGTGATTAGGTGGAGCAATACAAGAGGCTAAGGGATTACTTGCAGATAGTGCTTGACATAAATCCAGGCTCCAGATGCATTGTGACCACAAAAATTCTGGTAGAGCATCCAAGTACCAACCCTATATTTCATGGATTGTTCTACTGTCTAGGTGCATCTGTATAAGGATTCCTTAATGGTTGCATACCATTTATAGGTAATTGATATGATATATTCTCTCTTTGATAATTAATGAGACATATACACATTATGACCTGACATATATCTCTTCATTTGTAGGTCTAGATGGTTGCTTCATTAAGCTGACCACATGGCAGCAGATTCTTTGTGCCACTGGAAGGGATTGCAACAACAATATCTTCCGTATTGCTTTTGGCCTAGTTGACAAGGAGGAGACAACTAAATGGTCTCGGTTTCTCACCCAACTAAAGTATGCTATTGGTGGTGAAGCAGGCAAGTTTGGGTACTATACCATAATTTCAGACATGCAGAAGGTAATTGCATAATATATATTTCCTCTGTGTCATATGCAGTTGCATTGTTAGATGTTCGGTTATTTACATAGTTAGAAATCTTTGTGTAGGGTCTACTTAATGCAATCAACCAAATATTCCCCAACTTCCCACAAAGATACTTCTAAAGACACATTTATGCAAACTTTCAAACTGATGGGTTTAGAAGCTCCTATTCTTACACAAAGCATGGTTTTGATGTTGCCATGGCTAACATGAAAGAGGAGAGTGTGAAAGCTTGGGAGTGGTTAATGAAAATACCAATTTCAACATGAGTCAGATATGCCATGGACTATAACTGCAAACAGACTTAGTGGTGAACAATTTAAGTGAGGTTTTCAATAGGTGGATTATTGACATTAGAGGGAAACCAGTTAGAACAATGTTTGATGGCATAAGGAAAAAATGATGGTCAGGAATGAAGGCAAGAGAACATGAGCTACCAAGGCAAGATGGGAAATCACACCTACTTATGTAGAACCGCTATAAGAAAATAAAAAGTGGTCAAGAATGTATAGATCAAGGAAGGATGCTGAAGGTTTGTGGGAAGTTAGCCATGGGAGAAATGTTATGCTGTTAACTTGACAGCTAGGACATGTGGATGTAAGAAATGGGACATGACTGGTATCCCTTGCAATCATGATGTTGTTGGAGATATGCCCAAGAGGCAATAATAAAGTGGTTATTATCATATCTTCATACTTATGATAAATGTTTACATACCATGCTATAATTGTATTGACAGGAAACATTAATACTTGTGTGATTTGTAAACATAAAAGAGTCCCTAGTAAAGCCTCTTGTTAAACTAGCTTGTTGGTTAATATATGATCATGGTTTCCTGATCATGAACATAGAGATGTTATTAACAACAGGGTCATATCATTAGGAGAATTATGTGATGGACATACTCCTATAGTTAAGTGTAGCATAAAGATCAAGTCATTTAATATAGTTCATTTGCTATAAGCTTTCTGATACATAGTAACCTAATTCCTTCGAACATGAGATCATGTTAATCACCATCACCGAAAGGATGCTTTGATGACATCAAACACCACACCGTAACTGGGTGGCTATAAAGGTGGCATTGAGTGTTCGGAAAGTATGTGTTGAGGCACATGGATCAAGAGTGGGATTTGTCCATCCATATGACGGATAGATATACTCTAGGCCCTCTCGTTGGAATGTCATCCAATTAGCTTGCAAGCATGTGACTGGCTCACAAGGGATCACATACCACGGGAACAAGAAAAGAGTACTTATCGGTAACGAGGTTGAACTAGGTATGCAGAGATACCGACGATCAAAACCTCGGATAAGTAAACTATCGTGAGACAAAGGGAAATTGGTATCGTATGTAAGTGGTTCATTCGATCGCAAAGTAATCATAGAAATATGTGGGAGCCATGAATTTCATTCCTCTATTGGTTATTGATCGGAGAAGTGTTTCGATCATGTCCGCATAATTCACGAACCGTAGGGAGACACACTTAAGGATTCGATGTTGTTGAGTAGTTATGGAATGATGAGTAAGAGACCAAATGTTGTTCGGAGTCTCGGATGGGATCCGGGATATCACGAGGAGATCCGGAATGGTCCGGAGAATAAGATTCATATAAGTATAGTCCTGTTTCGGGGTTGGAGAATGGTTCCGGTGTTTTCATCGGGAATGTTCTAGAAGGTTTCGGAAGGTCCGACACTCCGGAGGGGAAGGGTACATGAATGTGTCATAACAAGTTGGAATGGTTGCATCATGTACTAGGTGTCATCGCTGAGAAAAATAAAGGGATAAATCAAATCCTAGTTTGAAAAGTCAAACGCCAATTTGAAAAGTCAAACGGCAAGTTTGCTTGGTGGAGGGAGAGTAGGAAACCTACTTGGGGAGGAAGTCCTACTCCCTCCACCCGTCGGCCAAGGAATAGGAGTTGGAGGAGGACTCCCTCCTCCCAACCGCGCCTGCCTCCCATCTATAAAAGGAGGGGCAGGGGTGCCCCTCTTCCCTACATCTCTCTCCTCTAAACCCTAGCCCTAGCCGCCGGCCTCCACCAAGTCGCCGCCGCCCCTAGGGTTTGCCTAGCCGCCGAGCTGGGGCCCTCCCCTTGTTGGAATTATGCCCTAGAGGCAATAATAAAGATGTTATTATTATAATTCTTGTTCATGATAAAGTTTATATTCCATGCTAGAATTGTATTAAGCGGAAACATTAATACTTGTGTGGTTTGTGAACAACACCGTGTCCCTGGTACGCCTCTAAGGACTAGCTCATTGATCAATGATGGTTAAGGTTTCCTAACCATAGACATGAGTTGTCAATTGATAATGAGATCATATCATTTGGAGAATGATATGATGGACAGACCCAAACTAAGCGAAGCAATTAGATCGTTTCATCGTGTTCATCTTTGCGAAGCTTTTCCTATGTCAAATATTGTATTCCTTAGACCATGAGATAATGCAACTCCCTGGTACCGGAAGAAAGCTTTGCGGTCATCAAACGTCATCCTATGAGAGGGTGATCATAAAGGTGTCTCTCAGGTGATCGGAAAGTATCTGTTGGGTTGTATGTATCGATATGGAATTTGTCCCTCCCAAGTCGGAGAGATATACTTCGGGCCCACTCGGTAATCGATATCAACACCGCTTGCATGTGGTTAACGAGTTAATCACAAAGTGATATCGGATTACGGCCAGTAAAGTACTTGCTATGAACGAGATTGAACTAGGTATGACTTGCATCGACGATCGAATATCGCAAGTAAAATATCGCGAGACGAAGGGAATATATATATGGGATTGATTGAATCTGGCATCGTGGTTCATCCGATATGATCATCGATTAATGTGGGAGTCAATATGGGTGCCTGACCCGCTGTTGATTATTGATAGAAGATCATGTGCAGATATTCTCGAACCCGCAGGTCACACACTTAACGTATCTCGACGCTAGGATAGATTGGATAATTGGTTTATGAATTTTTTGAGTCTCGGATGGGATCCGGACATCACGAGGTTCTGAATGGTCCGAGAATAAGATTCATATAAGGCAGTGCAGTTTTTGGAGTTCGGAATTGTTCCGGGTTAATCGGTATTGTACCGGAAGCTTCTAGAACCTTCCGGAAGGGGACCAACGTGGCCCCACCTTCCGGGAGGGGGCATGGGCCTATGAGGGAGTGTCCTGGCTGCATTGGGCCAGGGGCACAAGGCCCCATAGGGCCCAGCCGATCCTAGAGAGTTTAAATCGTTTAAACTAGAGATAGGGTTTCTAGAAGAGGGGAGAGTCCATGCCCCCCACTCCTTATCCTTTGGGCTTGGGGGAGGGGCTAGGGCTGCGCCCCCCCTCTATATAAAGAGGGGTGGGGGCGCACCAACCCCCACACACCTCTCCTCCAAACCCTAGCCGCCTTGCTAGCTTTCCTCTCTCCCTCCCAAGCTTGTAGGAAGCCTCTGTAGAAATTCTCCACCATATACACCACGCCGTGTTGTAGATCCAATCTATCTCTCCACCATACTTGCTGGTCCGAGGAAGGAAAAGACGTTGAGGTGCGACGCAGTGCATCTCACGAGGCATCGCCACTTGTGGTGCTAGATCGGATCGGATCGCGGAGGAGAAGCGAGTATGACTACATCACCCACGCCCGACGAACATTCCGTTGTGCGAATCTTCAAGGGTATGAAGATCTAATCCAATCTCTCTTGTTGATTGCATCTCCTAGATTAGATCTTGGCTTTCCTCTGCTCGCATCCGTAGAAAATTTTGATTTACTATGCCGCCAAACCCTTCAAAGGGTATCGAGCTAGATCTATGCGTAGATGTGTTTCACGAGTAGAACGCAACGTGGTTGTTGCGGCGCTGATGTTTTCTGTGCAAGCCTCTTGTTTGTGTTCTTCTTATGACGCGGATAGTGAGATTGAAGCGTCCAGGCCAACCTTACGCGACGCCGTCATGAGACCGGCTCCGCACTTGACGTGGTGGCTTGTTCCACACATGCGGCCGGTGGATGTCGGTTTCTCTCACTATAGTTGTCATGGGATTAACACCGAGTTTGGCAACCATAATATCACCGTTGTGGCTTTCCGTAGGTAAGAATCGTTCTTAGCATCTACTCCCATAAGCCACGTAAAACATGCAACAACAAAGTAGAGGCGTCTAACTTGTTTTTGCAGAGTGTTTTCGTGATATGGTATGGCCCAAGATGTGATGTGTATATTGTATGCGATGATCATGTTTTATAATGTTTCACGACTTGCATGTCGATGAGTACACAACCGTCAGGAGCCATATGGTTGTCTTTCTAGTTGTGTATGACCTCGAGTCAACTTCTATACGCCATGTAATAGCTTTACTTTATCGCTAAGTAGTTAGCAATAGTTGTAGTTGCTATTCGTGGTGGAGGCAATGATGGTGGAGTGATGGAGATACTGCCGGAACGAACAAGATGCAGGTGTTTGCGCGATGATGGGCGATACCATGGCACAGAGGGTTTTATGCAGGTGATGTTTATCCCTTTATGTATCTTATTATGCTTAGATCGCGACGTAACATTATAAGATGATTCCTCACTTAAAGATCAAGATAAAACTGTGTTCTCCCCAAGTATGCACCTGCTATGAAGTTCGTCGTGTCCAAGCATCACGTGATGATCGGGTGCTATAGACTCTACGCCACATACAACGGGTGCAAGCCAGTTTTGCACACGCAGAAATACTTGGGTCTAGCTTGACGAGCCTAGCATGTACGCATGGCCTCGAACACAAGAACCGAAAGGTTAAGCATGAGTCATATGAGTGATATGATCGACACTTTGTTGTCCACCATTGAAACCACATCTCTTCTCGTGATGATCGGATTAGGTGTGGTGAATTTGGATCGTGTTCACGAAACAACTTGAGGGATGTTGAATTTAGTGGAGTTCATCTAGTAATTTGATTAAATTGAACTATTTATCATGAACATAGTCTAAATTGTACTTGCAAATCTGTAGATCACATGGCCAAGTCCAACTTCAACTTCAACGCTTTTGCCGAGAAGGAAAAGCTTAGAAACAATGGGTCTAACTTCACCAATTGGTTCCGCAATCTAAGAATCATTCTGTTCATGGACAAAAGGACTATGTCCTTGGGAAAGCGTTAGGTTACCCCTCGCAATGGCTTACCGATGAGAAAGCTGTCTATCGGTCGCAAGAAAGATGATTATGGTGTGATTAAGAGCACCATGGTGTTTGCTATGGAACCGGAGCTTCAAAATCGTTTTGAAGAGTATCTCGGGCCCTTCGAGACTCTCGAGGAGCTGAAAACCATGTTTCAAACTCAGGCCCATTCTGAGAGATATGAGATCTCCGAGAAGTTCTTTAACTGCAAGATGGAGGAAGGAGTTCCGTAGTGAGCACGCCATAAAGATGTCGGCCACACTCAACGTCTTGAGCAACCGGAATGCACGATTCCAGAGGAGCTCAAGATTGACAGGTTCTGCAATCACTCCTCCCAGCCTACAAAAGTTTTGTAGTGACTCATAATCGATTGGTTCCACGGATATGACCACCGAGCTCTTCACAAAGCTGAAGGCTGCAGAGGTGGATATCAAGAAGGATAATCATGTGTTGATGGTCAACAAGCCCTCCTTTTAGAAAGGTAAGGGAGCAAAGAAACCCTTCAAGAAGGGCGGCGGAAGTAATGCCTCGCTGAGAAGAATCTCAAGTCCGTCCTAAGCCCGACATCGAGTGCTTCTATTGCAAGGACAAGGGTCATCGAAGTTTAATCGTCCAAGTACTTAGCGGACAAGAAGGTGGCACCATCAAAGGTATATTTGATATACATGTTATTGATGTTTTCCTTACTAGCCCTCGTTGTAGTGCCCGGGTATTTGATACCGTTCGGTTGCTAATATTTGTAACTCAAACAGAGCTACGGAATAGACGGCGCTTGCGAGGGATGAGGTGACGATCTTGGCGTTGGCAACGGATCAAGAGTTGATGTGATGGCCGCACGCCTCCTTAGTTTTACCTTCGGGATTAGTTTTAAACCTTAATAAGTGTTATTATGTGCCTACGTTGAGCATGAACATTATTTCGGATCGTGTTTATTGCAAGACGGTTATTCATTTAAATCGGAGAATAATGGTTGTTCTATTTATATGAGTAACATCTTTTATGGTCATGCACCTCTTGTAAATGGTTTATTTCTTCTAAATCTAGAAAGGGATGAAACACACATCCATAACATTGAGGCTAAGAGATGCAAAGTAGATAGTGATAATACTACTTATTTGTGGCAATCGTCTCAGGTCATATTGGTGTAAAGCGCATGAAGAAACTCCATTCGATGGGCTTTTGGAGTCTCTTGATTTTGAATCATTTGACACATGCGAACCATGCCTCAGGGGCAAGATGATCAAAACCCCGTTCCCGGTATGATGGAGCGAGCAACGGACTTGTTGGAAATCATACATACCGATGTGTGCGGACCGATGAGTATTTCGACGCGGTGGATATCGCTATTTCCTCACTTTTACCGATGACTTAAGTAGATATGGGTATATCTATTTAATGAAACATAAATCAAACATTTGAAAAGTTCAAGGAATTTCGAATGAAGTGGAGAACCATCGTAATGTAAAGATTAAGTTTCTACGATCGGATCGTGGAGGTGAATATTTGAGTTATGATTTTCTCACGCATCTTAAAGCAAGTGGAATCGTTTCACAACTCACGCCACCCGAACACCACAAGCAATGGTGTGTCGAGCGGAATCGAACCCTATTAGATATGGTCCGATCAATGATGTCTCTTCTTGATTTGCGGTTATAATTTTGGGGTTATGCATTAGAAACCTGCATTCACTTTAAATAGGGCTCCATCTAAACCGTTGAGACGACACGGTATGAACTGTGGTTTGGTGCTAAACCTAAGTTGCCGTTTCTTAAAGTTTGGGGATGCGGCTTACGCCAAGAAGTTGATGCCGACAAGCTCGAACCCAAAGCGGAGAAATGCGTCTTCATAGGATACCCTAAGGAAACTATTGGGTATACCTTCTATCACGTAACCGAAGCCAAAGTGTTTGTCATGAAGAACGGTTCCTTTCTTGAGAAGGAGTTTCTCTCGAAAGAAGTGAGTGGGAGGAAAGTAGAGCTAGACGAGGTTATTGAACCTTCTCTTGAATTGGAGAGTAGCGCAGCACCTGAAATTGTTCCAGTGCCGCCTGCATCAACAATAGAGGAAGCTAATGACAAGGATCATGAAGCTTCGGATGATGCTGCTACTGAACGTCGCAGGTCGACAAGGTCGCGTGCCCCTCCTGAGTGGTACGGCAACCCTGTCTTGACTGTCTTGTTGGTAGAAGAAAGTGAACCTACGAACTATGAGGAAGCGATGATGAGCCCAGACTCTGAGAAATGGCTGGAAGCCATGAAATCCGAATTGGGATCCATGAGCGAAAACCAAGTATGGACTTTGGTGGATCCTCCTAGCGACCGAAAGGCCGTTGAGTGCAAATGGATATTCAAGAAGAAAACGAACGCGGATGGTAATGTTACCGTCTATAAAGCACGGCTTGTCGCAAAAGGTTTTCGACAAGTTCAAGGTGTTGACTACGATGAGACTTTCTCTCCCGTAGCGATGTTTAAGTCCATTCGGATTTTATTAGCAATTGCTGAATTTCATGATTATGAAATATGGCGTATGGATGTCAAGATCGCTTTCCTCAATGGGAACATTGATGAAGAGTTGTATATGATGCAACCCAAGGTTTTGTCGATCCTAAGGATGCTAGTAAAGTATGCAAACTTCACATTCCATTTATGGACCAAGCAAGCATCTCGGAGTTGGAACCTTCGCTTTGATCAAGTGATCAAGAGTTTTGGATTTGTTCCAAATTGCTATGAAGCTTGTATCTACAAGAAAGTGAGTGGGAGCTCGGTGACG
This sequence comes from Avena longiglumis, assembly GCA_030063025.1. Classification (NCBI taxonomy): domain Eukaryota; kingdom Viridiplantae; phylum Streptophyta; class Magnoliopsida; order Poales; family Poaceae; genus Avena; species Avena longiglumis. Next base: position 453,249,942 of record CP125978.1, on the reverse strand, counting down.
CTTCGGTACTATATGTGGATGACATATTGATTATCGAAATGACATCAACATGCTTAACGATGTGAAGAGTTATTTCAACAAGTGTTTTCAATGAAAGACCTAGGTGAAGTCGCTTATATATTGGGCATCAAAATCTATAGAGATAGACAAAGACGCTGATAGCTTTAAGCCGAGTACATACCTAGACAAAGTTCAAAAGGTTCGTAATGGATAAGGCAAAGAAAGGTTCAAAGGCCTATGTTGTCGTGTAGGATATTGAGCAAGGCTCGGTCCAGCTACGGTAAAATGATAGGAAGCTATGAGCAAAGTGCCTTATGCCTCGCCATAGGTTCCATCATGTATGCCATCTTTGTGTACTAGACCGGATGTGTCCAATGCTCTTAGTTTGACGAGCAGATATCAAAGTGATCCAGAGTGGAACATCGACAGCCGTGAAGAACATCCTAAAGTACCTAAATAGAACTAAAGAAATGTTCTTAGTCTATGGGGTGATGAACGACTTGTCGTAAAGGTTACGTCGATGCTAGTTTCGACACCGACAAGGATGATTCCAAATCTCGAACGTGATACGTTTATATTTTGAATGGAGGGCTGAGCTGGAGAAGTCGCAAGCAAAGCGTGATCGCGGGATCTACAATGGAAGCGGAATACATGGTCTGCAGGCGTCAAGTGAAGGAGTTTGGATCAAACTTCATGATCGAGCTTGGCGTGGTTCCAAGTGCATTGGACCCATCGGAGATATTGTGTGACAACACCGCGCCATAGCACTCGCTAAGGAACCAAGATATCATCCAAAGACCAAGCATATCAACCGCAAGTTTCATATAATCCGAGATTATATAGCAGATGGAGATCTAAAGATTAGCAAAGTACATACGGATCTGAATTTCGCAGATCCATTGACTAAACCTCTTCCACGTAAAACATGATCAACACCTCGCCATGGGTGTGAGATTGTTGCCAGATGTAAACTAGATTATTGACTCTAGTGCAAGTGGGAGACTGTTGGAATTATGCCCTAGAGGCATTAATAAAGATGTTATTATTATAATTCTTGTTCATGATAAAGTTTATATTCCATGCTAGAATTGTATTAAGCGAAACATTAATACTTGTGTGGTTTGTGAACAACACCGTGTCCCTGGTACGCCTCTAAGACTAGCTCATTGATCAATGATGGTTAAGGTTTCCTAACCATAGACATGAGTTGTCAATTGATAATGAGATCATATCATTGGGAGAATGATATGATGGACAAACCCAAACTAAGCGAAGCAATTAGATCGTTTCATCGTGTTCATCTTTGCGAAGCTTTTCCTATGTCAAATATTGTATTCCTTAGACCATGAGATAATGCAACTCCCTGGTACCGGAAGAAAGCTTTGAGGTCATCAAACATCATCCTATGAGAGGGTGATCATAAAGGTGTCTCTCAGGTGATCGGAAAGTATCTGTTGGGTTGTATGTATCGAGATGGAATTTGTCCCTCCCAAGTCGGAGAGATATACTTCGGGCCCACTCGGTAATCGATATCAACACCGCTTGCAAGCATGTGGTTAACGAGTTAATCACAAAGTGATATCGGATTACGGAACGAGTAAAGTACTTTGCGTGAACGAGATTGAACTAGGTATGACTGCCGACGATCGAATCTCGCAAGTAAAATATCGCGAGACGAAGGGAATATATATATGGGATTGATTGAATCCTGGCATCGTGGTTCATCCAATATGATCATCGATGAATGTGGGAGTCAATATGGGTGCCTGCACCCACTGTTGATTATTGATAGAAGATCATGTGCAGATATTCTCGAACCCGCAGGTCACACACTTAACGTATCTCGACGCTAGGATAGATTGGATAATTGGTTTATGAATTTTGTTCGAGTCTCGGATGGGATCCGGACATCACGAGAGGTTCCGGAATGGTCCGGAGAATAAGATTCATATAAGGCAAGGCAGTTTTGGAGTTCGAATTGTTTGGTTAATCGGTATTGTCTGGAAGCTTCTAGAACCTTCCAAGGGGACCAACGTGGCCCCACCTTCCGGGAGGGGCATGGGACTATGAGGGAGTGTCCTGCCGCATTGGGCGGGGCACAAGGCCCCATAGGGCCCATCCGATCCTAGAGAGTTTATATCATTTAAACTAGAGATGGGGTTTCTAGAAGAGGGAGAGTCCATGCCCCCACTCCTTATCCTTTGGGCTTGGGAGGGCTAGGCTGCCCCTCTATATAAAGAGGGTGGGGCGCACCAACCCCACACACCTCTCCTCCAAACCCTAGCCGCCTTGCTAGCTTTCCTCTCTCCTCCCGACGCTTTAGGCGAAGCCCCGCGAAATTCTCCACCATATACACCACGCCGTCGTGTTGTAGATCCAATCTATCTCTCCACCATACTTGCTGGTCCGAGGAAGGAGGAGACGTCGAGGTGCTGCACGTGTGCATCTCACGGAGGCACCGCCACTTGTGGTGCTAGATCGTATCGGATCGCGAGGAGGAGAAGCGAGTACGACTACATCACCCACGTTCCGACGAACGTTCCGCTGTGTGAATCTTCAAGGGTATGAAGATCTAATCCAATATCTCTCGTTGATTGCATCTCCTAGATTACATCTTGGCTTTCCCTCTGTTCGCATCCGTAGAAAATTTTGATTTACTATGCCGCGAAACCCTTCACCCCTTGCCCTAGCCGCCGGCCTAGCCCTCTCTCCTTGGTGCCTCTAAACCCTAGATCGCCAAGGCCTCTCTCATAGTCCACCATACTCGCTCCGGCTTAAGGCGAAGCCCTGCGAGATCTCACCTCTACTTCCGGTACCACGCCGTCGTGCTGCCGGAATCGCGAGGAGAGTGCTACAACCTCCGCTTCCTGCTGGAACAAGGGAGAGGTAGGTCTTCATCGAGTACCGCTGCTAGGAGAATAACACCAGCCGCTACTAGGAGGACAACACCTAGTGCTACTTCAACTCAAACAGCACCTGCTGCTAGGAGGACAACACTAGCTCAAACGGCACATGCTTCAAGGCCACCACAACCTTTCAAATCTCCAAGGCCAGGTCCTGCACAAAATGAAGCAAGTGGTACTTCCAGTAGGCCAGTAAGAGCAAGAAAGCAGAACACAAGGATGACAGGTTACCTGACATCAAGCAATATTGACAAGCTTACCTTGAAAGATATCAAGAAAGGGTTGTTATGAAATGCTCAGTGTAATGGTAGCGATTCTGGAATGCTCAATGTAATGGTAGTGATTCTGGAACTATGTTGTTACTATGTGTGGTTGTGAACTATGTTGGTACTATGTGTGGCTGTGAACTATGTGTGTGAAATGCTATTTGTGGTTAAAACTATTTGTGTGATTCTGAAATGCTTCTTGATACTATTTGTGTTATTTAAATTATTTGAGCATTATACATGTGGCCGAGACCACTCGAGGGGCCTCGACAACCCTACTATATTAAATTATTTGAGCATTACAATACCACATTGTATCCAGTACCACAATGCATTATAGATGTTGACATATTAACTAAAATGCATGAAATTTTAGAAACAGATAGGAGAACATGTTGACACAAAATGAATGGTTCAACACATGGAGGGTTCAACTAAACAAATAAAGGGTTCAACACATTGAGGGTACACATGGAGGGTTTAACTCAACAAATAAAGGGTTCAACTCAATAGCTTCATTACACAAATATGCCAACAGACTCATACATCTACCTAAACACACCATCACTCCTCCTCCTCACAAATTGCCGTGATTCTCTTGACCTTTTCCTTGTTAACACCATTGACCTTTAAAAGGTCATGCATGGAGTACTCTAACTTTTTCTTTTCATCCTTGAGATTAGCTCTTTCCTCATCCCACTTCTGTTGTTTCACCTTGAATACTTCTTCTTGTGATTTGAGCACATTCTTCAATTCCTCGTTACCATTCTTTAGCACCTCTACTTCATTCTTCAATGCAGCTATGTGCTTATCCATCTGCTCAACATCATGTTCCCCACTGTTTATCCTGGCAAGGATTTCTGCTCTGGCTTTCTTCTCAGTCCGAGCTATCCACTTCCTCCCAGTCTCATCTACCCACCTCATACCTTCCTCTACTAGGGATGTGTAACATCCCAACATTAGAGCTTAGAAATAAGCTCAACATAGATGTGTGCATTACATTCATGCATAGAAAATCCGAATAATTTTCACGCTTTCGAATAAAACTTATCAAAGTGATTGAAGCTTCTCTTAACTTGATGGAATTGAAGAGGTCGTCAAGTTGACTGCGATAAGTTTCAATATGACCTTTGTTAAAACCTTGTTTTGGGTAAAGGATATTTGATCTAAGGGTAGATGAAATGTAATAAAAGTTAACCCTAATATATTACTTAATGGATTATATTTTATCCTTAAGTAATCATATCCCAGTATTCATTACACAACCCATGAATACCAAGTTATAAATATAACTTAAGTAATAGGAAGGTAACAACTAAATCTGAATCTTATCTACTTATACCATGAGTATCATGGTAATACCTAACCTTAATTCTTTAGTGAGATTGAGTAGGAAGGAAATCAAGTCAAGATCATTCACCATATATCTTTCTTTCCATAAGAATCTTTATCATCTCTATTGAACCTTATTCTAATATTTATTGTTCATCAATGTTGAGTAATCAACTATTGATTCACCAATTCTTAACCTATCCATTCTTGATCTATTACCTCTTGTTCTTATCATATCATTCACTTAAAATCCTTTAAAAAGGAGGTAAGGAAAGGTATATGGTAATGCTATATTCAAATGTCATCTATAGGATCGGAGTGATTGAAGAGAATTAACTCAATAGGATTATTGATGGAGTTAACTCACTCCTAAAATGATAGAAGGGTATCTGAGGTAAAGATTACAAGGATGAATATTGAAGATTGTTAATAGGAGTAATCTTATGGGATCAAGTATGTATAGTCAAAGAATAATATCTCTTAACCCAATAGAGATATTAAGAAGATGATTCCAATACAACTGTAATGTTGTATTGATAAAGCCTTTACTAGCTCATTAGAAACCTAAACCATAAAGGATCAAAGGATTATAATGATCATGCTTTAGTCACCAAGATTGAATGCTTATATCCTGTATAAGTAACATTGGTGGGTAAAACTTGATTGAACTCTAATATGAGATATTGGAGCCAAGTAAAGATAAAATTGTATGATTAAGAAGATGTTAGAGCGACATTGAATTATAGAGTTAGTATCTTCCTCTGGAAAAGAGTAAACACTTGAGGTGAAGTAGGATTTGATGTATATCAAATTATAAATACATCTACTGAAGTAATATTAGTGGTCTATTATTATGGAAGAATGGGAATGGGGTTAGAAGTAGCTATTGTTGGATTGGGGGTTATCAGCAGAAGAATAGTTGATATAACCAAGTTTGGATAGGTGAAGATTATGAAATTCTTTAATGTCAAACTCATTGGATTCATCAATGAGTTTAGAAGAATAAAAGGTGGATAAGAATAATCTTGTGAAGTAAAGCTCATCATGTTAGCACATGATGATGGATATGAACGAGTAGAATATCTAGGAAAGGAATTCCTTAATTAGAAGTCCAGAATTATGAATTATGGAAGATAGGAATTCTTTGTAAACACTAAACCCCAAATCTTTAACCACACATAAAATCCATTTCATCTGATTGATCTATCAACCTATTTCCATAATGTTTTATAGGAATATTTCCTATAGCAAATCTCTTAAGAACATCTCTCACATTTCCAATTTTCATAACCATATGTGCTTAGGAGTTATATTTATCAATTCTTTTCCATCAAACATTTCAGTTAATAACTTTTTATTTTAAAAGGTGATATCATTAAAGATCTCAAACAAAAAGACAATATACTTAGCCATAAACTTTTATCAACAAATGAACATAAGTATATTAAGAACCCTAAACTTTAGGGTAAGCACTTACAATTCAAACCCTAACGTATATGTTAGTTATAATAGAATATATACATTGATATTTCCTAAATTGATGGGAGTAATATTAACCAAATAATTTCCTTTGTATTTCATGCATCAAATAAGGATATAGGATCATTATATAAAAATTTCCATCCAAACTATGAGTTAACTAGAATTAAGTTTTATAAACAAATAAGGAAATATTATATAATAAATCCATGGTTTAGTATAGAAAGAAAATTAATAACAAAAGCTTCTACAAAATATTAAAAGGGATTCATATAAAGAAAATAAAGAAATATAAAAAAATATTTATCACAAAGGTTTACAAAATGAATCTCAATCAATATAAATTGTTGCTGCAAGTATTCAGCAAATAAACTTTGTTAGAAAAGTTAAAATCAAATATTAAAATACAAATCTGAAAAGAAAAACAGAAAACAGAAAAGGAAAAAACAAATAAAAACAGTTTCTGGCCGTGGCCCATTCTCTCCTCTCTCTATCTACCGCTCACTTTGCAAAGGCCCAGCAACCAGCCCAGCTCGTCCTCTTCTCTGCCTGACGGGTGGGACCGAAGAAGGACTGCGGGTTGAGTTGAAAGAATCGCCAGGGGTTTTTCCGCAAAAGTGACGTCGTCGTCTTCCTCCTCCAGCTGGAAGCAGCTCGCTAGACGCCGGCGATGCCGTCCGCCACCGCATCTGCGCCAAGATTAGCACTGCAGACATCGGGGAAGGATAAGAACGCCATGGAGCTCATTTCTCTCGTCCTCATCCCCATTTCCTCCCTTCCTCCAAGATTCCTCCTCTAGCCGAAACCCTAGCTCGTCGGAGCCACACATCACCGTCGATAGAGTCCACCTCAGAGCCTATGGAGTGGTCGAGGAGAACCGCCACGTTACCTCTTCATCTTAGTAGCATCAATAGATCAAGGGGAGCTCGGGTGGGTGCGAATTTTATCATTCCTTTCCGTTGGGGTTCGCCGGAAAAGTCGACCGTGTGCTTATCTCCGACCGCGCCGGTCCTCGTCGACCTCTCTATCGTCATCATGGTGAGTTTCTGAACCCTCCAGTATCCCTAAATCGCATCATCTCGTTGTAAATCATCGCCACACATTATGCCACCATCGGCCACCGTCGGAGCTCGTTGGAGCCGAGGCTTCGATGACCATTTCCAAGCGGCGCCGCCACTCTAGGGTTCAGCATGTTGCGCTGATTCGAACTAGGCTAGTTTCGTTTGCTGGGGCGCCGTAGATCGTCGCCGGCGACCATCAAGTGGCGGTGGTGGCCGCACTGACGTCATCCTAACGCCCTGCCTGCTTCACTCTTGACCTAGTCAGCCAGTTTGACCTAGTCTTTGCACGCGCGGCTGATGATGTGGCCACTGGCCCACTAGTCAGTGACCTTGGGTAGGTTTAGCCTCGGTACAAAAAGTATTCTCTATTCAGGAAATTAATAAAACAATATAAATTCAAATATCAATATTCTAGAAATGAAATAATGATTAAATATTGTTTAATTAATAACTTTTGTTTTGTAATTCAGAAAAATGTGTATAACATATGAATTTTTTTAGAAAAATAAAATCTATAACATTAAACTATTATCAAAAATTATTATGTTAGTTACTTAAATACTTATTATTTAATAGAGATTTTACAAGTAATAAAACTTGGATAATTCATATTTTAATATTGGTAAATATTAAAAATATAAATAAAGTATCAAAAATCCTAGAAAAATAAAAAAAAACTTTAAAACTATAATCATACATTATTATTCCTCTTAATTCAATATTTATTATGTATTAATTATTTATAATATAATAAATCTTATAAAAATCATATCTTATTATTTATAAATCATAAAAATACATGTAATATACCAAAATAACCAAAAAATAATACCTACATGTTAAAAATATAATATTTCACTTTTGAGATAAATAAAAATATAAACACTTTAATAACTTAAATTTAAACCTATTTCTTTAGTTGTTAATTCATATAAGGGTAAATAAAAATTGCTAATATTTGAAAAATTAGTAAATTGAGTCTAATCAATAGTATTAGTCTTAAATATTAATGATATGAAATTATAATGGTTCAAAACATTATAAATACAATGTTATTGAATTATCTTTCAACATATGTGTAGTTTATTTTCTAAAAAGATCTTTGACAATTATAAAATATTCAAGAATGATATTTTAATCAAATACAACATTATAATGGACTGAATCCAAAGATAATTTATGAGTAGTCACTAGTACTATTTACTATCCACAAAGGCACAAACTATAATCACACCTTTATAAGGGAAGAAATGATCTTGTTCCATTATAAAGTTAAGAGACCACTACTTAAACATAAGAATAACCATTCTTAAGTAACCTTAAGGAAACATTATAAAGAACACAAGGTATAAACATAATAAGCATTACACCTAAAGTCCATCTAAATTTTAAAGTTAAATTTAGTCTACAAGACTTTAAATATAATACTAACGACATTATTATATGCTTTATAGTTAACTTTGGTCTGTTATAGTTAAGTTATAAAGCATCTCAATTCCAAACTATTCAAGCAAGTAGAAACAACCTTGACCACATCTGACTAACCACAAGAATTGTTTAAATCTTAATAAAGAAATCTTTTTTCAAAAGTTATTCGTTTTGCCACTTCAGTCAACATATGGAAATTAATCGTAATCACCTTACTTTATACTTTACTTATATACTTAGGTTTGATAATACTTAAGTTCTTAATAAGTAACATTACTTATCAAGTAATTTTTTTAAAAAATAAACAATTATAGTATAAGCAATCCTGAGTAGCATTTCACATTTGTGTGTATCTCATTGTTTTATAATATATTAATTACATATTGTTTCAGACACACACACACTCACAAGCCTTAATAAGAAGCACAGGTGTGAAACTTAATCTAAAAAGGGCAACACATTCCAAAGAAACCATTTCCAGTATCCAAAACCTAGACCAACGTTATCCCCGGGATTCGTGTTTATAAAATGCCTTACAATACTTATGCATAAAATCATCCTGCTTCTTTAAAAATTAGTCCTTACCGGACCAATGATGCTGATTTCAGATATTGGATCTTATATTGTCTTGAAGACCGTGAGTGCATAATCTTGCAATCACAAAAGGCAAGTTCACACTTGCTCATGTCCTTTGATTATTTTCTGTAAAGTATTTTGCAAATCCAGTGTTGTCATCACCTGCATTTGAAAAAGTTCAGAAAACATTATTTTCATATTAATGTGATTATAGGTTATTTACCATGAGGTAATAACCTACTATGAAAGTTCCAGTGGTAAAGGAACATATTATCTAGGACTTAACAACCAATGTCGCCAGTGATTCTTGCGTCGTATATCACGCGTTAACCATGAGATTTGGAATGGGACGGAGAAGTCAGTTGTATCTTCTTCCTCTCGCATGTAGCCGGATGTGCAGGTCGTGGTTGTTATCACTCGTAGCGTGCATATTAATTGGTAATTCGTAGAGGATATGCAACATATGGGTGGGAACCCTCAACGTCCCACGATAGTTCTGGCATCTAACAGTGCAGAAAAACCATTGTCGTAATTCAATATGTGGGCATGGTGTACACCAAGGAGGCATGCGAGGTCGAAGGGGCGTGATTGGCTTGGATCATCTTCTGGGCCCCACATCATGGAATTGTGGACGGGAATAAGCTGCCCGGTTGTGCAACAAAGAGTTGATCTCTCATGGGTAAAGTAACGCACCTCTGCAGAGTGTAAGAACTATAACTTGTTACTCCCTGTTCCGGGAAGGAGCTACGAACGCGGCGGGAAAGGAACTCCATGAAAGTTCCGGTAAACCCGTGAAGGCTGACGGACATAGTTTTTCAGAATAAAAGCAACATTTGAAGAAATGTTTATGAAAACTTGCATTACCTACGACCTATGGTCTGTGGCTGTAGATATAGTGCATGAAACACTCCTTTTCTAGTGGACTTGCTGAGTACGCTCGTACTCAACGTATCTTCTTAACCCTTGCTAGATTCTGAAGCCATTAAGACGATGTCTACATCAAGTTATGCTCCAGGAATCCTCATCCAAAGCTAAAGCTCTTCAACAAAGACAAGGAAGTCAACATGTACACCAACTCAAGTGAAGACGAAGTTACTGATTAGATAAGAATATACTCTCTAACCAAAGAACCTATTTCTGTAGTGCATTGCAATAGCAGCAATGTCAACCCCTTAGTTACAATACTAGTCTTTATAATATAATAGTTTTTGCGTTGTTTATCATTGATTCTTCTTTGTAAGAAGTTCTTTCTCTCTCTTTACCTTAGAGTGTTCTCTGGATCTCGTGTAAAGAGTGAGTTATAACCTTTAGCCATGTATTGGACCCGATGTGTTTCTGTTGTACCACTCTGAGGGATGTAATACTAGTGAATGGTGTTTCATTAGTGTTATGTCAATGACTATAGTGTACTACATCATGCAGTGGTATGCTGGGTCACCGCAGGATGCATGCTTCTTCTCCAATTTCTCCTTCTCTTCAGATAGATCCTTCATCATCTTACTACTCTCATACCTCTCTTCAATTCTTGAGTTGTGGTTGTCATTTTACATTCCCCACAACTTAGATAATGCATGCTGCGAACTATCATCCCACTCTGGATCAATCCACCTTTGAAAGCCACAACTCAGGACCTGCTGCACATGTATATGTTTGGAATATAATCAATACTGACAATGTATCTAAATACAGGTTCAGTACATCATTATGATTCCAATAGACTATAAATGATTCATGATCTATCAACAGGTTCAGTACATCATTGTTCTAACAGGTTTAGGCCATTATAAATGGAGTGCACACTGCATTTATCTACCTAAACACACCATTAGAACTATAAATGATCCAGGAACATATATATTGAGAACAACTACTCATTATTTATCTAAATACAGAGAGATTCAGTGCACATGATTACAATAGACTAAATAAACGTAAAATACAGATAAGGAGTACATGTATGTGAATCAAGAACAACTACTCATTATTTAAAACAACATGTCAGTTAATAAAATTACCGAGCCATGATAAACCTACTGAGGGAATACAAGGACCCGAGTACTCACATTTTCCAATGAGCATAGATAGAACTTCCTCCTTGTATCTTTGCCCTCAAATGCAACACATCGACGCGGTTTCAGATTATGACCGGAGCAAACGAATTGGGCATCATCATCAATGCCATAATATTCTGCGTCCAAGAGACGAGCCGGTGCATAGTCTAGCGTACAGATATACAAATCAAACGAATCACCCACAAATCATATCTCAAATCAACCAATTTTTTTAAAAAACAAATCGTAACCCTAACCTGAACTAACTAGAGGAGAAAATTACTCACATTTCCGAGGAGAGATTCACCGGAAGTTTCACTGTCGTTCCAACTCGGCATGGTCTACGACGGCGGCGGCGTGGTGACCAGCGATGGCGACGGCGGGCGAGCTGAGAGGGAGAAGGAGCATATGACTGAAGCATGGGAGAGAGAAAGGGAAGGGGCAATTGTTTTGTGTAGAGTTCCGACCACGCCGTTATCGGATGTCTGCCCGCAACCGTCCGAGTGAGCCACGTTATCCTGACAGGTGGGACCATCCTGTCAGTTTTGTCATTAGACCAACATCAAACCGGTATCGGTGCTTTTTGAAACGAACCAACTCTGAAGTGCTGGTTTTTTGAAACCCAAGGGTAAAGTGGTGGTTTTTTGAAACCCTAGCCTGTAATGTGGTGATTTTTTATAATTCTCTCTCTCAAATATTAAACTTTTTTTCCTTGTTTGAACAAGATCGTGTTATGTGTCAACCGGTGCCATGAAAAAAGATGGCAGTGGAGCACATCCCTAAATGTAATAGCAGTTCTAACGGAGCCTATAAACAGACGATCTATAAAACTGGTTTACAATCTACACAACACGTGTTTTACTGTTCGAAAACAACTCGTGCAACATGCAAATGCAAAAATAAATTATAAAAGGCATCTTTTCATGGGGTCCAGGAATATTCTCTTTTCCTACTACTTCGTGTTGCGCCACCCGCCGTGTCGCCCCTACTCAGCCTCGCACCGTCCATCCATGGCGCCGCCTGCCATACCGCCCAGTGTAGGGGTTCGTAGCATGGAAAACAAAAAAATTCTACTGCATGAACATACACAAGCCAAGATCTATCTACTAGATTATAGTAACGAGTCGATTAGAGTACTCACCCTCGAAGATTCCAAAGCGGTTAACGAGAGTAGATTCTCATGGGTGATGTAGTCGTTCACTTGTCGATCTCAAGATCGCGTAGACGATCCTTCGGGTGCCACGTTCCAACAGCGCTCCCGCAGTCGGTCACACATTTGGTACTCGATGAAGACCTTCATCTCCCTTGTTACAGTAGGCAGTGGAGGTTTTAGTTCTCCCCTCGCGATTCCGGGAGCATGACGGTGTGGTGTCGGAGTTAGAGGGAAGATCTCGTAGGGCTTCGCCTTAAGCCGAAGTGGGTAGGATGGAGTAGATGGGTTCCCCGGTGTTCTAGGGTTTAGAGGCCAGAGAGGAGGAGGCATGGGCCGGCGGCGGCACGACGGCGGCTTGCGCGGCGACGGAGGCTAGCGCTGGGTGGGGTTGTGGTGGTGTTGTCTTGGAGGGGCAGCCCCCTCCCTTCTATTTATGAGATGGAGGGGAGGTTGAATCCTCCCCAACTCCCTCTTCTCCTTGGCGCGTGGTGGAAGGAGAGGAGGTTTCCTCTCTGTTGGGGATATGCTATATGGGTATCCTCATAGCATGTCTCTTATCCGACTAACCCGGGTGGCCCATAGTCGGTAGCATGGCCTATGGCCTGCTGGGCGGCCCAGTTAGGTGGATCCAGAAGGGAGGCCCATGCCGGATAAAGGAAGGCTACGGTGGAGTCACCAGCGTACCCGGAGCCTTGGAGTGCAAGATACACAAGACTAGTAATAGACGGTGTAGAACTCTGTAACCTGTCCGGCTAGGACTTTTCCCTGTAACCCTATGATCTGGCGACTATATAAGTCGGGCGTATGGGAGCCTTTAGGGCACAACTTCACATAAACTCGCACAGCTAACCTATCTCTGTAACTCGGCGTATTGCCATTATAGTGATTTATGGCAGGAGTAGGATTCCGCCACCGTTGTGGGATATGAACCTGGGTAAGCTGTGTTACCTCGTACCCATCAACCGTCTCCCTTACCCCACGTCACTAAACACGCACTGTGAGGACCCCTCCATGGCGTACTCGTCGGCAATACCACGACAGTTGGCGCCCACCGTGGGGCAAGAGGCGCTTCAGGCTCTTCAGCGGGCGAGGACCAAGATCTTCACGGGAATCGGCAAAACTGTGGCCATCGGTCGCGTTCTCTTCTCCGGCAACGTTCCGATCGTCCCCCCCGACGAGTTCTGGATCCCGGCGAAGACGAACCCTACGTGGTGTTCGATCGTTCCTATCGGAGACATCCACCTCTTCATTGGCGAAACCGACTCGGGCACTAGTTCCCTAGGAGTCAGAGGAGCATCAAGACCCGCACGGACCGCCTACGGGCAGGATACGTTTGCGGAAGGATCGATGTCGGATCTCTCCTCGGAGTTTGCTGGCAAAGATCGGAAAAATTCAAGACCCACCCAAACCGCCCCTGTGCAGGATATAAAGGTGGAAGATCACTGCAAATCCGCCAGCTTTGTCCGTGCGTCTGGACAACAGAGATCCAAGTTCTTCGGCGTGGTTACCATCTTCGATCTGGCGCGCTGCGTTCAGAGAGAGGGCGAAAACCCCCGCGATTACCTGTCCAGGTGGCTCCGTATACGAGCCGATATATCCAACTACCCCAATGATGATGCTATCTATCACTTTGTGGAAGGACTGGACCATGGCACGCTTCTCCGACATTCACCAAATGGATAGAAGCTAAACCCATTAGAAATCTTGATGGGGCAACTGCCCTCAGGTTTGTCCGGGATCTAGTGGTGAGATTTGGTCTCCCACATAGCATCATCACCGACAACGGTAGCAACTTGTCACTCGGAGAAGTGGAGGCCTATTGCTGGGACAAAGGCATCCGACTTGACCTTGCGTCTGTGGCACACCCACAATCTAATGGTCAAGTTGAGTGAGCCAATGGATTAATTCTGTAGGGAATCAAGCCACGTCTTGAGGCACCGCTACATAGAGCAGCCGGAGCCTGGGCGGAAGAATTACCATCTGTGCTGTGGAGTTTACGAACTACACCCAACAGATCCACCAGCTACACCCCTTACTTCATGGTATATGGAGCAGAAGCTATCCTACCTCCCGACATCCTCCATGATGCACCAAGGGTTGCCGCCTATGAAGAAGATGACGCTGAAGACTCCAGACGCCTAGATGTGGACCTTATCGAGGAGGAGCGCGTTTTGGCATGCCAAAGATCCGCCATCTACCATCAGAAGCTACGTAGCTACCATAGTCGCCGCGTCCAGCATCGCTCGTTTAAAGAGGGGGATTTAGTACTCCGACTTAAGCAGAAGAAGTCACACAAATTATCCCCGCCATGGGAAGGACCGTTCATCATAAGCAAGGCGCTGCTCAATGGGTCTTACTACCTTGTCGACAATCGTGAGCTCAAGGATAGACCCAACGAGGATCATAAGCGTAAGCGACGTGACCCGGATGATGACTACCCGGAGCTTGATCGGCCATGGAACATAGCACAACTACGTCCTTTCTACACTTAGCATTTTTTATCTAATCGTGTATCTCTTATATGATCAATGAAATAAAGCTCTTTGGTTCACTCACATCGCTGAGTCTTTTACCTCCTTTAGTGTTCATTTTTGGATCATATAAACCTTTATGCACAAGCTTTGCGATTGCACTTGTGAAAATTCCGCCTACGGGCGTTAGCTTAATTTTTTCTAGTCTACACGTTCTTTGTTGTTTTTATGTGGATTCTGGAGTAGTGACTTTCGGCACTTATTGTCGACAATTTTGTGCTCAGGTTATAGACGGTGCCATTGGGCATCATCACCTAAGCGCATGGTTCCGACAATGAGTCTTCCGACTCACGAAAAGTCAAGCATAAAAACCAAAGTAATAAATAAGCCAGCACTTTCTTAAAAATATATACATACTGGGCATTAATTCTTAAGTAGCAGGATACGACAACCATTGTTTTCCGCCTTAATATTACATCACCAAGTTTTTTCAATGCACATTCCAGAGGTGAAACAAGAATTACAAAGTGTTTTTCACTCCTTGGGTGCAGGGGACTTGGAGGCCGCATCATCACCAGCCGGAGATTCACCCTCAGCGTCACCACTGTGAGGAGACTCGGAGGATTCAGGGTCGGCGTTGTCAAGAAAGTTCCTGGGCACGAAGACGTCGATGTCCACCAACTCGGCAGCCCTGGTGTCATAGCCCGCGAGTGATGACAGGATGGCTTCGTGATCGATCTCCTTGCCGTCATCATCCATGTCGGGGATACCAGATGTCACTGTGTCGATGTCGGCACCTTCATAGTGTGCCTTCACCATGGACAACGCCATCCTAGCGCCAGCCCATGCACATGAAGCTTTCCAGCTTGCGACACGCTCGGGGGCTCGGCGCAGAATCTCCGAGTACTTCACAATGGAGTCAGAGGCCTTGATATAAATTTGGAGGGGCTTGGCGATCTCCTTGGCTTGGGTGATGGCGGTGTTGATGAAGTTGTCGACAAGAATCATGCATTCCTTGTCCGAAGGAGGCGAGCGGGTTAAGCCCATAGGCGCTAAAAATTCCAACAAGAATTGCATGAGTTCAATAAATTCTAAGTATCTGGACTACAAAGCTAAAAGACGGAGGATACTTACTGAAGATGCTGGCCTTAGCCTGCCAGACGACGTCCGCCAAAGATTCCTTCTCTTGTTGGAGGAGCTTAAACGCCTCGCTATGGAGAAGGTTTTGCTCATCGGCAGCTTGCTTCTGATCCTTTAGGATCGCAAGCTCCTCCTTCAAGCGACTGATCTCATCGGAGGCGGAGTCCTGTAGGGCTTTCATGGAATCCTCGTGCATCTTCAGCATTTCTTCCCTCTCCTTCTTAAGGATCTTGTTCTCGCTGTCCAGCTGCTGAATGTGCTTGGACTGCTCGACAATATCCTTGGCCTTGGCTACATGCTCTGCAAGTCGGAGAAAACAAAGTACACAATGAGTACTTGAAGAAGGAAGGCACAAAAGTAAGACGGAAATGCGCAAAAAAGAAAACAGACTCTTGTTTTTGATGATCTGTTCCTTCAAGATGGCAGTTTTACCCTTTTCAGCTTCAAGGTCCGCGCGCATATTCTGATACTTGCCATTGGCCATACATCTCCGAGCATTCTCGTTCTGTGGAAACAAATACAAAGTCAAGTCGTTGTTCAGTCTACTTGGAGCCCCTAGTCGGAGATTTTCCATCTAGGTGCTCGGGGGCTACCGCGAGAGTTTTTTAACTTAGCAATATGCTTAGCTTTTCTTTAAGCATCTAGTCGGAGCTAGTTCAGTTCTCAACTAGAAGCTTGGGGGCTACAGTATAAAGTTTTAACTCGGAAAATGCTTACTTTTCTTTAAGCATCTAGTCGGAACTAATTCAGTTACAGCTAGAAGCTTGGGGGGCTACGGCACTTAAAATTATGAACACTGTGTTTGCTACTCTTAAAGCATCTAGTCGGAATAATTCATTCCATCATGCTTGGGGGCCAATGGTTTTCCGTCTACATCCTCGGGGGCTACAGTGGGATACTCATATGAAATGCAAAAGGTAAAGTAAAACTTACAAGTGCGATTATCTTGAGGTTTGTAGCACTCTCGGCCAGCAGCTTGCCAAAGGAAACGATGTTACTTTGCAATATGTCTGCTTGACGGATTAGCTCCTCAAGACCGCACGTCGGATATGACGGCACTCTTCCAGGAACCATAGTTGTGCTACCCGGCGTAAGCACCGGGAAGATAATCTTCGGCAATTCGAGGGGTTTCTGGGGAGTAGAGGCGCCGCCGTCGATACCGGACCCACCACCGCCTTGCCTACCGATGGCATCCTTAGCGGAGCTTGACCATTTGAAGAGCAGGCTCTCTTGCATCGCTTTGCCGACAATTGCGAGTTCGGTAGGCGCGAGAATCCACTTCCATGGCGGAAGGGCTGGTGCCTCCCGGCTTGGGAGCTTGTCGGGCGGAGGAGGCTTGCGGAAGGAGTAGCGAGGCGATGGCGGGGGAAGAGTCACGATGCAGCATATCTTTGATATTTTTAGAAGCCCCAAGAGTCTTGGAGGACTTCTTGAGGCTGGTTGTGGCTTTCTTCCTAAAACATGCAAAATGCATAAGTACAGGAATAAGACAGATAAACAAGACAATGTCAGAGAATAAGAAGCTTACACTAGGTGGGGCGCTTTGGCAAACATCCTGGTAGATTTCTTCTTTTCCGCCTCCAGGGCGGCAGTACTCTTTTTGGAGGCTCCACCCTCCGTCTTCTTTTCTCTTGCCTCCGTCGGCAGCGTCAGAGGTGGAGCTCTTCTGCTTTCGCGCCAACGGGACATCATCGTCGGACACAACCGTGACTTCCTTCATCTTGGGATCGTAGATTTGGGTGGCCAGGTTGCCCTCCTCTAAATCACTAAGCTGTCAAGTGATAAATCATTGTGTTAGACAAGATGGTATTAGCAAGACAGAAAAAATGGAGCAATGTCATACATGGAAAATAAATGTCTACCTTTGGGCACTTTCCGTCTACGAACATGTCGTAGGTGAGGGTGAAGCCACGCTTCTTGTCCTTCACCTTGACGATGTATTTAAGGCGGAACTTGACGGAGTCGCTCGAGAAGTTGTCCTCGGAGATCCGGATGGTATCCCTTCGGTCGCCGGTGTACTCGTGCATAAGCTTCGTACAGTGCTGCAGATGTTGGATCCGCCTGATGAACCAGCACATGGCTAGGTCCAAGCCGGTCAGACCCGTCTCTACAAACCGTTCGATCCGCCTTATTGCGCGAGAAGCGTTGAGGTCGGAGGGAAGGGAGGCATGGGACCGCCATGTGGGGACTTCGGCGGGGGCTCCGTCCACAAAGTCCTGGTACGTTACTTCTCGGCCTGACAAAGGAATGTCGGGGCCATAGAAGTACGTCCGCTGCCAATTTTTGCATGACTCGTGGCCGACGATGTCGGGGAACCGCCGGCCAGGACGGATCTTGAAGCTTATGGTGCCGCAGTTTCTAAGCTCCTCCTTGCTGTGTCCGGCTTCACGTTTGACGGTGAAGAAGTACACAAACAAATCTAACCTAGGCCTAATCCCTAGGTAACCCTCACAAAGTGCCGCGAAGTTGCTAAGCACTAGGATACTATTGGGGGAAAGGTTGTGGGGTTGGACCTTGAAGTGATTCAAGACGAGCAGAAGAAGTGGGAGATGGGCAGGAACGCGTACCAATTGCGCCTTGAGGTATACTTTCTCTCGGCTTGGGGGGTCACACCTCGGCGGTGGCCCAGCGAGCCCTCCGTCGCAGGAAGGTAACCCTCAGCGACCATCTCTTGGAGGTCACGGCCGGTGATGTCCGAGCCGCGCTAGTCGCCTTTGTGCAAGTCTGGCTCCTCTTCCAGGGGCTCCAGCGCCGCCAGGTTATGGTCGCCGCCGGTGGTTTCTATCACCGCCGATGTAGGGATGACAAGGCCTTCTGGGGGCACGACGACGGAGCTCGCCGACTTCGCTTGACGCCGCCATTGATGGGGATGAGCTGCTGCTAGCCATGGAGGAGGGAGAGGACACAACTGGTGCAGGCAAGAGGCTAGGGTTTCTCGAGGTTTTCGCGGAGAGCTCGAGGAGGCGCGTGGCTGGAGGAAGAAGACGATGACGTGAGAGAATGGGGTGAAAAAGTGGCAAGTGTCCCACGGTTACTACATATCCTACTCTGCGTCAAGATTCATGCAGCTAATCGGACGGTGGCCACGTAGACAACGTTTTTGTGAACGTGCACGGTAATTTTGCCATGTTTCCAACCGTCGCCGCCAACGGTTCGTATCACTCGCGCGGGAAAAACGGATATGATTACGTTCTCTGCATGTGTGAGTTACGAGGCGTCGCTGACCTACATCCTACGTCGTCATAACTGACATGGTAGATGACCCGTCCCATCGAAGATTCCGGCATGGACAGATTTAATCCGACAACGGGAGCGTACGATGGAAGATTCAGCATTTCTCCGACTAACTCATAGAAGACGGAGAAAACCTTTGCAGGGTTCTTTGGGAGGACTACAAGATGTTGCTTGACGGTTTGCCGACATCCATCTAGACGGAGCATTCCACGGGAAGAGGCAAGACGGCGCAAGATCTCGGAGTTCTCTGGTGGCTACTGTTGGGGATATTCTATATGGGTATCCTCATAGCATGTCTCTTATCCGACTAACCCGGGTGACCCATAGTTGGTAGCATGGCCTATGGCCTGCTGGGAGGCCCAGTTAGGTGGATCCAGAAGGGAGGCCCATGCCGGATAAAGGAAGGCGACGGTGGAGTCACCAGCGTGCCCGGAGCCTTGGAGTGCAAGATACACAAGACTAGTAATAGACGGTGTAGAACTCTGTAACATGTCCGGCTAGGACTTTTCCCTGTAACCCTAGGATCTGGCGACTATATAAGTCGGGCCTATGGGAGCCTTTAGGGCACAACTTCACATAACCTCGCACAGCGAACCTATCTCTGTAACTCGGCGTATTGTCATTATAGTGATTTATAGCAGGAGTAGGATTCCGCCACCGTTATGGGATATAAACCTGGGTAAGCTGTGTTACCTCGTACCCATCAAACGTTCGCCTTACCCCACGTCTCTAAACACGCACTGTGAGGATCCCTCCATGGCGTACTCGTCGGCAATACCACGACACTCTCCTCCCTCCACCAGGATATATTGTCTTAGTTTGACTTTTCAAACTTGCCATTTGACTTTCAATTTTGGATTTAGATTCCTCTCTTTTATTTGTACAGCCCTTTGACCTAGGACATGATGCAACCATTCAACTTTGCCATGACTCATTCATGTACCCTTCCCCTTCCGGTTTGGTGAACCTTCTAGACCCTTCTAGATCATTCAAGTGAAAACATCGGAATCATTCCCGAACTCCGGAATTGGAAATTCCTTATATGAATCTTATTCTCTGGACCATTCCAGATCTCATCGTGATATCCCGGATCCCATCCGAGACTCCAAGCAACATTCGGTCTTCTTACTCACATTCCATATCTACTAAACAACATCGAATCATTAAGTGTGTTTCCCTACGGTTCGTGAATTATGCAGACATGACCGAGACTCTTCTCCGATCAATAACCAATAGAGGAATCTAGAAATTCATGTGGCTCCCACATATTTCTACGATTACTTTGCGATCGAATGAACCATTTACATAAGATACCAATTTCCCTTTGTCTCGTAATATTTTACTTATCTAAGGTTTGATCGTCGGTATATCTGCATACCCAGTTCAACCTTGTTACCGATAAGTACTCTTTACTCATTCATGTGATATGTGATACCTTGTGAGACAGTAACATGCTTTTAAGCTAATTGGATGACATTCCACCAAGAGGGCCCAGAGTATATCTATCTGTCATATGGATGGACAAATCTCACTCTTGATCCATGTGCCTTGACGCATACTTTCCAAACACTCAATGCCACCTTTATAACCACCCAATTACAAAGTGGTGTTTGATGTCATCAAAGTATCCTTCTGGTGATGGTGATTAGCATTCTCTCATGATCGTAGGAATTAGGTTACTATGTATCTGAAAGATTATAGCAAATGAACTATTGAAATGACTTGATCTTTATGCTACGCTTATCTATAGGAGTATGTCCATCATACCATTCTCCTAATGATATGATCTTGTTGTTAATAACATCTCAATGTTCATGATCTGGAAACCATGATCATATATTAGCCAACAAGCTAGTTTAACAAGAGGCTTTACTAGGGACTCTTACATGTTTACAAATCACACAAGTATTAATGTTTCTAGTAAATACAATTATAGCATGGTATGTAAAAATTTATCATAAGTACGAAGATATAATAATAACCACTTTATTATTGCCTCTTGGGCATATCTCCAATAGTCTCCCACTTGCACTAGAGTCAATAATCTAGTTTCAAACCTTTGTGCATGCAACACCTATGGCTTTCCGGTGTTGTATTTACACGATTGCTAGTGGTCAACTAATATTCGGATCTGACACTTTCAGGTCCGTGTGTAATTGCATGTCTTTGCGTCTCTATGAGAATATCCTGACGATCATCCAATGATCATCTTATGAATCATTCTGGCATATGATCATAAAATTTAGAGTATAGGACATATCTGGATGTGTACATATCACAGTTGTATTGATAAACTCTCTTTGTGATTTCAATCATCAAGTATAAAAAATACTTGAATCTTTGTTTCACCTATACCAAGTGTCGATACACTTGAATTTTGATTTAATCCTTTTTGTGTGGCAAGAACCTTTCTTGTCATTTCCATACTTAACTCTTTCAATATCTCATCTATGTACATTTGGCACAACTATATTAGTGCCTCAATCTATCCTTATAGAAATTTATGCCTAATATTCGGGTTTTGCCTAAGTCTTTCATCAAAATGAAATTCTTAACTTGTGTTAATAAACGATACATCATTTTCCAATCAACAAGATGTACTCCACATAATGTATTAGAAATATGTCTTAGCGCTCCCACTTAATTTCTCGCAAATGCAAGCATCTTCATCGTCTCTGATGAAATTAAACTCTTTTAACAGTTTCATCACAGTGAAGATTCCAACTCCTCGATGCTTACTTCAACCATTGAGGTTTTGCATACGCTATTAGCATCCTTTGAATTAACAAAACCCTTTGGATCGTGTCATGTACACGTCCTAGGTGACCATTCTATTAGAAGAACTTGTTTTGTTTATTCAACTACCACATGACCAAATTATATTTAGTGGTTGCTACATTAATCCGTCTATACTAAATATCGCTATGAAAGATCAAATCTTTTCATAGTCAAACTTTGAACATTGTTGTGAACTATTTCCCAACATGTCGACTATTTCATAGATGTGAAACATCCATGTCTATTTCTTTATAGATCCAAACACGATTGTAAGGTTTTACACCTTTCCAGAGGGTCTTTCAAGTTCAAAGCTTGATTTCTCGTGTATGGAACTACCATGGATTCTATGGCTTCAAGCCATTTGATGGAGTCAGGGCCCATCATCGCTTCTTTGCATATAGTCGGTTCATCATTGTCAAACAACAATGATTTACTCTCAAATATTAGTATTTGATTGTTTACCCGACCTACTAGGTTCAATAGGAACTTAGACCTCCGTGACATCAACCTTTGAGGCACGTGAGCCATGAGCATTGTTGCTGTCTGCGGAACGCTTTCCGGCGCTGCGCAACTTTGCACATATAGCTAAGGTTCTTTTAACCTTATCAAAGTTCTATTGTCCTCCCAGTTAACTTTTCATGGAAAAATTCCTTCTAAAAGAAACTTTGACATTCTAAGTGACTAACACTTTTGTCTTTGGTGTTATGGAGAAATACCCAATGATTATTCGAAATAACATACAAAGACATGTTCATCCGACTTTGGTTGCAAACATATTTCTTATGCATAGCATACCAATGTTTAAGAAAGGACAGCTTGGGTTTTATCACAAACCATGACTTTATATGGTGCCATTTCAACGGATCATGATGGAGCTCTTTTCAGTGTAAAAAGCGACAGTCTCCAATTCTTATAATCTTTAAGATATAATGGTAGTTTTATAAATGACACCTTTGATCTTACCATGTCAAACAAGCTTTTATTACATATCTCGATTATTACATACTCATATGGTGTTTCGGGAAACGCAAATCCATGGAACGGTTCCTCAAATCTTAGGTGTTTATGCTAAACTTGTAACTCAAATATCTTCCTTTATGATCCTATCATAAATTCTTTTTGTTTGTTACATTGATTTTGCACTTCATCTTGAAAGTCTTCGAACTTTTTCAAATGTTTCACACTTCATCATCATTAAGTAAATGTTCATATATTCACTCAAATTTTTGGAGAAAGCATATGAAATTGAATTCCATCGCTCTTGACTACACATAATGGGCTTCATACATCTATATGTACAAGTTCGAATAAGCTAGTCATTCATTCACTTTTGGCCTATGAACGGAGTTTTAATTATCTCTAGGAAAGTTTCACAAGCGTCATTTGATCAAAATCAAAAGACTCTAAAATTCCATCCGTATGGAGTTTCTTCATGTTTTCTTTCCAATATAATTTAAACGGCGATGTCACTTCCTAAGTGATCTTTCAATCAATTGTCTTTCGACATTTTTAGCACTTGTTTTATGGATGTGATTTATCCAACGACATTTGTAAATCATCCATCTTTTATGGATTACGGTAATTATTTGAACAACCCTTTTGTTCTCATAATGCCTGATAAAACAAATCTTGAAGGCAAGCTTTGATGTCAACGAGAAACACATCAACACTTTATTTGTTCTTGATGAACATCATCACACATTCTATTGCTAGTTACTTAGGCCATTGCAGTTAATGAATTGTGTTGTTTCGTATGACGATTCGCACCAACAAATTCAGTATCCAATACTTGAGAACCACATTGTTTAACAAGCAAAGAATATAGCCATAACATGTATATCTTCTATATACCTGAGCTGAACAATTCTAGTCTTTTCTCTCATGCCAAATATTTCTTAGATTTCTCTTTCAGTATTTCTTTATCCTTTAAAAAGAATATATCAACATCAATAGTGGCTCCATACTCATGACACATAGTCCAAAGTGTGTATGGTTAAATACCAATGTCTTTGGACTTGCACTTTGAAGTAGCTCACCAGCATCAAATGTTTGGTGTTCTTTCAAATTCCATTCTTTAGTAATCTTTTAGTGTAGTAAATATTTTACTTACATCAAATATTCATCCTTATCATGGAACTATTCATGATCAGCTACTTTAGCTTATAACGGTGAATCATGAGTACAATGTTGCTCCCCAAAACCTTTTGGAGGATTAGAGCGGCTAGCGTCTGCAAATTCTCATCAAAATATGAGAACACAAACTTTGCCATATTATACTCCATCATGTTGCAACCAAAACTTTGTTTCAGATATCGCAATATCTTCCACACATGATGGTTTCTGAAAAAAATCTTTTAGCTCCTAGATTACCTTGATACTAAAACGATCTTTTAAATATCAAGAATCATGGAGACAAAACATGATACTTATATACTAACACTAGAATTTTTACTCTTGATTTAATACCAATTATTAAACTTCACGGAGTAACCGGAACTTACTGAAAGTTTGCAATAGGACTTTTAAACTTTAGATTAACACTTTAAAACAATACGATACCAGTTCATAAAGTAACTAACCAGAATTCTATAGTTCTATTGTCTCAATTATAACTAAGCGCGAGGTGGTAAACGGATGCCAATGACTACAACAACTATGCAAATTCACTTTGATTTAATTTATGATAAATAGTGTTCAACTTTTAATCATATTACTGTTGAACTCCCACTCAAAACAATATCCCTCATATTGTTTAAGTGATCACACGAACCAAATCCACTACACCAAGTTCGATCATCACGAGACATGATGTAATTTTGAAGGCGAACAATCAACACGTTCATCATATCTACTATATGACTCATGCTTTACCTTTCGGTGATCTGTGTTCTAAGACCATGTCTGTATATGCTAGGCTCGTTAAGATTAACCTTAGTTTCTACATGAGCAAATCTGTCTTGCTCCCGTTGTATGCACACATTGATTCCATCACACCCGATCATCACATGGTGCTTCAAAACGCTAAGTCTTGGTAACAGTGCTAACTAAGGACAAACACTTTATTACTTGATATTTTGTGATAGGGATCATCTAATAATGCTACCGTCGCGATCTAAGCAATACAAGATGCATAAAAGGATTAACATCACAGGTAATTCAAAATATGTGATATGATATGGCCTTTCTTCTTGTGCTTCTGATCTCCATCTTCAAGCACGAACATGATCTCCATCATTACCGACGTGGCGTCAAGGTCAATGGCACCGCTCCATAGTTGGCGTCCACCAGCATCAACTATTACAACTACTTTTAATAATAGACACGCACGTCTTAATGAAATTAAAAGACAACCATAAGGCTCCTGCCGGTTGCATACATCATATATAATCACAATCATGGCCATATCACATCACATCACACCCTTGCAAAAAAAAGTTAGACCCCTCTAATTTTCTTTGCATATTTTATGTGGTTTAGGGCTTTCAATAAGTACCGTACTAACTTAGGAACACGAACCACAACATTGATGCATGAACTATCAAGTGCCTGTTGTAAATTGAATCTTCACTATGATGGGACAGACAGACACCCGCAAAGCCACTTATGCAATACAAGTTGCATGTCGAGCGTGGAGCAAGTCTCATGAACGATGTCATTTAAGGTTAGCCCGGGCCGCTTCATCCCACCATCCCACAAGATGCAAAGTACTCAAGAAGCAATTGATAATAAAAGCACCACCACCCACAATGACCATTGTGTTCTACTCGTGCAACAGATCTATATATAGACACGGCTCTGATACCACTGTAGGGGTTCGTAGCATGGAAAACAAAAATATTCTATCGCAAGAACACACACAAGCCAATATCTACCTACTAGATTGTAGCAACGAGTCGATTAGAGTACTCATCCTCGAAGATTCCAAAGCGGTTAACGAGAGCAGATTATCGTGGGTGATGTAGTCGTTCACTTGTCGACCTCAAGATCGCGTAGACGATCCTTCCGGCGGCACATTACGGCAGCGCTCCCTTAGTCGGTCACACGTTTGTACTCGATGAAGACCTCCCTCTCCCTTGTTCCAGTAGGTAGCGAAGGTTGTAGTTCTCCCCTCGCGATTACGGCAGCACGACGGCGTGGTGTCGGAGTTAGAGGGAAGATCCCGCAGGGCTTCGCCTTAATCCGGAGTGGGTAGGATGGAGTAGAGGGGTTCCCCGGTTTTCTAGTGTTTAGAAGCCAGAGAGGAGGAGGAGTGGGCCAGCGGCAGCGGCGACGCGGCGGCGGAGGCTGGCGCTGGGTGGGGTTGTGGTGGTGTTGTGTTGGAGGGGCAGCCCCCTCCCCTCTATTTATGAGAGGGAGGGGCAACTAGGGAGGGGAGGTCCAATCCTCCCGAAATCCCTTTCCTCCTTGGCGCGTGGTGGAGGGAGAGGAGGTTTCCTCTCCTCCCTCCACCAGGATACATTGTCCCAGTTTGACTTTTCAAACTTGCCATTTAACTTTCAATTTTGGAGTTTGATTTCTCTCTTTTATTTGCACAATCCTTTGACCTAGGACATGATGCAACTATTCCACTTTGCCATGACCCATTCATGTACTCTTCCTCTTCCGGTTCTGTGAACCTTCTAGACCCTTCTAGATCATTCCGGTGAAAACACCGGAATCATTCCCGAACTCCGGAATTGGACATTCCTTATATGAATCTTATTCTCTGGACCATTATGGATCTCCTCGTAACATCCCGGATCCCATCCGAGACTCCAAACAATATTCAGTCTTCTTACTCACATTCCATATCTACTAAACAACATCGAATCCTTAAGTGTGTCTCCCTACGGTTCGTGAATTATGCAGACATGACCGAGACTCTTCTCCAATCAATAACCAATAGAGGAATCTCTAAATTCATATGGCTCCCACATATTTCCATGATTAATTTGTGATCGAATGAACCATTTACATACGATACCAATTTTCCTTTGTCTCGCGATATTTTACTTATTTGAGATTTGATCGTCGGTATCTCTGCATACCCAGTTCAACCTCGTTACCAATTAATACTCTTTACTCGTTCCTATGATATGTGATCCCTTGTGTGCCAGTCACATGCTTGCAAGTGATACGCCCAATTTGCATCACCTTTCTATATCATAATTTACCTCTATTCATTGATATTTGTCTTATTATGAGGTATTGCTTATGTATTTTCCACTGTTTATGCATGTTGGATGATTTTTGGAGGATGCATTGCCGGAGTCTGGATTCTGATGGAAAAGAGGGCGTTTTGATGCAATTTCGCAAAGATCAGAAAAATACCAGAAAAATATGGGGAAATATTATTTTTCCAGAAGATTGAGGAAGCCAAAAGGAGGGACGAAGAGGGGCCACAGGGGCCCCACACCCCCTAGGCGCGGGCCCACCTGACACCGTGCCTAGGGCAGGTGTAGCCCACCTGCCCGGCTCCTGGCTCCGCCCCTTCGCCTATATATTCCCTACGAAACCCTAAGCCTGGGGGGCAACCACAGATAGATTTTCGCCGCCTTTGGGGGCGGAAAACACCAAGAGAGAAATATCTCTTCGGCAGACAGATTTCTGCCAGGGGAATTCCTTCCTGGAGAGGTGGGATCATCGCCATCAACACCGTCATCAAGCTAGGCTTCATTGGGATCATCATCATCATCATCCACACCATCATCTCCACCAGCAACATCATCACCACTTCGTCCCGCTGTAACAATTGTGTTGGATATTGCTTTAGTTCTTAGGGGAAACTTTCCCGGTGTTAATTACTATTGTAGTTGATGCTTGTGAGTGGAACCATTGGATTATTTTTTATGTTTAGATTGTTATCCATTATCATATTATCTTTGATCTTGATCCATATGATGTCCTGTGAGTAGTTCGTTTAGTTCTTGAGGACATGGGAGAAGTCATGTTGTTATTAGTGGATCTGTGTTGAGTTATTATTCAATGGTTTAGTATTTAAGTTGTGGTGCTATTCTTCTAGTGGTGTCATGTGAACGTCGACTACATGACAGTTCACCATTTATGGGCCTAGGGGAATGCATTGTGTATTTGGCTACTAACTGTGGGGTTGCCAGAGTGACAGAAACCCGAACCCCCGTTAGGACACCATTGCATAAGAGGAGCGTAGGATCTCAGAGTTTAAGGCTGTGGTTAGATTTATATCTTAATTACTTTCCTGTAGTTACGGATGTTTGCAGGGGGTTTAATAACAAGTATGTATTAGTCCAAGTACGGTCGGTACATTAGCACGGGTTCACCCACAAAACACTTACAACACCAAAGAAGATTACTCAGCAATTTGAAGCGAAAGCACTTGACAGAATTCCCATGTGTCCTCGAGAATGTTTGGTATTTATAAGTATTTCCACCGGCTTGTCCTTTGCTAAGAAAGGATTGGGCCACTTGCTACGTTTGTTCTTTGTTACTTGCTCTTTGTTTTGTTTACTTATCAGAAACCACTAAAAATCCATTTGCTAAGTATTCACATGGATTTCCTGCGTGATACCATCTTTCAAAGACGCTCCTTGTTGGGATCGACACTCCTATTTATCGAAAGTACTACGATACACCCCCTATACTTGTGGGTCATCAAGACTATTTTCTGGCGCCGTTGCCGGGGAGTGAAGCGTTATTGAAGAGTGGAACTGGTTAAGGAAACTTCTACTGTGAGTATTGCTTTTTGTTACTGCTTGTTACTTTGTTTCTAATATGGATAACCCACTTGGTTTTCTGTTTGGGAAAACTACTACCGCTGCTAGGGTAGTAGATGAACCACCACCTGTTGAGATAGATCCTTTTAAGATACCTACAAGTATTGTTGATCGTGTTATGGATAATTATTATTTTGGGGATGGAACTGTCCATCCTGGTGATCACTTGCTTTTTATCCATGAATTATGCGGGTTGTTTAAGTGTGCAGGTATCACAACTGAACAGGTGAAGAAGAATTTAATCTCTATATCCTTGAAAGGGAGAGCTGAAGAATGGTATAAGCTGCTAAAGAATGAACAATCCATGGAATGGGAGGAAATGGCATCTCTCTTTTATTCTAAATTTTATCCTCCCAGTGAGATTCATAAGGATAGAAATCTGATATATAACTTTTGGCCTCGTGATGGAGAGAGTACAACTCAAGCTCAGGGGAGATTGAAGTTACTAATGCTTAAATGTCCTATTCATGAACTCCTTAACAATATTATTATCAATAACTTTTATGCTAGGCTTTATCTTCATGATAAAGATTTACTAGATGCTTATTGTGCTGGATCATTCACACGTATGAAGGAAGAAGCTAAATGGGATCTACTAGACCGTATTCAAGAAAACACTGAAGCTTGGGAGAATGACAAAGGAAGAAAGTCAGGTATAAACTATGATTATGAATGCATTAAGTCTTTTATGGGAACTGATGACTTCCGTGATATTAGTAATGAGTTTGGTCTTGAAATATAGAGGATGAACATATTGTATCCTATGAAGACGCTTCTAGTATTATCTCTCATCCTAGTAAGGCTGGAAGATCTAGTGTTCCTGTGCTTTCTGTTAAAATTGGTGATCATTGCTACTATGGTTTATGTGATATTGGTGCTAGTTCTAGTGCTATTCCTTATGAGCTTTATAGGGAAATTATGCATGAAATTGGTCCTTGTGAGCTTAATGACATTTATGTGGCTATTCACCTTGCAAATAAGGAAACCATTTGCCCTATTGGTATTATAAGAGATGTGGAGGTTCTTTGTGGTAAGATTAAATATCCTGTTGATTTTCTACTGCTTAATTCAGCAGCTAGAAAAACTTGTCCTATCATTTTTGGTAGACCTTTCTTGAACACTTGTGGAGCTATTATTGATTGTAAGAAGGAGAAAGTTTTAAATAAGTTTGATGGAGATTCTTATGAGTTTAACTTTTCCAAAATTGCTAAAGCTCCTTGTGGAAGCAGTTTGCCTAATAAATATTTCAGGATGGAACAACTTGCTTCTATTGATCCGGTTTATGACCTTGGACCTCTTTTTGGTGACTGTAAGTATGCTTACTCAGATGATCAAGTTGTTGCCAGTGGCAGTTATATTGTCAACTTTATTCAAAGTGCTACTGAAAGTTATTATGAGAGAGGGAAACATGGTTTTATGCATCTCAATAATGTTAAGTTTCCCCGTTTTATGTTGAAAGCTTTAAAGTTGCATTTGTTTTGTCTTCCTATGCTAGTGGATTTTTGTTTCAACAATTCGTTTTCTCATACTACTCCCATGCATAGGAAGTGGGCTAGACTCAAGTGTGTTGGTTATTTGCTTCTTGATGCTCTTTTTCACTCCACATTTATATCTCCTTTGTGAGCATCTTTGAAAGTCTCAGGCCTAACTTAAAGGCATAAAAGAAAAATACTTGTTGGGAGATAACCCAAGAGTTTTGTCGAGTCTTGGAAGTTATTACCTTTTTAATAACCGCTCCTTATCCTTTTTGTTTTGGTTTTTGTGTCAAGTTCAACTACTTTTGAGAAGTGGAGGAGTTGTGAAAAGTGGTTGTCGTGGGACAATTTTTTGTGTTGTATTGTAAAAATTTGTGATGGATCTCAGTACGTCGGATGGAGATGTATTTTTCCGAGATTGTTCTCCAAGTTGTTACCCAACTTTCATTAGTTCTGCACTTTTTGATTTGAGCAACAGAAGGTTTTTAAAAATCAATCTTTACCTGCTAGTCTGTTTTGACAGATTTCTGTTATCATTTGCATTTGCCTCTTTTAGAAGCTTTTGTTTTGATAGATTTCAGTTGAAGTGTGAACCTAAAGGTTTGTTGTTTTGCTCACACTAATGTTGCCATTGAAGCTTGTGTATTGCCTTGTGAGGAAAGGAAACTTCCATGAAAGGGAGAAAAGGAGTCTGCAGAGTTCGTCTTTGAATAGGTAAAAGTGGTGAAAACAGAAGGTTCATGAAACCCCAATATTTTTATATTTTTGATGTTTTAAATACATAAGGAAGACTACTAAATGGAACATAGGAGGAACCGGATCCTGGGGTGGACAAACCTACCCCAGGTGCGGGCCCAGCCTTGTTGCGCCTGGAGGGGGTTTGACTCCCCCGAACTCCGACTCCGCCTCATTTTCGTGTCAAAACCTTCCTCATGCTTTGAAACTTCGTAATATATAACCTCACGGATCCCCCGAGGTTTGTGCATCGTGTTTTCGTTTCGATCTGTTTCTGTCGGGAAATCTTCTCAAGTTTAGAGAACAATGGTCTCCGCCAACGACAAAGGCAAGAAGCCCGAGGAATACGATCCTCGCAAACCCAAGGAGGAAGAGATTTTGGTGGGTTATGAAGGAGACATGGAGGAGGACAAGAAACCGGACACACGCGCTACCTTCACGAGCATGGGAGTGGTGGAAAAACCTATCAAGCTCAAGAGGAGAGCACGGATGTCTACAGGAGGGAAAACTCCACGTCATACCCTCTCTCCACTGTCACCTCCTTCTCGTACCACTCACTCTAACCATGCAGGGAAGGAACACTCTAAGAAGGAAGAGTGGAGAAAGAATAATAAGGACTGGGATCCTCGGTCCGAATTGATCATGGGGTGCATTGAGCATAATTTGGAGTTGATTCGTACTCTGACCTTCGATATTGAGGATTTGAAGAAACTTACTGAAGAGCTTATGAAGAGAACACCACCACCGCCAAAGGAGTAATTGTGTCATGTACACGTCCTAGGTAACCATTCTATTAGAAGAACTTTGTTTTATTTATTCATCTACCATATACCAAATTATATGTAGTGGTTGCTACTTTAATCCGTTCAGACTAAATATCGCTATGAAAGATCAAATCTTGTCATAATCAACTCTTTGAACATTGTCATAAAATACTTTACAACATGTCGAATATTTCATAGATGTGAGACATCCATGTCGGTTTCTTTATAGATCCAAATACGACCGATAGGTTTTTACACCTTTCCGGAGGGTCTTCCAAGTTCAAAACTTGATTTCTCGTATATGGAACTATCACGGATTTTATGGCTTCAAGCCATTTGATGAGCAGGGCCCATCATCGCTTCTTTGTATGTATTCGGTTCATCATTGTCAAACAATAATGATTTACTCTCAAATCTTAGCATTTGATTGTTTAACCGACCTTCTTGGTTCAATAGGAACTTAGATCTCCGTGACCACAACCTTTGAGGCACATAAGCTATTAGCATTATGGCAGCCTCCAGAACCATTTCCTGCGCCAGTAACTTCAAAGACATTTAGCTAAGGTTCGTTAACCTTATCAAAGTTCTATTGTCCTCCCACTTAACTTTTATGAAAAATTCCTTCTTCAAGAAACTTTACATTTCAAGCGACAAACCCTTTTGTCCTCGGTGTTATGGAGGAATAACCAATTGTTATTCAAATAACCTACAAAGACATGCTCATCCGACTTTGGTTGTAAACATCTTACTTATGTTTAGTATACCAAAATTTAAGAAATGACAACTTGGTTTTACCCAAACCATAACTTCCATGGTGTCATTTCAACGGATCTAGATGGAGCTCTTTTCGGTAAAAGCGGTAGTCTCTAGAGCTTTAATCTTTTAAAACATAATGGCAGTTTTATAAATAACACCTTTGATCCAACCATGTCAAACAAGGTTTCATTACAAATCTCAAACACTCCATATTCCTATGGTGTTTCGGAGATGTAAATCTAGGTGTTTTGCTAAACTTGTAACTCAAATAAATCCTTTATGATAAAATCATAATTCATTTATTTTCTTGTTACACTTGTAACTCAAATAAATCCCTTTATGATCAAATCATAATTTATTTATTTTTCTTGTTACAATGATTTTCCACTTCATCTTGAAAGTCTTTGAAACATTTTCAAATATTTCATACTTCTTTCTCATTAAGTGAACATTCACTCAAAATTCGGAGAAAGCATATGAAGTTGAAATCCATATTACGACTACACATAATGGACTACATACATCGATATGTATAAATTCCAATACTTTAGTCGCTCTTCTTTGGCCTTTGAGCGAAGTTTTAATTATCCCGAGGAAAGTCTCACAAGCGTCACTTGATCAAATCAAAGACTCCAAAAATCCATGAATGTGGAGATTCTTCATGTTTTCTTTCCAATATAATTTAAACAATGATGTCACTTCATAAGTGATCTTTCAATCATTTGTCTTGCAACATTTTAGCATTAGGATTTATGGATGTGATTTCTTCAACTAGATTTGTAAATCATCCATCTTATATGGAATACGGTAATTATTTGAACAACCTTTGTTCTTATAATACCTGATTCAAATAACAATTATTAAAACAAATCTTGAAGTCAAGCTTTGATGTCAACGAGAAATACAAACAACGGTTTGTTTGTTTTTGATGAACATCATCACATATTATCTTGCTAGTTACTTAGGTCATTGTGGTTCATGAATTGCGTCGTTCCGTATGAAATTTCATACCAACCAATTCGGTATCCAATACCCAAGAACCACATTGTTTAACAAGCAAAGAATACAACCATAACATGTATATCATATATATACCTAAATTGGATATTTCCAATCTTTTCTTTTCTGCCAAATATATTTTATAGATTCTCTTTCAGCATTTCCTTTTCCTTTTAAAATAATCTATCAACATCAAAAGTGGCGCCATATACATGACACATAGTCCAAAGCGTGTATATTCAAATAATAATACCTTTGGACTTGCACTTTGAAGTAGATCACCATCATCAAAATGATCGGTATTCTTTCAAAATTCATTCTTTAGTAATCTTTTAGTGTAGTAAACATTTTACATACATATTCTATTCACCCTTATCATGACGACTTTCATGATCAAGCTACTTTAGCTTATAAAGGCGAATCGTGAGTATAACATTACTTTCCAAAACCCTTTTGGATGATTAGGATGTCTAGCATCTCCAACCTTTGTAAATTCTCATCCAATATGAGAACATATATTATACTCTATCATATTGCAACCAAAACATTGTTTGATATCGTTATCCGCCACATGATGGTTTCAAACAATTCTTTCAGCTCCTAGATAAAATTGATGTTTAAATCAAGAATCATGGAGGCAAACATGATACTTAAGATACTAACACTGAATTGTTACTCTCGATTTAATACCAATTATTAAATTTCACGAGTAAATAGAATTTTGCTGAAAGTTTGCAATAGGACTTTAAACTTTAGATTGACACTCAACACAATACGATACCAACAGAAAGTATATATCCGAATTCTATAGTTCTATTATCGCAATTACAATTATGCATAAGGTGGTGAGCGAATGCCAATGACTACAACAAATTATGCAAATTCACTTTGATTTAATTTATGATAAATTGAGTTCTACTAATCCAAATTAGAAATGAACTCCCACTCAAAACGACATCCCTCGTGTCTTTTGGTGATTACATGAACCAAATCCACTACACCAAGTCCGATCATCACGTGAGTCGTAGCTTCAAAGGCGAGCATCCATATGGTCATCATATCAAAACATATGACTCATGCTTAACCTTTCGTCCGTGTTCCGAGGCCATGTCTCATACATGCTAGGCTCGCCAAGTAAGAACCTTAGTATTCGCGGTGTAATCGTCTTACACCCGAGATATGCTCGTGGATTCAAGTACACCCGATCATCACGTGATGTCTTGAGCGACGAAACATTGATGCATACTTAAGGAAGAACACATTTTATCTTGATATCTAAATGAGGGATCATCTTATTATGCTAATAAAACGCCAAACAAGCAATATAAGATGCTATCAAACATCACATGTTTATTAGTGGAATGATATGGTTCTCGTGACATGATCTCTATCATGTGCATCGTGGTATGATCACTATCATACCTTTATGTGTAAGTACAAGGTCTATGGAGATTACACGTTATGTGTGTTGTAAGAGTATCATCTTATACTTCTACTTACAACATCACCATATCATAACACTAGCCCAAAGAACAATCTAAACTAGACGCCTAATTTATCCATTGCAAATTTTACGTGGCTTAGGGATTTCGAAGATAGAACCGTTCTTACCTATGAACATGAACCACAACGAGGATAAACAAATTGTTTACAACTCGTTGCAAATTAGAAATTGACTATAGTAGGAGAGACAGACACCTGCTAGCCACTTATGCAAAACTAGTTGCATGTCAAGCGTGGAACAGGTCTCATGTGCGAGGACATGTAAAGTTTGTCTGGGCCGCTTCATCCCACTATGCCACCAATATCCAAAGTGCAACTAAGAAGCAATAAAATGATCATCACCACCCACATACTCATATGTGTACTACCTGCAAAGTATCTACGCAGATCCGGCTCGATACCCTTTGTAGGGTTCGCAGATAGAAAACAAAAATTTTCCTACGATGGGAACAACTATGTACCAAGATCTATCTACTAGATACAAACAACGCGATGTATATCCGTAGAGAACATACCCTTGAAGACCGACAAAGCTTAACGAGTCCAAACTCGTGGTTGATGTAGACGATCTCTTGCCGATCTCAAGATCGAGAGGAAGTCCTAGCCCGCAAAACAAGAGCGCATCCGTGCTCGCACACACGCTCGAGGCACCGAGCAACCTCCGCCTCCTCGCCCAGCAATGCGTGAAGCACAACTCTTTCTTGCCGAATAGCCACTGGAACATGTATCTCGCTAGTCCGAGACCATGGGGAATAAATTCTAGAGGGGAGAGAGATCCTTCACGAGGAGGTGTGAGTGAGAGAGAGAGGGGGCTCTTTATAGGGAGAGGGGGCACCCAAGGGGCCATGCGCCAGCCATGGGGCTGCCCCACCTCTTCCACATTCATGTGGGTGGACACTCCACTCAAAAAATGGCCCTTCAAATTTCTCCACTCAAAATCCACTCACATGCATTAAATTTCCACCAAATTTAATGCAAGCTCTCATTTAAATAAAACTCTTTATTTTTTTATTCAGAATTTTGTTAATTACTTTAATTAACAAACATTCACATAAAACCCCTTGCTAGTATTCCATTTCACATGCGTAACCAGTTTGACAATTTCAACCAAAAGCTTTTGGTGTCTAGTGAAATAAATTCCTCGCTTTCCTTTTCTTTTCGGCATGAAACTTTTGCTCCAATTGGATGTCGGTGTCTCTTAAGTGTGTCACCCTACGGTTCGTGAATAATGCGGACATGATCGAGACCCTCTCGGATCAATAATCGAAGCGGATCCGAGACCCATACTGACTCCCACACATTCAACGATGACTTTCTTGTGATCGTCGGAACCTTTTACGCTAGTATCTTAATCCCTTTGTTTCATGATATATTACATGTCCGAGATTCGATCATCGGTATCTCCATACCTAGTTTGATCTCAATCGACATGCACTCTTTTCTTGTTCCCGTGATATAACATTCTAGTGATCAAATCACTTGCTTGCAAGCTAATCAATGTGATATCACCGAGAGTGTCCAGAGTATATCTATCCGTCATCGGATGAACAAATTCCACTCTCGATCCATGGGCCTCAACATAACACTTTATTAGTTCTGAATCCATCTTTATAATCATCCTGTTACGGTGTGACGTTTGATGTTATCAAGAAACTCTTCCGGTGTTAGTGATTGACATGATCTCATGGTCTAAGGATTAGGATCACTTCGTAAGTTGTTATAGCAATATAAACTCATTGACTTTGATCATAATGCTATACTTCGGATGAATGTTCATCACACCATTACACTAATGTTGTGATCCCGTTATTAACAACATCCAATGTCCATGATCGTGAAACCTTGATCATCTTGTTAATCAACGAGCTAGTTTATAAGAGAGGCATAACTAGGAACTTTCTATTTGTTTATTAAACACACATGTATTAACGCTTCCGTATTAATACAATTATAGCATGCAAAATAAACATTTATCATAAATAAGGAATACGATAATAACCACTTTATTATTGCCTCTGCATATTCCCTTCCTCCACTTGCACTAGAGACAATAATCTAGTTTGAGAACTTTGCGTATTGAACACCTATGGCTACGGTGTTCCATATGCAATTGCAAGTGGTTAACATAATCTACGGATCCGACGCTTTCGGTCCGGTGTATTTGCATGTCTTTGCGTCTTCACGCATCACTCATTCTCCAATGAGATGGTATTGTATAAATTTGGTCTTCGGTGAGACCTTTAGTTCCTTGGGGTTAAAACACGTCGATACTATTGTCATACAATATATCTTTAGTGTTAGCCTGCTATAACCACACCTTAGTTTGATAACAAACTACTTGACACAAATTCCTCCTTTGTCGCTACTATAGCGGTCATATACTTAGCCTTTTGTTGTAGTATCCGTCACAATGTCTTAACTTTTGAACTCTTCCAAATCCATCATGGAATCTCCTTTCCATTACATTGTGCCACCCATAGTTTAAATTGAGATAAACTTAATTTGTATCTTGTGACAAAACTAGTATCAATGTAACGCTTTACAATGAACTATTTGTAATTGTTTGTCACCTCTACACAAATATATTCTTAGTTCTTCCAAAAGATCATAAGAATATCCTCACTATCGTCCAATGATCATTTTATGATTCATTCTGGTATATGCTCATAACACTTAGAGCATAGGACATATCTGGATGTGTACATATCATGGTATGATTGATCAAAACATTCTCGTGATTGCACTCATCAAGTGTCAAAGCACTTGAATCTTGTTTCACTTATCAAGTGTCGATACACTTGAATCTTGATTCAATTCCTTTCCATGCAACAAGAACCGCTTCTTGTTGATTCTATATTGAACTCCTTCAATATCTCATATATATGCGTTTGGCAACCATATTGGCGTTACGATACCATCCACTATAGACATTCACGCTAAATATTCGGTTTTGCCTAAGTCTTTCATCAAAATGAAATTCTTAACCTTTGTCAATAAAAAATACATCATTTCTAATCAACAAGATGTCCTCCACATAATGTATTAGAAATATGTCTTAGCGCTCCCACTTAATTTCTTGCAAATGCAAGCATCTTCATCGTCTCCTGATGAAAAACTCCTTTTCATCACGGTGAAGATTCCAACTCATGATGCTTACTTCAACCATTGAAGTTTGCATGCCCTTTTTAGCATCCTTTGAATTTAACAAAACCCTTTGGACCGTGTCATGTACACGTCCTAGGTAACCATTCTATTAGAAGAACTTTGTTTTGTTTATTCATCTACCATATACCAAATTATATGTAGTGGTTGCTACTTTAATCCGTTCAGACTAAATATCGCTATGAAAGATCAAATCTTGTCATAATCAACTCTTTGAACATTGTCATAAAATACTTTACAACATGTCGAATATTTCATAGATGTGAGACATCCATGTCGGTTTCTTTATAGATCCAAATACGACCGATAGGTTTTTACACCTTTCCGGAGGGTCTTTCAAGTTCAAAACTTGATTTCTCGTATATGGAACTATCACGGATTTTATGGCTTCAAGCCATTTGACGGAGCCAGGGCCCATCATCGCTTCTTTGTATGTATTCGGTTCATCATTGTCAAACAATAATGATTTACTCTCAAATCTTAGCATTTGATTGTTTAACCGACCTTCTTGGTTCAATAGGAACTTAGATCTCCGTGACCACAACCTTTGAGGCACATAAGCTATGAGCATTATGGCAGCCTCCAGAACCATTTCCGGCGCTGTTAACTCAAAGACATTTAGCTAAGGTTCGTTAACCTTATCAAAGTTCTATTGTCCTCCCACTTAACTTTTATGAAAAAATCCTTCTTCAAGAAACTTTACATTTCAAGCGACAAACCCTTTTGTCCTCGGTGTTATGGAGGAATAACCAATTGTTATTCGAAATAACCTACAAAGACATGCTCATCCGACTTTGGTTGTAAACATCTTACTTATGTTTAGTATACCAAAATTTAAGAAATGACAACTTGGGTTTTACCCCAAACCATAACTTCCATGGTGTCATTTCAACGGATCTAGATGGAGCTCTTTTCAAAGGTAAAAGCGGTAGTCTCTAGAGCTTTAATCTTTTAAAACATAATGGCAGTTTTATAAATAACACCTTTGATCCAACCATGTCAAACAAGGTTTCATTACAAATCTCAAACACTCCATATTCCTATGGTGTTTCGGAGATGTAAATCTAGGTGTTTTGCTAAACTTGTAACTCAAATAAATCCCTTTATGATAAAATCATAATTCATTTATTTTCTTGTTACACTTGTAACTCAAATAAATCCCTTTATGATCAAATCATAATTTATTTATTTTTCTTGTTACAATGATTTTCCACTTCATCTTGAAAGTCTTTGAAACATTTTCAAATATTTCATACTTCTTTCTCATT
Source organism: Avena longiglumis (assembly GCA_030063025.1). NCBI lineage: Eukaryota > Viridiplantae > Streptophyta > Magnoliopsida > Poales > Poaceae > Avena > Avena longiglumis. The sequence goes on along the minus strand of CP125978.1, from coordinate 453,210,677 downwards.
AAGTGAACATTCACTCAAATTCGGAGAAAGCATATGAAGTTGAAATCCATAACGACTACACATAATGGACTACATACATCGATATGTATAAATTCCAATACTTTAGTCGCTCGTTCTTCTTTGGCCTTTGAACGAAGTTTTAATTATCCCGAGGAAAGTCTCACAAGCGTCCACTTGATCAAATCAAAGACTCCAAAAATCCATGAATATGGAGATTCTTCATGTTTTCTTTCCAATATAATTTAAATGATGTCACTTCATAAGTGATCTTTCAATCATTTGTCTTGCAACATTTTAGCATTAGGATTTATGGATGTGATTTCTTCAACTAGATTTGTAAATCATCCATCTTATATGGAATACGGTAATTATTTGAACAACCTTTGTTCTTATAATACCGATTCAAATAACAATTATTAAAACAAATCTTGAAGTCAAGCTTTGATGTCAACGAAATACAAACAACGGTTTGTTTGTTTTCGATGAACATCATCACATATTATCTTGCTAGTTACTTAGGTCATTGTGGTTCATGAATTGCGCGTTCAGGTATGAAATTTCATACCAACCAATTCGGTATCCAATACCCAAGAACCACATTGTTTAACAAGCAAAGAATACAACCATAACATGTATATCATATATATACCTAAATTGGATATTTCCAATCTTTTCTTTTCTCGCCAAATATATTTTATAGATTCTCTTTCAGCATTTCCTTTTCCTTTTAAAAGAATCTATCAACATCAAAAGTGGCGCCATATACATGACACATAGTCCAAAGCGTGTATATTCAAATAATAATACCTTTGGACTTGCACTTTGAAGTAGATCACCATCATCAAAATGATCGGTATTCTTTCAAAATTCATTCTTTAGTAATCTTTTAGTGTAGTAAACATTTTACATACATATTCTATTCACCCTTATCATGACGACTTTCATGATCAAGCTACTTTAGCTTATAAAGGCGAATCGTGAGTATAACATTACTTTCCAAAACCCTTTTGGATGATTAGGATGTCTAGCATCTCCAACCTTTGTAAATTCTCATCCAATATGAGAACATATATTATACTCTATCATATTGCAACCAAAACATTGTTTCAGATATCGTTATCTCGCCACACATGATGGTTTCAAACAATTCTTTCAGCTCCTAGATAAAATTGATGTTTAAATCAAGAATCATGGAGGCAAACATGATACTTAAGATACTAACATCGAATTGTTACTCTCGATTTAATACCAATTATTAAATTTCACGAGTAAATAGAATTTTGCTGAAAGTTTGCAATAGGACTTTAAACTTTAGATTGACACTCAACACAATACGATACCAGTTCAGAAAGTATATATCCGAATTCTATAGTTCTATTATCGCAATTACAATTATGCATAAGGTGGTGAGCGAATGCCAATGACTACAACAAATTATGCAAATTCACTTTGATTTAATTTATGATAAATTGAGTTCTACTAATCCAAATTAGAAATGAACTCCCACTCAAAACGACATCCCTCGTGTCTTTTGGTGATTACATGAACCAAATCCACTACACCAAGTCCGATCATCACGTGAGTCGTAGCTTCAAAGGCGAGCATCCATATGGTCATCATATCAAAACATATGACTCATGCTTAACCTTTCGGTCCGTGTTCGAGGCCATGTGCATACATGCTAGGCTCGCCAAGTAAGAACCTTAGTATTCGTGTAATCGTCTTACACCCGAGATATGTTCGTGGATTCAAGTACACCCGATCATCACGTGATGTCTTGAAGCGACGAAACATTGTCGGTGCATACTTAATGAAGAACACTTTTTATCTTGATATCTAAATGAGGGATCATCTTATTATGCTAATAAAGCGCCAAACAAGCAATATAAGATGCTATCAAACATCACATGTTTATTAGTGGAATGATATGGTTCTCGCATGATCTCTATCATGTGCATCGTGGTATGATCACTATCATACCTTTATGTGTAAGTACAAGGTCTATGGAGATTACACGTTATGTGTGTAAAGAGTATCATCTTATACTTCTACTTACAACATCACCATATCATAACACTAGCCCAAAGAACAATCTAAACTAGACTCTAATTTATCCATTGCAAATTTTACGTGGCTTAGGGCTTTGAAGATAGAACCGTTCATACCTACGAACATGAACCACAACGAGGATAACCAAATTGTTGACAACTCGTTGCAAATTAGATATTGACTATAGTAGGAGAGCAGACACCGCTAGCCACTTATGCAAAACTAGTTGCATGTCAAGCGTGGAACAGGTCTCATGTGCGAGGACATGTAAAGTTTGTCCGCCGCTTCATCCCACTATGCCACCAATATCCAAAGTACAACTAAGAAGCAATAAAATGATCATCATCGCCCACATACTCATATGTGTACTACCGTGCAAAGTATCTACGCATAGATCCGGCTCGATACTTGTAGGGTTCGCAAAGATAGAAAACAAAAATTTTCCTACGATGGGAACAACTATGTACCAAGATCTATCTACTAGATACAAACAACGGGCGGATGTATATCCGTAGAGAACATACCCTTGAAGACCGACAGCTTAACGAGTCCAAACTCGTGGTTGATGTAGACGATCTCTGCCGATCTCAAGATCGAGAGGAAGTCCTAGCGCCGCAAAACAAGCATCCGTGCTCGCACACACGTTCGAGGCACCGAGCAACCTCCGCCTCCTCGCTCCAGCAATGCAGCGGAAGCACAACTCTTTCTTGCCGAATAGCCACCGGGAACATGTATCTCGCTAGTCCGAGACCATGGGGAATAAATTCTAGAGGGGGAGAGATCCTTCACGAGGAGGTGTGAGTGAGAGAGAGGAGGGGCTCCTTTATAGGGAGAGGGGCACCCAAGGGGCCATGCGCCCAGCCATGGGGCTGCCCCCACCTCTTCCACATTCATGTGGTGGACACTCCACTCAAAAAATGGCCCTTCAAATTTCTCCACTCAAAATCCACTCACATGCATTAAATTTCCACCAAATTTAATGCAAGCTCTCATTAAATAAAACTCTTTTATTTTTTATTCAGAATTTTGTTAATTACTTTAATTAACAAACATTCACATAAAACCCTTGCTAGTATTCCATTTCACATGCGTAACCAGTGGCAATTTCAACCAAACAGCTTTTGTCTAGTGAAATAAATTCCTCGCTTTCCTTTTCTTTTCGGCATGAAACTTTTGCTCCAATTGGATGTCGGTGTCTCTTAAGTGTGTCACCCTACGGTTCGTGAATAATGCGGACATGATCGAGACCCTCTCGGATCAATAATCGAGCGGATCCGAGACCCATCGACTCCCACACATTCAACGATGACTTTCTTGTGATCGGAACCTTTTACGCTAGTATCTTAATCCCTTTGTTTGCGATATATTACATGTCCGATATTCGATCATCGGTATCTCCATACCTAGTTTGATCTCATCGACATGCACTCTTTCTCGTTCCCGTGATATAACATTCTAGTGATCAAATCACTTGCTTGCAAGCTAACCAATGTGATATCACCGAGAGGGCCCAGTATATCTACCCGTCATCGGATGAACAAATTCCACTCGATCCATGGGCCTCAACATAACACTTTATTAGTTCTGAATCCATCTTTATAATCACCGTTATGTGACGCTTTGATGTTATCAAGAAACTCTTCGGTGTTAGTGATTGACATGATCTCATGGTCTAAGGATTAGGATCACCGTAAGTTGTTATAGCAATATAAACTCAATGACTTTGATCGTAATGCTATACTTCGGATGAATGTTCATCACACCATTACACTAATGTTGTGACCCCGTTATTAACAACATCCAATGTCCATGATCAGGAAACCTTGATCATCTTGTTAATCAACTAGCTAGTTTATAAGAGAGGCATAACTAGGAACTTTCTATTTGTTTATTAAACACACATGTATTAACGTTTCCGTATTAATACAATTATAGCATGCAAAATAAACATTTATCATAAATAAGGAATACGATAATAACCACTTTATTATTGCCTCTCGGGCATATTCCCTTCAGCAGCCTCTTCTGGCTCAGCCCGTCCCCGACGCCGGCGAGATCGAGCTCGGCCGTGCCGCCGCGGGACCCCACCTCCCCGTCCACCCTCTCCGGCCGTCCTCCCTCCGCCACAGGCCTCGCCGCATCACCTCCGCCACGGACCACCTCCGCCCTGCGCTACCGAGCCGCCGCCGCCAACAGCGCCGGGCCCGCCATCCTCCACGCCTCGCCAGCTTGGGTTGATCACTGCTACTGTTGTGGGTCATGTGTGTGCCGTCTGTTCCGCACGTTCAGATGTGGTCGGTTGATGCTGCTGCAAACCGATGACCAAGGGAAACGCCAAGCTCTTTCTCATGGACCCCAAGATCGGCACGCCAAGATCGCCACACGGATCTGAAGCCCGATCCGAAGACCCCTGATTCGAAGATAGATCCCGTCGAGACCGATCCCGGCGACCGAGACCCAAAGGCCGTTTTTCGCCGAACTCGAACCCTGGAACCCCCACCAAGATCTTCATCGAAACCCCGAGAACTCCGCCGCGGTACCCGGGAATCTCCTACATGGAACCATCGGGCCACGTAAGACCATCAACGCCACACCCGAGTCCGACACCGACACCCGACAACCTCAACATATGGCGCCAAGGTCTTCTCCCCGGAACGTCGAGTGCTCCTTTCCGGATCCAAATCCGCCAAGATCGCCATGGAACGACAAGCACTTCACCCCGGACGCCAAGTCCGATCCGACCCGCGGACCCGACAAGGTCTTAACGACGACAAGAACGACATCGACCAGGGCGAATCCGATGCGCCCCGACACCGACCCAAGTCCTTCCTCGCGAAACGCCAAGATCTACCTTAGTTGTCCGAGAACGATCCGTGAACGAACCACGAGACCGACCTCAATCCTGAACCCAAGATCTCCCGAACCCTAATGTGTGAACCCCTTCCCGAAACCCTATTTTATAATATAATACAACTTGTTGCATATTAATCATTCATCTCGCATGCATATCATTGGTTTGGGGGCCTTATGCCGATTCACCTCCAATTAAATATGGGGCCCATATGCGGGCAAAGCTAGTCTCATATTGGCCTCATTTAAATTGTGTAGCGAACCGATGATATAATCTTGCCTTGTTAAGACAACATTTAATTGCGGGGTAGATAAATAACATGAACCACCTAAATAATTGTCGGGACCCCGGTTCCGCTTAATATGACCTAATTGCATCGCATCTTTGCCATGTCATACATCATACATGCATCATGCCCGATCTTCTGCCGTAATCTTAAATATTGCATCCGGTGTTTATTCTAGTGTTTTGCTTCTTCGCGGATAAGGCCGTTGAGTTGATGTGAGCTTCGACCTTGGTTGAACCTTCGGCAATGTTTTCAAAGAGCATCTCCCTTTCTACCTATCTTACTTTTATAGTATTTATTCCCTCCTGTTGATCTATTGCTATATGTGATGCGTTGCTCTAGTTTCCGTACCCGTGATATCCCTTGCAGCCTTATATTGCCTTGGACACATCCTATTAACTGTTGTTTGGTAGATAGTTGGACTTGCGCGTCGTAGTCGCTTGCTCAAGTGCTGTTGCGTGGCGTCCAGTGCCACAGTTGTTGGTGTATTGCCGCATGTTGATGTTGGAGATGATCATGACTTTCATTACCGTTCACTTTATTACTGTTTAACAACTAAAATGGAAGTAAGTAAGCAGAGGAATCGGTGGGTGATAGATAATATTTGGTTTCCGACCGCCCACTTGTGTCCCGTAGGACCCCGAGTACTTGATACCTGTTCCTTGATTTATCGCGCTATCCACATCCGGGAGGATTATGGGACCCCCCTGAGCCAGAGCTTGATTCAGTCTTATTTCTTGGGGCCACAAACTAGTTTGAGGTTTTATTTACTATCCTGTACTTATGCCATGCTACTCAGATTTACGATTGCGAGGACCACACCTGCATGTTTAGGAAAGCGGAGTGTTTTCGCGATCGACAAGCCCGATTTTGGGTTCCCGATCGTTCTGACCATTGACGCAAACCTTGAGTCCGTCTCGGAGTCACTAACTTCGCTATGGTCTACTCAATGGGTGGCCCCTGAAATATTTCTGAATCCTGTGATTGCTTTGTCGTGAAGGCCTCGTTGGGTTTTGATTTGGTTTTTCCGAGGTTGATCGAGTGTGTGTTGCTATTGGTGCATCCCGGCCGGGTAAAACTTTCTGAAAGCCGTGTCCGCGGTTATGGACGACTTGGAGCACAGTATCTCGATCATAGACCACTATAACTAAAGTAGTGCTATAAATTTGACTTTATAATGACTAGCAATCAGCTTCACTATAATGGAATGGCTAAATAATATTGCCCACAATTGCTTGTTGGAGTTGTCGTTTGCGACCCTTGTACCTGACTAGTAAGTATTGCAACTATAACGGAATGGCTAAATAAAAGTACCAACAACTGTTGGGTTTTTGGGATATCTCATGCTATTTGTATTTGACTAGTAAGTGTCGCAACTACAACGGAATGGTTAACTAAAAGTGCCCACTGCTTATTTTATCAGGACGACTATCTTTACCTGACTAGTAACCGCTGCAACGATAACTGAATAAGTAAAACTGCCAACTGTGTGAGTTCTTCGGTTGACTTCCTCGTTTGGTCTCGAGGGGGAAACACCAGGATGGGTGTGCTTGGTGGTAGTGTCAGGTTGGTTCCGAATAGGTCTTTCTTACCCCTCTCTAATAGCCGCTAGTTGTATCGAGTCTCTATAGGTGGTTTAGTGCATGCTGCCGCTGCCGCTTCAGTCCACCATACCTTTATAGGCGAGGACCGCCGAATTCTAGCCTCATGTAATGGCCTCGATCGATGCTCTTTTTCCTTTGCCCTTGTCGCACCCTTTGTTTAAGGGTTTTGGGATCGACGCCATAGCAGGTTACCCTTCCTTGGCTGGCAGGCAGGTTATGGACGCCATTGGTTATTCTTGAGGCCCTTAGCCCCATTTGCATCTTGTCCGTAGTCGACGCCTATCGCTTCAAGGTGATTTGGATCTTTGTATATTATATCATACTCTTGACTCATTGAGTCATTGTTGTATATATATCTCTGTTGTGGGTCCCATCGAGGATTTGTGTAATGTTATTACTTCGTTTTCCACCCGCACGAAAGTGCCTGGTGGGCACCTTTGAATCGTTTCTATGCGGGTTTGGCGGGAAACGCTAAAACTTGCATAGGGTCGATTCTGAGGGTGTTACAGGCCGGCGACTAGGTCTTGGAGAAACCCTAACTCGGCGGCTATAGGATCCCTCGGTGGCGGCAACACTTGGAGGGGTGGTGGCGCCTAGAGCTAGGGTTTTGGGTGGAGAGAGGTGTGTCTAGAGGGGCACCCCTGCCCCTCCTTATATAGGAGGGAGGGCGCCAGGAGAGAGTCCTCCAAACCTCGGCCTCAAGGCGGGTGGAGGGAGGAACTCCTCCCAAGTAGGTTTCCTACTCTCCTCCACCAAGCAAACTTGCCGTTTGACTTTTCAAATTGGCGTTTGAATTTTCAAACTAGGATTTGATTTATCCCTTTATTTTGCTCAGCGATGACACCTAGTACATGATGCAACCATTCTAACTTGTTATGACACATTCATGTACCCTTCCTCCGAGTCTTGGGACCTTCGGACCCTTCTAGAACATTCCCGATGAAAACACCGGAATCATTCTCCAACTCTGAAACAGTACTTTCCTTATATGAATTTTATTCTCCGGACCATTCTGTATCTCCTCGTGATATATCGGATCCCATCCGAGACTCCGAACAACATTCGGTCTCTTAATCATCATTCCATAACTACTCAATAACATCAAATCCTTAAGTGTGTCTCCCTACGGTTCGTGAATTATGCGGACATGATCGAGACACTTCTCCGATCAATAACCAATAGAGGAATCTGGAAATTCATATGGCTTCCACATATTTATACGATTACTTTGCAATCGAATGAACCAATTACATACGATACCAATTTCCCTTTGTCTCACGATAGTTTACTTATCCGAGGTTTTGATTGTCGGTATCTCTGCATACCTAGTTCAACCTCGTTACTGATAAGTACTCTTTTCTCGTTCCCGTGATATGTGATCCCTTGTGAGCCAGTCACATGCTTGCAAGCTAATTGGATGACATTCCACCGAGGCCAGAGAGTATATCTATCCGTCATATGGATGGACAAATCCCACTCTTGATCCATGTGCCTCAACCCATACTTTCCGAACACTCAATGCCACCTTTATAGCCACCCAGTTACGGTGTGGTGTTTGATGTCATCAAAGCATTCTTCTGGTGATGGTGATTAACATGATCTCATGGTCGAAGGAATTAGGTTACTATGTATAAGAAAGCTTATAGCAAATGAACTATATTAAATGACTTGATCTTTATGCTATGCTTAACTATAGGAGTATGTCCATCACATCATTCTCCTAATGATATGACCCTGTTGTTAATAATATCTCTATGTTCATGGTCAGGAAACCATGATCATATATTAACCAACAAGCTAGTTTAACAAGAGGCTTTACTAGGGGCTCTTTTATGTTTACAAATCACACAAGTATTAATGTTTCCTATTAATACAATTATAGCATGGTATGTAAACTTTTATCATAAGTATGAAGATATGATAATAACCACTTTATTATTGCCTCTTGGGCATATCTCCAACAGATACACCCCTATACTTGTGGGTCATCAGCAAGCTAATTGGATGACATTCTACCGAGAGGGCACAGAGTATATCTATCCATCATATGGATGGACAAATCCCACTCTAGATCCATGTGCCTCAACACATACTTTCCGAACACTCAATGCCACCTTTATAACCACCGAGTTACGAAGTGGTGTTTGATGTCATCAAAACATCCTTCCGGTGATGGTGATTTAGCATGATCTCATAGTCGTAGGAATTAGGTTACTATGTATCTGAAAGCTTATAGCAAACGAACTATTGAAACGACTTGATCTTTTATGCTACGCTTATCTGTAGGAGTATGTTCATCATACCTTTCTCCTAATGATATGATCTTGTTGTTAATAACATCTCAATGTTCATGATCAGGAAAACATGATCATATATTAACCAACAAGCTAGTTTAACGAGAGGCTTTACTAGGGACTCTTAAATGTTTACAAATCACACAAGTATTAATGTTTCCGGTTAATACAATTATACCATGGTATGTAAACATTTATCATAAGTACGAAGATATGATTATGACCACTTTATTATTGCCTCTTGGGCATATCTCCAACACCCGGCCTGGTGTCGTCCTCCATGCCACTCCTGCTGCACTGCCCGCCACCCGCTGCACCATGGTCGGCCACATCACGGGGAGCACTCTAGGTACCACGAGAGAGGCAAGGGCTCGGGTGGTGGTGGCGGGGCCACGCCAGGCCCTGGCGATCCCGGTGCACATCGGCATGAGGACCCCGTCGACCGTGTTGGAGGAAGAGGCGCTGAAGTGTTGGAATTATGCCCTAGAGGCAATAATAAAGATGTTATTATTATAATTCTTGTTCATGATAAAGTTTATATTCCATGCTAGAATTGTATTAAGCGGAAACTTTAATACTTGTGTGGTTTGTGAACAACACTGTGTCCCTAGTACACCTCTATGGACTAGCTCATTGATTAATGATGGTTAAGGTTTCCTAACCATAGACATGAGTTGTCGATTAATAATGAGATCATATCATTGGGAGAATGATATCATGGACAGACCCAAATTAAGCAGAGCAATTGGATCGTGTCATCGTGTTCATCTTTGCGAAGCTTTTCTTATGTCAAATATTGTATTCCTTAGACCATGAGATAATGCAACTCCCTGGTATCGGAAGAAAGCTTTGAGGTCATCAAACGTCATCCTATGAGAGGGTGATCATAAAGGTGTCTCTCAGGTGATCGGAAAGTACCTGTTGGGTTGTATGTATCGAGATGGGATTTGTCCCTCCCAAGTCTGAGAGATATACTTCGGGCCCACTCGGTAATCGATATCAACACCGCTTGCAAGCACGTGGTTAAGGAGTTAACCACAAAGTGATATCGGATTATGGAACGAGTAAAGTACTTGCTGTGAACGAGATTGAACTAGGTATGCCAGTACCGATGATCGAATCTCGGGCAAGTAAAATATCGCGAGACGAAGGGAATATATATATATGGGATTGATTGAATCCTGGCATCGTGGTTCATCCAATATGATCATGATGAATGTGTGGGAGTCAATATGGGTTCCCAGACCCCGCTATTGATTATTGATAGAAGATCATGTCTGCATATTCTCGAACCCGAAGGGTCACACACTTAACGTGTCTCAACGCTAGGATAGATTGGATAATTATGAGATTTTGTTCGGAGTCTCGGATGAGATCTAGGACGTCACGTGAGGTTCCGGAATGGTCCGGAGAATAAGATTCATATAAGGCAAAGCAGATTTTGGAGTTCGGAATTGTTTCGGGTTATTCGGTATTGTACCGGAAGCTTCTAGAACCTTCCGGAGTGGGACCAACATGGCCCCACTTGTGGGGAGGGGGCGTGGGCCTATGGCGGAGTGCCCTGGCCGCATTGGGACAAGGGCACAAGGCCCCATAGGCCCAGCCGGCCAAGCCTAGGGGAAAACCCTAGGGGAGCTTCTAGAAGGGGGGACTTGCCCCCACTCCTCCCTCCTTGGCCGCCGGCCCTAGGGCTTGGGAGGGGCAGCCGCCACCCCTCTATATAAAGAGGGCTGGTGCACCTCCACACACCACCTCCTCAAGCCCAGCCGCCTGCCGCCTCCTCTCTCTCTCCCGATCCCAGAAGCGAAGCCCCGCCGCGTAAACTCTCCACCGCTTGCACCACGTGTTGTAGATCCAACCTATCTCTACACCCCACTTGCTGGACCGAGGAAGGAGGAGGCGCCGAGGTGCCACACGTGTTCATCTCGGAGGCATCGCCACTTGTGTTGGATCGGATCGGATCGCGAGGAGGAGAAGCGTACGACTACATCAACCACGCTCGCTGAACGCTCTGCATCTTGAATCTTCAAGGGTATGAAGATCTCATCTATACCCCTCGTTGTTTGCATCTTCTAGATTAGATCTTGGCTTTCCTCGTTCGTATCCGTAGAAATTTTTGATTTACTATGCTACGAAACCCATCAGTGGTATCAGAGCTAGATCTATGCGTAGATGTGTTTCACGAGTAGAACGCAACATGATTGTTATGGCGTTGATGTTTTCTGTTGCAAGCCTCTTGTTTGTGTACTTCTTATGACGGGATAGTGAGATCGGCGGTTCAGGCCAACTTACGCGACCGTCGCGAGACCGCTCCGACTTGACGTGTGGCTTGTTCCACACATGCGGTGGTGGATGCCGCTTTCACTATAGTTGTCATGGGATTTACACCGAGTTTGGCAACCATAATATCACCGTTGTGGCTTTCCGTAGGTAAGAATCATTCTTAGCTTGTTACTCCCATAAGCCACGTAAAACATGCAACAACAAAGTAAAGGCGTCTAACTTGTTTTTGCAGGGAGTGTTTTCTATGATATGGTATGGCCCAAGATGTGATGTGTATGTTGTATGCAATGATCATGTTTTGTAATGTTTCACGACTTGCATGTCGATGAGTACACAACCGGCAAGAGCCATATGGTTGTCTTTATAATTGTGTATGACCTGTGTGTCAACTTCTTATACGCCATGTAATAGCTTTACTTTATCGCTAAGTAGTTAGCAATAGTTGTAGTTGCTATTCGTGGTGGAGGCAATCATGGTGGAGTGATGGAGATCATCTTAACGCACAAGATGGAGATCATTGCGCGAAGATTGGCTATACCATGTCACATAAAGTTATATGCATGTGATGTTTATCCTTTTATGTATATTATTATGCTTAGATCGCGACGGTAGCATTATAAGATGATTCCTCACTTAAAGATCAAGATAAAACTGTGTTCTCCCATGTATGCACTGCATGAAAGTTCGTCGTGTTCAAGAATCACGTGATGATCGGGTGCTATAAACTCTATCACATACAATGGGTGCAAGCCATTTGCACACGGAAATACTTGGGTTTGACTTGACGAGCCTAGCATGTACATGGCCTCGAACACATGAACCGAAAGGTTAAGCATGAGTCATATGAATGATATGATCGACACTTGTTGTCCACCATTGAAACCACATCTCTTCTCGTGAAGATCGGATTAGGTGTGGTGAATTTGGATCATGTTCACTAAACAACTTGAGGGATGTTGAATTTAGTGGGAGTTCATCTAGTAATTTGATTAAGTTGAACTAGTTATCATGAACATAGTCTAAATTGTACTTGCAAATTTTGTAGATCAAATGGCTAAGTCCAACTTCAACTTCAATGTTTTCGAGAAAGAAAAGCTTAAGAACAATGGGTCTAACTTCACCAACTGGTCCGCAATCTGAGAATCATTCTCTCTGGCGGACAAAAGGACTATGTCCTTGAGAAAGCGCTAGGTGACGCCCCTGCTGTAGATGCGCCGGATGATGAGAAAGCTATTTATCAACAAGAAAGATGATTATGGTGTGATTAAGAGCACCATGTTGTTTGCTATGGAATCGACCTTCAAAATCGCTTTTGAAGATTTCCTGCCCTTTAAGATCCTTGAGGAACCGAAAACTATGTTTCGCACTCAGCCCGCTCGAGAGATATGAGATCTCTGAGAAATTCTTTAACTGCAAGATGGAGGAAGGGAGTTCCATTAGTGAGCACGCCATAAAGATGTCGGGCTACACTCAACGCCTTGAGCAACTGGACTGCAAGATTACAGAGGAGCTCAAGATTGTCAGGGTTCTGCAATCACTCCCTCCTAGCTACAAAGGTTTTGTAGCTACTCATAATCAGATTGGTACCACTGATACGATCACCGAGCTCTTCGCTAAGCTGAAAGCTGCGGAGGTGGACATCAAGAAGGATAATCATGTGTTGATGGTCAACAAGCCCCCCAACTTTAAGAAAGGTAAGGGTGCAAAGAAGCCCTTCAAGAAAGTCGGCGGCAAGCGTGTTGCCCCTGCTGAGAAGAAGCTCAAGTCTGGACCTAAGTTTGACACTAAGTGCTTCTATTGCAAGGACAAGGGTCACTAGAAGCGCAACTGTCCGGAGTACTTAGCGGACAAGAAGGATGGCACCATCAAAGGTATATTTGATATACATGTTATTGATGTTTTCCTTACTAGCCCTCGTTGTAGTGCCTGGGTATTTGATACTAGTTCAGTTGCTAATATTTGTAAATCGAAACAGGAGCTACGGAATAGACGGCGGCTAGCGAGGGATGAGGTGACGATGCGCGTTGGCAACGGATCAAGAGTTGATGTGATGGCCGTCGGCACGCTCTACTTAGTTTTACCTTCGGGATTAGTTTTAAACCTCAATAAATGTTATTATGTGCCTGCGTTGAGCATGAACATCATATCTGGATCGTGTTTATTGCAAGACGGTTATTCATTTAAATCTGAGAATAATGGTTGTTCTATTTATATGAGTAACATATTTTATGGTCATGCACCTGTTGTGAATGGTTTATTTCTTCTGAATCTCGAAAGGGATGAAACACACATCCATAACATTGAGGCTAAGAGATGCAAAGTATATAGTGATAATTCTACTTATTTGTGGCACTGTCGTCTAGGTCATATTGGTGTAAAACGCATGAAGAAACTCCATTCTGATGGACTTTTGGAGTCTCTTGATTTTGAATCATTTGACACATGTGAGCCATGCCTCATGGGCAAGATGATCAAAACCCCGTTCTTCGGAATGATGGAGCGAACAACGGGCTTGTTGGAAATCATACATACCGATGTATGCGGACCAATGAGTGTTTCGACGTGCGGTGGATATCGCTACTTTCTCACTTTTACTGATGACTTAAGTAGATATGGGTATATCTACTTAATGAAACATAAATCTGAAACATTTGAAAAGTTCAAAGAATTTCAGAATGAAGTGGAAAACCATCGTAACAGAAAAATTAAGTTTCTACGATCCGATCGTGGAGGTGAATATTTGAGTTATGATTTTCTCACGCATCTTAAAGCAAGCGGAATCGTTAAGCAACTCACGCCACCCGGAACACCACGGCGCAATGGTGTGTCTGAACGCCGGAATCGAACTCTATTAGATATGGTGCGATCAATGATGTCTCTTACTGATTTGCCGTTATTATTTTGGGGTTATGCATTAGAAACCGCTGCATTCACTTTAAATAGGGCACCATCTAAATCCGTTGAGACGACACCGTATGAACTGTGGTTTGGTGCTAAACCTAAGTTGTCGTTTCTTAAAGTTTGGGGATGCAAAGCTTACGTCAAGAAGTTGATGCCAGACAAGCTCGAACCCAAAGCGGAGAAATGCATATTCATAGGATACCCTAAGGAAACTATTGGGTATACCTTCTATCACAGATCCGAAGACAAAGTGTTTGTCGCAAATAACAGATCCTTTCTTGAGAAGGAGTTTCTCTCGAAAGAAGTGAGTCGGAGGAAAGTAGAGCTAGACGAGGTTGTTGAACCTTCTCTTGAGTTGGAGAGTAGCGCAGCACCTGAAATTGTTCCAATGCCGTCTGCACCAACAATAGAGGAAGCAAATGACAAGGCTCATGAAGCTTAGGACGATGCTGCTACTGAACGTCGCAGGTCGACAAGGTCACGTGCCCCTCCTGAGTGGTACGACAACCCTGTCTTAACTGTCTTGTTAGTAGACGACAGTGAACCTGCGAACTATGAGGAAGCGATGATGAGCCTGCATCGTGAAATGGCTAGAGGCCATGAAATCCGAATTAGGATCCATGAGCGAAAACCAAGTATGGACTTTGGTGGACCCTCCTAGCAACCGAAAGGCCGTTGAGTGCAAATGGATCTTCAAGAAGAAAACGGACGCGGATGGTTATGTTACTGTCTATAAAGATCGACTTGTCGCGAAAGGTTTTCGACAAGTTCAAGGTGTTATCTACGATGAGACTTTCTCTCCCGTAGCGATGTTTAAGTCCATTCGGATTTTTTCAGCAATTGCTGCGTTTCATGATTATGAAATATGGCAGATGGATGTCAAGACTGCGTTCCTCAATGGCAACATTGATGAAGAGTTGTATATGATGCAGCCCGAAGGTTTTGTCGATCCTAAGGATGCTCATAAAGTGTGCAAACTTCAGCGTTCCATTTATGGACTGAAGCAAGCATCTCGGAGTTGGAACCTTCGTTTTGATCAAGTGATCAAGAGCTTTGGATTTGTTCCAAATTGCTACGAATCTTGTATCTACAAGAAAGTGAGTGGGAGATCAGTGACATTTCTAGTACTATATGTGGATGACATATTGATTGTTGGAAATGACATTGACATGCTTAACGATGTGAAGAGTTATTTGAACAAATGTTTTTCAATGAAAGACCTAGGGGAAGCTGCTTATATATTGGGCATCAAAATCTATAGAGATAGACAAAGACGTCTGATAGCTTTAAGCCAAAGTACATACCTAGACAAAGTTCTGAAAAGGTTCAGAATGGATAAGGCAAGGTTCAGTGCCTATCTTGTCAGGTAAGATGTTGAGCAAGGCTCAGTGTTCAGCTACGGTAAATGATAGAGAAGCTATGAGCAAAGTGCCTTATGCCTCGGCCATAGGTTCTATCATGTATGCCATGCTGTGTACTAGACCGGATGTGTCCAATGCTCTTAGTTTGACGAGCAGGTACCAAAGTGATCCAGGAGTGGAACACTGGACAGCCGTGAAGAACATCCTAAAGTACTTAAATAGAACTAAAGAAATGTTCTTAGTCTATGGAGTGATGAACAACTCGTTGTAAAGGGTTACGTCGATGCTAGTTTCGACACCGACAAGGATGATTCTAAATCTCAGACAGGATACGTTTATATTTTGAATGGAGGAGCTATGAGCTAGAGAAGCTGCAAGCAAAGCGTAATCGCGGGATCTACAGTAGAAGCGGAATACATGGCTGCTGCAGAAGCATCAAGTGAAGGAGTTTGGATCAGGAACTTCATCACTGAGCTTGGTGTGGTTCCAAGTGCCTTGGACCCACTGGAGATATTGTGTGACAACACTGGCGCCATAGCACTGGCTAAGGAACCAAGATATCATCCAAAGACCAAGCATATCAACCGCAAGTTTCATATAATCCGAGATTATATAACAGATGGATATTTGAAGATTAGCAAAGTACATACATATCTGAATGTCGCGGATCCGTTGACTAAACCTCTTCCACGGACAAAACATGATCAGCACCTTAGTGCCATGGGTGTTAGATTGTTGCCAGATGTAAACTAGATTATTGGCTCTAGTGCAAGTGGAGACTATTGGAATTATGCCCTAGAGGCAATAATAAAGATGTTATTATTATAATTCTTGTTCATGATAAAGTTTATATTCCATGCTAGAATTGTATTAAGCGGAAACTTTAATACTTGTGTGGTTTGTGAACAATACCATGTCCCTAGTACGCCTCTATGGACTAGCTCATTGATTAATGATGGTTAATGTTTCCTAACCATAGACATGAGTTGTCGATTAATAATGAGATCATATCATTGGGAGAATGATATGATGGACATACCCAAATTAAGCAGAGCAATTAGATCGTGTCATCGTGTTCATCTTTGCGAAGCTTTTCTTATGTCAAATATTGTATTCCTTAGACCATGAGATAATGCAACACCCTGGTATCGGAAGAAAGCTTTGAGGTCATCAAACATCATCCTATGAGAGGGTGATCATAAAGGTGTCTCTCAGGTGATCGGAAAGTACCTGTTGGGTTGTATGTATCGAGATGGGATTTGTCCCTCCCAAGTCGGAGAGATATACTTCGGGCCCACTCGATAATCGATATCAACACCGCTTGCAAGCACGTGGTTAAGGAGTTAACCACAAAGTGATATTGGATTACGGAACGAGTAAAGTACTTGCTGTGAACGAGATTGAACTAGGTATGCCGGTACCGACGATCGAATCTCGGGCAAGTAAAATATCGCGAGACGAAGGGAATATATATATATGGGATTGATTGAATCCCGACATCATGGTTCATCCGATATGATCATAGATGAATGTGTGGGAGTCAACATGGGTTTTCAGACCCCGCTGTTGATTATTGATAGAAGACCATGTCTGCATATTCTCGAACCCGAAGGGTCACACACTTAACGTGTCTCGACGCTAGGATAGATTGGATAATTGGTTTATGAGTTTTTGTTCGGAGTCTCGGATGAGATCCAGGACGTCACTAGAGGTTCCGGAATGGTCCGGAGAATAAGATTCATATAAGGCAAAGCAGATTTTGGAGTTCGGAATTGTTTCGGGTTATTCGGTATTGTACCGGAAGCTTCTAGAACCTTCTAGAGTGGGACCAACGTGGCCCCACTTGTCGGGAGGGTGTGTGGGCCTACGGGAAGTGCCTGTCAAGACAGGGCACAAGGCCCATAGGCCCAGCCCAAGCCTAGGGAAAACCCTAGGAGCTTCTAGAAGAGGGACTTGCCCACTCCTTCCTCCTTGGCCGCCGGTCCTAGGGCTTGGGGGAGGGGCAAGGGCCAGCCGCCCACCCCTCTATATAAAGAGGGATGGGGGTGCACCCTCCACACACCACCTCCTCAAGCCCTAGCAGCCTCGCCTCCTCTCTCTCTCCCTCCCGACCACAGAGGCGAAGCCCTGCCGAAACTCTCCACCGCTTGCTTGCCGCGTCGTGTTGTAGATCCAACCTATCTCTCCACCCCACTTGCTGGACCGAGGAAGGAGTAGATGTCGAGGTGCCGCACGTGTGCATCTCTCGGAGGCATCGCCACTTGCGGTGTTGGATCGGATCGGATCGCGAGGAGGAGAAGCGAGTATGACTACATCAACCACGTTCGTTGAACGTTCCGCTGTGCGAATCTTCAAGGGTGTGAAGATCTCATCTATCCCCCCTCGTTGTTTGCATCTTCTAGATTAGATCTTGGCTTTCCCGTTCGCATCCGTAGAATTTTTTTGATTTACTATGCTGCGAAACCCTTCATGAAGAGCGTGGCGCAGGAGGCCCGACGACGCTTGCGACAAAGGCGACAACGAGTTCATCCATATGTCATGCCATGGCCCGCCGCCCACAACGTGCCCGTCCAATTCAAACCGACGGTGGCCTCTTTTGGCATGTGGCGGACGATTCTGACCTCTTCTAGCGGATTCCAGGCGAGTTCCGACGACTTCCGTGGTAGTTTTGCGGCGTGCTTTTTTTCGACGAGGTTTGACTTTTTACATGGGCGAACAAAATAGCCTCCCAACCTGCACATTTAAGGTTCTCGCGGATGGTTTTTTCTTGCCCTGTAAATCGTTTAAGGGTCGACCACATTTTACGGGTACCGTTAGAGCATGCGTTTTCGACCGAAACTGTAACCCCCCTTTTTAAAAGGTTTGACCGCTTTTATAGACACCGGTAGAGCTGCTCTAAGGGCCTATTGGAAAACAGCCGTGGAAAAGCAGCCGGTGGAAGCTAGGACTGAAATGTCTAAAATACCCTTAAGTGCAGGAGATGTTGTATGGTGTTGATTTGAAATGAATTAGTTGTTTGTGACCATTTAAAAAAAACCACGTCCGGGGGCTGAATTACCTCCGCACCTACTTTTGGTCGTCCCGCTGCCTATTTCATTTTGCAGGGGTGATTGTTGACAACGCTTTCCTACTTTCGATCGTTTTTTCACCTTCTGACTTTAAAGCCCATAAGCTAAAGCTAAAGCTGAAGCAGAAGCAAACAAACCATAAAGCACTTATAATAAACCTTTTTAGGTTCTATAGCGGTGAAAACATCCTACGCAGATTAGTGCAAACACAAGACCTTGATTTTTTTACCGCGCACCGGAATCCCCCACCGATATATACCCAGAATTTGAGAGCAAACCATTAGTGCCCCATATAGCCACAAAAATCCTTGGTGTGCTGAATTTTCCCCTTCTGCCTTCCGATGTCGCCGCCTCCCTCCATCGATTTCGGCCTCCTACTACACTCTGTCGTCACTGAGTGCTCCATCATTTGTCACGCCCACTCCTCGAATCAAGCTTTCGCCCAGCTATATTAATATAGCAACCTACCAATTGGGACCGCTGTCGGGTCAGACAACACAACGCCAAAAGAAAGAACAAAAAAATTAAGAGAAGATGAAGAAAAGAAGAGAAAACAAGGCCCATAACAACGGCTTGATGAAAACGAGGTGATCCGCCACCGCTGCGCCCTCCGGAGAATGTCCACCACTATCCTAGCGCTCCAAAGCGTAGCGTACCAAGAAACACCTCCAAGAAGGAAAGCGATGACAACGACGCTGCTGCCCGAACTGATCCTAGGGTTTCCCCTGATACACGACGAGAGGTGGGAAGAGGTACACTCGACGCCCTTCAGGAAAGACGTCACCAGCCCCAGGCATTACCGTGTCAGTGTCTACGACAAAGATTTCTCCCGACTCCTCAGAAAAACCACACTCCCGGATGCTTTAGATTGCTGCACCACTCTCGCCGCGCACCAGCATGCGCCACCGGGGTCTAGCAGCCACCACCGTCATCTCACCGTGACCCACGTTGCGAGGCCAGACAGACATAAAGGAGAGGACATCGATGAGGGTCGACGCCATGTACATCGCGAGGGAACCGCCCACTGCTGGAAGGCGAGACCGGATCGATGCAGAATAAGGGCAAACCAGCCTCTCCCTGGTGCAGCCGAGCTGAATGAGGGTGAAGCCCCGCCAAGATCGCGGCAAGGGTGTCACTGACAACACCAACCCTATCACGAGTCCCTACTCCTCCGTCCACCGGTAGATGTGTCTCCACTACAGATCTCGCCCCCATTCCACACTGCTAGGAGATGGAATCTCGCAGATTGACGGATTCACTTTGGCGGTGACAGTATTTGAGGTCATGGGCGCCATGGATGTGGTTTGGAGCTCCAATTCGTCCATGCCATTGAGCTAGGCAGCAGATTCGGCTCCGCTAGAGCCGAGCTACCACCACGTTCGGTGAGTACGAGGGAGCCACCCCGATTCAACCACATCGAGTGACCCGACAGAGGCGCGATAAGATTTGTTTGATTCAGCATGTTCTTCATAGATTTTGTGTACGCGATTTCTTTTTGACTTAGGATTATTGTAGATGGGTTCATCGTGCCCGAGCGCATAGTTTGCCCTCAAAATCATTAATTATTTTAAATTATTTATTATAACAATTGATGTAACTTGATTTGAAAAACTATTGTAATTTGGATTATTATTATGTTGTGTGATGTTTAAAACATTCATAATTTTTGCTATGTTTCTGTCATATGTTTGTGCAAAATGCTAAAATGTAAAAACATGTTTACGATGCCGTTTGGGCTCCCGCAGTACATATCACAAAACAAGTAATCCGCGTCCTATATATTGTGTTTTAAATGTTGCGCTTTTACGGGATAAGCGTTGCTCTTAGTGTAGTCGTCGAGAAAAATCAATCATGTTGTTGATACCATGACCATATCCGAAAAGAATCACACATCATGCTACACAACGGAATGTATCATCAGAGTTTTAGGGTTGGCATGCCACCGCAACATACAAAACCGAAAAACGGTGTTTTATATTTTGCAGGTAGATAGAAAAAATAAATACGACTCTAAATAACATGAGGTCAATAATAAAATGACCACCAAATGCCAGTCAACCCCCTTTCCATTTCTCTGCTAAAACAAGTTTTTTTTTTCTTTTTCGTAAACGAGTTGACCTGCATCCCCTATGGCCAGAAAAAACAAAGGGAAACCGACGTGTGCAATTTTATAATGCAACTCCTACGATGTTTGTGAGCTATGTGCACAAGATAATGTTTGCCAAGAAATTCACGTCTTGAGACGGTCGAAGAACCGTTTGGCCCTGCGCTTTCTCAAGCAGCCCTTGGCCTCAGTTTTGAGGTAGGCAGGTAGCATCGTCTCTGGGGTCCAAATAAACGAACCGCCAACAGCCATGTTAACATGCTCGCCGAAAAGCTATACTCTACTAGCTTCTTCTGGAAGTTGCTTTCATTTGACTTGTGCTTTTCTGCTATAGTATACTCCTACTAACAAACAGTGTGGTGCACTGCACCGTCACAGAAGAACAGATTCGGCGTGGACGGTCCGTCGGACCTGGCCTAGGAACGACGCAGAGGCAGTAGAAGAATTCAGAGTTTCAGACCCGTCGAGCTCGAGCAGTTGGGGCTGGCAGCCGGAACAATGGCCGCGCCAGTTGCCCGTTGGGAAATACTACTACTACTAGGAAATAGAATATCCACCTGCATATTCCGTCACGAGTCATAACGTCGTTGGCATTTGGCAAAGTCCAAATTCAAATTTGCTTGACCAAAAAAAGGTCCGCATTTACGACGCAAAAAAAACAAAGTACTACTAGTAGTGGCTCGTTCCGCAAAGTTTTCGTTTTCCAACTCCATCTGAAACACGCGCACCAATCACGCTCCGGACTCCCAGAGCACCAACCACAGCCACGAACGGACCCTGACACCGGGCCCCATACAGCCACGCGGCCCCACGCGCAGCCAGCCCACGCCCAAGCCCAGCCCACGGCGGCGGACACGGGATACCCTAATTAACAAATCGGGACCGCGCCGCGACGCGCCTCCCTTGATATATTCCCCCACATCTCGCCACTTCCCCCTCCTCTTTCCTCGTCGAATCCCACGCGAACGCCAGCAAGAGCTCTCGGAAAGCACCGCCAACGCCCGCCCGCGAATCCCCACCCGGATCTCCCGGCCCGGCGGCGATGGCGCTCTCCGACCTCACCCGCGAGTCGCTCCTCCCGAGCTTCCTCTACTCCGCCTCCCCCTTCGGCGCCGCCGCCACCCGCCTCGCCTCCTCCTCGTCCTACCAGGCCCCCGCCGCGGCCCCGGCTCCTCCTGCCTTCCTCCTTGGCGGAGGCGTCGGCGTGGGCGGCGGCAAGCCCTTCTCGATCCGCGCCCCCAGCGAGAAGATCGAGATGTATTCACCGGCCTTCTACGCCGCCTGCACCGCCGGAGGGATCGCCAGCTGCGGGCTCACCCACATGGCCGTCACCCCCCTCGACCTTGTTAAATGCAACATGCAGGTGAGCCTCTAGATCTGTGCCTTCCATGCGTACGGGACTCTGCCTCGCAAGGTTTTCGCGTAGATCTGGCCGTGTACCGACGGTTCCATGCGGGGGAATATGCGGATTTCGATCTCCGCTTTTTTTACAAAGCATTGCTTGATCTGGATGGATGCGTAAATCTAGCCTGTTTCCGTGCATGTAGTATTTGTGCTTGCTAGGATAATTATGTTCGTCTTGTTTCCCGATATGAATTTTGTCGGTCCAGATGTGCCTGTTGCTCTTTGTTTTGGTCGGCTGGGAGTTGGCGAACTAGTACATGCTAGCACTTGAGTGAATTGCCATTCTACTACGCGCACTTTTCTGCTTTTGCTAGTTTGTTTGATGAGCGTCATGTTATTTTTGTTACTTGGAGTCGATTCATGTGTCCTTCCCATCCGAGATGTCTGCTTGTCTTTACAAGTTGTACCGATGAGTGTACAATTGTGTTCCTTTTACTTAATAAGTCTAATAAGCCGAACCATAGTCTGTTGGCTCTGTTTTAGTCCACCAGTAAGTTAAGTTCAAGTCTATAAGCGTGAATGCGTGGCTAAACCTATGATCAGTTCTGTATGTACTTCATGCCTTTTGTTCCTAGAGTGAGTTCGCAGTGATTCGTTTGGATGGTAAATGTCCCCATTGTACACAATTGTCCCTATATCTGTGGAACTGTCCAGTCATTGAAGTTTGATCCTACTGTGTCTATCTACCTATGTACTGTGTGAGTTGGTTAGGATTCATAATAATTGTAATTACATGCTAAGTTGCAGTTGATGTCAGGTTTGCTGTATTTTGGACATAACACATTTCAACCTATTGTTTCAGATAAACCCAGAGAAATACAAGAGCATCTCATCTGGCTTCGGTGTCCTGTTAAAGGAGCAAGGAGCTCGGGGATTCTTCAGGGGATGGGTCCCTACCTTGCTTGGTTACAGTGCCCAGGGGGCCTGCAAGTTTGGTTTCTATGAGTTCTTCAAGAAGACCTACTCAGATATGGCTGGCCCTGAGAATGCCATCAAGTACAAGACCCTGATTTACCTTGCAGGGTCAGCTTCTGCTGAGCTGATTGCTGATGTTGCTCTCTGCCCCATGGAAGCCGTGAAGGTTCGTGTGCAGACACAACCTGGATTTGCTCGTGGGTTGAGTGATGGGCTCCCCAAGTTCGTCAAAGCTGAGGGTGTTGCTGGGTAAGTAAATCTACCAACTGACTTTAAAGCCTCCTGATTTGTAACTCGTTTCCTGGTCCTGTTTGCTAAATTTTTTACTCGTTAATTATGGCAGGCTTTACAAGGGGCTTGTTCCTCTCTGGGGTCGCCAGATTCCTTGTAAGTGCTCGTCTTAACTTCCTCTTACATTATATTCTCAGAATATTGATTCTTGGTCCTACAATTGTTGCACAACTGTGGCCTGCTTTGGAACCAATTTGTCTAATACTGGCTTGCCTGTGTCATAAGCTCCGGTTCTTTTAGTTTTGCTGTGATAGTTATTTGTTATGGCTTGTTACATTCTGTTCTCAAATGGCCTTACTGCTCAGAGTGAACTTTTATCACATTAATGGCCAACAATGTATGTATTATTCTTTTTTGTTTTACCCTTTCTGTCTCTGTTTTACCCTTATGATTCACTGCATTCTTTTTTTAAGAAAGATCCGGTAATTAACTCAATAGTTAAGATGGAAGTTTTTTTTTGCTCAAACTCCAAACTTCACCCTCCTAAAAAAAAATCAGGATAATGTTTTTCACTGTCAGGCACGACCTTTGCTGTACCCTTTAAGCCTGTATCAAGTGTAATGTTCTGAACTTGATAACCTTTATCTATTGCAATAGGTTATTGCAGAACATCTAGAACAGCTACTCTATGTTAGAAAATTTCTTTTGGTATTCTGCTTGTGAACCACACTTGTAAGAAAGAAAATTTGCATCACTTTGTCTCAATTCAGTACATACTTCCCTTCTTTTTTATCATGAACGTTTTGTGTTGCCCTCTCAGTCGCTTGAGGATTTAGTTTGGCTGTTACTCTTACAAGGTTCAGTGAAAGTCTGGATATTCAGTTAACTTGACCGTTTTCTAGCTTATTCATACCAATGTTAAGTGATGTAGATCGCCAGCCAATCATTAAATAGTGTTCCTTTGTTCTTCTAGAAGCTTCCATTTTTGTCATAATTTCATTGGCAGATGTAGGTAACATGGTATCTAGATAGTATTTGAAGTAACTTTAGGTGGCTGAACATATAATGTGGTATGTCTAAGCAGTGACTCAACATGGTAGTTGTATTAGATGCTTTGATCTTCTGTAATTGTTTAGATGTTATGATGTACTCATTCATTGAATGCTTCCACACTAATTTCAGATACCATGATGAAGTTTGCTTCCTTTGAGACAATTGTTGAGCTTATCTACAAGCACGCTGTTCCTGTTCCAAAGTCGGAGTGCAGCAAGCCTTTCCAGTTGGGTATCAGCTTTGCTGGTGGCTACATAGCCGGTGTTTTCTGTGCCATTGTTTCCCACCCTGCAGACAATTTGGTCTCTTTCCTCAACAATGCCAAGGGTGCTACCATGGGTGACGTAAGCATGTTCACACCTCATCTTGAGAGTTCCTATCCTATTTTAATTACTGAATTATTATTTGCTGACTTCATTTTCTTATTTAATCTTTGCAGGCCGTGAAGCAGATTGGTGTTCTGGGCCTTTTCACCAGAGGATTGCCCCTACGTATTGTCATGATTGGTACACTCACCGGTGCTCAGTGGGGAATCTATGATGCATTTAAGGTCATGGTTGGGCTGTAAGTACCTCATCCTCTATACTGATTCATCACGATATTGGTTAACAGCTTCTGACGGACTAACAATCGGTAATCCATATTTTTCCCAGCCCAACCACTGGTGGTGTTGCACCTGTACCAGCGGCCGAGGAAGTGAAAGCTGTTGCTTGATGTCCTCTGAGACGATGACATGTATTTGTTGGTGTGATGTTGGTGGATGGGACTGTATGAATTACCTGAGTTTAGTACCCTAAATGTTTTATTCTTGTAGCAGATGATTTTGATGAGAGGAACTCATTAAGCAGGGAAAGTAGGTTTTTTTTTGCCCCGGAAAGCTTGATGCTTGACAAAATAAGTATTATTAGGACAGCAAGGCTGTTAGAGGGCATGTTCTGCCATCATCTTCTGTTCTGAGGAATACTCTACTTACATATTGTTGTTTATCTCGATTTTATGCTGAGGTGGTTCTGAAATTGAATTTTTTTTGGTTCTATGTCTGCAGAAGTATCCTAAAATGCTAGTGTCGCGGATTTTCTTTTCTTGTTTACGAAAATCCTTGGGAGCACCTAGATCTCAGGTGCCTGAGAACTTGTTATGTCTAAGTCGTTGACATCATTCTATTTTTTGTGCTAATTCTCAGTTACAATCTAGTTGTAACTTATATAATTTGTACTAATTCTCAGTTGCAACCTTGTTGTAACTTATTAAAATCCCAGTTACAACCTAGTTGCAACTCATAACTTATATAATTTGTATTAATTCTCGGTTACAAGGAAGTCATGTTGCACGAATCACGAGATAAATCTAATGACGAGAGAGGTGATTGAGAACTAAGAAGTTCTCAGCATAAGAACTAGCAAATCCAAAAATCCTCCATATTGTCAAGTATTAGTTGATTTTCGAGGCTATTATATACTCCTTCAGTTCCACAATATAGCCTTCTTAGCAAACTAAAACCTGTAAGGTAGTAGCTTTCATGAATTAAGCGGTGATGTTCTTCGTTTGCCTCTATGGATTGCGGTAATGTGGGACAACAAGGAGAATGCGCTTCATCTTCAGAACACGTCAAATGTTCTTTCAATAACATTTTGTAGAGAAGAATAAAGATAGTTGGATTTCTCCTACTTGTTCTGACGGTATCGTTGCACTTATTAGCAGTTGGGTTTTTGGGTGCGTCTAGCGGACAATCGATGGCTGGTTAGTGCGAGCCAGCCATCGCCCAGAACGTCAAGGTTTGACCCGCCGTTACTTTTTTTTGGAAATCAAACCCACGTCCGCCAGCCAGTTTGTATGGTCCTATCACGTTCATTTCGTGCATATAAAATACTACTCTTATTTCACTTTCACTCGTTGGACAAGCAGATAATCTGTTACATCCAAAAGCTATTGCCTATGCCGTTTTTTTAAGCATTTTCCCAAGCTAAAACCGTGAGGCACAGTCAAGAAATCACTTCACGCTTCCAAAACTTCAAAGAGCATACACAAATCCATATAATCAGGAAACCTGATGCATATATAGAAGCAAAAGATCTGGATGAGATTGACACACGGTAGCCAATATTAACGTCAGCTTCAAAATGGACCAGCTGCAAACTAAAATCTACTTAGCAACTGTGTAGAGATCAGGTTTCATATGTAAGTACTTTGATTGACAAACTAATGCTTCAATTTTCCAAAGCCACTAATCTGCAACAAAACACAAAACTCAAAGGCATTAGTACCAGAAGATTGGATGTGACGTCACATGCATTTTAGTTGTTTCAAAAAGTTCAAAAGGCTACATGTTTCGAATTGAATGTCCAAACTATGGAAAACTTCAGTACAAAATTAAATTCGAAATTCCGACAAATATTTATTGGTAAGCAACTTAGTGTTAAAAGTGAAAACTATATTATAGTTCTATATACAAAATAGTGTCTAGATACATCCAAATTTAGACAAATTTCTGACATCTATTTTGAGACAGTGAGTACTATATTATAGTAGGGGTGATTCTAAACAGGTAGCAATCTCAACGACAACACAATGGAACAAAATTGCAATTTAACCTCACCTGAAAAAGCAACTAGGTAATCTAGTAGCTACAACTTAGTGCATGGCAAACTGCAACTTACATGCAACCAAAAAATGCTAGGTGGTATGAAAACTTACAACTTATTTAAACCCACAATCCCAGTAATGTGAAAGTAACGCACAAGTCACCAAAGCAACATTAGGAATGATCTCAATCCTGCAACAGTCTCAACAGCAACACGGCGCAACCAAGAATTGCAACTTAACTGCATCCGAAAAGTAACTACGTAATCTAGTAACTATACCTTAGTGCAAGACAAACTGCAACATATCAAATGCACCCAAAAAGCAACTAGTAATACGGCAACAACAACTTAGTGCATGATAAACTACAACATGTCAAATGCAGCCGAAAAGAAACTAGTAATACGGCAATGGTAACTTAGTGCATGATAAACTAAAACATATCAAATGCACCCGAAAAGCAATTAGGTAATCTGATAACTATAACTTAGTGCATGACAAATTGCAACTTATGAAAGAAGAAACTTAGCAAATGTTAGTTGTTCCCGCTAACATATGAGTTGCTCCTAGTAATCTATTAGTTGTCTTTTGCTAACATCTAAGTTTTTGTTGTTGTGATAATTACAACTTAGTGCATGACAAACAAACTATAACTTACCTGCAACAGAAAACGTGACTAGTTGATCTAAAATCTATGAATTAGTTAGAACCATGATCACAACCCTAGAAGGTGCAAATAACAAACAAAAAAGACCTTGAAAAAATAGTAGGGGTGATCCTAAGCCTGCAACAGTCATACAACGAAACAAAAAATTATAACTTATTTGCACCCGAAAAGCAATTATGCAATCCGGAACTACAATTTAGTGCATGACAAACTACAACTCACTTGCACTAGAAAAGGCGACTAGGTAATCTGAAACCTACAACTTAGTTAGCACCACAACCCCAGAAGGTGCAAATAACACACAAAAATCACCTTGGAAAATAGTAGGAGTGATCCTAAACCTGCTATAGCACAGCGGAACCGAAACCACAACTTACTTGAACCCAAAAAGCAACTAGGTAATCCGGTAACTACAACTTGGTGCATGATAAACTACAACTTACCTACACTGGAAAAAACGGCTAGGTGCTCTAAAACCTACAACTTAGTTAGAACCACAACCAATGGAACTGCAAATAACACACAAAATCATCTTGGAAAATAGTAGGGGTGATCTTAACCTACAAAGGTCTCCACGAGAACATAGTGGAACCGAAACCGCAACTTAATTGGACCCAAAATGAAACTAGGTAATCTAATAATTACAACGTAGTGCATGCGGAACCGCACCTTACCTGCACTAGAAAAAACTCTAGGTGATCTGAAACCTATAACTTAGTTAGAACCACAACCCTAGGAACATGCAAATAACACACAAAATCATCTTGGAAAATAGTAGGGGTGACTCTAAACCTGCAATGGTCTTAGCGACAACACAGTGGAACTGAAACTGCAGCTTAATTGCATCCAAAAAACAACTAGGTAATCTGGTAAATACAATTTAGTGCATGGGAAACCACAACTAACCAGAACTAGAAAACGTGACTAGGTGATATGAAACATACTCCCTTCGTTTAGAAATATAAGATGTTTTAGCTTTGTGAATTGAAAGTATCTAGACGTCTTTTAGTGTATAGGTTCATAGAGGTTTGGAGTGAACCTATACACTAAAAGGCATCTAGCACAAAACTAAAATGTCTTATATTTCTGAAAGGGGGGAGTACAACTTAGTTAGAACCACAATCTTAGGAACGTGCAAATAACACACACAATCACCTTGAAAAATAGTAGGATGATTCTAAACCTGCAACAGTCCCAGGGACAACAAAGCGGAACCGAAGCCGCAACTTACTTGCACCCATAAAGCAACTACGTGATATGGTAACTACAACTTAGTGCATGACAAACAACTTACCAAAGTAATGTATGCCCCAACTTAGGGATGATTACATGGTCAAGGGACAAAACACACAAAAAAAACTAACCCCCTCTGAATATACATCTACTTAATAAGGAAGATTAAGTAACTAAATTCGGTGGGAAGAAGCAACTTAGTCATAGTTTGCATGGTGAAAGCAGAATAAACAAAGGTTTTACTTGTGATTCGCAGAGTAACTTACCCTCAGCTACCAGTGTACTTGTGCATTGAAGGATGAAGAGCCAAGAGGTTTTTAACGTTTTGAGGAGAAAACCAAAAAAATGTTACAGTCCAAAAGGCAATATTCATTTTGTGAATTTCACATGGGTCACAAGTTACCATATTTTTCTACAAAACATGTAAGGTTAAGTTTATATCCATCCTCCACTTGCATGATTTTTTTCATACTCTTTTTTGAACTAATAGATACCATTTCCTCTGAGTTCCAAAAACTGAATTCATACGCACTCAGGTTTTCAAAATGCACTTTCCTGATCCATATTAACTAATCATATTCAATCAAACTGTTAGAAAAGAAGGTTTTATATGTCTCTGCTTGAGTATCTTTGATCATAGCTTGGTTCTATCATATCTTTGGGCCATGGCACAAACGCGAATCAATGTTGTTCTGATGGTAAACTTCCCAATGCATGGTTCCTAACTCTAACATTACAGCCACGCATGCAGTAGACCAGTTCATGTACCAGTTCACTAATACACATCTAATAATAATCTGAAGATCAGAAACCAAAGTTCTTAGCAATGAATCACAAAAATGATTCGGCAGAGATCAAACTTAGTGTATATTACCTTGAGGAGCGAGTCACAAGGATCCGTCAGCCCAACCCCAGCTAAGAGCCCTCCAAAATGTGAAGAAGGCCAGATCGTTGACATAGTGATGATGTTGAGCTCCAGGTTCCTTCAGAGGAGTCGACATCAGATCGACAGAGAAGAAGGACAAGCCCGCCCCATCCAACATCGTCCATTGGATTGGCTCGAGCTTGTAGCCTAGTGAAGAAAGACCGCGCTGGCGATCGCCAGCCGTTCTCATGACGGGACCTCAGGAGCATCAGGGAGCCGGAGGTGGGGCACGGAGGCGCAGATGCAGCTAACACCGAGCTTTATGGGATAGGGATGCGCAGCAGGCCGGTCGCGGGAAGCCGGAGGCGAGCCGAATCTCGATGGAAGAAGCTGATGCAGCGGGGGATTTGGTGGCAGCTCGGTGACGCTCGAATTAGGGTCATGGCGCGTGAAACTAGGGGCATCTCACTGGCGGAAATCTGAGGCGGCGAGGGCCAGAACTGGCGTAGGCGAGCGGCTGAGAGAATGGGGATCGATGGGAGAGATGCGTCTACGGGAGCAAGTGGGAAAGGAAAGGGGTGCGCTTTTCGTGGCCAGGTGGGAGCCCCGGGTGGAAGCTGTCGGACGATCGGGCGCGCGACGCGTCGATCAACTTGATCAGACGAACACAAATCGATGGCTTTTTTTTGACAAACTAGCCACCGTGCACTTATTAGCAGTTGGGTTTGTATATAACGGTAACAATACAAGAAAAAAAAAACAAGAAGAAAACAAACGGTTAAAAAACAAGAAGAAAACAAACGATTGGATAACTGCAAACCGTCCTCGCCAAGAAAACAAAGAGAAAACAAACTATTGGATAACTGCAAACCGTCCTCGCCGCAGCTACTAAGAACCCAAATCCTTCGCCGTCGCCGGAAAAGAAGATCAACATCAGCTGGTCTACACTTTAGCACCGAAAAAATTCCTAGCCATGCGGCATTAAAGAGCCGCAATAACCACTAGCCCCATAAGACTGGATCGAGCCTGCTGCTAAAAAACATCGGCCGGAGGAGCCCTCCAAGCATCTTCAACGCCGGATCCAGGCCCAGCGCCACCCCGCTTATCAAGCGGCCGGATCCTTCACCATCCACCACCCCGCTTATCAAGCGGTCGGATCCTCCACCATCCACCACAAACCAGCAGCAATCCGTACCACCGCACTCCAAGGTCGTTAAGACCAGATCGGCGACAAAATAAACACCACACAAAGCCAGAGCACACGCCCGGCGAAAACCAAATCCCACATGCTTCCCGACGCCGCATAGTCAACAAAATAACTATTAGTTTCATTGGGATAGGCATAGTCAACAAGATAACAACAGTGGGGTGGCGCGAGCCGGGGGAAACGACTAACATCCGAGCGTTTTCCTTTCCCTCTGAGATGGTTTCTTCCTTTCCATTAGTCCATTCCCGCACCGAGTCGAGCATGTTCCAGGTTCTCTTTCTTCTCCTCGTCGATGTGGGCGCCGCCGTCATTCATCTAGCCAGGTTCCTGTCGAGCACCTCCCCTGCCACCACCATCTCCGTGGTTTCGCCGATGTAGTGCGGTCGTTAATCTAGTCGGGCTCCCATCGAGCACCTTCCCCATCACCACCGTGTCTTGGCTATCTATTTCTTCGTCAGCTTCTATCGGGAGCCAGAGGTATATTTCTTGCCCGACATCCACAAGGGAGTTCCAGCTCTGTTTCTACCTCAACATCCATCAGTGAGGTCGGTCAGTTTTTCTAAGATTTCTTTTTTTGGTTTTATAGGGTTCTAATGACTGTTTTGGAGGATTTCTAGTACGTGTTTGTATGATTTTCCTGATGGATTACTTTTATTTGTGAAGAGAACCTACCATGTTTGAACCAGTTAGTCACTGTTTTAGGGGATTTTCTAGTACGTGTTCTTATGAATTTCTAGGTGATTTCCTTTTATTTGAGAGGAAAATCTACTGCGTTAGAACCATTTAGTCAAGATTAGGGGATGAAGAGTCTTGGGAGAGTAGCAACGTCACTGAAATTGAGTTAATTTGCTTTGAAGAATTAGCTATGTTCATGTAAATATATATGAATTCATTAGCAATAATGTTGACTTAGTAGTAGGATATTATACTTTATTGAAAACAAGTGTTGTTGCTTTTGCTGTCTGAATGAGTAGTAATATCAATATTATTTACTCCCTCCATCAAAAGGCTTAAGACCTATAATTTTTTTGAAAAGTCAAGCCATATAAAGTTTGGTCAAACTTTTAGAAAAAACTATCAAGAACTACTCTATTATATAGATACCATGTAAAAATATATTTTATGATGTATGAAAGAGTATAGATTGCGTATTATAAATATTAATATTTTTCTCTAAAAACTTGGTCAAACTTTAGGTAGTTTGACTTTTGAAAAAAGTTATAGGCCTTAAGCCTTGGGACTGAGGTAGTATCATGTAATTCAAACTATGTGTCTAGCATCTGATGTGTAAACCTGATTCTATATGCAGACATGTATCTTTGATGCATATTAGTTCATCTTGTCCACTTGGTACTAATATTTCTCTTTTTTTTGAATGAATTGTTCTTAAACTCTTAAACGTTTCATCTAATCTCAAATACTTGTTCTAGTTGCTTAGGGAATTTTTTCATCATTACTTAAATCCTGTTCATATAGTTTCAAAAACATATTTTTTTTGCAGAGTGTTCTATTAGTTTGGTACAAGTCTTTTCTCTGACAACTCTTTCTTCGACTACTCTTTCTTTGACTACCCTTTCTGACAACTCTTTCTTCGACTACCCTTTTGTTTCCACCCTTTCGAAGCTCTGGTTTCTTCAGTTTTCAAACACTTGTTCCTTGTGAGTTTATACCTTGTTTCATCTTTTTGTAACATATTTTCCTCTAGAATCGGGCACTTGGTTCTCCAATCTCTATCACTTGTTCTTCTCATATAAACAACTTGTTCCTATAGTCTCACAGTACTTGTTATATCTAGTTCGAGCCTCAACAAAAAATTCCTCTAGTTTCCGACACTTGTTCCTTTGAACATGTTCTTTCTTGTATTCTACATCTTTTATTTCTTCATAGGTTGTCCCATCCTTATTGAAGTACTATTCTCAACTCTCAGATACTTGTTCCTTCCAAGGATTGTACTTGGTCCACTCCTCTGAAATATGCATTCCTCTAGAATCAGGAAATTGTTCCTCTTGTCTTTATGACTTATTGCTCACGTTTCAGGAACTTGTTCCACTAGCCGTCAAATGAGCTCTATCTAGTTCCATCCTAATGAAATACGTGTTCTTATATTCTCTCACGGTTCTTCCTTTGAATACTACTTTGTCTTTGCTTTATTCTATTTTCTTTGTTCTTCATAGGTTGTGTGTTGTTCCATTCTTACTTAGCTTTTGTTCGTATAATTTCAGACACTTTTCCTTCAAAGATTGTACTTGTTCAACTCCTCTGTAATACATCTTACTCTAGACCAAATAACTTGTTCCTCTAGTCTTGGGAACTTTGTTCCTGCCATCTCAAGCATGGCTTCCTCCGGAGACTCTAGTTGATTCGCTTCTCTGAAATACTTGCTCTCTAGACTCATGAACTTGTTCCACTTTTCCTTATCGCTTGTTCATCTAGTGTTTGGCACTTGTTCATTTGAATACTAGATTGTTCTTTTCTTTCTTACTTTTTTGTTTCTTCGATTGTGCCTTGTTATTTAACTTGGCATGTTTCCTTTTATGGGGTAATTTCTACATAGTACCATCTTAACAAACATAGATTTGCACACATTGTTGTGTCCTTACTTTTTTTGTAGTTCGTACATGTTGTTCCTCTTACCTGTTGTTTATTGTTCCTTTTTCTCATGAAAAGTATATTATCCTCTTATTATGACCACTTACTCTTCAATTATAACTATAGTAGCCCGTTTTCCATTAATAAACATTGTCTCAGCTTTGTTCTTTAAATATGACATTAATTATTGAATTTTGTATTTCTTCTCAGTCGACTTTTTTGAAATGTTCTCAAAACGTATGCATGCTTCTCTTGTAAAAAATTCTTGAAATGGTTCCCTTACAAATATTGTTTTCATTCGACAATATTGTTTTACATACACGCATAGGATGGTTCATGTTATCCCAACATTCCAGTATGATTTAAAAATAGTTGGAGCAATATACTACTCAACCTTCAACTTATAATCTGTTATGTCCGTCATAATGTTTCTCTTATCTACTTTAGGATTTATCTGCTTGTTAGGGGCATTGATAATCTGTATGACTGTATCTACTGCATTTTGTTGTTTTCATGGTTTCATTATGGCTTCAATATTTTAAATTTCAGACCAAACTTCCGTTTAAAGATTATGGATAATGTTACGCTTATTCGGTTGCTCATCCTGTTTAAGTGCAAGTTTAGAAGAGAAAATTCAGCAGAGTTCATTCAAAATACCAGAATCTTTTTTATATTCATATGAATCTTATGCAAATCGGCAGACTAAATTATCTATTGATGCATACAAAAAAGATATTCTGATCACCGTTCTTGTTGGTGCAGGAACAATACTTGAGATACATCTCTAGGAACAAGATAGGTATGATTTTTTGTATGAATACTTGCATTACCAAGTAATGTCCCCTTTTACATTAACTATTTCAGGTTTCACCATTTTGGTGAGCTGTGCAGAATTTTTGAGTTCAATCCTCAAGACAAAAAAAAAGAAGAGAAGATTCAGCAGTTCACCAGTTAACTTTAGTCTCTGTAGATCCCATGCTAAGTTTTTTCATGCAGTTCCAGGCTAAAATTCGTTCCTCTTTGATCAAGTTATTCTAGGCTAAAGATTCATCTTTGTTGAGTTCTGCACAAATTTGTCAGAAGGATACATAGAATACTTTGTTTTAGGCTAAAGTTTGTTCCTGCAGTTCCAGAATACGTTATGATTCTGGCTTCATTGTTCTGTTCTCCATGCAAACATACAATGGTTTTGAGATTCCTAATTTGATTTCTTTTTTATTCCTTCCACACAACTTTTTTCTTTACAAATTTTACTTCTATTATCTCGTATATTGTTTTGCAGAGGACCTCCCTGCTCTAAAAACGGAAGTTGTTGTACCAGCTTGTCACCAACTACTACAACAGAGATGATAAAAGCAATAGAATCATTAAGTTCATCACAAAACATGTGAGAATAGTTTTACTCCATCAAATAATAGTTACTATTTTGTTCTGTTCCTTATCGCATAACTACTTTGTCCCTACTATACTACATGTTTGTTTAGTGTTTTTTCTCCAAATACCTACATCTGTTCTAGAATCGTTTACAATCATACTATTTTCTTATTCAAGTAGACCTTGTTCATGTGTTCTTTAAAGTTTTATTTTTCCTTCAGTTCTTTTCATCCTCAAGAACATAACATTTTTTTGGACCTCAACCTTTAACAAAATTGCCGTCTTCTTTTTGTGCAGATTTCAACACATTGGTGAGTTGTGCAGATTTTCATAGCAAGTCATACACTACAGTTCAATCCTCATTAAGAAAATAGAGAAGATGACTTCCACCAAAGCTAAAAATGAAGAATGTTCGGTCAAGAAACATTTTGAGTGAATGTTGTTCCTGTACTTGTTCCTTCAGTTCAGTCAAGAAGCATTCACAAAAGCATATTGTTCTTGTACTTTCCTTTAGTTCAGTTTAGTGAAGAAACATTCACCAAAGCATGTTGTTCCTGTACTTGCCCCTGGTTCCAGGATAAAATTTGAAAGCTCTTGATTAAAATGTTGTTGAATCAGCTAAATTATGTACTTCTTTAGTATCAGTAATCAGCTAAATTGTTGATTAAAGAGGAATGTTCCTGTAGTTGTTCTTGTAGTTCTAGGGCATGTGTACAACACATGCAGAGTTGGCAGGAACAAACGAACAATGAAGCTGACCATACAGACGAATCTGGACATGCCAAATAGGTAATAGTCCCATACCAACAACCTGATCGACCGTAGGACGCCGAAACAAAAGGAGCCCACGAGAAACATACTGAACTGGTCGAACGAAACAAAGGATGCTCATGTTTACTGGGCCCTGCTAAACAAACGGCCAAATGTGATCTTCAGCGAAACGAAAGATTGGCGACGCCCGGGCGCCAAGGAGGACCCGAGCCGGGGGTGGATTCTGCGGCAACGGTTGATCCACTCATCGGACGAATCCAGGCCAAAATCCGGGCCAAATTTTGACCGGACGAAACTTGATTTTGGCCTGAGAACGCCGAGTTTCGCACTTGAGTTTTCAAGTCGAGTTCCCGCGTTCGACTAAAATTCATATGAGTTTGGCAAATT
The DNA here is from genome assembly GCA_030063025.1 of Avena longiglumis. Taxonomy (NCBI): domain Eukaryota; kingdom Viridiplantae; phylum Streptophyta; class Magnoliopsida; order Poales; family Poaceae; genus Avena; species Avena longiglumis. The sequence goes on along the minus strand of CP125978.1, from coordinate 453,174,600 downwards.
CAGACGGATTTTATTAAGATAGACGAATATAGGCGGATTACATCGAATCTAAACTAGATAATAAACTAAAACATTAAAAAAGGTCGCCGCCGTAGCCTTCGCCGATGCTGTCGTCAACGTCGTCGCCGCATCTACATGCTGAAGTTGCTGTAGAAGGACGTGTAGTCGGGATCGTCCCTGCTGTCGTCCTGGCCGCCGTCCTCGTCACTCGGCGGCTGTGGCGGCCAGGAGCTCCCCTGACTGGCATCGCCGCACCTCTAGGGTTGGTAAGAAGGGCGCCTTCCTCGTTGCCGCCGACGAAGAGCGGGCGCCTTGTAGGCGAGCAGCGCCAGACCACGCCGCCTCGCCGCCGCTTTCTCGCTCGGCCGCAGGCGGTGGACGCCGCCCGCTCTCTCTCACCGCCTGGACCATTCTAGGATATTTGGCGAGGACGGCTCCACCAATGGCGGCTGCGGGTGCCGAGTCGCGGAGCGACTACTCCATCGCCATCCTTAAGGCGCTATCCTCGGGCGGCGCCGAGCCGTCAGCCGACTCAGGCTTCGGGGGGCGAAGGCGAAGGCGACCAGTTGGAGCCGACAATGCCGGCACGCGTGGCTCGCCGATGACGATGTCGCGCGAGCGTCTGCGGTGGTGAGCGGACAGGCGAGATCGCCTCGCGCTTGACTAGGCGCAGCGCCGACGAAGGACCAGTTGGCGTACGGAGCGGCGTGGAGCCCGATGAGTGGGAGGACGAGGCGAAGGAGGAGGAGCTCAGGCTGGCCATCCTCCTCGGCATCTAGTTCGCCGGAGGACGCCGCCCCGACCTGGCCGCCGGCGTGGATGTGCGCGGTAAGCCAAGACGCGGCGTGTTCCCGGCGTGATGTGCTCCAGCACCGCCGCGAGTGTCCGGCCTGGTGCGCTCCAAAAACGCCGACGACCGGACGCGTTGTTGCGCTTCGGTGGCTCGTCGGGCGGCCCCTCGTGGCGGGCAAGCTCCTGGGCGCGGCGGTTGGCGAAGAACGTCTCCCAGTAGAGGAGGTTGTCGGGGCTCTCGGCGTTGGAGGGATCATCCATGGCCGCGATGAAGGCCTAGATCTCGTCGGACAGTTCGTCCAGCGTCGGCGTCGACGGGATAGGGATGTCGCCGACGCTAAGCTTCCACCCCGGAGGATTCCGTGTGTCTGGTGGTGCCATGTAGCCAACTTCGTAGAGCATGCGCGCCTCCCAAGGCTGGAGCATGTGCCGGCCGAAGCCGTTCGCCGCAGCACCATCATCGGGAAAGCACTCGGTCATGGCTAAGTGGGGAAGGAGTTGTGTGTTCGCCGGAGTTTTGGGCTGGTGAGCTGGGGAGCTATGAGAGAGTACGAGGAACTCCGGCGAGGGGTACGGCATTTATAGGCCGAGATGGACGGCGAGGGCGGGAGGGGTGTAGCGGCGAGGACGGGAAAAGGGGAAACAACGAGAAGTTAGTGCCCGCCGGTCCGTCGCGGAAGCCGAAACGGCGGTGGCACGACAATTCGGCGACGCGTGGCCGAAGCGACATGCAGTTATTGTTCGGCGGTCGGCGCGTGGTTCCGAGGATGACGACAACTCGGCTTCCGTCGCTGACTCGGCGGGTCCACACGCCGCTTCGTTTTTTTCGCCGAGTTCGCTGCGTCCAGCGTTCCCAGGACGTACCCGGATCCTAGGAACGGCCTGAGTAGTTTGGACCAAAGTTGGTCTAAATTCGAACGAAAACAGGTTTCTGGATACGTGACCGAGCCGATTTTCGATATCCGAACCTAAATTCGATGTACGAATTAGCGTCCTAAGTAGTCGAGTGGATACGCTCACGAGCAAAACGATGCGGGACTAGGCTGCCTCTTTTTTTTTTCTTTTCTCCAACCTGCGGTGGCCATTCTTTGTAAATACAAGCAACCACAAGGGTAGCTCTCGATACTGCTTCGTTTTAAGATAGAGAAGCTTAGGAATCTGTCCAAAGTTAGTTGTCGGCCGATTATGGGTTTGTATACGATTTGCGATTTGCGGTGGAAATAAGCAGAGCTTGACCCTTCTTTTGGGTTTTACCTGTTGTGGACCGCGAATCTACCCCATAAAAGTCAGCCACATGCTGTCACGGTGTGCGGTGCCTCTAGGGAAAAGTAGCAGCGGCAAGTACATAATCTTGAATGGGACTTAGGCGAGCCAAAACATACACCAACCGAGTTGAAAGATTTCCTTAGATGCATCGACAGACTCGTGACCACCCTGTTCATGAACAACTCCAAGATGACCTAGTTGAGAACATGTGGATTCTTAGAGGAAACCGGTAGTTCTCATGTTCATGTGTTGTGGTGGACAATTTATTTATTTATTATGATCGTTATAATTTAAATTCAATTTTTTGTGGGTAATTTTAATTTAAATTCTTGTGTGAATTATGTTATTGGAATGTTTGAACTGTTTTCTAATTATTTTTTGTGTTAAAAATTTATCTTGCAATATATATGAATCATAAAGTGGTTGCAATGGTCTAACCTGGTACAAGTGCCCTCTGTATCTAGACTACTCCGATAGAAATTAATAAACTTAGATTTATTTAGATATAGATGTATGTAGCACTAAAATATGTCTATCTAGACAAATCTAGATCCATTAATTTAAATCAGAGAAAGTACTCCGTATTACATTTACTGTTACAAAAAGGTTGTTTTGGAGCCAGTGCTCATACTAAAATTCGAGTGGGCTCATACCGAGTTAAGCTGTAAAAAATGATCCATACCTTGTTGTAGCGATCTTTAGTCAATTTAGATTTAGTCAATTTAGAGAAAGATTCAAGCTAAACAAAAAAGTAACATTTTAATATTGGCTTCATATAGAACAAAGAAAATCCCATCCATCGTCATGGAGAAGGAATAAATTAGCCTTCTAGACGTGTCTAATTAAATCTCATTCACAATAGAGGAATAAATTAACTTTCTCGATTTAACTAATTGAATCCTATCCAAAATAGAAGGAATAAACCACATCTGCCACATATAAGGTAATAAACTATGCTATTTATTTTTAATATATAACATGCATAATTATACTTTTATCGAGTTGTGTGCTAAATCGAGTGAGCTAGATACCCTTGTACCGAACCGGTACGGGGACAGAGAAGTGATTGGAGGCGGCGCAAACCCGTCTAGGGTACGGTGCTCCTGCCGGCGACGCTGCCTCCGGTGGTCTCGTGGCCTCGGGGGTGTGGCCGACCACGGCCTATCTCCGGTAGGAGGTTTTCTCGCTCTTTATTTAGGTTTTTTTTCAGTGTCTTTCTTGGAATGTTGAGGCGGCGGCTACATCTTGAAGTCAGAATAAAGTCCTCCTCGTCCTATCCTCGCGCCAGTGGTGCATCTAGCATCAGCGGAGGGTGCATGCAGTAAATATGGAAGAAGTGCTGGACGCATATGGCTACCCACCGTAAGTGAATTCATGTTCTCGTTGTTTGAAGTTTAAACACTGAATTCCTTATAGTTTTTTGTTTCTTCTTGCTCGAGAGCGATCAAAGTTTGATCTTTGGGGAAAGTTGATGGCTCCAAAAAGCGTCATCTTTCTAAAAACTAATGCTAAAAATATCGCAAGACAAATAATTAAAAGATCACTTACGAAGTGATATCGCCGTTTAAATTATATTGGAAAGAAAACCTATAGAAACTCCATGTTGATAAAATTTTGGAGTCTTTTGATTTTGATCAAATGACACTTGTGAGACTTTCCTGGAGATAGTTGAAATTTCGTTCAAAGGCTAAAAAAAAACGAACGACTAACTTATTAGAATTTATACATATTGATGTATGTAGTCCGTTATGTGTAGTCGTGAGCGATAGATTTCAACTTCATATGCTTTCTCCGGAAATTTTAATGAATATACATATGTATATTTACTTAATAAGGAAGAAGTGTGAAATATTTAAAAATGTTCAAAGACTTTCAAGATGAAGTGGAAAATCATTATAACAAGAAAATAAAGAATTCATGATTTGATCATAAATATTTGAGTTACAAGTTTAGCAAAACACCTAAGATCTGAGAAATCGTTCCATAGATTTGCATTTCCTGAAACACCATAGGAATATTGAGTGTTCGAGATATGTAATAAAACCTTGTTTGGCATGGTAAGATAAAATGTGTTATTTATAAAACTGCCATTATATTTTAAATATTAAAGATTTAGACACTACCGTGTTTTCACTAAAAAGAGCTCCACCGTGATCCGTTGAAATGACACCATATAAGTTATGGTCTGGGATAAAACCCAAGTTATCCTTTCTTAAATTTTGGTATGCTAGGAATAAGTAAGATGTTTACAACCAAAGTTGGATAAGCATGTCTTTGTAGGTTATTTCAAATAACCGTTGGGTATTCCTCCATAACACCGAAGACAAAAGTGTTTGTCGCTTAGAACATCAAGTTTCTTGAGAAAGAATTTTTCGTGAAAAGTCAAGTGGGAGGAAAATAGAACTTTGATAAGGTTATTGAACTTTAGCTATATGTGACGAGTTGCACAGCGCCGGAAAATGTCCCGCAGGCAGCCACAATGCTCATGGCCCACGTGCCTCAAAAGTTGTGGTCACAGAGGTCTAAGTTCCTATTGAACCAAATAGGTCGAGGAAACAATCAAATAATAAGATTTTAGAGTAAATCATTATTATTTAACAACGATGAATAAACTACATGCAAAAAGGCGATGATGGACCCTGACTCCATCAAATGGCATGAAGCCATAAAATCCGTGATAGTTTCATATACGAGAAATCAAGTTTTTGAACTTGAAAGACCATCAATAAATGTGTAAAAACTACCGGTCGTATTTGGATCTATAAAGAAAACATACATGGATGTTTCACATCTATGAAGTTATCGACATATTGTAAAATATTTTACAACAATATTCAAGGAGTTGACTATGACGAGATTTGATCTTTCATAGCGATATTTAGCCTGGACGGATTAATGTAGCAACCACTACATATAATTTTGTTATATGGTAGTTGAACAAACAAAACAAAGTTCTTCTAATAGAATGGTTACCTAGGACATGTATATGACATGATCCAAAGGGTTCTGTTAATTCAAAGGATGATAAAAAGAGCATGCAAACTTGAATGGTTGAAGAGATTTGGAATCTTCACCGTGATGAAACTGTTAAAAAGTTTAATTTCATCGGAGACGATGAAGATGCTTGCATTTGAAAGAAATTAAGTGGGAGCGTTGAGACATATTTTTAATACATTATATGGAGAACATCTTGTTGATGGGAAATGATGTATCTTTTATTGACACGGGTTAAGAATTTCATTTTGATGAAAAACTTAGGCAAAACCCGAATATTAGGCATGAATGTCTATATGGATAGATTGTGACGCTAATATGGTTGTGCTAGACGTACATATATAAGATATTGAATGAGTTTAATATGGAAATGACGAGAAAGGTTTTTGTCGCATGGAAAAGGATTGAATCAAGATTCAAGTGTATTGACACTTGGTAAGTGAAAACAAGATTCAAGTGCTTTGACACTTGGTGAGTGAAATCATAAGAATATTTTGATCAATCATACCATGATATGTACACATCCATATATGTCATATGCTCTAAAAGTTATGAACATATACCAGAATGACTCATAAGATGATCATTGGACAATAGTAAGGATATTATTATAATTTTTTGAAAGAATTAAGAATATATTTATGTAGAGGTGACAAACAATTACAAATAGTTCATTGTAAAATGTTATATTGATACTAATTTTGTCACAAGATTAAGTTTATATTAATTTAAACTATGGGTGATACAATATAATGGAAAGAAGATTCCATGATGGATTTGGATGAATTCCAAAGTTAATATATTGTGATGGATACTACTACAAAAGGATAAGTATATAACTGCTATAGTAGCAGCAAAAGAGGGCATTTATGTCAAGTAGTTTGTTATCAAACTATGGTGTGGAGGCTAACACTACAAAGATATTGGACGACAATAGTATCGACACGATTTAACTCCAAGGAACTAAAGGTCTCACCAAAGGAACAAATTTATATAATGCCATTTTAATGGAGAATGAGTAATGCGTACAAACGCAAAGAAATACAAATACACACAGATCTAAAAGTGTCAGATCCGGAGATTATGTTTAGCACTAGCAAACGCGTATATATAACACCCGAAAACCATAGGTGTTGAATGTGCAAGTTTTTCAAACTAGATTATTATTGACTCTAGTGCAAGTGGGAGACTGAAGGGAATATGTCCGAGAGGTAATAATAAAGTGATTATTATCTTATTTCTTGTTTATGATAAATGTTTATTTCCTATGCTATAATTGTATTAATTGGAAACGTTAATACATGTGTGTTTAATAAACAAATAAAGTGTTCCTAGTTATACCTCTCATATAAACTAGCTTGTTGATTAACAAGATGATCAAGGTTTCCTGATTATGGACATTGAATATTGTTAATAACGAGGTCACATCATTGGTGGAATGATGTGATGAACATTCATCCAAAGTATATAATACGATCAAAGTCATTATGTTTAAATTACTATAATATCATACAAAGTAACTTTAGTCCTTAGATCATGAGATCATGTCAATCACTAACACCGGAAGAGTAACTTGATAACATCAGACGTCACATCGTAACAAGCTGACTATAAAGGTGGGTTCAGATACTCCGATAATGTTATGTAGAGGCTCATGGATCAAGAGTGAGATTTATCCATGTCGATGACAGAGAGATGTACTCTGGGTCCTCTCGGTGATATCACATTGATATAGCTTGCAAGCAAGTGATATGGATCACTAGAATATTATATCACGGGAATAAGAAAAGAGTACATGTCGGTAACGAGATTAAACTAGGTATGGGAATACCGATGATCGAATCTCGGACATGTAAAATATCGCGAGACAAAAGGATTTAGTTACAATGTTAAAGGTTCACACGATCACAAGAAGTCATCGTTGAATGCGTAGGAGTCAGTACGAATATCCAGGTCCCGCTACTGATTATTGATCGAAGAGGGGTCTCGATCATGTCTGTATTATTCGTGAACCATAGGGAGACACACTTCAGGGATACCGACACCATTTGGAGCAAATGAAATGCCAGAGAAAGAATATCAAAGCGCTAAAATTATTTTAATGGAAACCGAAATTGTTTCGAATGAAATTGCTAAAACTGGTTCTGCATGTGAAATTGAAATATTGCAAGGGTTTTTATGTGAATATTTGTTAATTAATTTAATTAACAACATTCTGAATAAAATATATAAAATAGTTTTATTAAATTAGAGATACATTAATTTTGGTGGAAATTTAATGAAGGTGAGTGGAATTTTGAGTGGAGAAATGGTTTATGTGAGTGGAGTCTTTTTATGTGAGTGGTAGCTCCACCCACATGAATATTGGAAAGGTGGGGGCACCACCATGGCTGCCATGCCATGGGAGGTGGCTGCCCTCCCCTTTCCCTATAAAAAGCCCTCCCCTCCTCCTCTCATCACACACCTCCTCACGAAGGATCCCTCTCTCCCTCTATAGAATATTCCCCATGGTATCGGCTTAGCGAGATATATGTTCCCGGTGGATTTTTTTGGAGCAATGATTTGCTGCTTCCGCTGCTTTGCTGGAGTGAGGACTCAGAGGTTGTCGGGGTAACCAGACGTGTGTGCGATCATAGATGCGCTGCTGATTTGCGATGCTGGGCTTGCTGGTGCTGGACCGGCTAGACTTTATCATGATCTTGAGATTGACAAGTAAATGACTACATCATCCACGGGAACCAATCTCGTAATGCTTTGTAGTTCTTTAAGAGTAAGTTCTCTATGGATGTATATCTACCCGTTGCTTGTATCTAGATAGATAGATCTTGGTGCTCAGTTGTTCATGTCGTAGGATTTTTTTTTGTTTTCTATGTTGTGAACTCAACAAGTTCAATATTGCATGTCTCTTGATACTTTACAAAAACTACTTGTCAAAAGTATTATCACCTGTATTATAAACAAAATACCTTTTTATGAATGAAATGAAATGGTGGGCAATGGAATCATGGTTGGTATACGAGTTGAGAAAACTTGTGGTGGAGATTCTATTATACCGAAAAAGTTAGGACTTAACAAAAAATGTAGTCAGTCATTTCGAGCGCCATATAGACAACACTAACCAGATATTTTTATGGGGCGAGCGGGTGAGAAGTACCTTCTTACTTTCGTATGTCTTCAGAAACTAGGGAGGGATGTAATTTGGAGAGGAGAGCAGCAAGTGGGAGCCCATAACATCCCCACCTCATGTAGCGGGATAACTACTTGAGTGTCTTTAAAGGAATGGTAATGCGCACATTCGCATAGTAATAAATGCAGAGTAATAAATGTAGCTTGTCACTCCCATTCGAGGAACTGAACTATGATCGCAGCGGAAAAGTAATTTCATGTACTCCCTCCGATCCAAATTAATTGACTTGAGTTTATCTAGATTCGGATGTATCTAATACTAAAACATGTCTAGATACATCTGAATCTAGACAAATCAAAATCAATTAATTTGGATCGAATGGAGTAGTTCTAATAACCCATGGAGACTGACTAGCATAGAATTTTCTAAATCTAAAACCTACCTTTTCAACAAACCGTTTTTAAAAATTGCATAAGCCCATGATTTTTTTGCACGGCTGTATCTAATGCATCAAACACCCAAATAGTTAAAACTTGCTGAGTATACTCGTACGTATCCATACCTTATTAATCCTTGCTTAGATTTTCAACAGACTGAAGACCATACTAGTGAAGACCACGAGGAGGAAGAGATCTACATTGAAGCCATAGATTATGAAACAGAATATGGCACAGAAATAGAAGACTTAGAAGCGGAGCCTTAGACATGAAAAATCTAGAATAAGTTAGATAAGCCAAGCATCATAGAACTTTAATAGTAAGTTGTTGATCTCCAACGGTACTACAGATAGTGGTGCCAATGATCCTAATGTTAGTTAGTTTGAATTTGACTCGTTGGGCCGAAAAGGATCTTGAAACTTTTGTACTCTTTTTAATATGAATATGAATAAAGTAGAATGGACCCATAACTTTTTGTTATACCTTCTAGATATATATAATATTGATGAAACAGTGTCTCATAAGTATTATATTAACGACTTGCACACTACTACATATAACGACGTGCTGGGTCACCGCGCCATGAAGCTGATTCTAAATTCAAATAGTGACCCACTTACTTTGTAGGGTGAAACTGGCTGGGTTGCCTCAGACTCGATCCGGCACAACTTTATTGAGTAAACTATGCCTCGTGTCAAAATAGCTAGTGGAACATGGGTGCAGTGGACCTGGTTTAAAAAATAAAATATATGCTACTTTAATGTTTTATAAATAGGAAAATTCACGTATGTACATATTACCTTTTTTGCGAATAATGTACATCTTACCTTGATACTTACTCCTGTAACTTTTGAGAAAAAGACCATATGTTGTCTAAAAAAAGGAAAATAGAATATTGTACTCCCTCCATCTCCAATTAGATGTGATTCCATCGAGGCTATCAAGATTTGTCTTTTCCTCTCGATCGACACCGTGTGTGGTAAAACATTTCGCCCCTGACCTAGCCGCCAGGCTCCAGGGAGTCAATGTTCCTACCGCCCGATCTCCACCGGCGTTCTTGCTGGTCCCCTCTCCCTTTGCCTGCTGCTCTGGCGGCGGAAGGGAGGGGGGATCCGGTCTCTCCGCTCTATAGTTAGGGTTTGGTTTTGAAGGCCGTGGAGCGCCGTTGGGGTGGTGGGAGCAGCGTACAGACGAATAAATCTTCCTCAACTTCACTCCCACACCGACGACGTTCCTCGTGGCGGCGTCTCGGAGTTGATGACATCGTGTGTGTGCCGATTCCTCGGATTGGTGGCATTAGAGTTCTTGGATGGTGTTGTCGAGGCGGAGGCCGCGATCCGATCAGATGTGTCCCTCCTTCTGCTCTGTCCCCGTTACTACGGCGTTTGCTCCGACGTCATGGTGGAGCAAGAAGGATGTGTTGTCCAGGAACGCGCAGACGGTAGTCTGCGTATGTGTCAGATTGAAGATGGTTTATCATGTGCTGGGTTTGTGGATAGAAGCTGGCAGTTTTGATTTCCTCTCCCGATGTTGTAGTCGTGCGGGGGGTGTCAGTTCTGAAGTTTGATCGCGTGTTCGGGGACATGTTGCCCGGGCTGATTCTTTCAGCGATAATGGTTTTGCCTTTGGCAAGCTACTTTGAAAGTCTAAAAAGCTGCTGATCAGCGATGGAGCCGTGTCAAGCTCGGGTGTTGTGGCGATCTGTCTTTCGTCTCTTTGGTGGTGCCGAAGGAGGAGGATAGGCGGTGGTATTTTACATAGGTTTATCCTATCTTTTCAGTTCTGTAAGATCGTCTCTTCCGTATCTTGTCAACAAAAATCTCCAATTAGATGTGAGAGACTTTTTTAAAATTTATGTATCTATACACTACAACGCGTCTAGATATATGTGAATCTAGACAAACCTCCTACGTCTAAATTGAGACGAAGGGAGTATTGTTTTTTTGAACAGTACAAATCTAGTCCCTATTGTTAGATGGAAATTTTATCTTTTTTTTTGCAAAAGTTAAATACTTTTGTATTTTAGTATCAAACTTGACATACACATAGCTGCATACATTGTATACACGCATGATTTATGCCGTATTCCTTCAGTATTTTTTTCATTTTATTGTTGAAAAGGCTTCACACCTGGGTTCACCGAATCCACATGGGTACCTCAGTGGGCACAAATAATACTCCCTACAACATGAGGTCGCATCAGCGTATCAGATTCAGCCCCCCTAGTATAATTCTCCCCCGCCACTTGGATCGTTGTTCAGCTGTTCCTTTCCAGCTTCCATCACGACTGAACCACGCTGAACCTGCACGGTCGCGCTAGCGGGCACCGCCGCCGTGGCCGAGAACTCACAGAAACTCTTCTTGGAACGAGCACGTACAGGCGCCAGCAGCATGTGAGGTGGCTTGCGCGTGTGGCCGATCCCTCGGTCGGTGGGATCTGGGCCGGCGCCGCCGCGAGAGGAGAGGCCGCGTACTTGCCTGCATCATGCATGACGAGGCACGACCTTCTTTTTGTCCACGTACGGCCCCTACGCGTTTGCGCACAAGCCACGCAAACAAAAAATTAGACGCTACTAGTATTGACCTACTATGCTTAAAGTAATAAGTGCTCAGCTCCTGTTAAAATAGTGTATTGACATGTGAAGTAGATCGGCCGGCATGCCTCTCCTCCAACCGGCAATCATTAAGATCGATTTGATTTATCTCCTCTAGAAAGATGATACTCGAGGAGTCTAGCAGAAGGAGTCGCCCCCTCCTCCCCCTCGCGTCGCCCCCTCCTGGCGACCGAGGGGGCCAAACCCTAAACCCCGCTGCCACCTCTCTCCCTCCATCCTTCTCCCTCCTCGTCGCCCTCGGAGGGCCACCGTCGGGCGCGCCGGTGATGGGGCGGGATCGCCTCCGGCCCAAGCGGTAGGGAGAACGCCTGTCGGACGGGCCTCGCCAGATTGACGCTCGCGCCCGCCGGCGGTGGCTTCGTGGGAGCTCGGATATGGAGGCGTCGGCCTCTACCGGAGTGGGGCGGCGGAGTGGGGCGATCTGGTGGAGGAGATGCTGGTGATGGGATTCCGTTGGAAGACCTAGATCGGCTCGCTTACCCTAATTGTCTGCTCGATCCGTTCTCCGGAAACCGGCCGGCGGTGTGGGGATCGCTGTGCCGGATCTAATAAAGGTGGTGGCCCTTTGGTTTCTTTTGCACGAAGACGAAGATCTACTTGATGTCCGCCCTCGTTGATCTGGTCTGGAGAGGCGGGTTTCGGAAGGCTCCACCGACGAACTCCCATGGGCGTATTATGCTTGGAGATTGCTGGATCGGAAGGTATTCGGCCGTGCGCATCTTGTTTTTCTGGCCGTTTGGTTTCAGCGGGAGCGTTGCGAAGTTCTGTTGTTTGTTTCCACCAAGTGGCATTCTTAGAGCTATGGTGAAGTCAGATGCGGAGAATGTCAAGAAAGCAGAAATATGAGGGTAGTGATGGTGATTTTTGTTCTTGTGGCGGAGATCCGCCGCGTGATCCGGGACTCGTGCAGGCCGATCAAGTGCGGAAGACAACACATGGGTAGTTCCCAGTCTTATCTTGCAGGGTGAAAATCCAAGGTCTGGCCTTAACTGGTTGTGTCTGACAATGACCTTGTTGAAGGCATTGTTTTGTGAGCAAGGACTTTCTCCAGGGTGAAAACATATGATCTTTGATCGGGCAACGACTGCGCTTGGGCACTGTTTCCTTCTTGAAGACGTTGTTATTGGAGTGGAGGACTACTGGTATTGTTCTGATGGTATCAGTGTTGTTGCTTTGAGGATTAGTTCTCTGTAGCGGGAATTTTTATTTTTGTAATTCTTCGTACTTTTTTTCTGGGTTGTGTCCATCCGTAGGGCCGCTAGGACATGCGTTATTGCAGATGCGGGATGTAATTGGTATCCCTGTGGTATTAATATATACTCTTTTCCAAAAAAAGAAAGATGATACTCCCCGTCCCCATCCATATTAATGAACTTAATTTTGTCTACTAGTTTCGTATGTATTTAATTAAATATTTAGACTAGATGCATGTGTATCTACTAGATAAAGTTGAGACCATTAATTTAGATCAAAGAGACTATACTATATTACAAAACATATACGGCATAGTTTCGCCAAAAAAAGTATAGTAACGACTAACGAGTCTACGAATGTGATGATAATTTGTGTTTGGTTTGGGTTAAGGAAACCCAAAAAAGTTATCTTATTTAACCTAGTTTTGCGTTTGTCAACTGAGTTGGTCAGCGTCCTAGATGGTTGGTCAGCGAAATAACATAAACATAGGAAGAAAGGGTCAAAAGTTAGTAAAGGGATAGGAACAATGACAGATACGAAGGATTAGCAATGTTGGAATCCAAGACATTGTCATTTTTTCTCCATAAAAGATATTGTAATGAAAATTTATAATAGGTGGAAATTAGGAAGTAGAACTTTTGTAGGATTGTGGTTCAGAAGACATGCACCATTCGACCACAACTGTATCACGGAAAAACATTTCTTCTAATGTTCCGATATATTCAAGAATTATAGGCTGCAGCATATTAGGCGTCCTCACGCAATAGTTAAAACCATGCATGGAACATCATGGCAACAAATCACTAAGAACAGGGTGCAACATAAATAACAAAGTATTCAAATATAAGAGGATGTGTTTGCAGCATATGAACTATCACATTTGCAATACAAAAGTAAACCGTTGCATGAGAAAACAAGAGTATTGCAAAGACCAGGTGCGTGTGTGCAATTTCAAATATACCACCATGCGCCATGTTCGAACAACACATGCACCATCAACAATCTCAATTAATGTCGATATGCAGTCACGTTGTCTCGCAGGGATCCTAGGAGTGGTCTCAATGTCAACGATATGGAAAATCAGAACCATGAACCATCCAACCAAACCTACCATTTATCTTGAGCTCGCCACATGGAGATCATCGAATTTGAGCTCGAACTAAAGATCCATCCACATTACGCCATGATTGTAAGCTCACTAACCTCTTCCATCCAGGTGCGGTGGAGAAGAAGAAAATTAAACTCATGAAAGGGGAGGAAGACAAGCCTTTCTTCTCTGGAAGTGGTTGAGAATCATTGGACTTTATTTTAGATAACCTTGTAATAGTGATTCGTGTTAGTTAGGTGCATCATCTTAATATTGGTACAAATTCAAAACGAAATACAAGTCCTAATTCCTAGACAAAACTAAGGAAATCCGCCATTTATGTAAAGGATTGATGAGGCTCTCATAGCCGTCAGAGAAAACCCTGTGATAAGTGCGATGACCAAGAGCCAAATCTGGAACAACTACTAATGGTGTTGTTGAGAGTGATCATAAATCAAGTGTTCACGTGGAGCATGTTATTGGTTCATGTGATTCATCAGAAAGGAAAGAACAAGCTCTTTACATACGCGTATGGTGTATTGTGTCTGTAATATTGCTCCAAAGTATTATGGGTCCTTCTAACAATTTTACGTCTTCCTAATAATGTGGACACCGGTTGTTGATGTTCTAGCTTTGTTGTTTGGATTAGATGTGCTATTTTGTTGTTTGCTTAGGTCACATAAGCATCAATCTTTTATTACTATCTTAGGCTTATATCAACGTCTAAGTTATCTAGCTACCGGCAAGCATGCCATGCAGATGGAGTGTTTTGGGGTACATGACCTAATCAGTAGTGAATGATCGTCGTATACTTTGAATGTGTTGAAGTGTATAAGTGGATTACACTAGCCCTTTCCATCAGTTTGGACTTTTGGTTGCGTTGGCTAGTGCATGAAGCTTGACATGGTATCAGAGCCTAAGGTCTTGAGTTCGAGTCCTGGCTTTCGCAATTTATCCTAAAATTGTTGTTGACCCCTCTGTGTCCACGTATAGGCCTCTTGAGTCATACGTGAGTTTCGCGCGCCGACGCTTTCTTCCGGTTGCACGTGCTGACTTCTCCCCGTCATACGTGAGAGGGGGTGTTGAAGTGTATAAGTGGATTACACTAGCCCTTTTCATCAGTTCGGACTTTTGGTTGCGTTGGCTAGTGCATGAAGCTTGACAGAATGCATACAACAGATCAACCAAAAAGATATAATGGGTAAATTCCCAGCATATCTATTCCAAGTGACACTATTCAATACCAATCGTGAAATACATTGTTGGTCATGAGTGGACCAGTAAATGAGCAATGTAACAATCAGAGGACAAATCTCTCATAGATATTTTGTGTATTGTAGAATTCTCTAATTGGAACATTGATCATTATCCTTTTTATATACTGACAACTCTAAAATAGACAATCATGAATTCGAGAAACTTCTACTTGCTTTAGTGCTAGATAATGATATTTAATAAACTAAAATACACATGAACACATACATACATTTGTAGTTCACCTTAGTGGCGAAATTTTTTTTATGAAGAAAAACAATTTTGTCCTTTTTTCTGTGATCAAGAAGAATGCAATGTACCCAAAGAACTTTTAAGAGATATTGATTCAAAAAGGAAACAACTATAACGTCGGTTATGTTGTAATATAATTTTCAAATTTAGTGCACGTACAATTTCCAACGTTGAAGTTAAAACTACATAATTACAATGGTCATATTTTCATTTTGATTTTGTATTATGTGTGCTTAATTTTAAGATCATATGTAGAGAGAATATGTTATAATTACAAAGGTTAAAAAGTTTAATATAAATAAACTATATCTGTTTACTTCAATCCGCAATGGATCCGCCACAAACTTAAGGACTGAACTATTGTAAGGCCAAAATCCATTTATATATAAATAAACAAAAAATTAGGTAGAAACTGCGTATTGAACAATATTTAATAGAAATGCAATTCTCTGTTAAATATATTTAGGGACCAAACCAAACACACACTAACAATTTATGGTTAAACATTAATCAATTTTTCCGTATTTGCGAGCGATCATTTGTAGTTAAATTTATTGTTGGATCCACCGGTTCCATTCAGATATGTATGTTGTTTAATTTAATAACAACTTTTTAATGAAAAGATTGGAGTATATCATGTGTTGTTAGCAAAAATGATGAGCTAAAATTTGAAGATCACATTTTTTATGTTTGTTCCTCATAAGAGACGATGTAGTCTCGGATTTGCGTTGCTAGGTCAGGTTCTCAGACTCGTTCAAAAAGTTAATTTAATCATTCCTAGTTTTCTAACGCAAGGGAAAAGACGACGGGCCGCAGTGATCACCGTGTGCTAATTTAATCATTCCTAGTTGTAATGGTACTTCAACTCCGGCCCTTCACTAAAATCTGCAAGCTCGATCGGAGTAAACAAGCATCAGAAGGGGCGATGGTGCCGGGTAAATCATCCACTTAAAACCTGCCGCCAATTCCAGGGCCATGTTCAAACTCCACGACAGTTAGCTGCACGCGGAGGCAACAACCGCGCCCTCAGGTCGTCGTCGTTGCGTTGCATTATCTTTTTCGCGCTCCCCGGGATCAGATCCCACCTCGGCCAGGGCCAGCCAATGGCGGCACTCCGAGTCAACTCCTCCCGCCTCCATGCCATCGTCACGTCTTCGGCTCCGGCACCCCCATGACCCGACCGTTTCATCCTGGCTATGGGGATGGGGAGCCCGTCGCCGATGCCTCCACTCCTCCTCCTGCTCATCCTCGGCGCCCGACAAGCCGCCCACGCCTCCACGGTCACCACGGAGCTCATCATTCCTGACTTCTCGGCGTCGTACCTCCTCTTCCTCGACACCCTCGGCGTGTTCCTCCGGTCAAGGAACGGCGCCTTCGTGGCCGCTGTGTACAACCCAGGCGGGCAGAAGGACCGGTACTACCTTGCCGTGCTGCACGGGCCGTCCAAGACCTGCGTCTGGGCGGCCAACCGCGCCGCCCCCATCACCGACACCGCCGCGCTGGTGCGACTCACGTCCGCCGGGCTCTCCACCGAGGACGCCAACGGGACGGCCGTCTGGTCCACGCCGTCCTTCAGCTCCCCGGTCGCCGCGCTCCGGCTCAACGACTCCGGCAACCTCGCGCTCCTCGACGGGGACAACGCCACGCTCTGGCAGTCCTTCGACCGCCCCACGAACTCGCTCGTGTCGTCTCAGAGCCTCCCCGCCGGCGGGTCCCTGGCGTCGGCGCTCTCGGATTCGGACATGAAGGAGGGGGTCTACCGCCTCAACGTCACCACCGCCGACGCCGTGCTGTCGTGGATAGGGTCCCTGTACTGGCGCCTCTCCAACGACGCCATCTCCGTCAAGGATCGCGACGGCACGGTTGCATCAATGGCCGTGAACGGCACCGGGCTGTACCTTCTCGCGGCTAACGGCGCCATCATCATTCAGGTTCCCATGCCACCGGCGGAGCTTCGAATCGTCCAGCTGGGCGTGGACGGGAAGCTGCAGATCTCGAGCTTCGCGTCCGCCAACTCGTCGGCTTCGCCGATGGACAGCGGGATTGTGACACCGAGCAGGGGGTGTGACCTGCCGCTCTCGTGCGGCGCGCTCGGTGTCTGCACGGCCAACGGCAACGCCTCCGCCTGCACGTGCCCGCGCCTCTTTGCGGCGTCGCACGACAACGACTGCGCGCCGTCCGATGGGTCCACGACACTGCCCTCCGGCTCCTGCAAAGGCGACGACGGCGGCGCCGGGGGCAGCACGGCGATCTCGTACATCAGCCTTGGCAGTGGCATTGCGTACTACGCTAACAAGTTCTCGCCGCCGGCCGTGTCCGGCTCCAACACGTCGTCGTGCCAGAAACTCTGCACCGGCAACTGCTCCTGCCTGGGCTACTTCTACGACGATTCCTCACGATCTTGCTACCTCGCGCAGCACCAGATTGGGTCTTTCATAAGCACCAACTCCACCAGTGCTGCCGGCACGTCCGGGTACATCAAGGTCCAGAGCTCGCAGTCACCGAGTTCGTCATCCAACAAAACACTCATCGCAATCCTGCTGCCCACTGTCATCGTGTTCGTGCTCCTCGTGGTCGTCGGCGCCGTCCTCATCGTTTCGTGGCGCAAGAACGAGCGGCGCGCGGGGAGGCGCCCTTCGGGACCCAGCAGGGACGTGCAACTCAGGCGGCAGGCTCGCTCGCCGGGGTCAGCCTCGGCGCACCTCGTGCGTGACCTGGACAGCGAGGACGACGGAGAAGACGTCTTCATCCCCGGACTTCCCACCAGATTCACGCACAACGAAATCGAGGAGATGACCAACAGCTACCGCACCAAGATCGGCGCCGGCGGGTTCGGCGCTGTGTACAAGGGCGAGCTCCCGGACGGGTCGCTGGTCGCCGTGAAGAGGATCGAGGGCGTCGGGACGCAGGGGAAGCGCGAGTTCTGCACGGAGATCGCGGTGATCGGCAACATCCACCACGTCAACCTCGTTCGCCTCCGCGGATTCTGCACCGAGGGCCACCGCCGCCTACTCGTGTACGAGTACATGAACCGCGGCTCGCTCGACAGGCCCCTTTTCCGGCCCACGGGGCCTCTGCTCGAGTGGAAAGAGCGAATGGACATCGCCGTCGGCGCGGCGAGGGGCCTCGCCTACCTCCACTTCGGCTGCAACCAGAGGATCATCCACTGTGACGTGAAGCCGGAGAACATCCTCCTCGCCGACGGCGGCCAGGTGAAGATCGCCGACTTCGGGCTCGCGAAATTTCTCACGCCGGAGCAGTCCGGGTTGTTCACGACGATGCGGGGCACGCGCGGGTACCTTGCGCCAGAGTGGCTCACCAACACGGCCATCACCGACCGCACCGACGTGTACGGCTTCGGCATGGTGCTCCTGGAGCTGGTGCACGGCCGCAAGAACCGCAGCGAGCACGTGAGCGAAGGCACCGGCGGCGCCGAGGACTCCACCATTAATACCTCGAGCGGCGGCACGGCGGCGAGCTCCTCGCGTAGCTCGAGGAACGACTACTTCCCGCTCGTCGCCCTGGAGGGGCACGAGGCGGGGCGGTACGCGGAGCTGGCCGACGCGCGGCTGGAGGGGCGGGTGGTGGCGAAGGAGGTGGAGAGGATGGTGAAGGTGGCGCTGTGCTGCCTGCACGAGGACCCGCAGATGCGGCCGAGCATGGCGGTGGTGGCCGGCATGCTCGAGGGCACCATGGAGCTCCGGGAGCCGCGCGCGCAGGCGCTCGGGTTCCTCCGGCTGTACGGCCGCGGATTCGCCGGGCCGTCCGACGGGAATATCATCAAGCAGGTGATTGTGGGCGGAGCCGTGGCTGCTGATCGCATTCGATCGGAGGCGACGACGATGAGCGGGTGGCCGTCGTACATGTCGTCGTCGGAGCTGTCCGAGCCGAGATAGCTCGCGTGGCACCATGACTGAATGCTTTTTTTTCCCTCTTAGTGCTAGGTTGTAATCCAGAGACCACGATTGAATTGGTCGTCTTGGTTGATCCTTGGTACAGTAGAAGAGAACAGAGGGATTGATCATTTGTTCTGTGTCCGTGAGCTCTTGATTTTTGTATCTCTGCAGTTTTGTTGTCTTGTGCTCTTCTGGGTGAGATTTTCCTTCAGAGTAAATGTCAGAAGGGAAAGAGGTCTGAAAACACTGAATTCAGTTTTGCTAATCCTTAGTTGTGTCCCTTTTTGTATTATTTTGAATCACCTAAAATTTGACGGTCCCTTAGCCAAAAATTAGATTGAAATATAAAGTTTGAGCAAAGAATAGCTGCAATACTAGCACTTTATAGTCTTTTGGGTAAATTCAATGGTATGAGAGCAAGGGCGATTGAATGTTCAACCAAAAACAATAAAGAATGATCAAAATTATTGAACATTGTAAAATTACACATCTCCTTTGGGAAAGGGTGGTTGTCGCTCATTTCCGGCCATATGAAACAATTGCATCATTACCTCGATTATGTCAAAACAGTTATGTTGTTTCATCTTTAGTTTCTTTATTTCAGAGATTAATTGATCGTTACTTATTTTTATGTTACATTATCACCCGCCCCCTAGTAGGTGGGTAACACCCTATTATATGCTGCTTTGACGGGGAAATATTTCATGCCTTACGGGTCGAGGAACAATATCCGTGTGTATGTGCACGAAGAGGAAATACCGAAACACTAACCGAGATCTTTCGCCTCCCTCCATCAATGGCTAGACATCTTCCTCCTTCCTCATATACTCCATGTTGAAGAGTTATCCTTCGTCCTCACTGGCAACCTCGACGTCACCAGATCTGAAGGTTAGTGAGAGACCAAAGCAGGTTTCCGGACTATCACCTTACAAGTCATCTTCAAAATTGTTGTTGTCTCAGTCATGACAACTTTAGATCTCAAAACTCCTCGGAAAATTTTAGAATTCAAAATGGATGTATTGGAATATCGTCCAAGACACCTAGTAGCTCTTATGTTTGTGCTAGCTAAACTTGATCCATTCGAGATAAATGATGGTTGGATTCATAGCTCCAAAATTCAAAAACTATTAGAACACTAATGCATCAATATTAGTGGCAATGGATGATGTCATTCGGGCACGTAAAAATGGTTATTTTTCAAAGGAAATAATTTGGAAAGTATGTTTTTGTTTTGAATTTTGATTTTGTGAACGTTGTTTTCTACGCTCTTATTAAACAACCACAAGGAAGAGTGATGTTACCCCAATGGGAGGAGAGGAGTTCCATGTACTCATGAAAATCACCCATGGGAGTCTATTACCCTGGGTTTCCCTTCCCTTATAACAAAACTAACTGTAAGTGAGTAATAAGCATTGCTAACAGGGCTTCACTTATTTGTGAAAATATGTCCTCGTGTTATTATGTTACTGAATCTTAAGGCCCCGTTCGGTTGCTGCATGGAACGAAACCATGCGTGGAACCTGCTTCCAATCTAGGCCCGCATGGATTTATAGATCTGGTTGATCCCAAGCTCCACCCAATCATTTGACTTAATCTTTGTTCCATTATCCCAGATGCCTGGCATCATATGGAAATAATCCAAACGTCAAGTGCCGTGTAATTTTTTCCAGACCCAGGCTAAGGAAATTGAGGCCCTGGATGAGGAAATTAAGCTGAGATGGATTGGTACAAATTTGAACCAAGGCTTAAATGAGGACCACCTATTTAGAGCAAGTACAATAGGGCCTACTCAGCGGGCTATAGCATTTGCCACATCATTAAAATCTTACGTGACAGAGAGAGAAAGAAGGAGAGAGAGTAGAGCGGGCTCTCCACTTGTAGCCCGACTGTAGGGAAGAAATCGAGGTGAGAGAGCTCCTTTGTATACTAGAACCAATAGCATGCAAGCATCAAATAATTATATCTTTATTAAATTTTACCTAAAAGCCAACCTAATAGCTAGCCTATTGTATAAGTGGGCTTTTTGTTGACTACAAGTAACGTGGCATAGTCATATAGCCGGCAGCCGGCTCTCTTATTAACCTTGCTCTTAGTGGATTGGAAAAGTTGAATGGCTGCTGCAGTTGGACCGAAATCCAAGCCAACCCCGCCAGGTTTGGTGTAAACGAACATGGCCTAACAGTGTTTTATTGCTGCATTATCTAACATACAATCTAAATTAATATATTTGTTCTATTCTATTTAGCAACACGAACCACTTACTTTATTGGTACTGCAAAGTTAATATTCAATGTTATATACACAGTTCAAAATTCTATTGTTACAAATACACTCTATGCTAAATTAGAACTCTATTTAATGTCTGGAAGTTATGTAATTTTTATTCATTTCAGCCTAAGACATTTTGCTAACATGAATTAATTCAGTATAAATCTTAAAAAAAACATGAAAGTAATACTCATTTAAGTTGTGAAATTAGATGTACTATTGTGTTTTTATATTGGTTTGTATCTAAGGGCTGTCTCGCTGGTTTGTAGTGCAGGGTGGCCAAACATGTTTTTCTTTGTTGTAATACCTTAGGAATGTGTTCGATTCACCTACACAAATTTGGCATGCCATACTTGTTCTGTCATATGGCCACATGTCATATTTGGCTAAATCATCGCACGCTTGTGGTGGCCAAAATGGCCACCACGGGTTTTGTGGCGGCCACATCATCCAAAGTTAGTTGCGGTGGTGAAGTTAGCCAGAAAACATGCTCATAACTTCTGCTGAGTGTAACAAATGTCCCAAAACAATATGCACATGCAAATGATGAACTTGACAAAAAATTACCTCATTCGCCTGGAGTGGAACTGCCATAAGTGCCTCCGCAGGGAGTCCACGAAAGGAACAAGTCCGAGAAGTTCATGGCGGTCATGTCTATGCCCATTGTCCGTGCTCTGCATAGAATGAAGCCCTATCTGTCATGCAATGCATGTCTTGGCGAAGGGTACCCGACGGCCACATGGAGTGCAGATAGGTCTTCATTCTATTTGGTCGAGGGCACGGCCAACAAAAAAGACATGACAGCCATGGACTCCTCGAGTTTGCTTCTCTTGGAGATCTCGATGGCTTTCTTCTTGGCCTCCAGAGTTGGTGCCTTGAGTTGGTCAGGGGACAACTCAGGGGACCTACAGAAGCAGCGACAACGGCGAGGGAGATGGCAATAAGGAGGGCCATGGTGGAGGAGAGCGTCACCATGATCGGTAGATGGGTGGATTGGAATGCAAGCTAGATTTCCATCCACATATGACAAATGACATATGTACATATACACATAATAGGCTAGCGCCGCGGACGACGGCCGGCCAACGACGGCTTCAATGGACGGCCGTGCGCCTAGCTAGCTACTAGCTAATTTTAGCTTGACATCAAACAATGACCAGATACACACAGAAAGGCAATTAATTGTACATGGACGGCGGCCACATACACATACCCACATACAAGGATGGAAAGATACACAGATTAGACACAACACAAAGCCACAATGCTCCTCTGAAACCCTAACTACGCTCTGCAACTGCTTCCATATGAAATGTCACAGTCCCCTGCTTTGAGCTAGTTGAAGGCCGATGGATTGGTGGTGGCGCTGCTCACCTGGACTTCCAGCACCTCCAGCTTCCGCTCCAGGCTGTCCAGCTTCTCGTTCAGAGTCGCCAGCTTGCTCTTCGTCGTCGCTTCTGCATCGGCAGCGAGCGCAATAGGTTAGCAAGGCTATCGTCATCCTTAGTAATCTGCACGACTGCTCTAATCTGTTTCTTCCGCACGCGCAATGTATTTATACACATATAGTTATGTGGCTTCGCTATATATCGAGCAGAGTTCAGAGCTAGAAAGTTGGTCCGCTCTGATTCTTTTCAGTCACAGGTTATATGGTTAAAGGATATGATGAGTCGCAAGCGCACAGAATGGTAGTAGTTCAGGCATGACCATATCCACGAACGCAATCTCAGGATAAAGTGTGTTTCTACAGCTCACTTCATGGTTTCTGCAACCTTCTAATTAAGGTCAGATGCATAATAAGCAAATGGGGCTGCTAGGCTAGGCCTCCAAGATCTGAAAAGAACTTCTGTTTGCAGGGAAACAGAGCGATTGCTTGGACAGTAGCAAAATCATCTCATGGAACTCATTTCTTGAGAGAGCGGAAGCTCAACCCTCGGCCATCCACAAATTTATGCAAATCCATGCACTACAAGGATCAAACTAAAATGTACCAGAATGGACCCCTGATGCTCGTGTTTTTTCAAAAGAGCTGGCATGAAATGTAACCATCGCAGTGGTTTCAGATTCCATGTTGCAACCGGCTGGTTTTAGAGTTCAATTTGTTTCCAAAGAACAAAACTACTGAACACTTCAGAGCAGTTATCGGCTATCTACGGTTCAAAGAATTACACGATGATGGCCAATTTATGTAAGGAGACTGACAGGAAAAAAAATCGAGGTGAGCAGCACTCCCCAAGGTCCGAAACAATGCATGATTGGCGTGCGGTGGTGCAGTTGGACAGTGCAGATTAATCTATTGTCATCAGACCAGACGCTGCATAGCAAAGATTCAGCTGCTTGGCCATAGCACGACTCTACCCAAGTTGACCCAGCAAGAGCAGATCCAATTCGACCCTGTCACACCCCACCCCCTTGCCGGTATGATTGCCGACGTGAGGCTTGATCGATTGCCTGAATTCCGGAACAGAGAGAAGCAGAGAGAGAGGAGAGCGAGCAGAGTTTGGATTCTATTCCATTATTCAGACTTGATCGATGCCTCCTTCCGTGCCCTCTCAAGCCCTTTATATTACGGTTCAACTGTTGACCAGCTAGGCCCAGCCCATGAGAGGCCACCAGCAGGCTAAGCCCAATCCAGGGTGTATGTCGGGTGTTACACTACCGCCCCGGCAAAAATTTGCTTGTCCCCAAGCAATGGCTCGAAAAACACCACCCGGATCCCACAACATCTGCCGATCCTTGTTGTCAGGTAACAGCCGGTCATCACCAGCACCTCGTAGCATCCATGTACTATGCAATTTCTTGGCACTAAGGTGGAAGTTGATTGGTACCGTGGGCATTGAGATGTCATCCAAGTAAGCTAGATGTCTATTGACGTAGGAACTCGTGTCATATCCAGCAGAGACTTGAACTATTATTGTCATGTAGGCCTTGCAAGACGAGACAACCTCTATCTGAATTCTCCAGTCTTCAAGCAATTGGAATTTTCCGTTGATTTGTTGCTCGTGTCCAGCAACAGAATCGATGGAATTTATCTCATGTGTATGCCTCCACTGAAAGTGCGTTGCCTTTTCTTCTACTGCAACACTTAGAATCAGAGTTCCAGGAAACCATTCATTTGAAGCAAATCGTGATAATTTGAGCTGAACCAATAAAGAATACCACTGAAAAATCTGAACTGTAAGTTGGTTTTTAATTTGCAAATCACCACATGCCAAATGCTGACCCTGATACTTCAAAAGAGTGTTTGGTCTGAAGGTATTTCGTTGCCATGGTGGAATATATTCAAGCGAGAAATGATAACCTTGTCTTACTTCAGTGATAATTGCACTTCTCAAGTAAGGCACTCCGTCAAATACGCAACCTTGATAAAAGGGAAGTCCCGCACCTTGGTCTAGAATCTGACTTGGTTGCCACAATGAAGCAAAAACCAAGTGATCGTACTGAGCAAAATGTGGCCCTCCATTTGGCAAACCAAGTTCAAGTTGATTTTTACCCCACTGTGCTGCTAGAAGTTGCATCCAACAACCTTTTATCAGACTGTAATAAGCAAGGAATGCATGACTAGTTTCTGATGTTTGAGTCGTAAGCTGACTTGTTCGCCACAGTAAAGCATCTAGCAAACATCTGCACACTAGTATCGCATAGCAGCAAAACCAATCTGTACAAGCAAACCTCGGAATACCAGGATCCCAAGTTTGTGTAGCCAATTGTGTGACCTGGAGCCAAAGCTGCTCATCAAGTTTCATGATAAATATATCTTCAGGCAACATGCCCAGGTTCTGACTAAGTCTTTTCTTTTTACTTGTCCTCGTTGTACTAAGCTCTGGTATGTCTGCAACATTAATCCACACACCGGGATCCCATGGCAAGAAAAGTCTAGCCGTATTAGTGCCAGGTTGCATCTCCCACGAGAGCGGCTGATGCGGTTTGCCCTTTGTTGATGGTACTACAATGGATACAACTCCTTCACCTACTACATGATCCAAACATGCACTCTTGTCAATCTCTCTCTGAAGAAATACCAATCCAACTCCACATACTGCACGATACAATTGTATGTGAACCGTTCCCTTAAACTCTTCTTTAGCTCCTGTAACATGCTCTAGGAACAAAGACGAGCCGCCAATGTGAGTGATGACGCAATCAGCAAGTTCCTCAAACCACAACACATCCTTGAGAGGACTGTCATTGAGTACCTCATCTGCAGAATCCAGCTCAAGCTCTTCAAATAGGGACAAACCTCCCATATGGATGAGCACCTCATCAGACAAGTCTGTGTCCACATCCAGAGCGCATGCACAAGGATCAGCAAGCTCCTCATCCAACGCCATGTCCTCAGACAGCTCATGCATGGAATCCAAATCAAGCTCTATGAATAGTGACTTGCCGCCAACATGAGTGAACACCTCATTAGGAATCTCTTCATCCCAAACTGAGCCCTTGAGATAATTGTCATTGTATACCTCGTCCTTGGGAAGTGGCTCTACCATACGAGTCGCCTGCCCCAAGCATTCCTCACACGACCCCACTTGCTGCTCAGATGTATCGTATGTCTCAGAATCGCCAACATCAAAGTTTGCTTCCACAACATCCATGAACTCAGACCAATCACCAACCACTTGATGCAATCGGTATGTATCAAACCACTCTTTGGCCTTACCGTCCATGTGCATCCTGGCAGCGATAGCCCACAAAGACTTACTTATATTGAAGCGGTTGAAATACTCAAGGCACTGAACTCTCCAGAGACCTGGATCTGTGCCAGCAAAGCGAGGAAATGAGGTGTTGCGCAGCAGGTCAGAGTTGACAGCGCGAGCACCTACAGTAGAACCTTCCGGTAGGTTGGTGAGGACATCTGTCGAACAGCCTGCATGCGTGTTCATGCCAGTCCGGCCTGCACCTTCCATTCCGGTGTTCCTAGCCTCGGTCCAGGTCGTAGAAGCAAGATGCTTCGTGCCACTGGTTGGGAACACGGCCACGGCATGGTTGTCGCCGCCGTTCACCGCGGAGCCAACTGTCGAACACCTTGTGGGTGTGGAGGTAGTGAGGTCGGCACCCTCTTGAAGAGCACCAACAACCATGAACGGATGCGCAGAGATGGGGGAGGACGACAACAGCTTGGTCTCCGGTTTCTCCCGTACACGATCCTGCACGAACCTCGGCATGGCCGTGGTGGCCACTTGCTCTTGCCTCTCCTTGACCCCCAAGCGTTGTGCAGAAGAGGCTAGCAAGGCGAGCGATTCGTTTAGGCTCGCCCTGATTGCCGCTGGTCTTGCCTCCATCGTGGTCGCCGCAACCTCAGATCGGACCTCTGTGAGTGCGGCCGCCGTGACAACAGTTGTCTCTCCCATGGCTTGGAGAGTTGCGTCTGGGGAGACGGCTTGGACAACTTGGTATTCACCGTAGCGCCTCCTCACCGGCGGTACCAACGGATCGGCGGCGGACGAAATCAGTGAGAAATCAGGCCGCTCCTCTGGATTTTACGGTCCCGCACAGCAAATTGGGAGCCCACAACACAATCCCCGCGGATCGAGACTGTAGTCTGATACCAATTGTCACACCCCACCCCCTTGCCGGTATGATTGCCGACGTGAGGCTTGATCGATTGCCTGAATTCCGGAACAGAGAGAAGCAGAGAGAGAGGAGAGCGAGCAGAGTTTGGATTCTATTCCATTATTCAGACTTGATCGATGCCTCCTTCCGTGCCCTCTCAAGCCCTTTATATTACGGTTCAACTGTTGACCAGCTAGGCCCAGCCCATGAGAGGCCACCAGCAGGCTAAGCCCAATCCAGGGTGTATGTCGGGTGTTACAGACCCTACTGCAGTGAACGAACAAGCGAATGCGGAAACGGATTTGGGTTTCGTTATGTTTCGAGCAAAGTTTAAAGCTAGAAAATGCAGCCGCTCTGATTCTTCTCACAGGTTATAAATTGTGTTTCCTACAGCTCATTTCATGGTTTCCACTTTTTTCAGGCAATGGTTCTAATCATGGTCGGATGTACAATAGTAAGAAAATCGGGCTGCTAGGCTAGGCCACCAAAGAAGTCTGAAAAGAACTTCTGTTTGCAGGGAAACAGGGTGTTTACCAAGACAGTAGCAAAATCTCACAGAAGTCATTTCTTGAGAGTGGCAGCTCAACCCTCAGGCATTGAATTCCACAAATGTATGCAAATCCGGGGCACTGAGAGGATCAAATAAAATGGCCTCCTGATGCGCTTGTATTTTTTTTCAAAAGAGCGCCCCGTGCTGGCGTGCAATGTGCAACCATCGCAACGGTTTCAGATCCCATGTTGCGACCGGTTGGTTGTAGAGTCCAATTAATTAATTCCAAGATAACAAAAGCTAGTACTGAAAATTTGAGCCGCACAGAGCATTCATCGACTATCTACGGCTCACAGAGCTACATGATGACGACCAATTTATGCATCGAAGTGGCAAGGATTCAGCTACTTGGTCAGAGCAGGACTCTACCCAAATCGACCCAGCTAGAGCAGATCCTATTCGAACCTAAAGCGGCGGGCGAGCGAGGGAATGCGGAAAAGGATTTGGGGATCTGGGTGGGAGGAGTAGAGGAGGGGAACGTACCGAATCGGAGGAGGAAATCGAAGAGGCGGCGGACGTTGAGGGAGATGTTGGAGATGAACTCGCGGTTCTCCCAGTCCGCCTGCACGGCGATGCCCACGTTCACCGCGCTCCCCATCCCGCCGCCCGCGCGCGCCATTTCCACCCTGCTCTGCTGCTGTTGCTGCTGCTTCCTCTTGGTTGGCTCGCTGGCTTCCCCTTCCCCCACCCACTACGAGTCCATGGAGAAGTCGCTGCTCGTTCGCCTTCTACGCTACGGTTCCGTTGGGCTTCTGGGTTGGGTTCGTGGGCCTACTATACTGGGACACGACTCATATGTAAACTCTGGTGCATCGCACGGTGATGGGCCTGGAGCCCATTCACGTGCGAATGCTGAAGTTAGAACTGCTTAAACACCGATCCGGTGTGATACGGCTGGCGATCAGTTGTAGAAACAGGTGAAGCTGAACGTACGCCGCACGCCCGCCGGATCGCGTCCTGATCCCCAGGCCCGCACGCACCACGCGTGTTCTGTTTCGGTTGAGAAACAAAAGACCACCTTCGAATCAATCAGTGCGAGAGCCGTGTAAATCCTTCGAATCAATCACCGCTGAAGAGAAGAGGTAGTACAAATCGGCGCGAGACTCGTGCAAATTCTCCAGCTCGTTGGTTCGAAGAATCGATGGTGCGTGGGTTGGCCGGAATGGCGGGGGTCGCGCACAGCGTGCAGGCGTCGTCGGTGGGCGCGCAGCTCCCGCCGGAGTTCGCGCGATCCGATTCCGAGCACGATCAGAACCAGGCCGGCGCAGCGCCTCCGGAGATCCCCGTGATCGACATGTCCTTGTCTTGCTACGGCGCGCGCATGGCGGAGGCGGCGAGGGAGTGGGGGATCTTCCAGGTGGTGAACCACGGCGTGCCGCCCTCGGCCGTGTCCGAGCTGCAGCGCGTCGGCCGCGAGTTCTTCGCACTGCCGCAGGCAGAAAAGCAACGCTACGCCATGGACCCGGCCTCGGGGAAGACCGAGGGGTACGGCTCCACGATGCAGCGAGGCGGCAACAACAAGACGTGGGCCGACTTCCTCTTCCACAACGTCGCGCCGCCATCGGCCGTCAACCACGCCGTCTGGCCGGAGAACCCGGAAGGGTACCGGGAGGCCAACGAGGCCTACTGCGGCCACATGCGTCGGCTCACTCGGACGCTGTTCGAGCGCCTATCTGCCGGGCTAGGGCTGGAGGAAGGCGCCATGGCGGAGGCCTTCGGCGGCGACCAGGTGGTTTTCCTGCACAAGATCAACTTCTACCCGCCGTGCCCGCAGCCGCAGCTCGCGCTCGGCGTCGCGCCGCACACGGACCTCAGCGCGCTCACCGTCCTGGTTCCCAACGAGGTGCCGGGGCTCCAGGTGTCCAGGGACGGGCGGTGGTGCGACGTCGAGTACATGCCCGGCGCGCTCATCGTACACATCGGCGACCAGATCGAGGCAAGTGCTGCAGTGTTCTTTGACTCGTGCCGCATCAATTCTTTTACATGTGCGTGCGTCTGTGACAGATTCTGAGCAACGGGAGGTACAAGGCCGTGCTGCATCGGACGACGGTGAGCAAGGAGAAGACGCGGATGTCGTGGCCGGTGTTCGTGGAGCCGCCGACGGAGCTCGTCGTCGGCCCACACCCGCGGCTCATCACCGGCGAGTGCCCGGCCAAATACAAGGCCATGAAGTTCAAGGACTACAAGTACGGCAAGATCAACAAGTTACCGCGGTAGTTAATATCATTAGACTAAGTAGACCGATTAGACCTTTCTCCAATAGTTAGCGTCTCAAGTGGTACTGGTTTTTTTGAAACTAGTTAAATGAACGTGTGTTGCTACGGATTTTTAATCTTCTTTGTCATATTTAAATAATAAAGTGACATCAAGGTTTTTCAAATTTCTTTATCAGATCTAATTAACAAAATTATGCTATCGTTGGTGAAACAAAATGTAAAACGACAGCATGCAAATGACAGTGCGAGTAAAAAGTACTCCCTCCATTCTAAAAATAAGAAAAAAGTATAGATACCCCTCAGAATTATCGACTTTGGGATGTACTATTATCTGGACTACTTAGAGCATGACTAATGTACCGTAAAAGCGGCAGTTGGGCGATTTAACCGCTTTTACGGTACGGGCGGCCGCGCAGAACAGCATCCGTAAACGTCGAAAATCCGTAAAAAGTTCTCAGGTCCGACCCCGAAATCTTTGTCCAGCCCCTACATACCAGGGCTCCGCGGGCGACCCGAGCTCCAGCCCGCAGTCGCATCAGCCCTAGCGCGCGCTGAACCTTCAGGACGGAACCGCTCCTCCCTCCACGCGCGCCGCCACCACCCACTAGCCGATCCCGCCTTCCCCGTCGCCACCTCCCATGTTGCCGCCGGTAGGAACCTTTCCCGGCCGTCCACGCTCACTGCCGCGCTTCGCCCTCGAAAGCCGTCGCCGCCGCTCGGCCCACCGAGGATGAACGCGGGCGAGCACCTCGATATCGACCGTCGGATGGTCGACGTCGGACGATTCCGACATCGAGGACCTACTCCACGACGACTGCGAGGTAGGCCTTCTCCTCGTGGCCGCGAAGGAGCACCAGGACCGCGTCAAGATGATGGATCGGAGGCGCGGATCGGTGATGGGCCGCAAATTCATCTTCCGCAACCGCACCCTCGGCCACGCGGCCCTCATGGACGATTACTTCGCCGAGGTACCTACATATCCGCCCAATCTTTTCCGTAGAAGGTATCGGATGCGCCGTAGCTTGTTCGTCAAAATAGTTGAAGATATCCAAGCCAATTCCAACTACTTCAAGCAACGTCGCAACTCTGCTAGCGACCTAGGATTTAGTGCCTACCAAAAGTGCTCTGCTGCTATGCGAGTGATTGCTTACGGCGTCCCCGCAGATTACACCGATGAGTACCTTCGCATAGGCAAAGACACAACCACCGAGTCGGTGCGTCGATTTGCGAAGATGATAATCAGGTTGTATGGGGAAAAATATCTCCGAGCTCCCAATGAGGAAGATACCAAGAGGTTAATGGAGATGAATGAAAAAAGGGGGTGGCCGGGCATGCTTGGTAGTATAGATTGCATGCATTGGACATGGGAAAATTGCCCGAAGGCATGGCATGGCATGTATTGCGGCAAGAGCAAGGATGCTACCATTGTGCTCGAGGTTGTTGCTTCTCAAGATCTGTGGTTTTGGCACTGTTTTTTTGGGCTGCCTGAGACCCTCAATGACATCAACATTTTACAAAGATCCCATTTGTTTAAAAAACTTGTTGCCGGAGAAGCACCTGCATGCAACTACAAGGTCATGGGTCATGAGTATTCCATGGGATACTATCTAGCCGATGGCATTTACCCT
Organism: Avena longiglumis; assembly: GCA_030063025.1. Classification (NCBI taxonomy): domain Eukaryota; kingdom Viridiplantae; phylum Streptophyta; class Magnoliopsida; order Poales; family Poaceae; genus Avena; species Avena longiglumis. Next base: position 453,143,471 of record CP125978.1, on the reverse strand, counting down.
GAATGGGCTACTTTTGTGAAGTCCATTAAAGATCCCCAAACTCCAATAGAGGCAGTATTTGCCAAGGCACAGGAGGCAGCCAGAAAAGACATAGAGAGGGCATTTGGTGTTTTACAAGCAAGGTTTGCTATTGTTCGAGGCCCAGCTAGATTTTGGGACAAGGAAACCCTTGTCAACATCATGACATGTTGTGTCATTCTACACAACATGATCATAAAGGATGAGAGAGGATTAAGCTTGCCATGCTTCTATGACAATGTTGGCACTTGAGTGCGCCACAAGGGATGCCAGGTAATTGAAGGTTTTCTTCAAAACTATCGGGAGATTGAAGACCAATCATCCCATAAGGAGCTTAACACCGATCTCATGGCGCACCACTGGCAGCTGTATGGCCAAAGGGTTCAAGCTTGTGCTACGTCATGATGTACCATTGTTTTCCTTCGGCTTGTATGTGTGAGTTGAACCATTCGGCATGAACATTTGTTTCATTCAAACGTTTGTTTATTTGATTTGAAAATTGTTGTAATTTGATTAAGACATTGTTGTAATAATTTGGATGATATTTGATTGATTCTGTGATTGTTTTATGAACATTTGATTGATGAACTATGTCACGGTTTGTATGAATGTGTAAAATATGCGAAAATCCTCCGTTTACGGGTAAGGACCGCATGGCGCTTTTTACCGCTTTGAATAAGACCGATCTCCGCCTCATTTTCGCCCTTAAATTCTTTTCGAAGCCCTTTCGCTTTTTAAAGGTTGCACGAGTAAGAGTGCTGTTAGTCATGCTCTTAGCCCCCTAAACTAAGCAAAACCAGGTAAACTACCCCCTAATCCTATGTGAGGCTGTTTTTCACGGCGGTATAGCCTACGTGGCATTCAGGTGGTTAGGACGAGCTGGTCTGGTCAAGCCATGGTGGAGGGCTCAGGTCCACCACAACCTGATCCGATCGAACCAGACAAGCGTTTGGTTGTTCCTCGAGGCGACCTTCAACTCAGCTGCTCTTCTCCTCTCTCGATGGCGACAACTGGAGGCCGCCCGCTCCGCCCCGCCAGTGCTCGCGCCTCCCACCTCCACGCTCGGCGCCGTCGCACTGACAGATTCCACACCGCGCACGCTTCGGCTGCAACACCAACAGAGCAACCCTCTCTGCCGCCAAGATGTACGCCCTGCCGTCCGTCCCCCATGCCGCCGGGCGGCCGTTCTCGTTCCACCCTGAGACTGCGACGCTGCCATGGTCGCTCCAGTACTGAAATCTGCTAGGGATTTTGTTGATTTTTTTTGTTTTGGTTGACCATTACACTTGTTCAGGCTATGGTGGTCTGAAATCTTCGGTTCTGTCTCTGTTCAGTCCTAGTTTTGAGAAGTAGAAATAGTATGTACAAATGGTGATGGTGATGTACCACTACAGGCAGATGAAGAAACAGTTATACAAACTGAAGAAATAATAGAATGTACCAGTAAAGGCAATGTCCAATGTCAAATGTCAAATGTATGATGTACCAGTACAATGTTAATGCCAAATGTATAGTTGATAGGAAAATGTTGGTATAATATACCAGTACAATGACATGTATGAATTGTAATGTACCAGTACTACTAAATAAAGTACCATGTTCTTTGAATGATAGTGAATTTGAGTTTTTACTGAATATTGACAATATTTTTGTCGCACTATCATAAATGAAATTTGGCAGCATTTTGGCACTATTTTGGAACAATAGAAGTGCAAGGTCTATAAGTTTAACTTCAGTACAACAAAAGCACTTAAACAAACATGATCAGCATCTTGATCATACACTAAAATTTGGTCGTAAACTACTGAACAATCTAACGATTCTTCACCATCTTGGACTGAATTGTTCTCATTCCCATAAAACCACCATCTAAGCCTCCCTTCTGTTGGGATTGTCATGGAGCTGGCAACTTGCTGGTTGGTAGTTTGCTGGGAACTTGCAGGCTGAGACAAAGGAACACCAGTACTTGCACCTGGAGCTGGCTTTCTCTTCTGCCTTCTCTTTGATGGTTGCTGATGAGGAACAGTACTTGTAGTCCCCTGTACAAAATATTAATACAAGTTGAGATACTTTTCACACAATCCAAATATGCAATGCAAACATATAAATCTTTTTTTTGCATTTTCAGCATGGAAATAAATATTATTACTTGTCCTGCTTCCTTGTCTTGTTGAGCAGTAGATGGTTGCGATTGTTGAGCAGTAGTTGATGGTTGATCAACATGAACAGTACTTGCATCTTTATCTTGTGTTTTCCTGCTTCGCTTGGCTGCTCTAGTGTAGTTTCCATATTCTTTAATACCAGCAGTTGGGTTTCCTGTACATTTTCTTTACTGTGGTTTAATCCTCCACATGCAGAACACTTGATTATTATTCCTTTCCTTGACAACTTAGTTCCTTTGGCTTCTCCCCTTCTCTTCTTCTCTCTGTCTTTGGCCTCTCTGGCATTTTCATTTTAATTGGTGGATGAGGCTTTGGGTTGTTTGCAACCGGCCAATTTTCTTTGCCTTCTACAGGTTGAAGCACGTGGTCATATATCTTGTTGTACTCTGAAATCCTGTAGCAAGGTGCAATGTAGTCCTCCAAGTTTTTCCCCACAAAGTAGATGGCACTAATGGCGTGACTACATTGCAATCCTGCAAGTTCCCAATATCTACAAGAACATTTTAGGTTGTCCAAGTTGACAGTATATCTTCTCCGATCTCCTTCTTGCACTTCCATGCCATCTTTTCCATTCCACAGAACCTGGCAAATGTTTGACCTTTTTATGTTCAACTTTAACTTCTTGTAAATATTTGGGCATATTGTGCCATTCCAATTCTGTGACTTTGCTCTATTTTCTGCAATTCTGGCAGTTATCTTTCTCCTAATAATCTCCATATGTGAAATAATGGGATAAAACCTAGCTCTCATGATTGTATTATTAAATGACTCACATAAATTATTTTCTACCGAATCACAATTGTAACCAAGTTTGAAAAATTCCCTACTCCAATGTTGTCCTTAGCACCTTGCTCTGCTTTTCAGTGCTAGCTTGGCCCTATTATAGTTGAACTGAGTCCTATTTGTTGATTTAGCACATGCCTAGAACATCTTCTGGAAAATCTTGTCCCTATGTTGTTTTCTCCAATTTGCATATATATGCCGTGCACACATCCTGTGCTCAGCCTCATGGATAATTTCATTGAGAACCTTGATTAAAACCTTCTGTTGATCTGAAATTATGACCCACCCATCTCCATGATTATTTATTTGGATATCCTTTTGAAGGAATGAAAGGAACCAATACCAACTGTCATAGCTCTCCACTTCAATTGTAGCCCATGCTATTGGGTACATCTGGTTATTTGCATATCTTCCAATAGCACATAGTAATTGACCACTCAGCCCCTTTTAGGAAACAACCATCAAGGCCAACAACTCTTCTACAACCAGCCATAAATCCCTTCTTGCATCCATCTAGGCAAACATACATTCTTTCAAACACTGCCTTGTCAAGCACATCATGATTTAGAGTAATAGCAACTGTTGAGCCATGATTGCTTCTAATTAGTTCAAGATGGTAGTCAAAAACTCTTGAAAATTCACCATTTGTTGAGTCAATTATCTTCTCCATTACTAATTTCTTTGCTCTCTTGCATTTAGCAAGGCTCACATCAGCACACAAATCTTCGAGCACGGCCTCTTGCATTTTCTCCACCCTCCAACCTGGATGTTGATGCTGCTTCCACTATCCACCATACACTTGGTGAACTCAATGCCGTCAATCAAGGGGTTGATGACCATGGCGTATTGGTTCTCCGTAGGGATAAGGTCTGGGTGATCCTTCCTGTCCCAAGTAATTGAACCTCACCAGCGCAGTAATGGGTAACTGGGGTAGAGTAGCCATCAAGATCCTCATAGAGGTCTTCTCGTTGTGGGGTGACAAGGAAAGTGTGGTAAACTTGCGCCTTCTTCTCGAAGGGGTTGTTGCCTTTGCTGTCGCTCTTGGCGGCGTGCTTGGGGTCAACATCCTCGTCCATGTCACTTGAATCCTTGGACTCCTCCTCCTTCTTCTTCCCCTTGCCCTTGCCTCGCGGTCTGTTCTTCCGACTTTGCTTGTAGCCAGACTCCGGGTCCTCCTTGAGGTCGTTGAAAAACTTGAAGTGTCGATTGGTATGGGTGGCCTTGCCGTTGACATCGAGGTGTACGAGGCACGGCATATCGCGGTACTCTTTGTAGGTTTGGGGAATATGGAGCGCTGCCGAGGTAGTTTCACTTTCTCGCTGCTGCCCACGACCAGCTCCCCGTCCTTGGCCACGTTGTCCGCCATCACCTCGTCCTGCAAAGGTCATAGCGACCATGTCGGGAGTTCTCGATCAGTCAGTAGTTCTCGGTCGGTCAGTAGTTCTCGGTCGGTTAGTAGTTCTCGGTTGTTCAAGAGTTCTCGGTCGGTCAAGAGTTCTCGGTCGGCCGATCAAGAGTACTCCGGGTCAAGAGTCCTCGGTCGGTCAATAGTTCTTGGCCGGTCGGTAGTCCACGGTCGGTCAAGAGTCCTCGGTCATTCAAGAGTTCTCCTGTTGTTCAAGAGTTCTCGGTTGTTCAAGAGTTCCTGGTCGGTCAAGAGTCCCAGGTCGGTCACTAGTGCTCGGTCCACAAGAGTCCCAGGTCGGTCAAGAGTGCTCCGGTAGTTCCGGTGGTTCAAGAGGTTCTGCTGGTCAAGAGTCCCCACGGTCGCTTGTTCTCGGCCGGTCAAGAATCCTAGGTCGGTCAGTAGTCCTCGGTCGATCAGTAGTGCTCGGTCGGTCAGTAGTGATCGGTCGGTCAGTAGTGCTCGGTCGGTAAGTAGTCCCTCAACAAGAATCCTCGGCCGGTCAAGAGTCCTCACGGTCAAGAGTCCTCGGTGGTCAAGAGTTCTCGATCTGTTAGTAGTCCTAGGTCGGTCAAGAGTTCTCGGTTGTTCAAGAGTTCTTGGTCGGTCAAGAGTCCCTGGTCGGTTAGTAGTCCTTGGTCAAGAGTCAGTCCTCGGTCGGCCAAGAGTCCTCGGTCACAAGAGTGCTCGGCCGGTAGTTCCTGTGGTTCAAGAGTTCTCGGTCACCAAGAGTCCTCGGTCGGTCATTTGTTCTCGGTCGGTCAGTAGTCCTCGGCAAGGCGGCATCTCTGAATATGAAGGTAGTGATCTCCCATGCATCCTCTCCATATCCATAGGTGTACAGCCTTCTTCCCTTGAACATAGGCAGTGGCAATCCCAATGACCGAGAGATGAGCTAACTGCCTTGCAAAGGGCCTTGGTGACTCCATGGTGACATACTTAGTCGTGACGTCTCCCATCTATCAAGTAAAAGAGGAAAGTGTGAGAATAGCATATGGTAAGAATTTACGAGGGTGAAAGGCATAAGAGAAAAGACAGTGTTAATATATGCTTAATAATTCTATGGCTTCCTAATCCAATCCTAGGTCACGATCTCACGACACACACGGCTCGATACTATCCTGTGACACCCCGTTCTCGATAAGACCGTGGCTCTATGTGACATGCCAATCCTCGGATCGGTTCATTGGCCCACAATAGAGTAAGATAGATAATCATAGCAAATAACCGTGTATCATGATCTACAAGATCCAGAGTACCATTATTACAATGTAAAGGCTTAGCATAAATCTAGCTCAAATTGTTCAGGTAGCAACAAAAGCGGGTAAATCCTCCAATCTTCAAATTGCCCACAAGTGAACAAGTGCCGAGTGGAGTACCGTGGCCTATAACGATCAATCGAATCGAATAACTGCAAAGATAAACGCAACAGCCAAGGGTCAATACATGGAATGTATGGAAAGTAGAGCTAGTAAAGGAGACAATAATACTAACATCTACATGCATATCCGGCAATTGAGTGTCCGCTTGCATTTGCAAATACATTTGTCCTACTTTCATAAACAGTTTTCAATTTTCTTTGAAAAGATCCCAAATAAGTTAACCCAACAATGTTAAAACAATTATGAAATTAGAATGAGCGAGAAACATGTCATGGAATCAATATCAAGCAACTCAGTTGTCCATAACCGGGGACACGGCTAATCGATTAGATTATACACTCGCAGAGGCTAGTACACTTTACCCATGTGACTTGGCCAGCCCAGCCTGTACCACCACTCTCATTTAGGGTGATGATAGGAGAAGACCAAGAAGAGACTGTTCGAAGTAGCTCCTCAATCCCGACGCCAAGACCGTCCAACCTACCAAAATTCTACATCTCTCGATACGGGTTCGAAGTTACCACAACCTACTAAGTCCAACCAACCGCCCATTTCATTATTGACACATGGTTGTACACGTAAGCTACACAATAAAGAAGCCAATCATTCTCTCTTGATACCTGGGTGCCTTTCCGCAATGAAACCACCAAAATTTATCAATACCATCACACCCAGGGGATTCATTGATTAAGTTGTTTTAGTTTTCACAAACCAAATACTTTGAGAAAACAAGTATCAATGATGTAACCCAACCCTCGTTCAATATAGCATGGCTAAGCACATCTACAACAGTGGTTTATCTACAAGGAAAACCCTACCACATAATAGGACATAGCATAACGATAGTATCATCCTACACATGCATCTACAAAATACACGACAATGCATTGAAAATAGTAGGACGATATCATGAACAAAGTAGCATCTATTTTCCTTGGTTGTAGCGGTCGGAGGAACAATCCACACACGAGCAAGGGTTGCACTCCACACAATCTACACGACACAATTGCATTCATAAACAAACAATTCACAAACATATGCAACAAAGATGATGCATGAATGCAATAACGGCAAGTTTAATTGGTGCTACAGCTGTACCAAGATAATACTAATTCATATTACTACCGAATACATGCATGGAAAATAGATTTGGCAAGGAAACTATTAATCAAAAGTAGTGATCACTACTAGAGCTAGAATTAAATAATTCACTACAGGTAGTAGACAGGTTATAAAATCTTGGAAAAATTCTACCGCATAGGCATCGCTGATAAGAAACAGTACCAATTGGAATTACTCAAAAAGGAGTTATAAAACATCCCGAGTAGTTAAAACACTGCAGAAAGCCATTAGACAAATACTGCAGAAGTTTTTACTATAAGCCTATCTTTTTATTTCAAGATGAGATTCCCCTCGTTCATACGAATTCAGGGACATATCATACGCGATTTTTGGAGATACGAATCTTTTTCTACGAATTTATTACTCTGAAAAGGCCACTAACTAGTTTGATTAAACTGTACTAAACCTGACGGTAAAAGTCTGAACCAAAGGTACAGCGAGATTCTACACGACTCACTGAACTCGTACATATTTTATTTGCAATTTTTGCCAAACGGTTTAATTTCTACGCAATTTACAAGATTCTAACGAAATCTGTCAACTAATAGGATTAACGAAATTGACCCAATCAATCGTGTTCGATGATCGGGCCGATCGGCCCCGACCAGTCAACGTCTGGGGTTTCTGACTAGTCAACGTCTGGAGTGCTGACCAGTCAACGAACGATCTAAGCCGCTGATCTGAGATCTGACGGTGGCTGCTGTCTTACCGGAATCGGACGGCGAATCGAACTCCGGCGAACTCCGGACGGCGGCGACGAACGGTTCCGGCGTCGAGACTTTTCCTGCACGGGTACGTACACACGTCAACTACGGTTCCGGAATAATCGCCGCGAGGCGACGCTACAGACGCGGCGCAGTATGTGCGCGCGACGCACGCTGATGACGCTGGCGCACATGCATGCGGCGACGCGCATGCAGCGGGCATGGGCGCAGGCAGCCGCGTAGCCTGGGCGCAAGGCGCGCAAAGGCGGCATGCTTGGCGGCGCGGTCACAAGGGCGGGCGATGGCGGTGGGCGGCAGAGCGGCGCGGCGGGCGCAATGAGAGCGGGCGGCGGATGCGGCGCGGCGCGTCATGGAGGCGGTAGATGAGTTCGGCGACGGCGACGATCGGACGCCAAGCATGGGAACGGAGAGAGGACGGCGAGGTCGCGACGCACCGACGGGCGATACGCGGTGGCCGAGGCGCGGCAGCGGAGGTTCGGCGGGCGCGATGCTGGGCGATGGCGCACGCGTTCCCGAGAAGGAGGAGATCGCGCGGTGGCGGGTCGGTTGTGGCGGCGGGCCAGGTGGGTCCGCTTAAGGGCTCTCGCGAATCCAAAGCTGATTCAGACCGGAGTTTGTTTAGAACTCGAAATCGGTCCGAATTTTCGGACCTTTCCCATGTTTACTAAAACGTCCGAAGTTTTGCATACGAACTCCGATTGAGCGATTCTCGCCTACGGGTTCAGATTATCGAGGGGAACAACCTTCAATCGAAGTTTGAGCGAAAACTTGAACCTACAGGGTGGTTGTTGCAAGTCTTACTAGAGCTCCCGCAGAACCCTGATCGAAACAAAATAGGGTTTTGACGATGGCGTCACGAACCTTTCGCCGACGGTTTTGCATGGAAAGATATGATGCAATGCTATGAATGATATGCAAGGCCAAATCTAAAATTTGGGATGTGACAAGACTAACCCCTTAAGATGAATCTCGCCCCTAGATTCGCACTAGCAAATAGGTGTGGGTAGTCCTCTCGGATGTCATCTTCACGCCCCAAGTGGCTTCCTCTTCGTGTGGTGGCTCCACCGCACCTTGCAAAACTTGATTGTCTTGGTACAGGTAGTCCTTTCTCGCTCTCCGTAATCTTGACCGGTTTCTCCTCATAGGTCAAATCATTCTCAAGTCGAACCTCCTCTAGCTGCATGTCTCTCAATGGTGTATCCACCATCTCCGAATGGCACTTCTTCACCGGGACACGGAACACATTGTGAACAGCGTATGAGCCTCCGCAACTCCAACCGATAAGCAACCTCTCCTTTGCGGTTAAGACTCGACACGGTCCAATAAATCGAGGTGCCACCACCCTTAATTCCAAATCTCTTGATTCCACGGCGGCGATACTCGAGGTATGATCTATCACCTATTCCAGACACCACTTCCTTGCGCTACGCCGCGTAGCTCTTCCGCCTAGATTGTGCTACCTTCAAATCTCTAATCAAGGCGACCTTCTCCTCAACGCCCTTGATCAAATCAGGTCCAAACAATCGACGCTCTCCTACTCCATCCCATAGCAATGGTGTTCGCACCGCTTTCCCATACAAGACGTCGAACGGTGACGCCTTGATGCTGGTTTGATAGCTGTTGTTGTAGGAAAACTCAGATACGGCAAATTCTCATCCCAACTAGAACCATGAGCCAAGGCGCAAGATCTTAGCATGTCCTCCAAAATCTGATTCACCCTCTCGGTCTGTCCATCAGTCTGTGGGTGAAACGCTGTGCTAAAGTCCAATCTAGTACCAAGTGACTCGTGGCACCGGCGCCAAGTGTGAGGTAAATTGGGTGCCTCTATCGACACGATACTCTTGGGAACTCCATGTAGGCACACAATCTTGTCCATGTAAATCTTGGCCAACTTTGCACTCAGATAGGTCGCCTTCACTGTATAAAGTGGGCTACCTTGGTCAAATGGTCGACCACTACCCAAATAGAGTCATATCTCGACCTGGTCCTGGAAGTCCTATGATAAAGTCCATTCCCACTCTATCCCATTTCCAATCCCAAGACGGCAAAGGCTTGAGTAGTCCCGCTGGTTTCTGGTGTTCCGCCTTCACTGGCTACATACATCACATAGGGCGATATGCTCGAGATGTCTCCTTCATGTTGTTCCACCGTAATCTGTCCTTTAGGTCCATATACATCTTCAGATATTGCAGATGTATGGAATACGGCCAGTCATGAGCTTCTGCATAATCAACTTCCTTAACTCCTGATCGGGCACACACAAACGATCTCCATACCACAAGGTACCTTGCTCATCCTCGGAATTCCCTTGCTCGACCTTCCTTCATCTTTTCTTTAACTTCATCTATCTCTTTGTCTCCCACTTGAGCCTTCCCGATTCGTCTCAAGCATTGGTTGACTTCCATTGTAGCCAAGTATCCTTCAGATACTACCTCCCTAAGGTCCTTGAATTGCTTGCACAAATCCTCGTGCAATTCACCAATTGTCAATCCATTGGCATAAACCTTCCTACTGAGCATCCGCTACTACATTGGCCTTTCCCGGGTGGTATTGTAGATTCATATCATAATCCTTGATAAGTTCCAATCATCTCCTTTGTCTCATGTTCGGTTCCTTCGTAAATATGTACTTGTGCTCTTGTGGTCGGTGTACACATCACGTTGTTTTCCCATTAAGTAATGCCTCCATACCTTGAGCGCATGAACCACCGATGCTAACTCCAAGTCGTGTGGGGTAATTCCGCCATGGTGCTTGAGTTGTCGCGAGGCATATGACACTACTCTCCCATCTTGCATCAAGACACTCCCAAGTCCCCCGTGAAGCATCACAAGACACTTGGAAATCCTTCAAGATCCGTAAACATGGAACAAAGCGCAGCATTAGTCGATGCTTGCCCGAAAGTCACTTCACATCCGACCATTCAAATTTCCTCTCCTTCTTCAAGTTCACCATCGGCTTAGCAATCTTGGAAAAGTTTTCTATGAACCTCCAGAATATCCAAAGAAGTCCCAAAAAGCTTCAAATCTCTCCAAAGATTCTTGGGTGCTTCCCACTCGCCATCGCAGATCACTTTGTTTGGATCAACAGAATTTTCTCCCGACACTACGTGTCCAAGAAATCAATGTTGTTAAGCCGTAATTCACACTTATCGAATTTGGCATACAGCCTGTTCCTCGCCTTCTCCATAATCATTCTCGATGTTTCTCATGCTCAACATCATCCTTGGAATATATCAAGATGTCATCAATAAACACCACCACGAACTTGTCCAAATACTCCATAAATACCTTGTTCATCATGGTCATGAAGTATGCCGGGCATTTGTTAGTCCAAAAGACATAATCAGATAGTCATATAAACCATACCTAGTGGTGAAGGCGGTTTTGGTACATCCTCCTCTCGGATCTTCAATTGAAATAGCCCGATCGCAGATCAATCTTGTCAACACCTTTGCTCCTTCCAGCTTGGTCAAATGATCATTTATGTTCGGCAGAGGGTACTTGTTATTGATGGTTACTTCATTCAGCGAGCGATGGTCTACCACTAATCTCTTGGTGCTATCTTTCTTCTCCACAAACAGAACAGGTGCACCCCATGACGACGCACTAGGCTGAATGAATCCCTTTTCCAGCTGCTTCAACTGCTTTCTTCAATTCTTCAGCTCATCCACATCCATATTATATGGCTTCTTTGCTATAGGTCCTTTCGCATCAGTCGATAAGAAACTCTACATCCTCGCTGTGGCATACCCGGCAGCTCTTATGAAACACGCCGGTAATCCCTAATCACCGCACAAGATCCATGCCAACCCCTTAAGAGAATTCAACTTACACCTTCCTAGTCGTATGGCCGACTTGAATCTAATCCTCTTACCATCCGGGTTTTGAGTGAAACAGCTCAGTGCACAATCTATGTGTCCCCATGCATAGACATCCAATCCATACCCATAATGACATCTAATCCTCGTGAATCCAACACTACTAGATGTGCTATGAAGTTGTGTGTTCCAATCCTCACAAACAAGTCGCTGAATCCCGACTAGCTATCATATCTCCTCCGTGTGAACTCACTCTAATAGACCTTTTCATAGACTCAGAGGTAACTTATACTTATCCACAAATGCCCTTGATATGAATGAATGCGATGCACCAAGATCAAAAAGTATAAGTGCAGGTAAGTGTTGATTGGGAACTTACCAATCACAAGGTCGCTCATCTCGAATCTCCTCCACATTCATGTGGTTCATGGCCTTCTCACCGTTGGTTGGCTTCAGTCCTTTCCTCTCCGGACAGTTGTCAGCATAGTGTCCCTTCTGCTTGCACTTGAAGCACGTCACCTCACGCAGATCCTTCTTCACGAATTTGCGATCACGGTTGCGGTCATGTCCACTGTGTCATCCAGAGTGGTGAGAGTGTCCTCCATTGTGGTTGTGGTGGCTGCTCCTATGGTGGTCATGGTGATGTCCATCGCGGCGGTCATGGCTCCCATGGTCACTTCCTCCATGCTTGGAGTATCCATCATATGAAGTGCGAGACTTGTGGTGTGAACCAGAGTGATGAGTATTGCTCTTTCTCTTGCGGTTCTCCACCTACTTGTGCTTCCCTTCCAAGATCCTAGCCTTGTCCATAAGCTCTCGGAAAGTGGCAAGAAACTACAAGTAGCTGTATCGAAGCTCATCACCGAGGCCATCCAGAATCTCTCCCTCCTTTTGGCATCGTCAACATCCTCGTGCATAACGGGACAAATTGTTGAACTCCTCAATGTACTGCCACGGCGATTGGTTTGGCGCAAGTTATGAACTCATTCCTCTTCGTGCTCGAACTCAAGACACGTGGTTGGTCTTGAAACCTTCCTCAAACATTGCCCAAGTCACGGTATCCACGGGTGGGTGATCTGAAATGTGTCCCACCAAGAAGCGGTTGGTCCCTCCAAAGAGGTGAGCGAACCTCACCTTCTCAGCATCGCATCCGACAAATACTAGATCCTTGTTGACTGAACGCAACTAGTCTAGAGCAACCATTGGTTCCGCAAAGAGAGAACTTAGCTGGCCTTAACCTCGTAAATCTGGTGAGAGCATCTCCCCGAGGCTGATTGTTTCCATTGTTGTTGTTCGATTCGCCATGAACTGAGTCATCACTTGGGTCAGCTGTGCTCGAGCTGCCATGAGCTGCTCCATCTCGGGTTGGCGGGAGGCATCTCGGTTCAGCATAGGTAAGTTTAGAAAGAATCAACTACGACAATAGGATTCTATCCATGCATATGATCAAACAACAACAAACAATAGCAGACAATCACAAGCAAGCAACACATCAACAAACAAGCGATCCAGCAACATCCCAGGTGTTATCCTAGCAGTATATAACTACTGGAATAGTTTTGCATGAGTTGGCAATGGTTAACTAAACAATAGATCAACTAATCAACCAAAACAGCAATTCTGCCAGAACAGTCCAGCAGATTTCACGAATTTTTTTGCCTGACTTAAACTCGCTATAAAATTAGCCAATTTTTGTGCATATGTCACAGAGAGTTTCGCATCAGCTCAATGTTTTTCAGATTTTCCGAGTTACCAGAAAATATGAAAATCGCGCAGTACTGCTGTATCAGCAGAAAACTGTAGCGAAAAACACATGATAGTAACCAAATTGCCATAACTCTTTCATTAAAATTCGCACAAATAAATCCTGGGATATTGGAGTACACAAATAAGCAACTAAACACTTTTAATCTAACACGAACTAAGCTTCACAACGATCGAGACTAATCCTAACGAATTCGCCTAACGTGGACTAACCGGTGGACTTCTATCTACTTGAAGAGATTGAGGTAGGTCCCGGTCATGCGTTGCCTTTCCTCGGTACAACCATGGCGCGGAGTGTACACCTCTCTCGAACCATCACTTGAGACTTCAAACCCACCTCTCGATCCTCCTCTTCTTCTTCATCCTCACCGCTTCAGCAACCTTCATCCCTCCACCATCATCGCTCCATCATCGCCATCCTCGCCCTCATCATCATCATCGCTCCACCGCCATCATCATCCGCATTGTTGTCATCATCTCCATTGTCATCATCGAGGGTGGATTCAGCTGTGCTTGGAGAGCGCAACTGGACGGTCATAGCTTCAATGGTTTGGTCCCTTTCGGACGGTCCCTTGCAAGTTGTATGTTCCGGTGTTCTCCTGCACCATGCCATGAAGATGAGCTATGGTTTCATCTCCGCTATCGTGGCATTCTCCAACTCCCAGCCTTCATGCAAAGTGTCAATCTCCTGTCCTTGGACCACCATTCCATTGCTAGTAAAGTCTCGCTATCTCCTTCAACATCCTCACCTTCTTTGCTAGAGCTCCATTCTCCTCTCTCCATGTACTCTATGTGCCTCCGACGGGCGGCATGTTGTTCTGCGCCGGGTAATCACAATGTTCCCTTCCTCATCACGCCTTTCATAATCACGGTAGGGTGAATCTGGCATGAGGTGTCTGACATAGTGGCATCAAGTAGACAGGCTTCATGTATACCAAGTTGATTCCAAGTCCCTGCCAGTGATGATATCTTGGTGTAGACCAAGTGCGGGTTTGGCAAGGCATCTCAATATGAAGGTAGTGATCTCCCATGCATCCTCTCCATATCCATAGGTGTACAGCCTTCTTCCTTGAACATACGCATAAGTAATTGAAGGGTTCGAGTATGGAAAACAAAATTTTCTATCGTGATACAAACAAACAAGCCAAGATCTATCTACTAGATTGTAGCAACGAGTCGATGGAATAACTTACCTCAAGATTCCAAAGCGTTAACTAGAGCAGATTCTCGTGGGTGATGTAGTCGCATTCTTTCCGATCTCAAGATCGCAGAACGATCCTTCCCAAGGCTGCTACATCGCAGCTCAAGCAATGGTCACACGTCGTAGATTTCGACGAAGACCTTCCTCTCCCTTGTTCCAAAGCAGGCCGGAGGTTGTAGCACTCTCGCGATTCCGGCAAAGACAACGGCGTACCTAAGTAGAGGGAGATCGCAGGCTTCGCTTTGCCGGAGCGAGTATGGTGGAATATGAGAGAGCTATTAGTGGTCTAGAGATTAGACACACCAATTAGAAGGCTCTAAACCAAGGCTAGAGCAATTAGAAGCTCTAAACCAAAACGGCTCTAAACCGGAGATTAGAGGATAGGAACTTGTGTCTCGAGGAGGAGGCCCGCCTCCTTTTATAGGTGGGAGGGCGGCCAAGGGAGGGAGTCCTCCAAGTCGGCCTGGTTGGCGCTGGCCGCTTGAGGGACTCCTCCCAAGTCGGTTCCAACCACCTCTTGCTTGTTTCCCGTAGCTTCGCTTCCCACAGCTTCGCTTTCCACAGCTCGCTTTTAGCTGCTTGACTTTCAAACTGCGCTTGACTTTTCAGTTTTGGAACAAAGAACACTTAGTACATGATGCAATCATTCAATATGTAATGACACATTCATGTACCCTCCCGGAGTGCCGGACAATCCGAACCTTCTAGAACATTCCGATGAAATCACCTAATCATTCCCGAACTCGAAATGGGACATTCCTTATATGAATCTTATTCTTCGACCATTCCGGATCACCTCGTGATATCCGGATCCCATCCGAGACCAACAACATTCGGTCTCTTTATCATAATACCATAACTACTCAAACAACGTCAATCCTTATGTGTCTCCCACGGTTCGTGAATTATGCGACATGATCGAGACACTTCTCCCAACAATAACCAATAGAGGAATCTGAAATTCATATGGTTCTACATATTTCTACGATTACTTTATGATCGAATGAACCACTTACATACGATACCAATTTCCCTTTGTCTCACGATAGTTTACTTATCCGAGGTTATGATCGCTTGTGATCTCCGCATACCTAGTTCAACCTCGCATCGATAAGTACTCTTTTCTCGCTCCCGTGATATGTGATCCCTTGTGAGCCACCACATGCTTGCAAGCTAATTGGATGACATTTCACCGAGAGGGCCCAGAGTATATCTATCCGCCATATGGATGGACAAATCCCACTCTTGATCCATGTGTTTCAACCAATACTTTCAACACTCAATGCCACCTTTATAGCCACCCCGTTATGGTGTGGTGTTTGATGACATCAAAGCATCCATCCGTAAAGGTGATATGCATGATCTCATGGTCAAGGAATTAGGTTACTATGTATCGAAAGCATATAGCAATTGAACTATTGAAATGAATTGATCTTTATGCTACGCTTATCTATAGGAGTATGTCCATCACATCATTCTCCTAATGATATGACCTCGTTGTTAATAACATCTCTATGTTCATGATCGTGAAACCATGATCATATATTAACCAACAAGCTAGTTTAACAAGAGGCTTTACTAGGACTCTTATTTTAGTTTACAAATCACACAAGTATTAATGTTTCCTTAATACAATTATAGCATGGTATGTAAACATTTATCATAAATGTGAAGATATGATAATAACCACTTTATTATTGCCTCTTAAGATATCTCCAACAGCCTCCCACTTGCACTAGAGTCAATAATCTAGTTTCAAACCTTTGTGTATTCAACACCTATGGATTTCCGTTGTATGTACACGATTTCTAGTGGTCAATCGATCTCCTGATCCGACACTTCCGTGTCCGTGTGTAATTGCATGTCTTTGCCTCACGCATCACTCATTCTCTAATGAGATGGCTTTGTATAAATTTGGTCTTTCGGTGTGACCTTTAGCTCTTTGGGGTTAAAACATGTTGATAATATTGTCGCACAATATATCTTCATAGTATTATCCCAGTGAACTACACCTAGTTTGATAACAAACTACTTGACACAAATGCCCTCTTTGATGCTAAAATAGCAGTCATATACTTAGCCTTTGTTGTAGTATCACCACAATGTCTTAACTTTGGAACTCATCCAAATCCATTATGGAACACACTTTCCATTATATTGTGCCACCCTTAGTTTAGATCGAGATAAACTTAATTTGTACTTTGTGACAAAACTAGTATCAATGTAGTACTTTTACAATGAACTAACCATCTATTTGTCACTTCTACAAATATTATACTCTTAGTTCTTCCAAAAGATCATAAGAATATCCTTACTATTGTCCAATGATCATCTTACTTAATCATTCGGTATATGCTCACAACATTTAGAGCATAGGACATATCCGGATTTGTACATATCGCAAAGATGATTGATATAAATACTCTTTGTGATTTCATACATCAAGTATCAATCTATACTTGATTATTTGTTTCACTTTACCAAATGTCAATACACTTGAATATATCATCAACATTTGAACTCTTTCAATCCTTTCTGTATGCACAAGAACCTTTCTTGTAGTTTCTATATTGAACTCATTCAATATATCGTTTATGTACTTCCGCACAACCATATTAGCGCCTATTGATGCCAAATATTTGGTTTTGCCTAAGTCTTTCATCGGAATGAAATTTTAATATGTGTTAATAAAAGATACATTATTTCCAATCAACAATATGTCTTCCACATAATGTATTAGAAACATGTCTTAGCGCCCCACTTAATTTCTTGCAAATGCAAGCATCTCCATCGCCTCGATGAAATTTTAAACCCTTTCCTTTAACAGCTTTCATCACACTAAGATTCCAACTCCGATGCTCACTTTAACCATTGAAGTTTGCATATGCTTTTAGCATCCTTTGAATTAACAAAACCCTATGGACCGTGTTATGCACATGTCCTAGGTAACGATTCTATTAGAAGAACTTGTTTTGTTTATTCAACTACCATATAACAAATCATATGTAGTGGTTGCTACATTAATCCGCCTAGACTAAATATCACTATGAAAGATCAAATCTTGTCATAATCAACCTTGAACATTTTGTGAACTCTTTCCCAACATGTCGACTATTTCATAGATGTAAAACATCCATGTTCATTTCTTTATAGATCCGCACAAATCGTAAGGTCTTACACCTTTCTCGAGGGTCCTTCAAGTTCAAAACTTGATTTCTCGTATGGAACTATCACGGATTTTATGGCTTCAAGCCATTTGACGAGTCAGGCCCATCATCGCTTCTTTGCATGTAGTCGGTTCATTATTCTCAAATAATGATTCAACCCTCAAATCTTGGTATTTGATTGTTTACCCGATCTACTTGTTTCAATAAGAACTTAGATCTCCGTGACCACAACCTTGAGGCACGTGAGCCATGAGCATTGTTGCTACCTCCTAACACTTTTCGGTCGCAACTCGCACATACAACTAAGGTTCTTTAACCTTATCAAAGTTCTATTGTCCTCCCACTTAACTTTTCACTTAAAAATTCTTCTCAAAGAAACTTGACGCTTTAAGTGACAAACACTTTTGTCTCCGATGTTATGGAGGATTACTTAATGCTTATTCAAATAACATACAAAGACAGTTCATCCGACTTTGGTTGCAAACATCTTTCTTATGCATAGCATACCAATGTTTAAGAAAGGACAACTTGGGTTTTATCCCAAACCATAACATATGGTGTCATTTCAACGGATTATGATGGAGCTCTTTTCAGTGGAAAAACGGTAATCTCTAAAGCTTTTAATCTTTAAAATATAATGGCAGTTTTATGAATTATACCTTTGATCTTACCATGTCAAACAAGGTTTAATTACATATCTCGAACGCCCATACTCTTATGGTGTTTCGAAAATGCAAATCCACTAACGATTCCTTAAATCTTAGGTATTATGCTAAACATGTAACTCAAATATCTTCCTTTATGATCTTATCATAAACTATTTATATTCTTGTTACAATGATTTTGCACTTCATCTTGAAAATCTTTGAACTTTTCAAATATTTCACACTTCATCCTTATTAAGTAAATATTCATATATTCACTCAAATTTTGGAGAAAGCATATGAAGTTGAAATCCATCGCTTGACTACACATAATGGACTTCGCATAACAATATGTACAATTCCGATAAGCTAGTCTTCCGCTCCTTTTGGCCTATGAACGAAGTTTTAATTATCTCCAGGAAAGTTTCACAAGTGTCATTTGATCAAAAATCAAAAGACTCCAAAATTCCATCCACATGGAGTTTCTTCATGTTTTCTTTCCAATATAATTTAAACGGCGATGTCACTTCCTAAGTGATCTTTCAATCAATTTGTCTTTCGACATTTTTAGCACTAGTTTTATGGATGTGATTTCTCCAACGAGATTTGTGAATCATCCATGTTTTATGGATTACGACAATTATTTGAACAATCCTTTTGTTCTCATAATACCTGATAAAACAAATCTTGAAGGCAAGCTTTGATGTTTTAACGAGCAACACAATAACCCTTTATTTGTTCTCGATGAACATCATCACATATTCTTTTGCTAGTTACTTAGGCCATTGTAGTTCATGAATTGTGTTGTTTCGTATGACGATTCACACCAACAAATTCAGTATCAAATACTTAAGAACCACATTGTTTAATAAGCAAAGAATATAGCCATAACATGTATATCATCTATATACTTAAACTGAACAATTCTAGTCTTTTCTTTTCGCCATATATTTATGAGATTCTCTTCAAGATTTCCTTCGTATGAAAGAATCTATCAACATCAATAGTGGAGTCATACATATGACACATAGTCCAATGCGTGTATAGTTAAATACCAATGTCTTTGGAATTTGCACTTTGAAGTAGATCACCATCATCAAATGTTTGGTGTTCTTTCAAATTCCTTTCTTTAGTAATCTCTTGGTGTAGTAAACATTTTACCTACATCAAATATTCATCTTTATCATGGAATCGCCCATGATCAAGCTACTTTAGCTTATAACGATGAATTACGAGTATAATGTCGTCATTCCAAAACCTTTTGGAGGATTAGGACAACAAGTGTCTCCAACCTTTTGCAAATTCTCATCAAATATGAGAACATGACTTTAGCCATATTATACTCTATCATGTTGCAACTAAAACTTCGCTTCAGATATCACAATATCTTCCACACATCATGGTTTCAAACAACTCTTTCAGATCCTAGATAACCTTGATATTAAGACAATCCTTTGAATATCAAGAATCATGGAAACAAACATGATACTAACACTTGGAATTGTTACCTTGATTTAATACTAATTATTAAACTTCATGGAGTAATCAAGAACTTATCGAAAGTTTGCAATAGGACTTTTAAACTTTAGATTAACACTTCAAAACAATACGATACCAGTCAGAAAGTAACTAACCGTAATTCTATAGTTCTATTATCTCAATTATAACTAAGCGCAAGGTGGTAAACGGATGCCAATGACTACAACAACTATGCAATTTCACTTTGATTTAGTTTATGATAAATTGAGTTCTAATTAATAATTAAATTAATCTAGGTGAACTCCCACCAAAACAATATCCCTCACATTGTTTTAGTGATCACACGAACCAAATCCACCACATCAAAACCGATCATCACGAGAGTTGATATAGCTTCAATGGCTAACAATCAACATGTTCATCATATCTACTATATGACTCATGCTCTACCTTTCGTAATCCGTGTTCCCGAGGCCATGTCCGCATACGATAGGCTCGCCAAGATCAAACCTTAGTTTCGCTTCCCACGCTTCTGTTTTCCATGCTTCGCTTTTAGTCGTTTGACTTTCAAACCGCGCTTGACTTTTCAGTTTTGGAACAAAGAAGAACACTTAGTACATGATGCAATCATTCAATATGTAATGACACATTCATGTACCCTCCGAGTGCCGGACAATCCGAACCTTTCTAGAACATTCCCGATGAAATCACCTAATCATTCCCAACTCAAACGGACTTTCCTTATATGAATCTTATTCTCCTGATCACCTCGTGATATCCCGGATCCCATCCGAGACCAACAACATTCGCCTTTCTCATAATACCATAACTACTCAAACAACGTCAATCCTTATGTGTCTCCCTACGGTTCGTGAATTATGCGACATGATCGAGACACTTCTAACAATAACCAATAGAGGAATCTGAAATTCATATGGCTCCCACATATTTCTACGATTACTTTGCATCGAATGAACCACTTACATACGATACCAATTTCCCTTTGTCTCACGATAGTTTACTTATCCGAGGTTATGATCGCTGATCTCTGCATACCTAGTTCAACCTCACATCGATAAGTACTCTTTTCTCGCTCGTGATATGTGATCCCTTGTGAGCCATTCACATGCTTGCAAGCTAATTGGATGACATTTCACCGAGAGGGCTCAGAGTATATCTATCCGCCATATGGATGGACAAATCCCACTCTTGATCCATGTGTTTCAACCAATACTTTCAACACTCAATGCCACCTTTATAGCCACCCCGTTACGGTGTGGTGTTTGATGACATCAAAGAATCCATCCGTAAAGGTGATATGCATGATCTCATGGTCGAAGGAATTAGGTTACTATGTATCGTAAAGCATATAGCAATTGAACTATTGAAATGACTTGATCTTTATGCTACGCTTATCTATAGGAGTATGTCCATCACATCATTCTCCTAATGATATGACCCTGTTTGTTAATAACATCTCTATGTTCATGATCAGGAAACCATGATCATATATTAACCAACAAGCTAGTTTAACAAGAGGCTTTACTAGGGACTCTTATTTTAGTTTACAAATCACACAAGTATTAATGTTTCCGGTTAATACAATTATAGCATGGTATGTAAACATTTATCATAAATGTGAAGATATGATAATAACCACTTTATTATTGCCTCTTGGGCATATCTCCAACAGCAATCCCAATGACTGAGAGAGCTGAGCTAACTGTCTTACAAAGGGCCTTGGTGACTCCATGGTGACATACTCAGTCCTGACGTCTCCCATCTATCAAGTAAAAGAGGAAAGTGTGAGAATAGCATATGGTAAGAATTTACGAGGGTGAAAGGCATAAGAGAAAAGAGTGTTAATATAGGCTTAATAATTCTATGGCTTCCTAATCCAATCCTAGGTCACGATCCTACCGACACACGGCTCGATACTATCCTCGTGACACCCCGGTTCCGATAAGACCGCGGCCTCTATGTGACATGCCAATCCTCGGATCGGTTCATTGGTCCACAATAGAGTAAGATAGATAATCATAGCAAATAACCGTATCATGATCTACAAGATCCAGAGTACCATTATTACAATGTAAAGGCTTAGCATAAAGCTAGCTCAAATTGTTCAGGTAGCAACAAAAGCGGGTAAATCCTCCAATCTTCAAATTGCCCACAAGTGAACAAGTGCCGAGTGGAGTACCGTGGCCTATAACGATCAATCAGAATCGGAATAACCTGCAGCATAAAACGCAACAGCCCCGAAGTGTCAATACATGGAATGTATGGCAAGTAGAGCTAGTAAAGGAGACAATAATACTAACATCTACATGCATATCCGCAATTGAGCTGTGTCGCTTGCATTTGCAAATACATTTGTCCTACTTTCATAAACAATTTTAATTTTCTTTGAAAAGATCCCAAATAAGTTAACCCAACAATATTAAAACAATTATGAAATTAGAATGAGCGAAACATGTCATGGAATCAATATCAAGCAACTCAGTTGTCCATAACCGGGACACGCTAATCGATTAGATTATACACTGCAAGAGGCTAGTACACTTTACCCATGTGACTTGGCCAGCCCAGCATCACAACTCTCATTTAGGGTGATGATAGGGAGAAGACCAAGAAGAGACTGTTTGGGAAGTAGCTCCTCAATCCCGACGCACCGGTCCAACCTACCAAAATTCTACATCTCCGGATACGCTGGTTCGAAGTTACACAACCTACTAAGTCCAACCAACTGCCCATTTCATTATTGGCACATGGTTGTACACGTAAGCTACACAATAAAGAAGCCAATCATTCTCTCTTGATACCTGGGTGCCTTTCCGCAATGAAACCACCAAAATTTATCAATACCATCACACCCAGGGGATTCACTGATTAAGTTGTTTTAGTTTTCACAAACCAAATACTTTGAGAAAACAAGTATCAATGATGTAACCCAGCCCTCGTTCAACATAACATGGCTAAGCACATCTACAACGGTGGTTCATCTACAAGGAAAGCTCTACCACATAATAGGACATAGCATAGCGATAGTATCATCCTACACATGCATCTACAAAATACACGACAATGCATTGAAAATAGTAGGACAATATCATGAACAAAGTAGAATCTACTTGCCTTGGTTGTAGCGGTCGGAGGAACAATCCACACACGAGCAAGGGTTGCACTCCACACAATCTACACGACACAATTGCATTCATAAACAAACAATTCACAAACATATGCAACAAAGATGATGCATGAATGCAAGAACGGCAAGCGAATTGGTGCTACAGCTGCACCACATAATACTAATTCATATTACTACCGAATACATGCATGGAAAATAGATTTGGCGCAAGGGAAACTATTAACCAAAAGTAGTGATCACTACTAGAGCTAGAACTTAAATAATTCACTACAGGTAGTAGACAGGTTATAAAATCTTGGAAAAATTCTACCGCATAGGCATCGCTGATAAGAAACAGTACCAATTGGAATTACTCAAAAAGGAGTTATAAAACATCCCGAGTAGTTAAAACACTGCAGAAAGCCATTAGACAAATACTGCAGAAGTTTTTACTATAAGCCTATCTTTTTATTTCAAGATGAGATTCCCCTCGTTCATACGAATTCAGGGACATATCATACGCGATTTTTGGAGATACGAATCTTTTCTACGAATTTATTACCTGAAAAGGCCACTAACTAGTTTGATTAAACTGTACTAAACCTGACGGTAAAAGTCTGAACCAAAGGTACAGCGAGATTCTACACGACTCACTGAACTCGTACATATTTTATTTGCAATTTTGGCCAAACGGTTTAATTTCTACGTTAATTTACAAGATTCTACCAAATCTGTCAACTAATAGGATTAACGTAAATTGACCCACCAATCTGGTTCGATGATCGGCCGATCACGCCTGATCAACGTCTCAGTCCGACTAGTCAACATCCGGAGTGCTGACCAGTCAACGAACGATCTAAGCCGCTGATCTGAGATCCGACGGTGGCTGCCGGTCTTACCGAATCGACGGGCGAATCGAACCGCGAACTCCGGACGGCGGCGACGAACGATTCCGCCGAGACTTTTTCCTGCACGGGTACGCATACACGCCAACTACGGTTCCGAATAATACCGCATATGAGGCGCGACGCTGCGACGCAGGCAGGTAGGCGACGCACGCTGGCGACGCGCTGCGGCGACATGCGCGGCGAGGGTCGCGGGCAGCGCGAGCGCAGCGCGCTGACGGGAGCGGCAGCTCGCGGGCGGGCGGCTTGGCGGCGTGAGCGCGCGCGGGCGGCGCGCGGCGGGCGTAGTCGGGCGGCGCGGGCGCTGGGTCGCGCGGCGGAGATGGCGGCGCGGAGGCGAGGCGAGCGGCGGTGGAGGTGGCGCGGTCATGGCGGGCGTAGATGAGTTCGGCGACGGCGATTTATCGGCGACGCCAAGCATGGGAATGTAGAGAGGACGGCAGGGTCGCGACGCACCGACGGGCGACGGCGGGCGGGCCGGAGACGGCGGCAGCTGAGGCTCGGGCGGCGATGCGCTCGGGCGATGGCGGCACGCGTTCCCGAGAAGGAGGAGATCGCGCGTGGCGGGTCGGTTGTGGCGGCGGCCAGGTGGGGTCCGCTTTGCTTCTCGCGAATCCAAAACTGATTCGACCGGAGTTTGTTTAGAACTCGAAATCGGTCCGGATTTTCGGACCGTTTTCCGGCGGTTTACTAGAACGTCCGAGTCTTTTGCATACGAACTGCGATTGGAGCGATTCTCGCGCCTACGGGTTCGTATCGTCGAGGGGAACAACCTTCAGTCGAAGTTTGAGCGAAAATCAAACCTACAGGGGTGGTTGTTGCAAGTCTTACTAGAGCTCCCCGCAGGAACCTCGGATCGAAACAAAATAGGGTTTTGACGATGGCGTCACGAACCTTTCGCCGACGGTTTTGGTATGGAAAGATATGATGCAATGCTATGAATGATATGCAAGACCAAATCTAAAATTTGGGATGTGACAAGACTAACCCTTAAGATGAATCTGCCCCGAGATTCGCCGCTTGCAAATAGGTGGGTAGTCCTCTGATGTCATCTTCACGCCCCAAGTGGCTTCCTCTGTGTGGTGGCTCCACCGCACCTTGCAAAACTTGATTGTCTTGGTACGGGTAGTCCTTTCTGTCTCCGTAATCTTGACCGTTTCTCCTCATAGGTCAAATCATTCTCGTCAACCTCCTCTAGCGGACAAAGGTCTCTCAATGGTGTATCCACCATCTCTAGATGGAACTTCTTCAATCGGGATACGTGGAACACATTGTGAAAAATGCATGAGCCTGCAACTCCAACCGATAAGCAACCTCTCCTTTGCGTGCTAAGACCGACACGGTCCAATAAATCGAGGTGCCACCACCCTTAATTCCAAATCTCTTGATTCCACGAAGCGATACCGAGGTATGCTCTATCACCTATTTCAGACACCACTTCCTTGCGCTTTTGGCCAGTAGCTCTTCGCCTAGATTGTGCTACCTTCACCGCCTCTAATCAAGGCGACCTTCTCTCGCCATTCTTGATCAAATCAGGTCCAAACAATCGACGCTCTCCTACTCCATCCCATAACAATGGTGTTCGCACCGCTTCCCATACAAGACGTCGAACGGTGACGCCTTGATGCTGGTTTGATAGTCTGTTGTAGGAAAACTCGATACGGCAAATTCTCATCCCAACTAGAACCATGAGCCAAGGCGCAAGCTTTAGCACGCCCTCCAAAAATCTGATTCACCCTCTCGGTCTCTCCATCACCAGGTGAAACGTCTAAACTCCAATCTAGTACCAAGTGACTCGTGGCACTGCCAAGTGTGAGGTAAATTGGGTGCCTCTATCGACACTATACACTTGGGAACCCATGTAGGCACACAATCTTGTCCATGTAAATCTTGGCTAACTTTGCACTCAGATAGGTCATCTTCACCGGTATAAAGTGGGATACCTTGGTCAAATGGTCGACTACTACCCAAATAGAGTCATATCCCGACTGTCCCGGCGTCCCGTGATAAAGTCCATTCACTCTATCCCATTTCCAATCCGCACGGCAAAGGTCAGAGCAGTCCTCGTTGGTTTCTCGTGTTCCGCCTTCACTGCCTACATACATCACATAGGGCGATATGCTCGCGATGTCTCCTTCATGTTGTTCCACCGTAATCTGTCCTTTAGGTCCATATACATCTTCGTATTGTCTTGGATGTATGGAATACGACGAGTCATGAGCTTCCATAATCAACTTCTTAACTCCGATCGCTGGGCACACACAAACGATCTCCATACCACAAGGTACCTTGCTCATCCTCGCGGAATTCCCTTGCTCATCCTCGCGGAATTCCCTTGCTCGACCTTCCTTCATCTTTTCTTTAACTTCATCTATCTCTTTGTATCCCACTTGAGCCTTCTTGATTCGTCTCAAGCATTGGTTGACTTCCATTGTAGCCAAGTATCCTTCGGATACTACCTCCGCCTATCTCTTTGTATCGGGTGTTATGAGTCGCAAACCACCGGACCCCAAAACCGTAGGGCAATAGCTCATGAAAACATCTATAAGACGCGAAACGACGAAGTTTTGGTCGAATCTCTCAAATATGTATCAGGTCTAATGGCCATGCAAATTGCCCTAAAACAAAGGCAATACCTCATGAAACGACGATAAACGCGAAATGCCGAGTTTTTGTCATATCTCCAAACATGTATCGAGTCTTATGGGTCGTGCATATCACCGAACACCAAAACTATGGGCAATAGCTCATGAAAACGCATAATAAACGCGAAAACGCCGAAGTTTTTGGTCATAACTCAAACATGTATGTGGTTTTACTATCCATGCAAATCCCCATTGAACCCTAAAACTGTGGGCAATAGCTCATGAAAACGCCCATAAAATGTGAAAACACCGAAGTTTTTGGTCATAACGCCAAACATGTCTCTGTGTTATGAGTCATGTAAATCGGAACCCCAAAACTATGGGCAATTGCTCATGAAAACGGCCACAAAACATGAACGTTGAGTTTTTGGTCATGCCTCTCAACATGTATCGGGTCTTATGGGCCGGAAATCGACCAGAACACCAAAACTTAGGGCAATAGATCATGAAAACGCCATAAAACACTTAAAAGGAAGAGTTTTTGGTCATAACTCAAACATGTATCATCTCTTACAGGCCATGCAAATCACTCTAGAACCCTAAAATTGTGGGAAAGAGCTCATGAAAACGTTCATAAAACACGAAAAACGACGAGTTTTTGGTCATATCTCTCAAACATGTATCGAGTCTTGTGGGTCGTGTAAATCTCCTGAACACCAACATTGTGAGAAATAGCTCATGAAAACGACGATATAAAATTAAAAAGATGAGTTTTTGCTCATAACTCTCAAACATGTACCGGGTGTTACGAGTCATGCAAATAACCCTGGAACCCCAAAACTATGGGAAATAGCTCATGGAAACTTCCATAAAACATGAAAACGCGGGGTTTTTGGTCATATCTCTCAAACATGTATCAGGTATTATGGGTCGTGAAAATCGCCCTAGAAAACCAAAACTGTGGGAAATAGCTCATGAAAACGTCCATAAAACGCGAAAATGTCTAGTTTTTGGTAATAACTCTCAAACATGTATCCGCTTATTGGCCATGCAAATCGCCGCGGAACCCCAAACTTTAGGGCCATAGCTCATGAAAACGCCCATAAAACGTGAAACACGCATGCCTTTGGTCATATCTCTCAAACATTTATCGGTCTTATGGGCCATGCAAATCGCCTTTGAACAACAAAATATGGGCGTTCATGAAAACGCCATATAAAAATTAGAACGATGAGTTTTGATCATAACTTTCAAACGCCAGACAGGTATGACGAGTCGATCTCAAAAAAGGTGTTGTGAGTCGCAATCACCCTAGAACCCCAAAACCGTGGTGGGGAGGTAACCCGGATAGGGTAAAGACGGGAAAGACGAAGGACATCCCCGCCTAGTTTCCGAGTTATAATCTAAGTCGGCCATATCCTCGTAGACGCCACGAGACAGTGAATGGGGGAGACCCTTGTATTCATGCTAAGGCATTACCCGACCGAGATACTTCATGAGTCACCGGTTAGCCCGAATAATCTTGATGCAGTGAAGGACGATCCGAGTTATGCGAGAAAGGACCAATGGTATGAAGCTTGCAGGAGAAGGAGAAGTCGAAGTCAAACCCTAGTAGGCTAGGAGAATCTGAGCAAGGCCAAGCGCCACGGACAAAGACGCAGAGCGAGAGAGGCGTAAGGAGTTCACGGAGGTGACACCCAAGCCCGAGGCGTGTAGGCTTTCGAACCCCGCCACTGTTAGGGGAGCGACAGGAAAGGGGCGCTAACTATTATATTGGGACAAGCATATTCCTCGAATATGCTTGCCACGTCAGTTCTAGAGGAGCCCAAGGCTCTCTTTATAAGGAGAGTCTTGGACTCAAGAGGGGATCGACTCATTCTCGACTGCTAGGTCGACAAAGTTCTCCTTTCTCCTTGTAAACAGCTCAAGGAGCACTTGTAACCCAAGGAAGGAGAAATAAAGATCTTGGCCTTAGTCTTCGTGGTGTAGAATCAACTACATCTTACCTCCTGTGATACCTCTAGCATCCATTGGCCCCAAACTTTAGCCTACCCATGGCATCCGCCGTGCCACCACCACGACAGCTTGCCCATCAGGGCCAGGTGTTAGCCGAGTTATGATCCTGACGGAAACTTCATCAACACGGAGAGCACGTTGTTTCGCTTGGTCCAGAGATTTGATCTCCGTGATCACGCCACCGATAATGCAGCTTCAGGAAAAATCCCCGCAATGGTGTCTTCATCAACTCAAGGGCACAAGGTCTACGCCGCATCGACATCTCCGGCATTTATCCTCACCGAGTTGTTGCTGCAGAGAGACACCTCTTAACACCGCGAGCCGCCCACGCCGAGCGCATCCCGGGCAGCGCCGAGGTGATGGTCGCGCCGAGTGCAAGCCGGAGCAGCGTGCCGGATCAACTAGAGAACTCGCCACCGTGTACAAGGCGCACTCAGTAGTGAAAGCACTACTACCCACCGAGGTAATCCCACCGCGACTAACCCGATCGAGGTGCAGGACACTACCCCAAAGGCACCAAGAGTAAGAGGGCCACCTCTAGAAAGACCGAGAATATTCTTCAGCAACCATAGAAAATTTGACTACACCAGTAGCGCCGATATTTGATCCGCAAATGCTCAGCAGAATTAGAAGAGACCAGCAAAGGTGCCGGTAGAAGCCAAAAATGGTCTTATGAGAGTCCTTAACAGGACCGCGAATATGCCAAAGCTAATAAGCTTGACGTCGCATCAACGGGTGGATTTAATTAAGATTGAGGGGAAAACCTCATGGATGACATCAACAAAGAGCATGACGCCCATAAGGCGGAATCGCTGATTTGGGATTGCCGAGGTACAAGCACTCGCAAAGAACCCGAGAGCGCAAATGCCGCAAAGATTGGAATTAGAGGGGTGATCGCAAGCCCAAAGAAACAGCAAGAAAGAGTAAATGAGCTGGTGCGCATCGCGAACCAGCAAAACGAAGAAATGCTCAGGGCAGACCCGGCGAGGCCGGGGGCCTCGCGGATGGTTCACTCAGCAGGAGCAGCACCTGCCTTGTCCGTGGCAGCAGCATCCTCACCCGGAAATAATGCACGGAAGGACAGAGCAGTAACCTCAGGAAAGAGAAACAAACAAATTGTTCCATATGATCCGGCAATAGCCGGTAAGGCAAATGAGAACAGAGGCAATGGAAGCCGAGGTAATACAAGGAGAGAAATCGGACCAGAGCAGAGAAAGACGCGGAAGCCGAGGCAATGGAGACCTCGGCAGAAGAGAGCTAGGAAGAGGCAATCATGAAAACAATACCCCGGCCGAAGTAAGAAGAGAACTGCCACTCAACCCGCAGCCAAGGCATGAACCCCGGCAGGAAAGAGAAACGAGGCAGGCTCGCCACAATCAAGTGAATGAAAGATACAATGATGGTTATTCCGAGATGGAATATGCGATCCGTGGTGGAAATAATCACTATGGAATACAAGACAGAGTTCTGTACAGAGATTTGCCATCAAACAATGCGAGAGGAAGTCGGACCGCTATACCGTCCGAGTTGTTAAAGAACAGGCCTACCGTACTGCATATGCTCTGGACCACGGATCATGGGCGAACCACCTGTGCCAAACTTTCAGCTAGCAAGAGGCACGAAAACATATAATGGGAGTACCAAACCGCAAGACTGGTTGATTGACTATGCCACCGCCGTGAAAATAGCGGTGGAAACTACGATGGCAAGCAAGGTATGTCCCAAATGCTCAAGGACCAGCTAGGGTATGGCCGAATAATCTACCAAATGGGTAGTATCAATTGTTGGTTGATTTTGAAGAAATGTTTGTCGCCGAACTTCACCAAGACATACAAGAGGCCAAACAGGCCACAACAAGCTTAGCCATGTGCAAGCAGAGGTCGAATCAGAGTAGGGAGTTTTAACTCGATGGTGTAACCCGAGAAACTCATGTGAGGGAGTCATAGAGTCGCAAGCAATAGCTTGGTTCGCACAAGGATGCCGTTATGCCGGTAAGATGTTGTGGCAGCGCTCGCAGAAGAGATATGCCTACCACATTGGCGTAAACTATCGAATTGCGACTCCTACGCATTAGAGATCCAACGCAACCAGCACTAATGTCATGATCATCGAGCAGCAAGACCATTATGCAAGAGATTTGGCCGGATCATCCAGGCGTAATGATTTCAGATGAAGAAGAAGAGAAGAAAGACCGGATTACAGATATAGTTCGGCCCAGTGGCGGCAGAGAGAAGACCAGCCGAGTCACTTGAGCGACTCAACCAAGAAAAGAATGGTCCTCAGTGGACACCAAGGAATAAAGGAAAGAGACAAGTGGACCCCAAAGCAAAAGAAACAAGATGAGAGGCCAAGTACACGCTCAATCTATGTTAGATCACCGTAAAATTTCACGTCAAACCCATCCGTGCCAGCCAACCATACGACCGCCAATGTGCATGGATGAAAATGCAATGGGAAACCTCAGAGCATTCGAAAAGACCCCATCAAGTACATCGGCGAAAGATCAACCACAATGATCGGAGCAATGACAAGAATCGATGTTACCGCCTCTCCCGAGGTACGATAACTGGATCGTAGAGATGCAGTACATCGTGATGAACCAGTCCGTGATGGAAGGCAACCAAATCGAGTACGCGTTAATGATTAAGAGAACATCATCGCCTTATTATGTGTTCACAACGAACAAAGAAGACAAGCTGAATGTACAGCCGACATATGGAAGTAAACGCAGTTACCCTATGCCACAAGACCAAGATATGTCCCTTGGTCGATCAGAGGTAACTTGGAGCATAAAGGATCACCCCAAGATAATGTCAATCTTGATCATATGCACTTGTGTTGGATCCGGCATTCGCTGGACCAAGCATCAATGTGAAATTCTCAAAAGTACTATTGACAATGGAAGCAGATCAACATCATGTAAAAGATACCATGCATAAACTCGGAATATCGCAGTAATATGTTGTACCACGAGGACCACTTTCCATGGGATAGTGCCGGGCTTTCTTGTGAACCCATTGGTAAGGTCCGAGTGGATGTGTTATATGGCACAAGAGATAATCGCAGAAAGCGTAAAACTTAGAGTTTGAGGTGGTGGATCTAGAGAGTTGTTATCATGCTTTACCTTGATCACTTGTCATGTAAATTCATGAGCAAT